>WOXC01012315.1:0-657704 GCA_011680675.1 Gymnobelideus leadbeateri
GGAAGTGGCTGTGGAGGAGGAAGCTGACGGGGCCCTAATGAGAAGTGTTGTCTCGTGGCTGGGCCTGGTGCTCACCCTTCTCGCCCCACTCAGCCTTTGGGTGGGGGTGGGGGTTGGGAAGCAGGAAGCTGTGCAGCTCCCCAAACCCGCTTCCTGTTAGAGCATCACTTGCAACCACAGGGTCTGGGGTGGGGCAGATGGAGGTAGGGGGTGGGGCAGGGACTGAGACACATATCCTAAAATCGTAGAATCAGAGCATGTTAGAGCTGGAAGGCCTTCCAGGGACCACCTAGGCCCACCTCCCTCATTTTACAAAGGAGGAAAATGACTTGCCTAAAGTCACAGAGCTAAGCTGTAGCACAAACTGAGCCCCAGCCTGCTGCTCACTGGTGGCCATTGGTGGGGGGCGGGGTGAAGGAAGATGCAAGAGCCGTGGGTTCTGGTGGTACCACTGACCAAGGGCTCTAAGGAGGGGAGAAGGCACTCGGGTTAGCAGTGGAGGATGCCAGGCCTCTGCTTGGTCCCAGCAGAGATGGACCCAGTGATGGAGACTCTCTGGGCCCTGCTACCTGAGCTGAGAAACTCTTGGAAAAGACTGAATGAAGTCTCTGGATGCTCTGCTTCTGCAAGCTGGGCCTCCTTTCTTTCCCTGAGACAGGGTCAGAGGCCTTGGAAGTGATGCTTTGGGATTGAGGGAAAGCCAGGGTAGCAAAGATCAGAGGAGTCATAGTCTCTGAGAGAAACAGCAAGAAAGAGGCAGGACAAGTGTGGGAGAGCTTTATTTATGAAGGGGGTAGGGAGGGTTGGGCTGTAAACTATTTACACTACTTCTACAGTACTATTCACACTATTTACAGATCAGACCTATGTTCCGCCAAGTCACTCCCTCAAACTCCAGGCTGTCCAAGAGGGCCAGGAAAGTGAGTAGGAATCTATGTCTTTGTTTACACAGCCACAGACACACGCCATCTCCCCCAGTCCTCTGAGGTAGGGTGAGGAAACAAAACCCAGGGCATTCGGCACATTCCCCCAAACTCCCAGACCTTGGGTCTACGCATCCATGACTGAGGACACTGTGTGAGTGTCAGGAGGGGCCCAAGAAAAGACCTGAACCTTGAGGATCCCAATCACCCTTTATCCCTAGCTGCCTATGGGCACTGCCATCTGGATGTTACAGGTTCAGTGATCCCCAGGAGAAGAGGACTATTCCTGCCTATACCACCCCCATTCACCCACACAGTGACCCTCCTCTACCCTCCCCCAGCTCTATGTTCCCTTACCAGCATTGCAAATTACAACCCAGAAACCTGGTTCCAACACTTCTCCAAGCTAGAGAAACAGAGGAAGATACAGAAAAGGCCGAGTGTAGCAGCATGGGGAGAGATGAGACCAAACCTCATACAATTATTTTTTTTCAGAGAAATTCTTTTTGCTCAGAAAAAGGATTCACTGCAACAATCCCTTAAATAGCAAGCTTCCCTAAAATATTTAACATGGAATTAAACTTACAAAAAGTCCTATTTACAAGCAAGGAAAACAGTGTGGTCCAGTGGGAGGAGCACTGGTCCCCCATTCGCTGCCCATGTTTATTGCCTCTGTGACTTTGGGTGGGTCACTTGGCCTCCTGGGCTTCCCTTTCCTTATCTGTGAAATGGGAAGGGAAGGTACAAGTTCTTTCTGTCTCTAAAGCTGTGAGCCAGAATTGAAGAAATTTCATCCTTGTTCCAGTCTCTCTGCACCACAAGAGGGCGGGCTCTGCAAGCAGCCAGCGGGCACGGCAGCACTGCCAACCACCCAAACCAAACAGCCAGCTGAGGGGAGCCCCGCTCCCGAAATCAGGAGAGAGTCCAGCTCCCTGATCTGGCTGTCCCTGCATTGCCCAAGCCCCTTGCCTGGAACTGTCCCCTGGGATCTACTTCCCTTGGTGCAGCCCCATCTCTCCTCTGTTTCAATAATACTGCTCTAGGGTCTGAGGGTCTAGTCAAAGTACACAGGTAATGATCAAAAGTGATCACCAGCACACACACACACACACACACACACACACACACACACACACACACACACACACACTTACCTGTACACTGATACACATATAAAGCCATCCAAACCTCAATCATTTAAGTGTACTCAATTTTGTGTTCACACACACACACACACACACACACACACACACACACACACACACACACACTTGTACACATGCACAATGACTAGCACCAGGAGAGGACATGCCCAGGGGAGCACCTCTAAATAGAAGCTGGGCAAGGGGCCTGGGAATAGGCCAGAAGTCAATATGGCCACAGGCCTTTGTTTCAGGGGTGCTGGGTGCAAGGACATACAGATGTCTCCCAACATGGGTCCAAGGAGGGCTACTGGACAGTTGAGGCAGAGGCCTGGCGGAGGGTCAGACTAGGTGTCCCCGTCCATTGATGTAGATTCCATTGCCCGTGGGCTTGGCTCGAAGAGTCCCATTCTCCTGAACAAAGTGGTTCATGGCCTGCTTGATCCCAGCATCTCGATCTTCCTCCTCTTCTGTCCGGCCAGAGCCTGGTGACAACAGCTCAGTCTGGGTCTCAATCTCCCTCACCGTGGTCAGAGTAGAGTAACTTCGGCCCTCAGGCTCTTCACTCTGTTGGCATAGTGCCAGAACTAGGTCACATCAGGGGTCAGTATTATGGCAGGGTTAAAAATCAAGGGCAGGATATTGGGTCAGGGGTCAAGGGCCAGGAACATGGGGAGATGAGAGGGGCCAGGGAAGATGTGGGCTCAGAGGTCAGGTAGGTCAGTGGCAGGAGATATGTTTAGATGGGGCAAAAGTTGGGGTCTAAGTCCATGGGGTACCCATTCCTCAGCTTCCTTTCATTTAGTGTTGGTCATTTGGGAGTGGGGAGAGACAGGGGGATTGAAGGTAGATAGAAATATGGGTCTGGGTTACAGCCAAGGATGGGGCTGAGGCTGAATGGAGTGTGGTAGGGAGAGGTGTAGGGTACCTAAGCTGACCTAGAGGAGGGACCATAGTGAGGAGGGATGGGGCAGGGAAGAGGTGAGGAAGGGAAGTTAGAGGGACAGAGGTGGGGCCGGGGCCTCACCATCACAGAGCAGCTACTGTTGTCCTTGAGACTATCAGGGTGGCCCTCAGCTCGAAGCCCTACATTCTCCTCAGGCTGTAGGGCCCGGACAAGGGGGAGGGGTCAGAATAAGGGCTCCAGCCTCCTCCCTGAACCCAGCCTCTTCCCCTCTTCCTCCTCCCTTCCAACTTAGCCCTTCAGGTCTTTGCCCTTCACTATCCTTCCCATCAGCCTCCTCCCTGACCCGATCACCTTGCCCCAGTCCATTCTATCCTTCCCTTCCCACCTCCTCCCCCTGCTTCAGCCTTCCTCTTTCCATCAGGTGCTGGCTAGACAGAAGCCTCCTGCTTTAGTTAAAATGCCATCAGGGCCTCAGTACCTGAATAGGGTTGACTGATTCTGGACTGGTCTCACCAGAGGGAGCCCAGTGCTTTGATAACTATCCCCCTCTAGTAGGGTCTTGACCAGCCCTGAGTTGTTGCATCCCCCAAGGGGGATAGGTCTGTTTCCATGCTGCTCTGCCCCCTCCAAGGAATTCCAAAGCTCTTGGATACTCAGTATACAAGTCCCAGATAATAGAACCTCAGTCTTTCCTGGGACCACTGCCAACAGAGACCAGTCAAACCTAGGCTCTACGCGTCCATCTTTATACCCCGACCCCTCATAAGACAATACTCAGGCCAAGAGAGGAAGACCCTTCACCTACTGCCTATTACTCATCCAGGTATGCACACACATATCTAAACACATGTGCAGATGTTCAAAGACTCCTGCCACCCACCTGGTTCCGTGGCTCTGCATGGTGGGAGTGAAGTCTTCGGATGGAATTCTCCCGGGTCAAGGTTAGCTCCTCCTCACTGTCCAAGAAAGACACTATGCTTCATTAGGGACAGAGCACCAACCCAGGTGGGAAGAGGACCCCTGGCCTATCTCAGTGGAGGGGGGATGTCCTAGCCACTGTGGATGTGACTCTCTCTGACATACAACATAGGTCTGTGTGTGACTGTGTATGACTACCGTGTCTGGGTAGGCATGAGAGGCCCAGCGGGGTGTGTTAAGTGTGTGAGCAGTCATTCATTCATTCCACAAATACTTATTAAGTGCTTGCTATGTGGAAAGGAATCCCTAGGATTCTTGTCCTAATGGAGACTTCAGAGGAGGTAAGATGAGTCTTTGGATGGTTAAGTGCCTAAGACAAGTACAAATAAAATACTCTGAGATTTGAGAGGAGGGAGAGAAAATGTCCAATCAAGGCATTCAAGAAGGTGGTAGATGGAGAGGATTTCAATAGACAGAGATTGAGGTCAGTGGTTGAGAGTAATGCAAGGAGGAAGGAAAAGCATTCTAGGCAGAGGAAACTGCAACAAGCTTGTGAGAAAGCCCGTTGGGGATGAGGTGCTGGCACACACATGCGTCTCAGTCTTTTCTGTTAATTGTGTGTGACTGTGCTCTTTGGACAGGGTCGCCTCCCGCTCAGGCCCCAAACTCTTCCTCACAGAGTTCCTTCAACTTTCCCCAAACATTTTGCATACTCAGTTCTGCCTCTATACTTTCTCGCAGCCTAGCCTCTATTCCTCAATCTCCTTACCCTCTTTTTTCTTCTCCTCCCTTCTCCTCTCCTCTCCTCCTCTCCCCTCCCCTCCCCTCCCCTCCCCTCCCCCTCCTCTCCTCTCCTCTCCTCCCCTCTCCTCCCCTCCCCTCCCCTCCCCTTTCCTCTCCTCTTCCCTCCTCTCCTCTTCCCTCCCTTCCTCTCCTCCCCTCTCCCCTTCCCTCCTCTCCTCCCCTCACCTCTCCTCCCCTCTCCTCTCCTCTCCCCTCCCCTCCTCTCCTGTCTTCTGTACTTTTTTTCTCTTCTCTCCTTTCCTGCTTTCTCCTCTTCTCTCCACTCTCACTTGTTGCTGTTTGGCTTCTTTCCCTGACATATCTTCTCCAGCAACCAATCCCCCTTTCCCTCTTCCTCCTCCAGCACTCACTATTTCTGGGTCATCTGCTGGGCCTTGCGTCGGTGGTATCTGGACATGAGCACCACCACGGCCACCAGGAGGCAAAGCAGCAGGGCAGCAATCACTCCTACTGTCACCATGGAGGCAGAAACCACGTCCACATCAACTGGTGGGACTTCGTCCTCTGCTAAAGGCCAGAGAGGGACATAATAGGGGGTCAGAGGAGCTCAGGTTCCTCCACACCCCCCATAGTCCAGTTACACCCCACCTCCTGCCCTCACACCTGGCCTAGGTTCCTACCCTGACCTGGGGGGACAGGAAAGGAGGGGCAGGTGAATGACTCCCCCACAATCCATTTAAGATCCTTAGAATGTAAACTCCTTGAAAATAGGTATTGTTTTATTGTTGTTGTTGTTGTTGTTGTTTTTGCTTTTTTGGAGGGCAATTAGGGTTAAGTAACTTGCCCAAGGTTACACGGCTAGGTTTTTGTTTGTGTGTGTTAAGTGTCTGAGGTGGATCCGAACTCAGGTCCTTCTGACTCCAGGGCCAGCGCTCTTCTCACTGAGCCACCTAGCCGCCTGTTGTTGTTGTTGTTGTAGGCAATCAGGGTTAAGTGACTTGCCCAGGATCACTCGGTTAGTAAATGTTTGGGGCCAGATTTGAACTCAGGTCTTCTTGACCCCAGGGCCAGTTCTCTATCCATGTTTCATTTGCTTTGGAATCACCAGTGCCCAGCACAATGCTGGAACATAATAGGCACTTTGTATAATGGAAGCCTGGCTAACCAATGCCCATGCTCTGGGAGTGGAGCTCCACTGGCCAAACCCCAGTTACATTAATAAGTGCTTGTGGATTGATTATGATGATTCTTGTCATTCCATGCTCTGCTTCCTCCCCTTCCCCTGTCTTCCATCTGCCATAGCCCCACCTCCCCATTCTGACTTTACCTGTAATTCCCCTCACAAGTCCCAACTCACCTGTGACAGCCACAGTGACTTGGCTGTCCCGAGAAGAGATCTCATTGCTGACATGGCAGACATAGGTGCCGCTATGCTCAGCAGTCAGTGGTGGGAAGCCCAGGGTGCCTCCATCCACTCGCACCCCGCTGGGCAGAGGCCTATCCAGCCTGAGAGGGCAGGGGAGGCTGATGGGTGCCGGCCAGACCAGGCCAAGGCTGCTACTGCTGCTGGCTGACGTGCCCAGGCAGCTCCCGCCCTCCCCCCCACCACCATGGTGACGTCACCCAGAGCCGCCGGCCGTTCCCACGGTGCCCCTCCCTCCCCTGGGCAGGTCTGGGCACAGGCTTAGGCAGAGGCCCCTTCCCCCCTGCTGCCCAGCCTGACCTGGGCACCCCCACCCTGCAACAGGGGAGATCTCCACACGTGCCGTCCCACATGCTGCCACACTCATCACATCACCCAGGAGCCTTCTAAAGGGCAAGTCCACAACAGGCCACACACATGTCAGTAAGCCCCACAAAAGCAAAGCTCACACTCCCATGTGTTCAATTGTACACGGAAAGTGTGCATGCTCCAACATGTATGATGCTACATGGCAAGGTACCTGGCCACATCCTCAGGCCCAAGGTCACTTTAACCCCTCATGTGCATGTGTATTACATACACATCCCTGTTTCTCTAACACATCTGAGAGCATTGCCTCCCCCTACAAGACCCTGGAAAAGAGCCAGGAGAACCCTCCTACAGTCTGACCTCTGAAACTATGAGAAGGAGCCTCCTCCCCTCCAGGCCTTTCACTCTCAACTTTCATCTCTTCCCCATGGAAGACCCTAGCACAGCGTTTCCACTCACCGAGTCCAGTTATAGGAGGGTGGAGGCTGCCCCTCACTCAGACACTTGAGCATGACACCTTCCCTGCCCACGTGCCATAGTTCAGGGTCTTCATGGCCCCACACTGAGGCCTCAGCAAGAACTGTGGAGTCAGAGAGTGGGGGGGTGGGGAGAACAGGGGAGAGAAATCCAGAAATGATGACCTGAAAAGCTCTGGCTCCTCCCCCCAAACCTCTCCAAAGCTGAGAGACCCATCAAAGACTATCTTTGGCATGAAACCTGTTTAACCCACTCTGGTTTCTCCCTTCTCTAGGTGTGTATGATACTTGCATAGTTCCATTTGGTATAGAGGGATGTCCTGGGTCAGTTTGGTCTTTCCAACAGGGCAGGGATGTGTCTCAAACTTCTTTTGTTTTTTTGGGGGGAGGTTTTGGATGGGGGGGAGATAGGGCAATTGGGGTTAAGTGACTTGCCCAAGGTCACAAGGCTAGTAAGTGTTAAGTGTCTGAGGCTGGATTTAAACTCAGGTCCTCCTGACTTCAGGGCCGGTGCTCTATTCACTGTGCCACCTAGCCACCCCATTTCTTTTGGTTCTTGGACAGTTTATCACTGAGTTCGGGAAATGCTGACTGATGGGTAGATCTCAGGCCCTGGTCCTTCAACTTTATCTGGCTCAGGATCTCATACACATACTCACTCTGTACCCCTACTGCCCATTTTTGCACCCCTCCCCCCACTCAGTGTCCAGGAACTCACAGGCAACCCGGAGTGTGTGTGTGATCCTTTTGTCTTCTGGAAGGCCCGGGTGGGACACCACACAGGTGAGGGGCTGTCCATTCATAGTTCGGCTTGGCACCAGATGGAACTCTGAGGTGACAGAAGCTGATCTCGGGTGATTAGATAAGCGGTTGGTGACCACACCCTTGACCACCGTGTCCCAGGTCACGCTGGGCACAGGACTGCCCTCCGCTGTGCAGGAAGCTGCTAGTATTAGACCTTGGCCTTCTTCCAGTGTGGGGCCCAGGTTCAGTGTGGGCAGAGGGGGCACTACAGGGAATGGGTGGGAAGGGAGAGAACTCATCAGGGAAAAACCTGGCCTTATTGCCAGTTACACACACACACACACACACACACACACCTCCCCCTACCAACCCACACAGAAAGACCACCTGCTCACCTGTAATCTCTTTGTCTTTGCCCTGCCCTGTCCTGTCCAGAAGACACATGTCCTAGCCTCCCTTGGAGCAAGTCACTCCTATCATCACAAATATTCCTAGCTCTGTTTTCACCTTTATTGGGAAACACAGCCTGTTCCCTGTTTCTCAGCCTTACCCTCTCTTCTCTTGCCTTTTTGTCACCTTTCCCATCCTTGCTCTCTGTCCCTCCCTTTGGATGCTGGGCTACATTTCTGATTGTTTTACTTGTCAGCTAAGTGACTTCCAGATAAATGTGGCTCTCCTACATATTTACCTTTCTTCCTGAGCAATCCAGAGCTCAGCATTTTTATGATCTCACTTACTCCTGAAACATCCCTATAAAGTAGGGAGGAGGCAGGGAATATAGTACTTTACAGGGGAGGGAACTGATTGTGACCAGACAAGTCTAAATGAGAGATGTCCATTAGGATATTCTCTCCCCCAGGACCAGTGTGAATGGTTGTTTAGGACACAAATTAATTTATTCAGTTCTTGGATTGAAATGGTACCATTCCAACAAATTGGTTGTTTCATAACTTTCAAATATAATTTTTCTAGTGGAAATAATAATAATTCACATTTATGTCAATATTATTTTACATTTTACAGCTCAGGAAACTGAGAGTCAGGGTGTTAAAATTTCTTATAGACCATAGGATAGCTGAAGGAAATTTTGACATTATCTAATCTAGTTAGCTCATTTGACAGTTGAGGAAACCAAGACCCATAGAAAGGCAGTGATTTGCTGGCTATCACACAGGCAGTAAGGAACAAAGTTGGGCCTTGTACCTGGGACATGTCCTCTGACTCCCAATCCATTACCTTTCTTAGTATACCATGCTACCTCTGTAGAAGAAGCATCGGACTTGGATTCTTGGTTCTTCCTGAAGAAGTCACTTCATTTCTCTAAGATTGACTTTCTCTTGTCAAATATGGAGGCTGGACTAGTCAACCATCAAGGGCCCTTTGATCTCATGTTCTACTTTTCTCTCTATGGCTCTTTGCCCAGTCCCCAGTTGCCTGACTGCTTATCTTCCATCTTCCCTTTCCCCAGACCTCTGCACCCACTCACCAAGCACTCGAAGATGGAGCCCCGCCTGGAAACTGCCGGAAGGGAAAGTGCTGACCCGGCACTCGTAGTCTCCCTCATCAGCCTGCACAGCATTCCTCAAAAGTATGGCCCCATCGTTGAGATCCCGAGGTGTTGGTGGCCGCTCCACTCGTCCCTCGTAGGGAGAACTCACATGCAGACCATATGTATCATGTAGCAATGCCAGTTCTGCTGTCCCCTCTCCCCCTCCAACTCGGGCCCATGCCACCTGCTTCACCTGCTCCCCGGGCTCTCCCCTGTAGAAACATGGTAGCTCTGCATCTTGACCCAGGACCACGGTAACCAGGGCTGAGGTCTCCAGCTTACCAGCCAGGCACAAATCTGCAGGGAAATGCCAAGAAAGAGCCATGGTTAGCTACGTTACCAGCCAGGGAGTCGCTATATTCCTAATAATGATCAATACGCAGCCTCATGTGGATAAACAGAACCTTCGTGGGCAATGCAAACATACCCTGTAAAAATAATCACAACAATTTGCATCTGTAGGGTTGATCTCATCTGATCAGCAGGTCAGATCTTATAAGGGAAATGCATTTTTCGAGAAGTAAAGGGATTTACTGGAGGTCACATAGCTGGTTATGACTGAGGTAACCCTGGAAGAAAGTGAGTATAATACAAAGAATTGGAGTTAGAGTCCAAAAACTTGGGTTCTCCAACCTAGCCCTGTTATTTACAACCTGAATGACCACTGGCCAGCTCCTCTCGTTCTCATCTTGACCCGACGTCGAATCCTACTCTTGTGTCTTTCAGTTTTATTACCCTGGACAACTCACTTAAATTTTCTGCACCTCACAGAAGATGGGTAAACAGTTGAATAGGAAGAATTCATTAATGGAAGCTTCCTGGAGAAAGATAGATGAATACCAGGTTCAGCTTTCTGGCATCCTAAAGGGAAGATTATTCTTGTCTGGAGCCACAAGAGAAGCAGATTCGGAATGCCACCATGACCTAACAGAAAGCATTTGAGACTTGAGGTTCTAGGACCTGAATTCTAATCTCCAGCACTGCTGCTAACTGCCCCTGTAAGCTCCAGCAAGATAATTTCACTTTTCTGGGCCTCAGCTCTCTCAAATCTATAAAATGAAGGAGTTGGGCTAGATTCCCTGAAAAGTACCTTCTAGCTCTAAAACTCCAGTTCTAGGAGGAGCTGAATTTCAGATTTAGAAGGTGAAAGACCATAGGTTTTAGGAATATAAGGGCTCTTAGAGATAATCTAGTATAGTTCATCTGGGAAACCAAGTCCTAGAGGTTCAATGATTCATACAAAGTATAGGATCAGGATCACAGATCTAGCACTGAGAAACCATTTACTCTAATCTCCTAACTTTACAGGTGGGGAAACTAAGGCTTGTTGAATGATTTGCCCAAGGTCAAGAGGTGGGATCTGAAACCAGGTCTCTACAGACAATGCTTGGGTCACACAAATAGTACCTAGCTCAGCTGAGGTTTGAATTCAGATCAAAATCACAGAATGTCAGAGCTGGAAAGGACTTCAGAAATCACCCAGTCCTGTGGATTAGAAGAAAGAAACAGATATTCCACGTGGGAAGGATGGCTTGGACAAAGTCACAGAGGCAGGAATGAGCAAGTTGTCAGAGACAGGAAGGGTCCTGGTAGAAAACAGATATCAGTGAGGCTGGAGACAGCTGAGCACAGGATCAGAGACACAGGGATGAGGTCAATCCAGATTGGGATGGGAAGGAAAAGGAGGGACCTAGAAATTCATCCAATGGTCTGGCACTATGGGGATCTACCCAACATGCCTCCAATGACCTGGTCGTTCCATTTTGGAATCCAAAGAGAAACAGCAATGAATGGGTTCCAAGTTGTGGCCTCTGTCAAAAGCACTGTTCCAGACAGGTATTATGGAGCATAGAGTCATAGAATTATGGAGAAGTCAGTTATCTAGTGCAACCCCCTAATTTTACAGATGACTATACTGAGGCCCAGAGATGTATGACATAGCTTTGCCCTCAAGGCACTTGAAATCTTATTGAGAAGTAAAGATACATACACAAATGAAGTAATTAGTGAACAGTACACAGCATACAGATGTTAAGTCTTAGAGGGTCAGTAAAAGGGGAAAATCATTTTGGGCTAGAGTTATCAAGGAAGGCTTCATGAAATAGGCAGGACTTTAGCTGGGGTGGCTGGAATTTGGCAGGGTAAGCTAAAAGAAAGGCTTCATCTCAGGGGAGAAGAACAATGTGAGAGAAGGCCAGAGGAAGAATAGCCTATCTGTGGGGAGATCGGTTGGATTAAAGTAGAGGGTGTGTGATAGGGAGTAGTAGAAAATAGTTTGATAGAGAGGGTGGAGATAGAGACATGGAAAGCAAGTACTGAAAACAGACAAAAGCATTAACATGATGGAGGGGGAGGAGACCCAGGGTAGACTTTTGATCAGAGAAGAAATAAAACAATTTTGTTGTTGTGGTATTATGGAGCATAGAGTCATAGAATTATAGAGAAGTTGTGGAGTCATTTCAGTCATGTCCAGCTCTTTTTGAGCCCATGTGGTGTTTTCTTGGTAAAGATACTGGTGTGGTTTTGTTTTTTCCTTCTCCAGCTCATTTTACAGATGAGGAAACTGAGGCAAACAAGGTGAAGTGACTTGCCCAGGGTCACCCGAAGTGTCTGAGGCCAGATTTAAATTCAGAAAGATGAGTCTTCCTGACTCCAGGCTCAGCACTCTACCCTCTGCACTCCCTATAATAATAGCTACCATTTATTTTATTGCTTTCAACATTTGCAAAGCATTTTCATCACAACCACCTGATGAGGTAAGTGATAATAACAGTAACTCACATTTGTGTGGTACTTTAAGGTTTGCAAAATGCTTTGCTCACAACAACCCTGTGAGATTGGAAGTATTAGAGACAAGAAGATCCGAGTTCAAATCCTGCCTTAAATGCTTACTAGCTATGGACCCTGGGCAAGTCACTTAACCTCTGCTTGCCTCAGTTTCCTCGTCTGTAAAGTTGGGATAACAGCACATACCACCCCCCCCCAGGATTGTTGTGAGGATCAACTGAGATATTATTTGAAAAACTCTTTATAAACTTTAAAACAATATCTAAATACTATTATTATTATGCCCACTGATAAACTGGGGAAACTGAGGCAAGTGGTTAAGAATATTTCCCAGGGTACACCCCACTGCCTGAGGCAGGATTTGAACTCTGGTCTTTCAATGCTGTATACACTGCTCTTTCTACTACACCATGCCACCTCTCCTACAAAACACTGGATTCTAGAAAGATTAGCTTGACAATAAGCATTATATAAATTGGGTTGGAGAGAGGGAAACCAGAGATAGGAATATTGACCAGGCAGGAGTTAAGATAATCCAAGCATGTGGCCATGGGCATGAAAGTGCTGGTGGTAATGGGAATGGAAAGGGAGGGATAGATGTGAGCCATTTCATAGGGGAAAAAAAGTTGACAGAGCTGATGATTGATTGACTGCTGGGGAGAGGAAGGAGTCCAAAAACAACTTCAAAGTTCTCCGGGTTAAAGAGAAGAAGAGCCTAGGGCTTCTGATGAAGGATGGTTTGAAAGAAAATTTGGGGGCACCAGGGAGCTGAGAAAGGAGGCTGTGGCAGAGATAGAGAGATAGGTAAGGGTTAGAGGGGAGAGAGGATGGGGAAAGGGGGACTATTAGATTTTAAACAACCCCTTGTGTCTTTTTAAAGTCCCCAATAACTAGCAAATGATGCTTTGCATATAGAAAATATAGAAATGTTTGTTAAAGACAAATAAAGAGAGAAGGGGCAGATCAGCGAAAGACAGATAAACCAAGGAAGAAATTGGGTTGAGAGAGGAGAGAATTTGGTAATGGCAACACCAGGGAACATGCTGTGGGACAGGCTGGGAGCCTAGCTATTCACTCTCCCTCCCTACTTTATTCCTCCAGAAAGGGAGCTCTCCAAGATCCAGAGGAAAGAAGAGAGGCTAGTTAACCTGTAAAGGGAGGTCAGGATTGGCCCCTGCACCTATCCCCTGAGAGGAAAGAAGTGAAAGCAGCAGAGTTCCCCCTGGGGTCGACCCTGCTCAGACTGAACCTGGATTAGAACCAGGGGGTCCTGTGGCCCCAGATAGGAGGAGCAAAGGGAGGGAGGATGCTGCTGAGAGCAGGGAGGGACAGAACAGGACGGGACAGACCTGCAGGGCCAGATGCCAGGGCCCTGAGCCGCCTGCACCTATGTTGGACCCACCCAGCTCACCTTGGGAGTCCAGCTAACCACCCTCCCCCCTCTGCTTCTTCCCACTCCCACCCAATTACCTCAGTCCTTCACTATGGGGGGGGGGGCAGAACTTAGGAAGGGGGATGACATAGGCCCAGGGAGAGGGGGACTGCCTAAGCAACACAGGTTTCTTCCCCCTCAGCTTCTTAAAAGACTGGGCTTCATGCAGATACAAAGGGAACCTCGACCCTTCCCTCCACAGGGTGCCTTCAAACCAAGACCTAAATCCTTTTTGTAACTTTATTGGTAGAGAAGAGTCCCACATCAATGGACTTTGGGACTGGGGTCACACTCTGAAGAGAGGGAAACTACCCCCACCCCAAAAGGGTCAAAAAAGATAAGCCTCCACTGTGAAGGCTCAGAAGTGGAGACAGGTTTAGCTGCCCTGAGGAGGATGAGATTTAAATGCTGTGTGTGAGACCCTGAATCCCAGGGAGGATCCCCTAACTGTTCTCATTGGTCCAGGGAAAATGCTTTCCTCTCCCACAAAAAACCCTTATCTACGTGCCTTGTCTTGGTGCAGTCCAGTTGGCCAGGGGCTGGGCTATGCCAGGATTTCTCTCCAAACTGAGCCCTGGAGCTCCACTCAAGACCCTTCTGCAAATCAAAGATGCCTAGCTCTAAAATGAGGAGAAAGGCTAGGAGTTGGGTTTCAGTGACCTCCGTATGGGGCAGGAAACTTAGACGGGACTCCTAACTCCCAAATGCCACCAGCATCACGCCCCAGGACACCAGAGTGACCTCTGTATGGGGCAGGGAACTTAGACAGGACTCCTAACTCCCAAATGCCACCAGCATCACACCCCAGGACACCAGACTTGGTAGCCTCTCTTCTCCAAGGCTTCCCAAGCCAGGCATTGCTTCATTCTACTGTTCCAGGAGCAGCGATAGACAAAACTGAAACAGCCCCTTCCTTCAAGGAGCTTACAGTCTATTGAGGGAAAAGTTGGACATAGATAATTGTCCACAACATAAAGTAATTTGGAGGGGGGTGGGGGGAAGAGAAGGAACACCTTCAGGGGCACAGGAAAGATCTCTAGTAAGAGTGGCATTTGTGCTGGGAGGTCCAAATTCTAAGATGTGAAAGTGAAGAGGGAGTGAATTCAAAATTTGTGGGGGGAAGGAGGAGAAAGGAGGTGCAGCCTGTGCAAAGGCAGGTAAATAACCAGATGGAATCTTGAGTGCAAATAGTTTACTCTGGTTAGGACATCACCACTTCCCGGCCCCCTCCTCTCTCAAGGAGGGTCTCCTGGCCTCTGCTTTATGGATCAGGGCTCTGGCCAGAGAGCCCCAGAATTCACCATAGCAGTGCAGTATGAGCCAGGAGTCCTAGCTCCCAGTCTGAGGAGGGTGTGGTGTCTCCTCCTCCTCCTCCACCTCTCCCCAACCCTGTGCACCGGCCAGCATCAGGGCGATGACATCACTACCCAGAGGGAGACAGCAGCCCGGCTGAGAGGTCACCCTGAGGGCATGAGGGAATGGCCATGGGGGACACACTGGGCACTACAGCTCACTTCCTGTCTTTCCACCCTGGGTTCGATAGGCTCTGGCTGGTGGGTCCTTATTCCTCCTCCCCTCCCCTGAATGGGGATCACCAGGCTGTCAGGACCAGAGAGCCATAGGTGACTCAGAGGCCTCTTCAGAGGCTCAGCCACCAAGGCAGCAGCCACCTTGCGCAAGGGATAGAACAGGCCTGACTGGCCAAACGAGATCTCCGTCCCCCTCCCCCCAGGGCTCAGCCTGGCCCCCAAGGGCCTCTTCAGGGCCCTGCCCTCCAAGCACCCCACCCACTGCTAGTCTGCACCCCCCCAACCACATCCTCTGTCTCTGCTCCCTCTGTCTACCTTCAGTCCCAGCTCTCCTCCTTGTGGAACCCTGAACAATGACCTCACAAAGGGAAACTGAGGCAGGGGAGGGAAAGAAGGGAGCAGAGGGATGGTGGCCTACAGAGCTAGGGCTTTCTCTTTATACTAGACCTTTTTGTAATGGCATCCCTAGGCTGGGGTCCTGCTCAAGTTGACCTGCAAGGATGTGCTAGTGAGGTCAGAGGAAGGGGTCTGTGGGCTCCTGGCCATGTTCCCACGAGTGTCTGAACTGGTGCTCATGTGCACAGGTGCCAGGCTTGCGGAACACACCACATGCATAGTTTATGTTTTGATTTTTTTATTATTTCTTTGCTTCCGCATGTCTCTGTCTAGTTTCCTTGGTGTCTGTAAATCACTGGCTTTGACTCTGAACTCTGGTGCTAAAAGGAGCAGCCGATCTTTTCCACCCACTGGACATTTAGTTCTCAATCCATCCTTGCCCTCTCCAATGAACCGTGACAAGGGGGTGTCCTAGGTGAAGTGGACTGTGGGGAGCCTTTGGACCCTGTCACTTTTCCCTCTGAGTGCCAGGAATTTTCACTAGGATTCCAACACAATAACGAAAGAGGCTGGTAGGGGTCGCTTTCCTCTTTTCTGGTCTCCTCAGCCACTCTCTGGAGGTCTTCCAATTTCTCCCTGTCTCATAAGTGGGCCCCTCAAGGGGGATCCTATCTGGAGCCTCAGCCCCTGACACCATCACTAGAAAAACCTGCTCCTGATCCAGTGAGTAAGGGGGAATCCTGTCTGGGATTAGGGGGAGGGGTCAACCCTCTCCAAGGTCTCATGGCCTTGTGTTAACCCTTCTGTCCCCTCAGTCATGAGGTTCCAACCTGTGCTAAGTGGAGTAGTGGGTAGAGGGCTAGGCCTGGAGTCAGGAAGGGTGAAGGGCACAAGGGAACAAACATATACTAATTATCTGTTACCTGTCCAGCATTGTGCTACCTTCTTTACAAATATCTTATTTGATCCTTACAATAACCCTGGGAGGTAGGTGCTATTATTATTACCCTCAGTTTACAGATGAAGAAATTGAAGTAGACAAGCCTGGTCACGTTTTTTTTGGTAAATAAGTATCGGCTGAATTTGAATTCAGATCTTCCTGACTCCAGGTTCAATGCTCTATTCACTTTGCAATCTACTTTCCTTAAGAAGACTTGAGTTCTGGGTGGCTAGGTGACAAAGTGAATAGAGCACTGGACCTGAAGTTAAGGTGACTTGAGTTCAAATATAACCTCAGACGCTGTGTGACCCTGGGCAAGTCACCCCCAAATGCTTCACACACAAAAACAACCACCCCCCTCCAAAAAAAAAAAAAAAACTCCAAACAAATGAAAAAAAAAAGACCAGTCTCAGACACTATCGGTGTGACCCTGGGCAAATAGCTTAATCTCCATTGGCTTCAGATTCCTCAACCTTAAAATGGGGATAGTAGTAGCATCTGCCTCCTCGGGTTGTTTGTGAAGACCAAATAAGATAATAGTTTAAAAGTGCTTAGCATAGGGCCTGACATATAGTAAGAGCTTAATAAATGCTTACTTGCTTCCTTTCTTCCTGAGTTAATATGAGTGTGCATGTGTGGGAAGTGTCAGTGACCTGAGGGAATGGGGATCACTCAGTGAGGTCTAGAACAGACTCCAGTTAAGTCTCTTCCTATCAGTTCCACACCCCAACGCCATAATATACCCCATATTAAATGGGGTCCTAGAGACTGGAGCCTGCATGAGGAAAGCAGGAAAGTCCCATCTCCTGTTTTGCCTTCCCATATTCCCATCCAACTCTGATCCTCCTTGCCCTAAGCCCCCCAGCTTAGTGAGAACCTCTCAGCCTGGGCATGAAGCCCACTGCCAGATTAATGATGAGGAGGGGGCCACTCTGAGCTTGTCTGTACAAAAGAAGCTGAGAACAATGGACTGGGGGGGGGGGTGGGTGTTTGAAGGCAGCCTCAGCTCTGGCCCAGACACAGCTCCCAGCTTAGATAAGTCCCCTAAACCCCCCGGAGCCAGAGTCTGAGTCTGGCTGAGTCACCCAAGCAGCCACACTGTGGGTGGGAGACCCAGGACTCCAAAGCTCCCAACCTTAGCCACCCTCCTTCCCCACAACCACTAGTCACCTCCTCCCCTTCCCTCCCCCTTTTCACTACTCCCTGCAAAGCCAGCCCCACTAGCTGGCAGCCCTGCTCCACTTGGGGCTCAGCCTCGTCCCCCAGCTCACAAGAAGCAGCTCGATTCCAGGGAGGGGACTGGAGAGAGCAGCTTCTAGTTTGGAAGGGACCTTAGACATCACCTAAGCCCAGCCCTTCCCAGTGAAAGAGCATATGCTGCCCCCACCCCTATAGTCTCTACCACCCCACCCTGAGGGTGGATGACAGGCCAATTCTGGCCTTGGAATTCCAGCTTTAGATTCTGGGTAATAGATTCTAGAATCTGGGTTCCAGGTTTGGATTCTAGAGCCTCCTCTGAGCTTGGAACACTGTCCTCTCCCTGGGCTTCAGTAGGTATTGTTGTAGGCAATGGATCAGGATGCCGGGGCTTCTTGCTCCACTCTGACAGCTCTTCAGTGCTCTCAGGTCATAGGGGTTGGGGAGGAGCTCAGGCCTGGGGTTTGTGATGTCCACGACCCCGACCCAAAGAGGAGCCCTCTGTGAGCCCCTGTATTTCTTCCTAGTAACATTTTACAAAGCACTTTCCTCCACAAAAGCCCTGGGGGGTAGCAGGAGGATGACCCCACTTGAGAGAATCTAGTGACTTTGTCCATGGTTAAACCGCAGCTAATTGCTGAACCCAAATCTCTCTCTCCATTGCAGAACTAGCACTCTTCTCACTAAACTATGCTTTTTGCCACTACTTACCCTCCCTTCTACTCCCATCTTCAAAAAAAAAAATTTCTTGGAAGGAAAGGCTAGATTCTGCAAAGGACATTGGGGGTCCCAGAACTCCCCTCAGAAACTTCCTTCTTGGGCAGGAGAATCAACTTTCCTTCTCTGTTCTCTGAGTTTAGATAAATCCTATGGGAAAGGAACTGACACCCCCTCCCTTTATGTAAATAGAAGCAAAGAAATGGGGGCTGAGGGCCCCTCCCTTTCTAGGAAACTAGCTTCAGTCAGGGAAACTGAGCTTAAGCCTTGGGGTAGGCTGAGTCTCCCATAGTTTTGGCCCAAATCCAGGAATCCCCAAGTGCCCTGCTCTCCTCAGTATATATATGAGCCTGCTGTCAACTCTGGGGTCAGGGGCCAGGATGCTGTTGGGGGAGAGAACCCTATCTGTCCACACACATACACACCCCCAGCCTCAGGGTGGAGAGAGGGGAGGTTGGGAGGGGACCTCACCCGGAAACTCATCCCATTAAGGAGAAACAAAGGGCTGTGGTGTTAGTGGCGCCTCTCCTCCCTGGGCTCCTCTCCTGCCAGTAGGTGGGTGGGGCCAGGCCCCTGGGGCTCCATGCTCTAATGGCCCACAAGAGTGGGGAAGGGGGACCAGCCAAGCCAGGAAGAGGGGTAACAGCACAGAAATGGAAATGGGAATAGCTCCCAGAGGGGCCCACCCAACCACCCAAAGACAGACCCATAGCCCTTCTCTGAGGTAACCCAATCTCCCCTTTTGCTCACCTCCTCCACTGTCAAAGGAAGGCAAAGGATGAGAGAACCCATGAAATCATACAATGTTAGGTCTGGCAGGGACCTTAAAGGTCCCATAGTCCAACCCCCTCATTTCACAGATGAAGTAACAAGGCCAAAGGGTGAGGTGACCTATCTAAGGTCATCCAGGCAGCAAGTCTCTGAGCTAGAAATAAAATTCAGGGTTTTTTTTTTCTAATTTCTAGTCTGATTCACCTTTTATAAGGAGCCTCCTTTGGAGTCTGGCACTAGGTATATGACTCAGACATCCTAGGGAAAACTGAGGCCTTTTCTTCAGGGAAAGGGGTGAGAATACAGGTTACAGCTTGACCCTATGGGGGTCTGCCCTCATTTCAGACCTTTGGCCAAATGGTCATAGGAAGGTCCTTTCTGTGCATATCTAACTCCTTTCTACTCCTGGAGATACCTCTTGGATTAGAAAGGAGTTACATTAATTAACTCCTCATTCATCCTAACAACCTTCTCTGATGATCAGTAAGAAAGAGACAAACTCCAGGAGTTAGAAACCTTTCCCTCTCCCTCTTCTCTGGGCTCTTCTGGCTTGGCTAGGCATTACAGCAGAGTTGGTCTAGATCCCCAGGCCCAAGGACTAGGCCCCACTGTCTGGGACAAAGCAAATTTGAAGCCTTGTCAAAGAGATGCAATCCAGGAGTCTCAGCCAGGTAGAGAGGGGGCTGGGCTCCTGTATGGCAGAGGTGTGAGGCTCAGACCTGATTTCTTCCTCCAGGTAGCCTTACCTGGCAACCCATCCTAAGCCTAGGGAATGTGCTCCTGACATCTAAACAGTTCTACTATACAACTCCATGCTACTGAACCAAGAGTGAGATAGCAGCAGATCCCATGTTTACTTTCAGGAGGTCCCCTCTGTTATACTGGATTGGGAAGATCTTGGGTTCGAATTCTGACTGACGCTTAATATTGGGGTGGTGTCGGGGCAAGTCACTACCTTATTCTGGGCCTACTTTCCTCAACTACAAAAGGAGAGGGGTGGGTTACATCTTGAGGCCTCTTCCAGCTCTAATTTATGATCCTAGGATGCTATGCCACTCTATCCCATTCTACCCCCTCCTCACCCCTTTACCCCTTCCCCCCCCAACCACTCCTCCAACCTTAGAACTGTAGATATAATCCCTAGTGGTTGTACCTTTCAATAGTCAGGATTAAAGGGTCTTGAATGAGGAGGTGGGGTCAGAGAAGCCTTAGCCCCTGTTCGTCCAACCCAGGAATACCACACCTTGCCCAGAAGGGGCCCCACCCAGTGCCCCCACCCACCTAAACCCCCACCACAACCACCTAGGCACCTGCTAGTCTGCCCAGATGAGGGAGGGGCTGAGGTGAAGGAGGCTGATGTACTGTTTGTGGGTAGCCCCTTCCCGTACATCCTTCTTCCCAGAGGCTCCTGACACCCACACCCCCAGGACAGCCGTGTCTCAGCTCCCCTGGGTCTAACAGAGAGGGGTAAACACTTGTAATGACTCCCAGAATCCCAGGAACTCTACCCAACCTTGAATCAATCCCACTGGAAATCCCTAGCTCCAGCTCTGTGCCAGCCCTAACCTTGATGAGCAAATGAAGCCTGGTATTAGGACAAGGGGACCTCTGAGGGTTGGTACTGCCCACTGACTATCCTACCTTCTCCACAAAACACTATTTAAACAAAACACTATTCTCTGTGCCTGATCCCAAACCCACCCAATAGCTGGACCACAGGACACAGCTTTTAGCCTTTCTTAGTAATACCAGAATCAGTGGCTTGGCATAGGATCAAGGGAGACGGGGGAAGGGAAGGATGGTCTGACTTTTCTGGGACAGTCGCAGCAACATCGAGGAACAGACTTGGGATATTGTGTCAGAACCAGACTGGGGGTGGGGGGGGGGAGTTTGGAGTAAAAGGTAGCAGAAGAGAAGGAGTTAAGGAGGTGAAGCCTGAGAGAAAAGAATCTAAGAGACAATTCAGGTAGGTGTCTTACCTGTGAAGGAGGCAACAAGGAGTAGCACTGGCCACGGCTTCTGCTGCCCCATCTTGGCTTCCTGGGACAGGGATGCGTGAAGGAAGGCCTTGGGAGTCAGCTGGGTTCTCTGCTTCCTTCCCCCCGGGGTGGGGGCCAAAGGAAGAGATCTCCCCCACCCCACTCTCTCTGGTTCCGGAAAGAGAAAGTCAGCGGCTCCCAAAGGCAGCTGTCCAGCCCCACCTGAAAGCCCCTAGGTGCTGGTCTGTGTCCACTCTGTGGCTATTTTAGGAGCTAAGGTAATAGCCAGGGGATCCCCTGCCCCAGCCCCACACCACCCTCCCCCGTCCCCAGCAGCTCCCCCCCAGAAGCCGTGACTAGGAGCTCCGAGCTCCCACAGAGCCTCTTCCCACGCCGTGGCTGGCTGGCGGACGGCAGCAGAAACTTGGGAACCTGCTCAGCAGGTCAGAACAGGTGCGTCTTAGAGGGGCCGGGCCTGGCACAGGAACCACTGAAGCCACCGCCCCCACCACCAGGCTGGCTAATAGGAGTTAGTGGTATAGGGAGCCAGTTTGGGGTGGGGTTGTTGGTGGGGAACGACTGGGATACCTTTCCTGAGCCCTGTGTGTGGTGGGGAAGTATGGGGGTGCTCAGCAGTGTGGGCCCCAAGGAAAGGGAGGGGGCCAGAGCCAGGGTGCCCAGAGGCAGGGCTGGGATGGGTGGAGAGAATGCGTGCTGAGAGTGGAACTCTATTGCCACACTCTGCAGGCCAGGAACCTGCTGCTTCTGGAGACATCCCCAGGCTCTGGGCTCCCCATCTCTCTGAGGGAATGGGGGGGTGTGGGAATCTCAGACTTCCTAGGCACAGCACTTGTTGGGGAATCATTTGACTCATAGGATTTGGAGCTGGAAGGGATTGAAGAGATTATCTAGTCCAACCCCCTCATTTTAAAGAGGCCCATAAGGGTGGTAACTTGCCCAAGGTCACACATACCCACAGAACCAGGATTCAAAACCACATTTTTTGACTCCAAATCCATTGCTCTTTCTAACACTCCAGGCTGAGCCAAGCCTAATTTAGGGAAGGGTGACAGATTAAAGAGAATGACCCCTGCATGAGAGGATTTAAAACCGAAAGGGCCCATAGAGATGAGCATCATGTAGCCGAAAGGATACCGGACTTGGGAAAATGGGTTTAAATCCCGACTCTAAATCTTACTTACCAGCTAGATGACCACAAACAAGTCATTTAAGATGGGACCAGGGTTCAGATCGAGATCCACTGCTTACTACCTGTGTGAACTTGGATCAGTGACTATCTCCTCTTTGGGTCTCAGTTTCTTCATCTGTAAAATGGAGGGTTTGGTCTAGATAACCTCCAAGGTCACTTCCAACTCTGAATCAAGGGACCTCTCAGTGCCAGTTTATTTATAAAATGGGTGTGATAGCTCAACAGAGTTGTCCTGAAGAAAGTGTTGTAGAGCCTGAGTTACATAAGAGGAAACAGGTCAGAAAGGGTAAGTGATTGGGCCAAAGATGCACTATTCCCTAACAGCATCCCAGGCTGAAGGAAAGGGCCAAGTGCAGCTGGCCAGGAGGCACTTGAGTACAAATGTCCTTCATTCCCATCCCTCGGCTGCCATTCCTCTTTTCCCAACATCCAGGCACATGAGAAGTACTAAGCTTTTAGTGCTCTAGACTAAGCACTGAGCACCAAGGAATTCATGCTCCCTTCCTCCCTAGCCTCAATCATTCCAGCTGTAAAATGACCCTGAACCATTTGGGAAATTCATTAAAGAGAAGGGCTTCCATCCCAACCTCCTACACTCCTTATCCATAGAGGAACTGATACCTGGCCTTCCCCCCCAAAATGGTAAATTCTCTCTCTCTCTCTCTCTCTCTCTCTCTCTCTCTCTCTCTCTCTCTCTCTCTCTCTTTCTCTCTCTCTCTCTCTCTCTTTCTCTCTCTTTCTGTCTATCTGTCTGTGTCTATCTCCCTGGTCACTCTGAAAATAATCTTCAGACTTGGTGGGGTCAGACTCCAAGTCTGGTAACCTGATGAGTGAGCACTAAAGGAGGAGAGAGAGGGAAGAAAATCCTATAGACACACTAGGAGAGGTGCAGAGACAGAAAGAACAGAGACAAAGGGAGAATGAAATAGAATTCTTTTTTCTTTTTCTTTTTTTTGCTTTTTGGAGGGCAATAGGGGTTAAGTAACTTGCCCAAGGTCACATGGCTAGGTTTTTGTTTGTGTGTGTTAAGTGTTGGAGGCAGGAACCGAGAAATAGAATTCTTGAAAAGAAAAACTTTGGACTCTATTGTCCAGGAGAGAGAGAGGAAGAAGGGCATATGGGTGAGTCAGTGAGGAGCCGAGGTCCATTGAATGGGGTCAGTGAGTAGGGAAGGGGTCAAGAGGGGAGGGTTAATGAGGACAGAGGGTAAGTGATGGAGATCATTGAAGAAGAGAGATCATGGAGGATCAGTGAGGAAGAGAGGTTATTCAGAGAGAATCAGTCATAAGGAAGGGTCATTGAGGACTGAAAGTCAGTGAAGGGGGAGGCAAGGTCATGAAGGGGGTCAGTAAAGGAGAGTCAGTGGAGCAAGTATCAGGGGAAGTTTAATGAGGGAGGATACATATGTTTCAGTTCTACTAATTGTGCTACTGACTATGCCCCAAACTCTCAGATAGTTGCCTCCTCTCCACACACGATTCCCTTTCTCCTACTCAATGGAGTCAGGACTCCTGGGTTTTCATCTTTCCAATCTGAGACTAGCTAGATGACCTTCCTTTGTTCCTCAGTTTCTCCATCTGGTATATAAATCTTTGACTAGAATTTTAAACACTCTCATCCTCATCCCTCCATTTTCCCCATCAAAACCCCAGCCTAGCATAACCTTAAGGGACCAGAAAGAATTCGTTTCTGAGGGAACTATGTTTATCTCAGCTGTCCCACCCTTCAACCACCATATCAACTCTACTTAATGAATGCTTTGAAAATCAAGGAAACCAATGGAAAACCTCTAACTTTTTGGGAGGTCAAAGGAGCATCTGACTTCAGGTTCTCTCCTTTAGTCTCCTTTTGACATTCAGGTTATATTATAGAGCTGGGAGTGGACCTTTGATATGGGCTAGCCAAAGGATTTTGGGGACAGAAAGCTGCTAAGAACATCATTTATAACCCTACAATGACAGCTCAGCCAGAGACTCAGGGATCTTACAATAAACTCTGCCTATATTGGGTCCCTTTTTTAAAAGTTTTTTAATTTAATAAGGAAGTAAACCTTAAACACAGACTTGATCCCCCTATATTGAGGGGTGGTAGTCTGTGTTTTCTGGGAGGATTGTCAGAGGATTCCAGCAGCTCTTTGACCAGCATCCTCACCCCCACTCAACTCCAGTCCTGCTAGAGTTGACAGCTGTCATAATCTCTTCCTCTGTCATCCCTTTCAGCTTCTACCTGTGATATCCCCATTCTTTTTTCCTTCAAGGTTATTTCTGTTGGTCCTTGTGTAAAAATGCTTCAGGTAGCAAAGAAAGAGGGATTGGACCCAGTGCATGATTCTGTAGCTGTCCCCTAGGGACGAACCTTTAGCCCAAGTGGCCCAAACTTCAGTGGGTGAGTCCAGAAAGTGACAGGGCTGGGGAAGGATATGTTGTCTGTGAAGGCCCAGGTTGGGGAATGGTCCTGGAAAGAGGAAAATTTCAGGTGGTTGGTGAAGAGTTGAAGATTTGAAGACTTTCTTGGTTTGGGACATTCAGAGGGGTGGAGGGGAAGGGCTAGTGGGCCATGAGAGGCTTTAAGTAAGATCTCATTTAAAAGATTTAGCAAGAGGGTGGGGAAGCAAGGAAAAGTTCAGGATGGAAAGCTGGGATCTAGAAGAGCAGAATTGGGAAAATGAGCAATGAGAGACCTAGGGATGATGTAGAAGAATACACGTTTCTCAGGCTTCCTCCTTTTCAAGCTCTTCTGCACTGATCAGGGAGCAGCTAAAAGGGTGAGCTGGGCTGGGTGCCAGGACTCCCAGTTTCTTTCCACCTCCGCTTTGGCTGAGCCCCTTCCCCTCTACAGGTCTCAGATCCCACCTGTGCCACGGGGAGAAGACCCGCCCCGATGATGCTTTGAGATCCAAAGCTGCCTGGGGTGGGGCTGGGCCAGGGGGCAGTGGGAGGGGGGGGAGCAACTTCTGTAATGATTATAATTATTGCACGGTGGATCCTATCTCACTGTGGAGCTTCCTCTCTTCCCACGGATACTCCCCTCCCCCTCCCTGAAGCATCACAGGTAAACTGAGGCATTGGGGGAAAATGGATGGTCAGATGAACAAGCAAAAAAGCCCTTGTGTCCATCTCCTGCCATTTTCTCCCTTTCCCCCATAGAAGCCCCAGGCAAGCAGATAGTCAGTCAACTGGCATTTCTTAAGTACATACTATATGCTAGGCACTGCCAAGTAGAAATTCCATTTCCTCTCTACCCCTCAGTATCTTTCTGTATCACCCAGAAAAGCCCCTCTCACTTCAGCTCCTTAAGGGAAGGGCTTCACAGTCACTGTGAAGTTGGGACACACACAAACACACACACACACACACACACACACACGTGTGTGTGTGTGATCGCTAAGAGGTGAAGGACCCAGGAAAAATGTCACTGTCATCCAGCTTTTAAGCAAGTGACATCTGGTTACAGTGAACATTGGGGGTAGTCCCCTCCTTTTTTTGAGGCAATTGGGGTTAAGTGGCTTGCCCGGGGTCACACAGTAACTGTCAAGTGTCTGAGATGGGATTTGAACTCAGGTCCTCCTGACTCCAAGGCTGATGCTGTATCCACTGTACCACCTAGCTGCCCCAAGAGGTAGCTTTGAAGGGGGAAAGGAGGAGAGGGGATGCTGTCCAGGAAGGTGGAAGAAAAAGGGGGACACTGTTGCTAGGCATCCAGCTGTTGTCTGCTGAGAGCATTGTAGGGAAGGTGCAGATTTTCTTATGTATATGAATAAGCCTAAATTATTTTTCACAGCAGCTTGCAGGAGCAGTTCTTCCCATTTCTTCCCTTCCCCCTCATATCTCCCTGATAATTTCTCTTGTATCATAGACCACCTCCCCTTTCTTTTCTCTCTCCTTATTCCTCTCTATGCACCCATTTTGGCCAAAGCCTGCCTTCATACGGTGGAAAGATAGGATTTGTGGACAGAAAACCTGGATTTAGATCCTTACTCTGCTATCTGGTAGCTGCTTCTCTGCCTCAGTTACCCCTATAAAATGAGGACATTAGACTAAATAAAATCTAAGGTTCTTTCAATCCCTGATTGAATCCTATGCTCTATCCTCTAGAGGCCCTGAACCTTGGGGAGAGACTGTCCCTGTTCTCTGAACCCTGCTTACACCCTGCTGAGGGGACAGCTGAAGGGGTAGCACTGGGTGGAGGTTGACCATGGCAGGAGGCAGGAACCTTATCCATCGGACCTGTCCCTTGGGCAGGAATCTTTTCCTTCTCACTGTTTCCTTCCGTCGTCTTTCCCTGTCTCGCACATTCTTCCTGTCCACACCCATGGAACTCTCCTTTCTCTGTATCCTCAGGAACAGGGACAGAAGACCTGTGGCCCCTGTGCTGGGCAGTT
This sequence comes from Gymnobelideus leadbeateri, assembly GCA_011680675.1. Lineage (NCBI taxonomy): Eukaryota > Metazoa > Chordata > Mammalia > Diprotodontia > Petauridae > Gymnobelideus > Gymnobelideus leadbeateri. The sequence goes on from WOXC01012315.1 coordinate 26,415, forward strand.
TTGCATGTGTTTCTGTTGGGATGCATGCATATCTGTGAATGCGCATGTTCTATGTGGGCCCCAATGAGTTGCTGCATATATATGTCAGTTTTATATATGCCTCTGTGTTTGCATGTTCATATCTATATGGAGGCATATTCTCTGTGTGTCTGAACTTTCACATGTGTTTGCATCTGTCCCTGTCCCCAAGACAGGCTCTTTTCCTTAGCCAAACCGGTTGGAGTGGGTTGTACTGAAATTTCTGTTTGTGTCAATGAGACTAAGACATGAGTCAGGGAAGGACGAGGATGGGTGGGGTGCTGTGAGGGGGAGGAGTGAGAGTGGGGGTCAACACGTACAAAGGGAGGAGGTGTTGGGGTGGTAGGTCAGTGTGGGTTGGGTTGAGGTTGGAAGTGGGGAGGTTGGGGTAGTAGTGGGATGGGTCAGGAGTGGGAGTGGGACTAAAAACTGACTGGTGAGTAATATCCTGTTTGTGTGCAGCCAGGTCTTCCTTCATGAAGGAGGTTAGGGGGTCACAAGTTCTGGGAATGATTGGGAGAAGATAGGAAGACAGATGGTAGAAGGAGCTGGTGGGGGGATGGCAAAATGGCCAGGATCCCAATGGGCTACACCTACCCATGTGTAAAGGAATTAGGGTATATCTGCCTAATTACCTCAGTTTCCCAATAGTGAAGATAAGCTGGTGCTGGAGGGGGTATAGTATGATTGGCAAGGGGCAACAAGGAGAATTAATTGGTGTGTGGTGGGACTTTGGGAGAAGAAGACTCTGTCTTCCTCCCCTCCAACTAGGACTTCGTTGAATGCATTCTTTTAGGTTCCCAAAGAAGAGAGGGTTTTGTGTAGCTCTCTAGAGAAGAAAAGGTAGTATCTCCAAGGCCTCTTCCTCATTAAAAAATATCTTACAGCTCCCCAAATTTTGGCTAGCTCCAAACACCCTGTCACCCTAACCCAGGGCATGCAGACTTATTTTCATCCACCTAAACTCTGCCAAGAGGGACTTCACCACTGTCTTCAGGACCCCAGTCACATCCTACATGAAGTCCATCCCCCAGATCCTAAGGATTCCACTTTCCCTGCTTTTAGAAATACCCTGGAGTTAAAAGCTGAAAGTCTAGAGCATATCCCTCTAAGTTTTGCTAGGAGTGGTCTGTTTGCAGACCACTGGTTTTTATTTTTTAATTGTTATATTTAATTTGTTGTTCAGTTGTGTCCAACACCCCATGATCCCATTTGGGGTTTTCTTGGCAAAGATACTGAAATGCTTTGCCATTTCCTTTTCCAACTCATTTTACAGATGAGGCAACGGAGGCAAACAGGGTTAAGTGACTTGCCTAAGGTCACACAGCTAGTACTCGTCTGAGCCATATTTGAACACAGGTCTTCCTGACTTCAGGCCTGGTACTCTATTCACTATACTACCTAGTTGCCTTTTTTTTTTTTAGTTTGCCTAGAATAGATTTTTATTATGTGTTCTTGGCCACAGGGTCATTTTTTTCCCAGGCAATTCCAAGTATCCTAATAAAAAAGCTCACAATATAAGTGCCTCCTCTACCATAGTAATTGTAGCATCATTAAAAATACTTCACATGCAAACATTGGAGACATCAGACTCCTGAAAAAAAAATAGAGAGAAAAAATAGAGAGAAATCTTTATTTGTAAAATTAGGGAATGTTCATGTTGGAAGGAACCCAAGAAGACATCTGATCTGATTTCCTTGTTTTACAGAGAATTGAAATGACTCAACTCCTTTTCTAAATCCTAGGATGGGGCTGAACCCAGGTATCCTGGTCCCCTGCCCAGCCCTCGTGTTGCTAGGTGATGTGATTGGTCTAGAGCAGAGGTCAGGAAGTGACAGATCCACAGTGGGGTCCTTCAGAGAGATCAGAGTCACCCTAGGTATTGCAGGGACAGGATCAACAACCTCAATGCAAAGGGTGAGGGCTGGGGAGGGGGCAGACTAAGGAGAAAGAAGGGGTCAGACTTAAGAAGGGGCCCCTCCCTTGGCCAACCCTGCCAAAGCACTGGACAGAGCCAGACAGAGGGGCTTTGGGAACCTGCCTGTCAGAGAAGAAGGGGAAGAGGGACAAAGAGGCAACAGAGTTGGAGACTTTTGTTTCCTCAAGGGTTGTCTTTAGCCAGCTGTCTGCTCCATGAGCCTTTCCTGCATCAATCTCCAGATGAATACTCAGGGCATAGTTTCCTCCAGGGCTGAGCTCTTCTGCCTGACTTCAGCATTCCAGGCACTATCCAATTGAGCTGTCCCAAGGGAAAGATGCCCGAGTTCTCACACTCCAGGGACTTCCTAGTCCCTGTGCAAATAGGGTGGCAAGACACCTGCCGAGGTGAATATGGACCTGCAGGTAGAGACTGAAATCTGGGGGTAACAGAGACTGGAAGAAGGGAAGGGACTAAAGGATAGGGAAATGGAGGGGGACTGGGGAAACATGAAGGGAGAAGAACACTTGGAGGAGAGGAAGGGATGCCAAGTAAGAAATAGGATGGCAAAGGGAGAGGGGGAGATTGAGGCAGAGGAGAGCTTTGGGGTGACACCTATAAAGAGGCATCCTAAGGGAAATTTCTCTAGAATTCACCCCACATTCCCACAAAGTATTCCCTCCCATAGTCCCTAGCTCTGCACTCCCTTATCACTCTCCTTCCTGTCCCTTGCCTCCAGCCTGGGCTCCCCAGGCCACTAGGGTCCTTAAGCTCTCTCTAGACCTGCATTTCCACTTTATGTTCCCATCAATGGTGCTCAACTGCTTAACAGGCAGGTGTCTTTGTCCTGATCAGAGGGTTGGACATGGTGCAGAACCAATGGGGCACCATGCCCAGGGCTCAGTGCTGCAGGCCCTAACTCTGCCCAACCCTGAAAGGCCTGCCGCACCAGATCTGCACCTCTTTTAGGCTCTATGCACCAGGACCAGTTCAGTATCTCTATCCCACTGTGCCTGGAGCCAAGGGCCTTGCCCAGCTCTCTCCCCCCAACCAGGGCATGGCAGGGTTCTTGGGTTTCACTCTTAAATCAACAGCTACTTCCAACAGACTGGGGATAATGGCAGTTGAGGGGCTGAAGTGGAGGAGGAGAGATCAGAGCTGTTTAAAAAGTGGAGCTATGAAAGAAAGAGGCAGTAATAAGCCTTCCAGCTTTCCTCTCCCTGGAGTCGACCCAATTCAACCCTTATCTCTTCTTTTTGTCTAGTTCCTCTTCCCCACCCTGGCCCTCTAGGAAGAGTTTCTTAATCAAAGGATCCTATAACATGGATAGGAAAAATTATAAACACCCCCCCCCCATTAACTTTTGACTCAAATTTGTCATTCCCTTCAATTAAGAACACAGGCAACAACACATTACTCTGGGAGGGGGTCCCTAGGCTTCACTGGACCACCAGGGGGACCTATGACACAACAAAGTATAAGAATTCCTGTTCTAGGGACTGTCCCTAACCCTGGTATCTACCCTTGACCCCTTCCAGTTTGCAGCTTCTCCTCTGGAATCTACCTATTTTCAGAAGGGAACAAGAAAGACAAAAGCTAGGAGTGAGGAAGCAGGAATCAGAAAGCAATCTCTCACTGTGATGACCCATATGGCTTAGGGCAGCCAACCCATAAGCTCTAGGAGTTGGGGTTAGTGGGTGAAGGGTAATTATGGTGAGGGTAGCAAAGAACAGCCACCGTTCTCTCCCTTGTCCTGCCTTCAGTGCTAGTCTTCTGGGTTCCCAGTATTCTCCAGATCCCTGAGGGAAACCCCCTGGAGCAGTATGGCTCACAACCATCTTGTCCTCTGAAAGGATCCAGATCTCAAGGCTGCCTCTGACAGCAACCTCCTTCCAATCTTAGAGGCATCCCACCCAAAGTCCTTCGGTGTAGGCCAAGCATACAGTATGGCCTGGTGCATAATGGGTCAAGTTCTACAGAGCCTCAAAGTTAAGTACAGAAAGAAAAAGGCTGAAAGACAGGCCTCAAGACACTGAAGATCAATGGTGACAGAGAGAAAAACAAAGGAAAAAACATCGGGGGAGATAAAGGATGAAGAAGTAGAGATATTAGGAGAAGTGACCATCAGAAACACTCAGTCGTACACTGTAACTAAGGAAGGGCTAATTCCATCATGCCTTCCCCTGGTGTGCCTCTAAAAATGATCATTTTGCTCTTTCTTTTTGGCTTCATCTCTGGCTCACTTCCCACTCCCTACCTTGCAAAAAAGGCTCATTCCTAAACTTTTCTAGCTCTTCCATCCTGAGCCCCCAACTCCTCAGTCCTTCTCCAATGCCCTCCCATCACCTTCCCCACTCTCTCCATCCTTCTCTAGCTCCCTGCCCCCATGAGAGTCCAAGTTTGACCACCTCCCTTCTCTCATCTCACCTTCTCACTTGGAAGGGCTCCCTTCCCCCTGCTCCTGAGAAGGGTATTTCTGGCCTCTTCTGGTCTGCTTTTGTTGGTCTTTCATCCTTCTGTTCATCCATGTCTCTGGTTTGGCTGAGTTAGGAACTTGGAACCAGAAGCTGGCATCTGAGATCAGGAGACTGGGAGCTGGGAGCAGAGCCAGAAAGGCAGAAGGCCATGGGAGGGAGAGAGAAGGAGCAGAGGGCAATGGAGAGGAGGTAAACACAAGTAGAAAGTTGGAGGCTCTGGGGACAGGAACGGGTTACCAGAAGGAGGAGTTACGAAGAGTGGGAACAGCGGTGCTCTTGAGGGTGGAAGCTGGAACTCCTGGGTACTGAACATCTTGAGCCAAGGCCTCAGAGTGTTGGCCAGAGCCTGAGGATGAGATCTTATTTCCTCTATCTACCACCCCCTTTATGATATTTCTCATCTTCAGAGTTCACTCCCTGATCTTACATCCCTCCTTCACAGTGAAGTTTCAGTTAAAGACCATCCTTGGGCATGATATATTTGCTGTGAACAATCTAATAGAGACAAAAATTTGTTGCTCTGTTTTGTCTTCTTTCCCCTGACTTTCTGGTCTAATCAAGGCCTTCAAGATTTCTTGCCTGGATCATTGGAACAGACTCCTGACTAGTTTCCTTTCTTCTAGTTGTCTCCACCCAACTACCAAAAGACTTTTCCTTACACTCAGATTTGACCTTATCACTTGCCTGCTTACAAAAGGGGGAAATGGGACTGGGTTCTAAAACAGAGATGACCTACCTGGTTGGTGGTTGGAGTGTGAAGGCCTCAAATATGCCTCACCCCTCTATAACCAGCTGGGTCCTGGGATTTTACCAAACCCTGCCTTGAACAACAGATGGACCACCTCTGTGGTCTGATCCACATCTGATGGAATAGCCCACCTCTATTTTCCACCTCTGGCTCAGGGATTGATCATAAATCAACATTAGCATTACTCCTGTGAAGAATGATGCCTTGCATAGGTTCTTTCTCTCTCTCTATATGTATATATATTATATATATATGTATGTATGTGTGTATATATACATATATACATTTTTACATATAGCCATATATTTATTTATATATGTGTGTGTGTGTGTGTGTGTGTATATATATATATACATATATATATATATATATATATATATATATATATATATATATATATGAAATTTCCTGTGGTCCTGCACTAGACCAATCTAGGGAAACAGAAATTCCAGGTAGTCTTTATTCTCCTCCACACTATAGTCTCTGGTCTAGAGCAACAATAGATCGAAGCTGAATATTCTCTGGAAGGGGCCAGGACTCGTGAGATCATTCTGACCACTGTCATGCAGAGCTAGCCAAAATGGACATTTACATGGTCATTAGATTGTACTGTAGCAGTTTCCCCACCCCATGCCTTAGAGGGGATGCAGCCAGATAATTAATTTGGGTTTTAAGCTCCATGAAAGGGGATAAAAATGAAGACTCCAATACTCCATTGGGGGCTGAGTAAGATGAAGGAGGACTAGTCAGATAGTCAATAAGCATTTTTTAAGCACCTACTGTGTGTCAGCTATTGTAATAAGCCCTGGGGATACAAAGAAAGGCAAAAGACTACTTTTCCCAAGGAGATCACAGTCTAATGCAGGGGACAGCAGACAAACAACTATGTACAAGCGAGATATAAACAGGATTAATTGGAGATAATCAATAAAGGGAAGACATTAGCATTAAGGGGGAGCAAGAAAAACTTCCTGTAGAATGTAGAATCTAAGCTGGGACTTGAAGGAAGTCAGAGATGCCAAGAGGAGGAGGTGAGGAAGGAGAGCATTCGAGGCATGGGGGACAGGGAATGAAAATGCCTTGAGTCAGGCAATGGAATGAGTGTCCTGTTCCAGGAATAGCAAGGAGGTCAGTGTCACTGGCTGGCAGAGTGTTGAGTGAATGACAGTTTGTAATAAGGCGTAAGAAAACTAGGAGGGGGCGGGGCAGGTTATGAAGGGCTTTGAATGCTACAGGAGTTTATATTTGGTCCTGGAGGTAATAGGGAGTCATGGTAATTCACTGAGGGGGAATGGGTGGGGTGACACAGACATTCCTCTGTTCTACACTCTACCTTCTCTATCTCACTGAGCCCGGCAGGGTTGAGTAAAAATTGAATGAGGCCAAGGCTAGGAAGCAGGAAGGTTGAAAGACTCCAAGGGGTCAAGAGTTGTCCTCCTTCCAGGGGAAGCAGAAAACTTGCTAAAAAGAAAAGAAAAGGAAAAAAAAATCTGGCAAACAGCCAGAAAAGAAGCCGGCTTCCGAAGACTCCTAAGGAAACTGATGGATTTAGGCAGACAGTCCAATGGGGTTTCTGTAAGAGAACCCACCCCCAACTGGCTCCTCCCTGAAGATCCTGGGAGAGCAACAGATGTACACCCAGCTGTTGGGAGGCTAGCCAGTTAGAGAACAGCTGGAGGGGGTGGGGAAAGGGAGGAGGCTTGTTTCAGGTTATGGGTAACCACTGGGGAAAGGAAGTCAGTAATCTTCACCAGGATCTGATGAAACTGAGGCTCAGAGCAGAAGGGAACAGAAATGACTGTCAGACACGGGAAGAACCGAAGCCTGGCTAAGCCAGAAACATCCTTCTGGGGAGAGCAGGAGAAGGGGGCAACTTCTGGTAAAAGCCCAGTCCATCCACTGGCTTGGGGTCCAGATCACTGAGTTCCATGCTCAGAGCTATCTGGGACTCCAGCCCTTTCAACTGCTCCTTAGTCTAAGCTTTCCCCGAGTTTGATAGGAGGTGGGTTGGAGGAGGTGGGAGAGGCTGGGGACAGCACAAAGCAGAGTTGCTGGGGTCCTGGCTGGTCCATCCCATCCCCTTGTGTCAGAAGTGAAGTTCTTCCACCCTCTAGTGGACATCATGAAGACAGCACCATCACCTAATCGGGACCATGACCTAGAACTTCAGAATTTATACTGAGAGGAATGTTAGAGATTTATCTTGTCTAATAATCCCCAAAGTGTGTTTTGTTGAAGCATAATATCCCATATCTGTGAATAACTGTCCTGTGAGAACACTACTATGTAAATAATCTTTTCCCCTACAATTCAATTCAACAAATATTTAGTACCCACTCTATGAATAGTGAGCTAGGCATCAGAGAAGTTATAAAGTTTAGATAAGACACAGTCCCTGCCCTCATGGAGTTTACAGTCCAAAAGCATTGATGTAAATTCACCCAAGCAACTTTCTCATTACTGATTCAGTCTCACAGGTGCCTTTAAGAGTATCCTAATGAACATTCTGGACACTGGAAAAGTATGTTCTTTATTATTAATGAATATCTACCATTTCCAAGTTGCTCGCTAACACAAAGGCCCATTTTTTTAATGGAAGTTCTGTGTATGTGTGTGTTGCCCTTGTAGGTTATGTGTACGTCCACACAGATTTGTCTAAATGTAGATCTCAGAAAGGCATGAATAGATATCTCTAGTGTCTCATGTGGAGAAGCTAGGTGGAAGAGTGGATAGAGGACTGGGCTTAGAAGCAGGAAGACATCTTCCTGAGTTCAAATCTGGTCTCAGAGACTTAACTAGCTATGTGACTCTGGGTAAGTCACTTAACCCTGTTTGCCTCAGTTTCCTCATCTGTAAAATGAGCTGGAGAAAAAAAAATGGCAAAACACTATAGGATCTTTGCCTCCCCCCAAAAAAACCCCTAAATGGGGTCACAAAGAGTGGGACCCTACTGAAAAACTACTAAATGACAAGCAAAAACAACTAGTGTCTCATTCACTCCTCCCCTAGGGAGACTCTAATTCCTGCCTGGAGGGGAGCAGGAGACTGGAATAACCTCAAGAGTGATTATCTGAATAGAGTTTTATCTATCTGTCACAATAAGTAAGTATCCCTAGTCTATGGGAAATGACTTTTTCTTTGGACAGCTAACTCCACATGACTATCACTTAACTGGAAAGAGTGCTCCTAAGCTACATCTAAAGGTTTGACTCCCTTCCCACCCAAAGATACTCATATAAAGACTATCTTTTTTTGTTCAGTTGTGGTCAACTCTTCATGACCTCCCTTTGGGGTTTTCTTGCAAAGATACTGGAGTGATTTGCCATTTCCTTCTCATTTTATGGATGAGGAAACTGAGGCAGAGTTAAGTGACTTACCCAGGATCACATAAGTATCTGAGGCCAGATTTGAACTCAGGAAGATGAGTCTTCCTGATTCCAGACCCAGTGCTCTATCCACTGTGCCACCTAGCTGCCTCTGACCATCATATTAGTGAATAAATCCATTTATCCAACCTGATTACAAACAGAAATCAGAGAAGTCAGACAAATTAGAAAACACCAAATAATACACAAGTGAATGATCTCTCAGATTAAGATCGACTGAAAGAGAGGTCTCACACAAAGGCAAATTCCCCAAAGTCTCTGATGTAAAAAACTGGAGGTCAGAGCCAAGCTTCAAGAACCAGTCTTCTACATGCCAGCAACTTCCCAAAGTTTTCCTCTTCCTCCAGGAATCTCTCCCTACAGAGAGCCTAGCATCATCAATGTCCTCTCTCAAACCCAGAAGCCAGAAGAACACTGCTTTCCCAAACTTCCACCAGCTCCACCCATCAAGAAGGAATGATTCTCTTCTCCAATAAGGGCAGTCTTAAACAAATGCTAAGCTTGAACCCTGAGATACATTCACACAAAAGTTCTCCTGGTGAGATAGGTATGATTACAAATCTTGGAATAATACCACAATCTCTGAAGAATAAAAGTTGTAGGTGACCCCAAAGATCAATGGTGGGAGGGGAGATCAAAATGGGTACATGTAGCTTGTTGCATTTCCAGAGAGGATATAGAAATACATGATGAGGTACTCAAAGTACTCAAGTGGATCTTTGATGTATGAAGTCCCTTCAATGATAAAAGTCACAACATATCCATACTTGTCCTTCTTTTATGACTTATCCATGCTCTCCCAAAATTTTGTCACAAGGGATGATTCAAGGTATTGGGGCACTTTCTTACTTCCTCTTGACATTGAAACAACACCAACAGAATGTTCAATTCTTCAAAGACTTCATCTTCATCCTCTGTAATACATGTTGAAGTAGCAAATATTTTCACATCACTCCCCTACTCAATAAACTCTAGTGGCTTCCTATTGCCTCAAGGAGCAAATACAAAACACTCTCGCATTGAAAGCCTCTCATAGCCTAGACCCCTTCTACCTTTCCAGTCTTCCTACACCTCATTCCCCAGACATATATTCTTCAATCCAATGACACTGGCATCCTGGTTGCTCTACAAGTAATACACTCCATCTCTCAGCTCTGGCAATTTTCTCTGACTATGCCCCATGTCTGGAATGTTTTCTCTCTTCCTCTTTGACAACTGTTGACCTTTAGAAAAAGTTTGGTTAAAGGGGACAAACAAATAGTGGTACACAGCTACAGAATTTATTCCTTATTCCCTTAAGGCTATCGGTACTTGCACAAGGAGGCAGGACTAAAGTCCTGACTCCAGAACAGAAGGATGAGATAGCTTACATACATTTTAGGACCATCCCAATTTGGGGTGGTTGAGACACACAAATTTATGATCCCATAATGGTTTAAACATTGTATGAGAAAGCAATTTCTTAATTGGATAAATGATAAATACAGAAAAACAAGAGATATGACAAAGTGTCAATTGAAATTATGATCCAGGGGCAGCTAGATGGTACAGTGAATAGAGCACTGGCCCTGAAGTCAGGAGGACCTGAGTTCAAATCTGGTCTCAGACACTTAACACAAAAACTAGCCATGTGATCCTGGGCAAGTTACTTAATCCCAATTGCCCTCCAAAAAAGAAAAAAAAATTAAGAAATTGTGATCCAGAATATCTGTGTTTTCTTTACCATTAACATTCCATAATATGGTATATACCCAGAAAATCTTAAGATTAGAAAAAGTCCCATTAGGCAAGTTAATGCCATGAGTTGAGGGTCTTGTCCTGAAGGGCCATAAAGTAGGCCTCAGGTTGATGTAAGGAGGAGGGTCCCCCAAGTGAGACAAAGGTGGGTCTGCTTGGTATTTATGATCTCTGGATGTCTGTGTTAAATCCTACTCCCAGCCTTATCTGGTCTTTGGAATGGCTGAGATAGAAAGAGAGCCTTTTTTTTTTAAATGAGGCATAGCAGTCTTTTGATTAATTCAAACTGGACAAAATATGATATTAAATGATTATCACTACCAATCTTTCCTGACTTCCTTTAAGTTCTAACTAAAATCCCTCCTTGTACAGGAAGCTTTCCCCAACCTCTTACAAGTCTAATGCCTTCCCTCTATTATTTTCCATTTATCCCACATGTAACTTGTTTTGTATATATTTGTTTGGATGTTGTCTCCCCTTATTAAATTATAAGCTCCTTGAGGGCAGAGACAGTCTTCTGCTTCTTTTCTTATCCCCAGAATTTAGTACAATGCCTGGCACATAATAGGTACTTAATAAATGTTTATTGATTAGTTGGTGTATTAGGTGGTTGATAAGGAGCACCTATGATTAATCTGAATCTCCCCTCCCCCTTCCACTAGATGAGATTATAGGGTTTGAACATTTGTCAAAAAGTGGAATACCTCTCATATGCCCTACCCCTAACTTTTACTGGGGTAAAACTAAACTCCTCTGATTGGTATCTAGTGATTGGGGCTACCTCCTGTTAACTGGTTCCTGAAAATCAAGGAAATATACTCCTGTCTAAGGAATATTCCCCCGACCAAGGTTTCTAAGAGTGAGTTCTGGAAAGGATTGGCCTCTTTTGGACCTTCCATCCTTGTAACACACTCTCTCTCCTTTAGAAGAGGCAGTTTGGTATAATGAAAAGACTGTTGAACTTAGTCATAAGACCTGAGTTCAAATCCTAGCTCTGTGCAATTCATTAAGCTGTTTTGATCTCAGTTTCCTCATCTATAAAATGAGGAAGAATTGAGCTAAATAGCCTTTAAAATCTCTTCCAATTCAAATTCTATGACCCTATTATCCTTTGGATTTCTAGCAAGGGAGGATGGGAAGGGGATAACCCTAATCCCCCAAAGTAATAATGATATGTTGCAGAAACTCAAGGTAATTCAAGACTTGCTTGCTCAGGCAGGCCTAAGATTGGAAGTTCTGGGGCCTTGAGTTCTGGAATGCCTTCCCTTTACCTGTTTCCTGTTCTGAGAACAGTTCAAGCGACTAGTTGTGGTAAGAATTTTCCGGGTCCTTGCTAGCAACTGTATGAATAAGCCTGTACAAGTTACAAACAGACTGCAGTTTATCTACTCAAGAGTGTGACACACCACATCAGTAGAGATAGACATATGCCTCTCACATTTTCATAGCTATAGTCTGCCCTGAGCTACAAGACCCAAAGTTTGGGTAAGATCAGGCAGTGTCATGTAGGCAGAATTACAAAACAGTTTTGGATAAGATAAGGTAGGTCATGGGAGATAGTATATTTTAACCAAACAGGGGGGAAAAGTGCTTAAATGTTCCTTAGTGTAGCTATTTACACTGTCAATGAATATAGCATCTTCTTTGTCAGTTAGCTAACATTCCTTAAGCTCCTACCACATGCTTTATTAGATAGGGGAAAGGGGAAAGAGATGAGTTCCTGGAACTGTTCAAAGTCCTATGTGTTTGGGTTTTTGTTTTGTTTTGTTTTGTTTTTTGTAACTGTAAAGTGATTGGGGGAAGGAAGGTACCGGAGGAGACATTCGGTATATTTATGTAATAACAGCAAATGTAGCACAAAATAAAGTCAGTTATGTTCTTCCAAAAATCCACTTTTGGCATAGCAATCCTGAGAAATGTATTATGCCACCCTCATCAATTACTTTGTTCATTGAGAGTACCTGAGTTCAGGGTTTTCAGAGATCAGGAGAAGATTTCTATAAAAGCATGTTTTTAGGAGGAAAATGCCATGAGGAGGACTCTCCACTTGAAGGATTAAAGCCTTGCCATGGTTGACTGGGAGATCTGGACCTTACCAGTCCTCTGTGGTAATTGTTGTGAGTTGCCTGGACAGTCCAGGTGTAAAAAGATGACTCTTGATCATTCCTTTGTTTGGGGCTAACCTGGCTTCTGAAAAAAGCAGTTGCTAAATTAAATCTGTTTCACTTTTCATCCGGCTGAGCATGCTTTGCCACAAGGTTCTAAGAGAAGCAGTTGCTGAGTTTTCTTCTCAGAACTCTGTTTTGAGGCAGCAATTGTTCATTTGAACATGACAAGCTGTAACCTATGGAGAATACAATCCACTTTAGGGATTTTCATCTGAAGAATAAAAGTACTGGAAATTAAAAAAATTAACACCAGTTTTGTGATTCTGGTACAAATGTAATTTACCTGATTTATAAACAGAAGATGAGACTTTGCTTACTAACTATACACTAAGGTGGGGTCATTTGTAGAGAGAGCCTAGTAACTGAACCAATAAAAGTTATATTTAAGAACTACTAAATCTAAACTACTAAACTAGTGAAAAAGAGACCCTAATTGCAGTTAGGTTAACTGTCAGACTAACTCTCACTCATTAGCAGCACCATCCCCCTGCCTTTTCTTTTCTTTTCTTTTCTTTTTTTTTGCAATGAGCCTGGAACACGCCCTATTGCTACCTGTTGCTGAGAGGAATAAGAAGTGTAAATAAACATATATTCTATTTTCTTTCATAGTTTTTTGACCAACAGAAATAATATTTCTCTGCATTGCCCTTTGTTGTTGCTGAGAGATGGAATCCTACAAAGGGGCAGAGTTGGAGAAACTTTGCCAACTTTAGAATAAACATTGTTGCTTTTTCTCCAAAAAGCATAACATTACCTCAGCTGAAGTTATCATCTGAGCCTAAAGCTGGCAGAGATAGATACTAGGGTTGCTACAAAGAAAAAAGTCCCGCTGAACAGAGATACAATTTAGAAGCAGAGAATCAGAGAAGTCACCCTGTGGATTAGATAGTATGGCTGAGATATCATTCCCCTTGGGATGCTAGTCAAGCGCATGATGGACCAGTTCAGTTTAGCAACGGAAGCCATATAGAAGTTATGATCATCAAGGAAGTTTTATGGACTATTCCTGAGACAGAAAAAGGGCACCCAAATCTACATTTTCAAAGTTATAAGTTGCCCTGACCACATTACTACCCTGGAATGTTTACCTAATCTCCCTGTAGATACTGTGTGCATTAATGGAAGCGTGTAATTGAGGTTTATGGATGCAATGTTGTGTAAATACTATGTGTTTGCTTTGCATTTTTAATAAATTTGGTTAATGTTAACTGAGTATTAGTGGCTGATTTATTCATGGGAAATATACCTGTAAGGACTCACAAGCAATAGCAAGAATGGGAATAAGTAACCCATGAGGATTAACCCCAGGATAGTAAGAGTTAGAATAAGAACCAGATGGTTGTTCTTTTGGGAAGCCACTTTAGGTCAGCAATCCAGTCCTGGCCTAAGGAAAGAGAAAGCCTAGAGACTAATTAAATAAATTAATTTAAACTAAATTAAAGCACAAAAGGGCTTTACCTTCCAGAGGGAGTGTAATGAGTATAAAAGGCTATTGAATGTTTTATGCTTCCTATATTTTGCCAGGCCTTTTAAAAATATATTATATATTTCCTGAAGTGAAGGAAATCTAAGCAAACAAAAAACTGCCCCACCTGATACTCATATAATATATCACATACCTTTGTTACTCGTATTTAGGGAGACCCTAGACATAGCAAAGCTTGGTTTTAGGGATTTTCTCGAGTTTACTCCAGGGTAGAGGCAGACTTAGAGAGAGAGAGCCTATCCCTTTTGGGGTCAAGTACTCCAAGATGAATTCAGGTCTTCAGGAGCCAGGATCAACTTTGGGGAACCCTAGACAACAAAGCACACTAGTCCTCTTATAAAAAAAAAAGAAAATTTATGACGAGCACTTCAATAGAAGATGACAAAATATCCCATTGAAACAATGGTTTTGTTGCCTTTGGCTCCATGATTAAACCAGGACTATCAACAACTTTATTTGCCTCTTCAAGGAAAATTGTGAACCATCCTTCCAGTTCATTTTAACCTCTTTCTGTTTTGTTTTATTTTGTTATAAGGTTGACTCTGAGGTTACTTCAGAACCAGAGCCCCTAAATAATGCCCCCAAAAGATTCTGACCTCTTTTTCTGGGACTAGACATCAAGCCTAGGTTAACATAAACAACTCCATTTTTTATTTAATATAACCACCCCTGAGAGTTTCTTGTTAAATGTAGCCAGATATAACTACAGTTAGCCTGCCAATCTTAGCACAGAACTAACATATGATTAGTAATATGCATTGAAATAATGTAATATTGTTGAAAATCATATCACTCTGTATTAGTCTGGCTGGGTTTGCCAATCAATCCCAAGTTGGACAACTCCCCAAATTCTGACTACACTGAATAAATGAAAAACCAACAAACCAGTGAATTTGTACTTCCTACCCTAGATACATGGACAAATAAGGACATTGCCCAAGTATGTCCCCCTGACTTCCCTAACCCCTGGACATTGCCATCTGTCCCAGAAAGGAGCCCCTTAGGTTCTTGAGATTGTTTGCAGTGGGAATATGCTCATGGCAAGACTGGTACAAGAGGAGGAAACAAATGACAGTTCAGTTCAGGTATCTCTGGTTATAAAGTAATTTCACTAATCCTGAAAAATGTGGCCTGAACACCCTGAGAATGTTAAGATTGATACACTTTATAAGAAATGAGGAGTAGACAGACTTCATAATAGCCTAGAGAGACTTATATAAACTGATGCTGAGTGAGGAGAGCAGAACCAGGAGAACTTTGTACACAATTAGAGGTGCATAGTAGATGTGACAATTAACTCTGATAGACTGGGCTCCTCTCAGCAATGCAAGGTTATAAGACAACTCCAAAGACTCATAATGGAAAGGGATATCCACATCCAGAGAAAGAAATACAGAGTCTGAATGTAGATTGAAGCAAACCACTTGCTTTCTCTCTCTCTTTTTTGGTTTCTTCTTTCTCATTTTTCACTCCATTGGTTATAGTCCCTCTTTACAACTTGACTAATGTTTAATGTGAAGGTATTTGTAGATCCTATATTTAATTGCATGCCGCCATGGGGCTGGGGCAGGGAGGAAAGAGAGAGGGAGAAAATTTGAAACTTAAGGGTGAGGAACTGAATGTTGTTAACTAAAAGTAAATAAATTAATTTTAAAAAAAAAGATTGATACACTTTAGTTCCATAAGTACTATGTTCAATTTTTGGTCAGTAACCAAGTCTAACCCTTTTACAAGCTACTCTTGCCAGGAACAAAGGACTCTCCAGATTACATCTTCAGAAATGAAAAATTCATAAATGAAAAGTCCGATGACTGTGACCCTGATTGATGAACATTTAATTTACCTTATCTTTCTTAGTCTCAGGTTCGTAGTCCTACTTCCTGGCCATCTCCAATTTTACCTCTGAAAACAGTAATCAATTTAACACTATTGTTCTTGCTAAGTATGTATTAATCAATTACCCAATGTACTTTACAAATATTATCTCATTTGAGCTTCTTAGAAATTCTGAGAGATAGGTACTGATATTATACCCATTTAACAATTGAGGAAATTGAGGCAGATAGAGATTAAATGGGTTGCCCAGCTAGTATATATTTGACTCTGGATTTGCACTTAAGTCTTCCAGGTCCAGTGCTCTAGCCACTGCTACATCCAGCTGCTTAAAGGACTCCAAACACCATTTACTCTGATTTCCCTATCCATAACGTTCCTAACTGGCCAGTTTCCCTATAGGTGTGATCTTTCCTTATTAGAATGTAAACTTTTGGGAGGCAGCTAGGTGGCATAGTCAAATAGAGCACCAGTCCTGGAGTCAGGAGGACCTGAGTTCAAATATGTCCTCAGACACTTGACACAACTAGCTGTGTGACCTTGGGCAAGTCACTTAACCCCAATTGCCTTGCCTTCCCCCCTCCAAAAACAAAAACAGGAACGTAAGTTTTTTCAGCACAATACACTTCTATACACTTCCTTCCATAGAAGCACCTAGGTGCCACAGTGAGTAGGGGGTTTGGTCTGGAGTAAAAAAGACCTAATTTCAAATGCAGAATCAGATAATTACTAGCTGGTTTACCCCTGGACAAGTCTGTTTGTCTCAGTTTCCCTAACTGTAAAATGGGGAAAATAATACACTTACTCCTCAAGGTTGTTGTGAAGATCAAATGAGATAACATTTGTAAAGTGCCTAGCACACAGTAGGTGCTAAGTAAACACTTATTCCATTTCATTCTTTTTTCCTTCCTTTTTGTATTTGAATCCCCAGCCTTCAACAAAATGCTTGGCACATAATAAGCACTCAATGAATGCTTTTTCATTCATTTATTCATTCAAAAAATCACAAAAGAAAATTTCTCATATCTTTTGGAACCAGACAGCAAACTAAAAATAAAAGGAATCTGAAAATCATTTCCTAAAAGAAACCTCAAGCAGAGGGTACTCAGGGATGACATAAATTCCAGGTCAACAGGGGAAAAAATATTTCAAGCATCCAGAAAGAAAGAGTTCAAGTACCAAGGAATCACAGTCAGGATCCCACAAGGCAATTCTAAAATTTATAAAGAACAGAAAATCTTGGGATACAATATGCCAAAAGACAAAAAAAAAAGGCTTACAACCAAGAACAATGCCTTGAAAAACCAAGTATAATCCAATGGGGGGAGGGGAGGGGAATAGATCTTTAATAGAAATTTTGATAAAAAAAAAACAAGAGAGGGTAGAATCTTCCCTCCCTTTTTAAAATAGCATTTTTTTCCCCAATTACATGTCAAGACAATTTTTAGCATTCATTTTTTTTTTGGAGGGCAATTGGGGTTAAGTAACCTGCCCAAGGTCACACAGCTAGTTTTTTTTGTTTGTGTGTGTTAAGTGTCTGAGGCCAGATCCGAACCCAGGTCCCTCTGACTCCAGGGCCAACATGCTACTCACTGCGCCACCTAGCCGCCCCAGCATTCATTTTTACAGGACTTCAAGTTCCAAATTTTTCCCTCCTTTTCTCCCCTTCCCTCTTCCAAAAATGGTAGGCAATTTGATATAGGTTATACATGTGCTATTATGTAAAACATATTTCCACATTAGTCACAGTTGTGAAAGAAACAGACCAAAAGGGGGAAAAAAACCATGAAAAGGAATAAAGTAAGTGAAAAAAAGTATTCTTCAACCTGCATTCAGAGTCCATCAGCTTTTTATCCAGATGTGGATAGCATTTTCCTTTGTGAGCCCTCTGTACTTGTCTTGGATCATTACGTTGCTGAGAAGAATTGAGTCATTCATAGATGGTCATTATACAATGTTGTCGATATTGTGTGTTTTCCTGTGTTTTCCTCATTTTACTTTGCATCAGTTCATACAAGCCTTTCAAGGTTTTTCTGAAATCTGCATGTTCATCATTTCTTAAAGCATAACAGTACCCCATTACATTCATATATCACAGCTTGTTCAGCCATTCCCCAATTGATGGACATCCCCTCAATTTCCAATATTTTGCTACCATGAAAAAGGTTGCTTTAAATATTTTCGCATGTGTAGGTCCTTTTCCCTTTTTGGAGGGCAATTGGGGTTAAGTGACTTACCCAAAGTCACACAGCTACTTTTTGTGTTGTGTCTGAGGCCAGATTTGAACTCAGGTCCTCCTGACTCCAGGGCTGGTACTCTATTGACTGTGCCACCTAACCACCCCTTTCCCTTTTTCTATGATTTCTTTGGGATATAGATGTAGGAGTGGTATTGCTGGATCAAAGGGTATGGACAGTTTGGCTGTCCTTTGGGTATTGGGTAGAATCTTTGAAAGGAGATCAGAGAAAATTAGAAAGGTAAATATATTTCAGTAGGAGGAGAAAAATGTCCCTTTAGAATACTTGCTGTTGTTCATCCTTCTTCTTGAAGAGGACCCATGGCATCAGGAGGATGATGTCTTTCTTGACTTAAATCCAAGTGAATTAGATTTAAGTGAGGCAGGCTGTGCAAAGTCATCAGCCTCATTTTCTTCCCCAGAGTCTTTCAGAGTCCAATGGCAAGACACAGGCCAAGACAATTGGTAATTGCCCCCAATGCTGGGAGACCCCAGTCTTTTTTCCTTTAGAATCCTACTTCAGGGCTCCAGAGGGAGTATACCTTTGTGACTTAAGAAACTCCTGTTGATTGTACTTATAATCTGTCCTTGGCTCCCAATGGAGACACAGCTGTCAGCTAACATGAGAATGCCTCTAGGACCCTGATGAGAAAGTGGGAAATCCAGAACCCCACACCTTTCTAAATCTTGAAAGATCCTCCTCCAGCCAAGGGTAGGCAGAAAGTGACCTAGGCTGAGGCCAAAGCCAAGTTCTCTCCTTCCCTACCCCAAATGGTTCCTCTTTAGGCATTTCATTGGAGCCACCCAATCAAAATTCTGGTAACTGTTATCTACTAAGCTCCATGACATTTTCCTTTCATTACTTCCTTAATGAGTTCAAGTGCCTGGCTCACTGTCTTTCTAAACCAACTCTTGTTTTCCTACAAAGGAACTTCAGTATACATATAGGCATTCCCTCAAATACCCTAATCTCCCAGTTCCTCAACTTACTCATTTCCCATGACTCCATACTCATGGCTTTTGGTAAAAGAATAATGCTATAAGAGGAAGGCTTGTCCATAAGACTTTCCCTCCCAAAAGGTCATAAAGCCTCCAAGAAAAGGGTCTGGAGAATACCTAAGTCATTCACAGGCGATCGTTGAACAATATTGCTGGGTATAACTTTCTCCTGGTTCTGTTCACTATCAGTTTATTTTTGTTTATGCCTTCTATTATATGCAGTTCTTTGTAGAACATGTTAGTGCATATCAGAGACATCATATACTTTTTGCTAAACTGAACAGTCAGGTTGATGTTCTTATGAGAACAGCAGAGACCAGGGACTGAGACAATCATTAATCTGGACATGGCGATTATGATGCTATGTTTTAGTAGGTGTGAGACCATCTGATTCCTTTAACTAAGGAAGAAGCAATCATTTCAGTTTAATGATGCTTTTTGGTGCCGATCCAAAACATCTACCTTCAAAAGTTCATCATGGTATAATGCTATATGGTTCTGGACCAGCTTCTCATCAGCAAATTGCTTATATTGACCCTTTTCTTTTAATCCAGTGTAAGAGGTTTACCTTCACCACAGCTGATAATTCAGACTGAAATATTAGTTAAGCCACCATTGATGGCCACCATCAAAACTCTTAAAGAACACGTCTTTCTTCCTTTCGGGGCCCCCTCTACCATCACCTCTGAGCAGGACACCCATTTACTCATGAAGAAGTTTGGAGACTGGGCCTACTGTCATTATGCTCTTTCAGTTTATCATCTTTAGTATCGTGAGGCAGCTAGTATCATGGAACCCTAGCTTAAAATAAGCCAAATAGCTTTGTCCCTTGATGATCAAGGTTGGAGGTA
This sequence comes from Gymnobelideus leadbeateri, assembly GCA_011680675.1. Classification (NCBI taxonomy): domain Eukaryota; kingdom Metazoa; phylum Chordata; class Mammalia; order Diprotodontia; family Petauridae; genus Gymnobelideus; species Gymnobelideus leadbeateri. The sequence continues at coordinate 46,272 of WOXC01012315.1, forward strand.
CCACTCCCAAGAAAACGTTTCTTTGATAGTGTAGACCTTTAAAAAGTCTGGTTAAAGGAAACAGACAAATAGTAATATAAAATTACAACATTTATTCCCCCAAAGTTAGCAGACTTGTACAGTACTCAGCAGGAACTGAGTCCTGACTGATGAACAAAAGGAGGAGAGAGCTTAAGTATATTTTAGGACCATCCCAATTCAGGGTGGCTGAGTCACACAAATTTATGATCCCCATAAATGTTTAATTATTATATGAGAAAGGAATTTTCTTAATTGAATGGTAAATACAATAAAACAAGAGAGTTGACGATGTGTCAATTGAAATTATGACTCAGAATATCTGTATTTTCTTTACCAATAGCATTCTATAACATGGTATATGTCCAGAAAATATTAAAATAAGAAGTCCCCCCCCAAATTGATAAATGGTCAAAGGATAGGAACAGGCAGTTCTCAGAAGATGAAATTAAAGCATATGAAAAAATATTCTAAATCACTAGTGATTAGAGAAATGCAAATCAAAACAACTCTGAGGTACCACATCTCACTGGCCAGATTGGCTTAAATGACAAAACAGGAAAATGACAAATGCTGGAGAGGATATGGAAAAATTGGAACACTAATGCATTGCTGGTGGAGTTGTGAACTGATCCAACCATTCTGGAGAACAATCTGGAACTATGCCCAAAGGGCTATAAATAACTATAGACCCTTTGACCCAGCAATACCACTTCTAGGATTATATCTCAAAGAGATTAGAGAAGTGGAAGGAGGACCCATATGTACAAAAATATTTATAGCAATTCTTTTTGTGGTGGCAAAGAATTGGAAATCAAGGGGATGCCCATTAATTTGGGAATGGCTGAACAAGTTGTGGTATATGAATGTAATGGAATACTATTGTGCTATAAGAAATGAGGAGCAGATGGACTTCACAATAACCTGGAGAGACTTATATAAACTGATGCTGAGTGAGAAGAGCAGAACCAGGAGAAATCTCTACACTCACAGACACAACATATGTGTGACAACTAATTTCAATAGACTGGATCCCTCTCAGCAATGTAGGGTTATAAGACAACTCCGAAAGACTCATGATGGAAAGGGGTATCCACATCCAGAGAAAGAGATGCAGAGTCTGAATGCAGATTGAAACAAACTACCTGCTCGCTTTCTTTTTCTTGTTTTGTTTTGTTTCCTCTTTCCCACTGATCATTTCATCAGTTATAATCCTTCTTTACAACCTGACTAATGATTAATGTGAAGATATTTGTAGATCCTGTATTCGAGTGCATGCTGCCATGATGGAGGTGGGGGGGAGAAAGAAAGGGAGAGGGAGAAAATTTGAAACTCATGGGACTGTTATAATGTTATAAAATAACATGTTATAAAATGAATGTTATAAAATAAAAGTAGATTAATTTAAAGAAAAAGATGTATAGAGATGAAAAAGAAAGAAAGAAAAAGTCCCCTTACTCAAGTTAATGCTTCCAGTTGAGGGTCTCGTCCTTAACGGCCATAAAGTAGGCCTCTTTCTGGTTTGTTGACATGAGGAGAGGCATTCTCCAAGCTCAGTCAGAGACCAAGAAAAAGCTGGGTCTGTTTGAAATTCATGGTCTCTGGATGCCTGTTTTAAATCCTACTCCCAGCCTTATCTTGTCTCTGGGTTTGCTGACACAGAAAAAGAGCCTTTTTAAAATGAGGCAAAACAGTCTGATTAATTCAGACTTTGGCCAGAATATGATATTTAGTGATTATCAATAGTTTAGTGTTACACCAAGAAGGGGAAGAGTGCTCTGGTCCAGTGGTTTCTTAGATTTGACCTTTAGGAGACTCACCTGATGAGGACAGATTACTTTCAGACTTATTCCCAGTTAAACCCTCTCTAACCTTTCTTTATTTCACTTTCTTGTAGAGTTGCTGAGCCCTTGAGGTTTTTGCCCCCTCAGTGTTCTATACAGCCTAGGGAAATGGTTCAGATCCCCCTTAATTGGCAGGTTTCCTTTCCCTCAGGCTGATTCTGACAACTCCTTCCTAGGAAGGGCTTTCAAGATTAATGGGTGGCAAAAAAAAAAAAAAAGATTAATGGGTGGAATTATTGGGAGGTACTTTGCTTTGTAATGCTATGGAGAAGGTAAAATTGTCTTTTTATAATTATAGGGAACAGAAATTCTCCTGGAAGAAATAGAATCCCCTGATGAGGTGGCATTCATGGATCCTGAGATGAAGGTGAAGGGGAACCTTAATCCAAAACCAGAGAGGTAGGCAGCTTCTCAGTAGAGGCCTCTAAATGGGCCAAAATGTGATACTATCCTCCTATGGGGCTCCTATGGAGAAGAAGATTTTAACTGGTGGATGGGACAATACTGAGTGAGTAGAGGTATGGTATGAATCTTGGTATTAATCCAGGCTTTGCCTTGCTATAGATAACCAAACCTGTAATGGGGATTGGTGACTACTAGAGGTATCCTCATCTATTTTAGTATCCTGGTGCTGCTCTGGGCCATTATGGTTTAATTTAGTTTAGTTTTTAAAATCAGATCTATTCTGAATTATCCCTGACAATACCCCTGGTACATAAATTATGATAATCATTAAATAATAAATTTTTTAGGTTCTGACAGTTTATGCTGCTGTGACATTGGACTGGATCTTTTGGATGGGATACTAAACAGTACCTCACTTCATCAAAGTTAATGATTCAGGTGCCTCAAGATTCATTTTTTCCTGGAATCTTAACCTTGGTGGATATAGGGGCCCTTTAAGACCTTACCTGAGTTCTATGAACTCATGGAGAGCTCAGGATGACAGTGCAACTCAGGCTGGGTCCAAGAAGCACCTGAGGTGTATGTTCTGCCCAGTGAACCACGTCCTGTTACACAGGTTCAAGGATTTCGGGGGGTATTGAGCATATGCTACTAACAGGAGAGCACTCCCCTCCTGTGAGGAGCCTATTGCTGAGGCACATGAAGGGGCAGATTCGGGAAAGGAGATAAAGGGGCAGGGAAGGAGGAAGAGGGGGAACTCGAGGGGAAGGTGAAGTGAATGGGGACTGGAGGCTAATGGACAGGATGTGAGCGAGGAGGAAAGAATAAAAATGGCAGTGCACTTCCACCTCTGGGGTCTGTCTCCTTTGTCCAATCCAGAGACATCTGAAGGGTGACAGGGGGTGACCAGAGAAGTACTGGTCGTGGAGGTTTGTGGAGGCGACCAGAAAGGTATCTATAAGTGCTAGTCCAGTACGGTGGGACCATACAGATGGAGTCATGTAAGTTCACTTCTCCAAGCTTCCAAAGGACTCTTACAGGTTTGGTTGAAGTCCCAATTCCCTTAAGCTAGCTCTGGGACCAGGGACCCCTTTGTATAGAATTAGATCCCCTCTTTGAGATAAAAATTTAGATCTGGGGATCTCTCTGTATTAACAAATTGCCAGCGCTGGTGTAAGAATAACCCCAAATTATGTTGGTCAAGATGGAGCTCTTCTGACTGGTCAAAGTTACTTTATCTTAAAATCAAATTAAATTGGGACAGCTAGGTGGTGCTGTGAATAGAGCACTGACCCTAGAGTCAGGAGGACCTGAGTTCAAATGTGGCCTCAACACCAAAACTAGCCGTGTATCCTTGGGCAAGTCACTTAATCCCAATTGCCCTACCTTCTCCCCTCCAAAAAAAAAAGCAAAAAAAAAAAATCAAATTAAGTTTAAGGCCAACAAAATATCTAATCAGGAGAGGGAATGTTTGCATTTTTGAAGGCAGAGTAAGAATAAAAGGCAGCAGCAGCCTTTTCCTTTAAAGTTTACAAACCTTGGATTGAGCCCCAACCCCAGTAGTGCTTGAATAACAATAGCCCAAGCCCACTCTTTTTGCCTCCAACCTCTGCTCCCCCCTACCCTATTCCTTACTTCCTCTCTGCTCAGGATGGGGAGCTTCTCTGTGCCACCTCTCTTTACCCACTCTGGTTTCCTCCTTCCCGACCCCCACCCTACTCCTCATCTACTCCCTCCCTCCCTTCATCTGGAAGTTCTGAGGTGAGCAACCCTGTTCTACCACCCCTGTTGACTCCCCGGCCTTTCCCTTCCCTTAAAGTGGTGATTGGGCAAAGCCCTCAGACCACAGTTATTGAGGAAAAATCTGAGGTCTTCTATGCTAACTCTGGCTTAGCCCATGGCCGGGAAGGAGGGGGCCAGACCCAGTTCTTTTCCTACTCTATCAATAACCTCCAACCTTCCCTATCACGGAATAACAAACCCACCCTGTCAAGCCCAAACTCCACTCCTGATTTGGCCAAGGGTTACAAGCCCGGTATTTGCCACTATTGAAAAAAACAAACAAACAAACAAACAAACAAACAAAACATTGGAAAGCAGAATGTAGGACACGGCTTAGGGTTCTAGAGTATTGGAAAAACAAGGGGCACCAAGGCCATCCCCAACTACCTTAGAGGTGCTCCAAGCAAAAAGTTGCAGGATTTAACCTCCATCCATTCTTACCCAGCCAGATCTTGAATCCTTAAATAATAATAGCCAATTAACCTTCTTCTTTTTGTCTTTAAATGTGGACTTTGTATTTGTATTTGTACTGTCAGTTATTCTGTCAATGTGTGTGTCTCTATGTCTGTATCACGTGTGTTGTGAATGAGTCTGTTATCTTGCAAGTCAAAGATTTCTAAAGGCTATAATCAGGGAAACAAACAAATCTGTGAAACTCTTTTCCTTGTAGTTTCTGGTCTGGCCAACCTGGAATTACAATGAAAAGTTAGGTAGAGCTAAAAACATTTTAGCAGATTCTGAGAATTAATCATTAAGAATTTGGAAATTGATTGTATTTGGATTCCTGGAGAAAAGGTAGTATTAAAACACCCACCCACACAGCATTCCCCACTCCCTCCCCAGGGGTTGAGTATCTCAGCATGGGGATCTTTCTTTAACAACCAGAAGTTTTTATTAACTCCTCTCATCCCAGATCAGATAAGAATAGAATGCATGCTCACAGATTGGTAGTAACCCTAACAGTCTGTACCTCTGGGTACTTTGTATCCCACCATCCTAGGCAAGGTTTGGAAATGTCACCCAGGCCATATATATTCTGCCCACTCCAGCCCAGTAGCTGCAAGTAGCCCCAGGCTCTGTACATTTTGCAGTTGTGGGAAAGGGAGAGGTGGAAGGATCAGGCTTGTGGGGAACATTCCCTAATCCCTGCCTCCAAAAAAAAAAAAAATCACTGGGAAGTCAGCCTCTGCTCCAGGTAAACTCTACACTTCTCTGTTACAGTTGCAAAAATGTATTTTTATCTCTGTTTGATTTGTTTCCTGAATTTGTAAAGGAAAAAATAATAGCGTCATGGGATTAAAATAGTATAATGATTGTAAAATGTTTAATATAATGACTGGCATGTGTTGGATACAACATTATTATTTCTCTAACTTTGAAATGGTTTTTGAATGCTGGGTATGATAAGATCAATTATTTTATAAGTAATTTTATGTCATTTGAAATTCATTTTATGTTGTTGCCATATTTCTAAAATTGTATTGTGTTTCTAAAAGTCTACTTAGCTAGTGAAATTTGAAAGGAAAAAAAAACATTTTTGAAGTAGGAAAGGTGTTACAGCAATTTTTAAAATCTGGATCGTGTTACATGTGAATTGGGATTTTGTGTTATAAAATATGGTAATTTAAAGCTGTTATATTTGGGTTACAAACAGGTAGTTGTTAACCAAGCTATCTGGGGTTATTGCATAAACCAAGTATTTACAAAAGTATGCTTGTGAAAAGTAATTATTGGTAATTATGTGAAGAAAAGACCCTGTGAATCCTCTTGTAAGTTCTGTAAAACCTAAAATTGCTCACGTGTATGGAAAGAAAGGGTTAGGTATCCCTAGAAACCATTTGTATGAGCAAGGTCATCAGCACGGGGAAAGGAGCTTGTTTTTGATACTTAGTTCCTAAACAATGAACCTGGCTTGCTGAGAAGTTGCAAGTGAAATATGTGAAATAAGTAGAAGGTATTTCTAACAGCTGGCTTTTACAGCAGGACAAGTTTAAATTTGAGAAGGGAAGGTGCTAAATGGAATTCCTTTCATATGAGAGGCCTAGCAAATCTTTATTGCTTATCGCAGCTCCATAAGAATAAAAACTAGTTCTAAGCTAGATTGGTGAAATTTGCTGTTTAAGGTAAATTTTTGTTTTGAGTTTGAATTTGGGTATAGTTGTCTCTATTAAATCAGTATATGAGAGAAATGCTACAAGCTACTCAGGGGGAAGGTGATCCTGTGCTGTTAACAGGTGAGAGTCTGAATTTGGGAAAAGCTGAAGGGACAATCTTATCTTCTCTCTGGGATGGAATCCATCCTGGCTCAGTTTCCCCATGGTGTTCCTTGTCGGAGCAGTGAATAAGAGCACCACCCTGGATTGAGGAGGCCCTGAATTCAAATGTGGCCTCAGACACTTGACACACTTACTAGCCATGTGACTTTGGGCAAGTCACTTAACCCCAATTGCCCTCAAAAAAAAAAAAAAAAAAAGAAAGAAAGAAACCAAGAAAGAAAGAAAAGAAAAGGGAATGTCTTTCACTTGAATATTCCTGAGTCTAGCTATGAGTTGGAACAGATACTGCATGGGTGGAGAGCTGTGACTTTATCTATATGTAAACATGTAAACAGAATCAAGGATGTTTTATCCTGTCATATATGGTATGTCACATGTCCTTGGTTTTTTTTTTTCCTTCTAGAGCAAATTTCTATGATCAGAGTCAGTAAAAGATATGAGCTCTTTTGTGTTATCTTACTGGGAAATCTAATATTATTTTTTATCTAGAATTAGAACTAAGGAATTTTGTGATCTAGGAATTCTGTATAGTGCCTTCAAGGACACTAATTTAGTTAATGAATTCCAATTTTAAAGGTTTATTTTTGCTTTAAGGAAAAAGATAATTTTTGAAGGTCTCCTATGTTAGTAAAAGAATAATAACTTATGAGCTATCTTGTTTAAGTATTTTAGGAAGACAGAAAGATTTGTAACTTGATTTTCCTCTAAAAACTATGTATAGATGTATAAGATCGGCCTCCAAAATTTTCTATCATGGAAATTCAAACTTTAAGCATGTTTAATAATAAGATCTCATGTTTGGATTTTTGCACAAAAATTGTATTAGATAGTAGAAAAAGTGAAACTATTTCTTCTTTATTAAAGCATCTGTATGATGATTTTAAAAGGCTGATGAACTCATTTTTGAATAGTTCTTCACATTTTAAAGGATTCCTATACCAGTTACAGGATTTAGGTAAGGATGAAAATAACAAATAATAAATAAACTGAAAATTCTCTGAGGTTTCAAAAATGTGGAACCAAATTTAAGTGATATTACTAACTTATATTAAATCAGAATTATCCAGGAACCTCTAGATCTGAACCAGAAAAGCAGAACTCCCTTTTTGAATTATATAACTACATGAGATATCTGGGATTCAAAAGTGCTGTTTATATGGATATTGGGAATAGGTCACTGGGATACAAGGAATTTGATGTTAATTAACGTCGGTGATAATGATACTGTTAATTTGTATGGTTCATGTGTAAGTTTTTCTTGGTTATGACGTGTAATCTCCCTTCCCAAAACTAGTATATTGTGAGACACCTAACTAGTTAGATCTGTATCTGACTTAATGTAATTATGCAATTTTGTAAACTGTAAAGAAGACTTTATTGTATTATTTGAGCCTAGCCCTGTGTGGCTAGAAAACTGAACGATTTGTTATACTGTTTGTGCCTAGCCTTGCATGGCTAGGAAACTGAACTATTCCTATGTGCCTTTAGTAACAAATCATATGTTTTTGGGAGCCCCTGTCAGGTCTGTCCGACTACTCCAGCTTATGGATATGGAGTGGTCATCTGAGCCAAGGAATCTGAAAAAAATGACATCAGATGCAAACAGCTTTCCCAAGAGTCTGTACCAGGCCTGCATAAGAACTGCTCCCTCCCTGGAGTCCCCTTGCATACCCAAGACTGGTTTTTTATGTATTTTTACAGCTTTAGCTTATTTTTCTGTATTCCCATTGTGTTACCTTGATTTCCCTTTCAGCCTGCTCCTTTTGCTTGTATTTCAATTTCCTTACACTAACTGCCCATATCTGGGTGCCCCTATTTTAGGAAGTGATTTCGAAAAACCTGAATTCACCTAGATAAGGATATGGGAAAGCTACCAAGAAGAGAGGTTTTTTTCATACCTTCTTTGGTCTAAAGGAATGGGATTTTAATAAATTTGTTCCTGACCAAAAGGGCAGGCATGATAATCATAAATATCATTCTGAATGAATCAGGCTGCTTCCCCTTGCCCTCTGTGTTAGCAAGACACCAGAAACCAGATAAGGTTGGAGACAGGATTCCCCCTTATTTTGGGAGAAAAACAGATATCCTGACATCATAAAATGTAAATAGACTGCTCCATTTGTTGTCAATCTGCATTTAACTTCTTTCTTACACATAGATAATAACAAATGGAAGTCATAAAGTTTTGTGACATGGTCATCCTGAATTGGGATGGTTCTAAAATGTATAAAAAGTGTTACAATTCCTCTGTTCATCAGCCAGGACTCAGCTCCTGTATTCCTTGCACAAGTTTCTCTGGCTTTATATTTTATTTTTAATCTTTTTTTTTTTTTTTGGCTTTTTGGAGGGCAATTGGGGTTAAGTAACTTGCCCAAGGTCACATGGCTAGGTTTTTGTTTGTGTGTGTGTTAAGTGTCTGAGGTCACATACGAACTCAGGTCCTTCTGACTCCAGGGCCGACGCTCTACTCACTGCGCCACCTAGCCGCCCCCTATTTTTAATCTTTTTAAAAAATAATTTACATCAGGCTTTTCCTCTAATGTTGTCTATGAGGTCAGAATTGTTTAAAATTTATTTTAATAGTAAGAGGTCCCCTAGAAAATTTGGGGGATCTTACCACCAAGGGGTGGGATGTGATAGGAATGGCAGCTATTTCATATAGACTCTGCTGATTTTCCTTTTAGGAGGTCAGGAACTCCTCCTCGGAACTTTGTTGTCCTGAGGTAACTAGGGATGGAATTATTTATTGGTTTGGCTTCCTTGTCTCCCTGCCCCTTTTCCTCCCCGCCCCCCCCCAGGCATAAAAGATCCAAGCTAAGGAAAATTCATCTTCTGGAGGTTTTAGCAGAATCTCCATTGCCTTTTGGAGATACCTTTCTGTCAATTGCTATAGTGAGTAAAGATACAGAGAATCGTTTGTTTTTTTTTTTTAATTTGAGTTTCATTAGGAATTATGTATATATAGAGATGTATAATATATACACACATATATATGTGTACGTATGTATGTATTTTAACCTTGTCAATGATAAAGTTGTTTTTATTGTAATTTATAAGGAAAGTCCATGAGTAATATCTTGTTCCATTATAAACTTCAGCCTGAATCACTGGATTGGCCTAAAATAAGCTTGACCCAGAAAGGACCCATACAGACAAAAAAAATGTATACCAAAACTTTCTTTGGTAGTAAAGAACTGGAAACCAAATGAGTATTCACCAGCAGGAATAGGCTAAACAAAGTATAGCATATGAATGTACTGGAATAATATTGTACCATAAGACACAAAAGGACACTCACAACAACTTGGGAAGCCTATATGATGAATTGATACAGAGTTAAATACAGAGCAGAACCAGGACAATTCATGACACTGCATGTCGTAAAGGAAAACATCTTTGAAAACAACCCTTATCAATGCAATAACCAATCACAACTTTAGAAGACTGATGATGAAACATACTTCCTTTAGGTTCAGAATGAGTCACATTTTCAAATGTTCTTGATGGTGTGAATTTGTTTTGCTTGATCATACTTATTTGTTCTAATCCAACAAATTTATTTGCTGGGGAGAGTTGTGAGAAGTAGTAGAAGGGTAGTAATAGTGATGCAAAAAGAAAAAAAAAGGAAAGCAAGAAAAGAGCTTCCATGAAGCATCTAAAAATACACAGAAGAAAACAGAAGGAACTTTGGAAGGGGAAACACAAGCAGGACTGCATTGATCCTACCATATTAAATTTAACATATACATCAAAAACCCAAACTGTTATGTAAGAGATTGTTCTTTGTATATGGAAACATTCACTTTGGCTGATGTTTCTAAATTCATAATAAAAGCAACGTTGAAAATTAAAAACCAGAGCTCTGATTGGTGACTTGACAAATTGTAACTTCATCGTACTGATGATAAAACATGATTACTGTCTCTTGCCAGAGCTGTAGTGGACTTTTAAGTGCAGAATGATTCAGTCATTTTCACACATGGCCAATCTGTTGGTTTGTTTTGTTTAAGTGTACTTATTTGTTACAAAGGTAGGATTCTATTGGGGGTAATGGGAAGTTATTAGGAAATTAGAGTGATGTTATAATAAAAGTGTAAAAATAAAACATGTTTTAAAATGTAAAAAGGCCTGGAAGAATTCTCCCAAGAATTTTGGGAGAATTCTTTTCTGTGGATAAAACATAAGAAAACAGGGCCAAGTGGACAGAATATGAGTATTGGATAAATTGTTAACTGTATTAATGGATGAGATAAGAGTTCTACTTAAATACCTAAGCATCATATAAACAAATCAGCCTTCTGGATTTTTAAGACAATATCTACAGAAAAATTTATTATATATAACAATTTCTTGGTATGAGGTATTAATACCAAGGCACCTACGTGTTAGCTTTAAGGGAATAAATGATATAAATGTATGTCACCTAGCCTGTTTGTCTCCTTCAAGCAAACTTTCAGATTAACAGATGAGCTCATTTTCTCCTATTTTACTTCAAAATATTTCTTGGGGAGGAGGGGAGAGGTTAGGTTGCCTGCTTCCAGATGCTAAAACTAGCACTTTTGAGTTGTCAGTATCTCAAGTTCGAGTGTCCAATGAGATTAATTTGAGAAACACCTATCTATTCCAACACCCTCATTTTATCGAAAAGGAATGAATGACTGAATGAATGTTATGCACAAAGCACTGTGCTAGGCTGGAGGTACAGAAATCGAGAAATCTGATTCCCTGAGATGCAATCATTTATTAGAAGGCAAACTAGAATTGAAACTAGGTCTCCAAATCTCCGGTTCATATCACATCCCTAAGGAATGGGCCCAGATTAGCAGAAACCATAAAGAATCGCAGTCCCCAGCTGCCTAGCAGGGAGACACTGTCCCGGTCCCCTGCCTGTCCACCTTGACCTGATTCAAGGCACTTGTAAGGGACAGGGGGTTCCTTGCCCCTTGTCTCCACCCATTGGGTCGTTCCCACCGCTCCTCTCTAGCTGCCATAGTGACCTGCACCTTACTTGACACCGGGTCGCTACCCTGGTAACAGAGGCTTGTATTTGCGTCCCCGTCGCTATGGTAACCAAGCCTTTCCGGTCACGCAGTTGCCAACAGCCGTCGTCACCTGGGCAACACTGGGAAAGGCGGGGCTTCGAGGAGGGGGAGAGCTCGCCTCAGGGTGGGGGGGCGGGGTTCCCGAGAGTCGGGGGCACGGCGTGGGGGTGGGGCGGAGGGTGGGCTAGGCGGGTGAGAGGCGGGGCAGGGCAGAGACACCTCCCGGCTCTCTGCCCCTCCCCCCCATGGCCAAGGCCCGGCGCCCGGGGTGGGCCTGGCGGGCCGTGGCGCGTGATCCGCTCCTGGCGCGGGCATTCCACTCGTGCACCGTGCTACGGGATAGGTTCTATGTGGTCGGGGGCCTGTCATGTGGGGGCGCGCGCGAGCCCCTCGGGGACACGGTGACCTTTGACCCGGCGGCGGGCCGGGCGGAGCTGGCTGGCGGCCCTGGGGGGCCCCGGCGCAGCCACCATGACGCGGTGCCCTTGGGCGGCCGCTGGCTCTGCGTGGTGGGTGGCTGGGACGGGTCCCGGCGCGTGGCGGCCGTGGCGGCCCTGGATGCGGAGCTTGGGGCCTGGGAGGCGTGGTCCGAGGCCCCGGGCAGCAGTGCCCCGGCCGGGCTCAGCAGCCACACCTGCACCCGCCTGTCGGACCGCGAACTGCGTGTGACCGGCCGCGAGGGCGGCACCCGCACCCAGCGCCGCTACGGGAGCGTCTACACCCTGCGCGTGGACCCTCCCGCGCGCACCTACAGGTAGGGAGGCACCGCCGCCCACGGGCACGCGCGGCCGGGCCGAGCCCCGCGGGTTCCGTGCCGGGGCGGGACCTGAGCTGTCCCTCCCCGCAGCTACCGCGAAGAGGGCGGCCACACGGCCTCGCGCTCCGGCCACTGCGCCGCGCTGCTCCGCACCGGCGGCCCGCACGCCGGCCACCAGCTCCTGCTCTTCGGGGGCTGCAACTCCCCCGAGCCCGAAGTGGCGGGGCGCTGGGGCCCCGGGCAGATCCAGGTGAGTGCTGGGGCAGGCTTCCAAGCGCTTGGGGGCCGGGGACCTTCGGCAGCCCGCCGCAAGAGAGGGGTTCCAAACGCACACAATAACGGAGGGTTATTTTTTTTCCTCGTCCATGTTTCAACAGAGCACCAGAATCTAGGGGACCCCTGGGGGTGTGCAAACCCTCAGAGGTGGCTTCCAGGCCAGCTCTTACCTACCATGCAGTAGTGCTTCCTATCCCTTCCCATTTCTCTGCCCCTCCCCCCACCCCCAGGAGGAGCCGGTTGTTGCCTCTCGGCTGACAGCGCAGCTCTCCCAGTTAGTGAGCAGTGAGCAAGGTTCTCTGGAGGGGCCCCGGGGTCTTCGGCACCATTCCTGCTCCGTGGTGGGGCCCTTTGCGGTGCTGTTTGGTGGAGAAACTCTGACCAGAGCTCGGGACGCAGTCTGCAACGACCTCTACATCTATGATTCTCGTGAGAAAGGCCCTAGTGGGTGGGAGACATTGGAATGGGAGGGAGTACAAAGAGGACAGTAAGACGAGTCGGGTTGGGGAAATAGGGCAAGGAAGAGGAGGAAATTAGCACATGTTCAGTCAGGCAACAGTGGCTTACTAAATAAAGGAAAAGGCCAAGAGAAAGGGAATGGACAGATCTTAATAAGGTAACTTTCCCAGCTCTATATGCTAAAGTGTTTCCCTCCCCACAGGCAAAGCAACCCAGCGATGGTTCCACTTTCCATGTGCAGACAGAAGCATGAAACGGATAGGCCATCGAACCTGCCTCTGGAATGACCAGCTCTATCTAGTTGGGGGCTTTGGTGAGGATGGCAGGACAGCTAGTCCAGATGTTTATACACTGGAACTATCTTTCTGAGCCAGGGAAATCAGCACCCTCAGGTCATCCAAACATAGTGATACATCCTAGCAGACCTTTGCAGTTGTTCATTAAATGCTAATTTAGAAGTCAGACAGACTCTCTCCATCTTTTCTGGGGGTGTGGTGGGGAGGGGAAGGAACACTGACAGCCCTAGTGGTGACATTCTGAGTTTTTAGGCTATCATAAGAGTCACTAACTATCTGTATAATTCATCTGAGTGAGTCTTGACCTGGTCCCTCTTCCAGTTTTTATTAATAACACAGAAGAAAGCCTCAGAACAGAACTGGGTGCTGATACCAAACCATTTATTTAACAAAAATATTACAAGAGCAGCAACAAAGAAAAATAATAACAAAGGGTGTGTGTAAGAGGCATGGGAGAAAAAAATGTGACAAGAGATCTTGATTCTTAGGAGACCAGCACACCAGCAGAGCTGGCCTTGGCCCCAGACCCCTCCCCATTGTCCTTGGCTGCTGGCTTCTCATCCTCACCCATTAGCCGAATATTATGTTTCTCCCTGAAGTCATTCAACTCCCTTCCCTTTGCTTGAAGCTGCTGGGTCAGTGTCTCAATGATCTTTTGAATCTGGTGGGTAAGAATTAGTGTTAAATTAGAATACTGATACTCCTACCTGATAATATGCTATTTATAGGTGAAGTAAGGGAGAAATGTCACATCAGTGACCTCCTCTAACCAAGATTCAGCAGCCCAACTGATGAGTTCAGAAAAAGAAATAAGACCACTGTTGCCCTACTCCCTCCCACAGCCCAGCCTGGTTGCAAAGCCCATAAAAAGAATGGGTCTAACACAAAAGACACTGACCCTGGCTTTGACCAGATTTCCTTCCTGCTCGGTGATCCTAACCTCCTCCCTTCTGTCTTCCCCCCTTCTTTCCCTTCTTACCTGCTCCTTGTTACCCTCCAAGGCAGGTAGCACCTCTTTGACAGTTCGCTCCACCAGAACCCCCCCAACCATTCGATAGCACTTCCGGGTTGGGTCCACTTCTCTCAGTGTATCTATCACTAGGCTATGGTCAGAAGGAGAAGGTTCTAAGGATACAGCCCCAACAGAGCATAGATTCCCCTTTCACCGACAACCCTCCTTATTTCTTCCCCTAGAACTCTCACCTGTGCTCATTCAACTCCATTTCCAGTTCAGCTGCTTTGGATGCCAGGCCCCTCTGTTCCTGCCGAAGGCGGTTGAAGCCAGCAACCACCTAGAGGAGAAAAGAGATTAGATGAGGGAGAAAACCCTATGAAGATTACAATAAAGCAGCTCCTTTGGTGGTAGCCTACATGCTGAGAAAAGACTACAAATCAGGGTTCCCAATTTGGCCTTGTTTATCCCTGTCTGAAATGGTCTTCCCTTGGGGTGGCTAGGTGACCCAGTAAGAGCGCTGGCCCAGGAGTTGGGAGGACCCGGGATCGGTTCCAGCCTCAGATACTTAACACCCACACAAAAAAATTGGCCTTGTAACCTTGGGCAAGTTACTTAACCCCAACTGCTTTAAAAAAAAAAAAGAAAGAAAAAAAAGAAATGGTCTTCCCTTGAGGGATGACTCCTGCCAGAGAATATAGAGGGTAACAGCCAGGACAAGTACTTAGACAGGTACATATTAGGAGAGCAGATATAAATGGTCTTCCCACATATAGCTGTTCCCTGAGCTCTCTGTACCTACTACCTATGACTGAAAGTATAAGCCAGAATCAAAAGATTAGCCCAAACCCTGACCTAATCATATTAATTCAGTGCCAAATCTTTTTTTTTCTATAGTCTTTCTTAGCAAGACCCCCTTCCTTCTCTATTCTCACATCCAGAGAATGGAACATAGTTACTATCTTAGCCCTACAGAATTCCTTTTTTCTGGTGCCTCACTCACTATGAAATATATCAGTACTTGCTTTGTCCCTATTTAAAATCCTCCAGTGGCTTCTGCTGCTCAATAAAAATGACCTAATTTGTCACTCTGTTTCCAGTCTCTCAGTATTCCAATTCATTCTTCACACTGCTGCTAAAGAGATTTTCTAAAGCTCAAATGTGACAGTGACACACTCCTACACTCAGTCAATAAACTCCAATGCTTCCATATAAATACACCTCCTCTATCTTTCCAACCTCACTGTACATTATTTTCCTCCATGATCCAGCCAAAGTGGCCTTGTACTAACAAAGTCATCATACTGTTTCATATCTCCATGCCTTTGTACCGGCCGTCTCCAATGCCTGGAACACACTCTCCACTCATTCCCCACTTTTGGAATCCACAGTTTACTTCAAGTTTCAGCTCGAGCACCACCTTCTGCATAAGGCCTTTCCTGATGCTCCTAATTCCCAGTACCTTCCCACTCCCAGGTTTCTTATATCAACATATACAGGTGTATGCTGTCAACTTGTTAGAATATAAGGCAGGGCAGGGACTGTTTGAATTTTGTTGAATCTCTGGCATCTAGCACAGTGCCTGACACATAGTAGATGCTTAACATATATTGACTAATTGACCACCTTGGACTCAAACAATATCCAAGTGAGTCCTGTGTGAACACAAATGATGGAACCTAAATAGGAGAAGACTCACCTGAAAAAACAACATTTTCTGAGCACACACTCAAAATGTATTACTTTTGTGAAATAAAATCAATCCCCAAGCCCATGAGCTTAAAACTAAGGGGAGTTAGAGATTTAAAAAACAAAGCAAAATTACTCTGATTAAGTAATGAGGACCAGAGATGCTTCTAGATTAGAGGTGAATTTTGAATCAGATGCCACACCAAAATGAATCCATTTAAATGTGTTAGAGAATTTCAGCCATTCCTGTATATAGAGAGAATCCTTTTTTTAGCAGCTACCCAAAATCTTAGCTGCAAATTTAATAAGCAAAATAATCCAACACTAACTCTCATGGGAATGCTAAGCCCTTCTCCCAGAATGTTCTATCTGCAGACGATCTTTCCTACTGATCTTTTCCTTGACCTATCTAAATGCTTACATATAACTCTATTTCCCTTTTTATTACACCATACTGTTCTCATGTTTTCTGGCATGGCCAGAGATGACCAGATACAAATGAGTATATACATAAAACATATATACATGCAGGGGAAATGGAAATTTATCTCAGAAGGAAGGGGAAAGGGGAAGCAGGAAAAAGCGGAAGGTGGAATCTGAGCTGTGTTGAAGGAAGTTAGGAAGTAGAGGTGATGAGGTGGAGGGTCAGGAGACAGAATGTCATGTGTAAGGAAGCCAGCAAGGCGGCCCATATCCCAGAATCCTAGACTATATGGAGCAAAGTGTAACAAGAACAGAAGAGCAGGAGGGGCCAGGTTTCAAAGGGCTTTAAAAGTCAATGACAATTTGATGTTTGATACTAAAGGAAGTCAATGGACTTTACCGAGTAGGGAATTTGGCTGACATGGTCATACCAGTGTTTAAGAAGATTAGCTTTAAGGTTTTTTAAAAAAGGAAAAGAATAGCAGATGGTCTGGAACACAATCCTCCCAAGCCCTGGCCGGTCTGGCTCACCTCCCAGGTCGATGCCTTCAGGCACTCCCGCAGCCCGGCAGGAGGGGTGGGCCTAGGGGCTCAGGCTCACATTAAGCTATCCCAGAGCACCAGCTGCAAGGGCCGGGTTCCAGGCACCTGTCCGCACGACAAGTTCGCGCTTCGGCCCGCGCCCCCCAAGACCACAGAACTTCCCCAGACCTGTGGATTTCAGGCCTCACGTGGCTGTTTCACATGCAGGGGCCTGGTCCTCTCCAGGGAGCCTCGGGTCCTTTCCCCGGGAGACCCTGGGGATCGGCCTCCTCAGGGCTCACAGCACGGATGAGGCTGGGGGCTGCTGTCCCACGCTCCCGTCCCGAAGGCCTCCCCCACCCTGAACCCAAGGTCGTATCCACACTCACCCTCTGCACAGACATCCCCAGCCCCGGTCTGCCGAACCCCTCCCGCTCGCACGCCCGCCCTCTCCCTCCGCAGCAGGGGCCCGGACTTGCTCAGGTTTGCGGTCAGGCGAGCCTGGGCCTCGTAGGCACCGCACGTGCCACGGACCCCGCCCCCACGGCACCCACCAGGAGCCGGGGTCGCCGTGCGGGCGACTGAGCTCACCTGCTCCGCCGACACCGCCCCTTTGCCCGCGCTGCCGGCGCCGCTGCCGCCACTGCTGCTACTCTTGTTAGCCCGGTTGCTGGTCTCCGCCATCTTTACCCGCCCTCTAGGTGTAGGGCCCTAGAAGCCCAATGTTCGCCTCTTTGTGCGTCACATCCGGCCGCCTCAGTCCCGGCCTCCTCCGGATCTTGGTGCCTCGAGTGCCATCTTGGTTAGGGGCACTTCCGTTGGGGTGCCTGATATTTCCGGGTGCCCTATGGCCCCAAAGCTTCAAGACCTTGGGCGGGAGGCGAGAGGAGCTGCGAACCCGTCTCCCCAGAGCTCAGGCTCCATGTAGGATCCTACTCTGGGACTTCCTCTGTACCTCCTCGGGAGGGAAGTGGGAGGAGGGAAAAGCCGAGCTGGGGCAGGGGCAGGGGCAGGAGTCTGGGGAATGAGTGCAGACGTGGAACTCGGCGGGGATGGCTTTCTTGCCCTCAGGCATTCCCAGCGTCTGCAGCGAGGAGACCTGTCCTCGGTCAGTAAGTGACCTTCGCGCTCCATAGAGCCGGCCGAGGGCGGGCGGCAGCGAGCCGTGCCCCCCACAGGCAGAGGGGCTTAGCGCCCCACGGCCAGAGACAGGACGGGGCGGGAGGTCGGGGCTAGTCACGTGCCTCGTGGGCACGTGAGGGGCAGCTAGCTGTGCTGGCCTTCTAGAGCAGGTGAGGGGCCGGAGTGTCCTAGAACCCCTCTGTTCCCAGGCTGAGCTCCGCCCTCTGGCTGGGAAGGAAGTGCCCCTCCCTGCTGCGCTCTACGTTCAGGCTGCCTGGTCTCTCCCACTTCGGTGACCCAGAGTGCACCAGGCACAGCAGGTGTGCGGGGCGGGGCAGGGGGAGGGTGCCCGACTAGAGCGGCTGTCCCTTTCTCTGCATCTGGAGCTTTGCGTGGTTTCAGCCTTGTTGCACACTTGACAGCCAGCTGGGTGGTCAGGCCTGGGCATAGAGAAGCTCTCCCTTTCTCCATTTGGGGACGCCTGGATCTTTTGTTCTTCACAGGCCCGGGACCATGGCTAGCTCTTCTCGAGGTTTGCCCCTGATCGCCGTGTGCCAGGTGACATCCACACCAGATAAGGAGCAGACTTTTGCAGCTTGTTCAGGATTGGTTCAGGAGGCTGCCAAGTTGGGTGCCTGCCTGGCCTTCCTGCCTGAGGCCTTTGACTTCATTGCTCGTGACACAGCAGAGACCCTTCGGCTGTCTGAACCATTGGGTGGGGATCTTGTGAATCGGTATGCCCAACTTGCCAGGTATGGAAGGCAGCAAAGAAGCAACACTGGGGGAGTAGGTCAGCTGACTGCTGGAGACAGGGTTCCCAGAAAGCTCATCTCTCATTTTCTCTACAGGGAATGTGGACTTTGGCTCTCTCTTGGTGGTTTTCACGAACGTGGCCAAGACTGGGAGCAGACTCAGCGCATCTATAATTGTCACGTGCTCCTGGACAACAAGGGTAAGACTTTAAGTTCCTAACTCCCTCTTAGCCCTGTCCTGCCCTTTTGAGTTGCATTCCTAGAATCCTGTTTTCAGCCTCCAACTTCACTCCCTCCACTTTCCTTGCTCAGAGACCTTGGAGACAATTTACCAAACCCTCAAGGTAATTTACTAGTTGGATTCCTCTGCTCCTTCTCTCATGTTCCTCCCTTCCTTCCTCCCTCACCCCCCTCCCAAATACATACACCTTGTGGACTGTAACGTCTACGCCTCTGGTCCCTCACTTATAAGTAGTTCCCTCTTTAGGGCCAACAAAGGGAATTATAAAATCATCAGCAGAGTATTCCTCTTCTACTCCCAAGGCTCTATTGTGGCCACATATAGGAAGACACACCTCTGTGATGTGAAGCTTCCAGGACAGGGACCCATGTGTGAGAGCACCTCTACTGTACCTGGGCCCACTCTTGGGTCACCTGTCAGTACACCAGCTGGCAAGGTTGGCAGGGAGGGAAGGGAAGAGGTTAAAGTGGGGAAAATGGGAATATGTTGGAGGGGGCAAGATGACAGTGGAATAGCATTGAAGAAAAGCTAAATATTCTGCTTTTTTTCATCCCAGGTAGGCCTGGCCATCTGCTATGACCTGCGTTTTCCAGAGCTTTCCCTTGCACTAGCCCAGGATGGTGCTGAAATTCTCACCTACCCTTCCGCCTTTGGCTCAGTCACAGGGCCAGCCCACTGGGAGGTGAGGATCTACCAATATATAGTATCTACTTATCCAGCTAGAAAGAAATGCTGTATTTCTTTCCTGGCTCCCCATGACTGTCTCTCAGAACTGAGTGGGGGAATACTCGCTTCCAAAGGTCACTCTTCCTGCTCTCCTCCAGACACTGAAGTTGATTTCATCCATCTTCATTCTCTCCCCAGGTGCTGCTCCGGGCTCGGGCCATTGAGACACAGTGCTATGTAGTTGCAGCAGCACAGTGGGGACAGCACCATGAAAAAAGAGGGAGTTATGGACACAGTATGGTGGTGGACCCCTGGGGAGTCGTGGTAGCACGATGTTCTGAGGGGACAGGCCTCTGCCTTGCCCACATTGACCTGGCATATTTGCACCAAGTACGCCAGCGTATGCCTGTGGGCCAGCACCGAAGGCCTGACCTGTACGGCAATTTGGGTCGCCCAAGTCCTTAACACCTGCTGACTGAAACAGGGTCCTATTGTGGGCCAGTGAGGACCTGTGGCTTGGAGGCAGGACCCCAGGCCACTGAAAAACCTCAACTCCCTTTCTTCTGTGGCATACAGGTTCAACCTGTTGTAAAGCCCCCAAAATGCTTTTCTGGACTCAGACTTTAGTTACATATAGATGGCCTCTTAAATCACAATTTTATGAAAACTAAAGCTACACCAAGGTCTAAGCATCACTGACAATGAAAAAAATACAGTCACAAAGTCCAAGTCTCGACATCTCCTTTGGGGGTAAGGGGAACAGTGTAGCAAACATACTAGACGGTAGTAACAAGTAGGGCCCATTCATAACTCCTCAAAATGAGGATTAAGAGGGAATTGGGGCTATTCAGGCACTGAAAGGCCAGGAAGAGAAAGGCTGTACTGAGATAGACAAGGCTCAAGGGGATGTCCCAGCTCCAAGTCCACCCCAAGCCAGACAACAAAAGAGATGGGAATGGGCTGCAGGATACATTTATTTTCACTTGAACATAGAAGGAAAAATGCCACACGCCCCTTTCTCAGGGAGTGTGTGCTCCCAGCAACCCTTCCCCCCAATCCTGCAATACACACAGGCACTTGTGCACAAGAGCACACAGACAAGGGGTTTTTGGGCTGCCCCAGTCCTCCCTTCTCACTGCTTCCTAGAAGAGGAGTTGACAGAGGGTAAATGAGGGACCCAGATTAGGAAAAGAGCCCCTAACCTCTGTCCCTGGGAGATGGGGGGAGAGGGAGGGAAGCACCAGGGGCCAGGAGGGAGCAAGTGAAGAGGCTATACCTTTACAAGTGTTGCTCCACTCCACTTACAATCTCAGCAGGGTGGAGGGAATGTGGTGGTAAATCCTCATGGTACAACCCTGACTCTTACCTCTCTCCAGCAAGTTCTCACACCACAGCCCTTTGGTTTCTCAGACAAAACAAAACAAAACTAGCCCTCAAGAAGCCTGAGGGCAACTGAGAGAGCCTCCTACTGACCCCCCAAACAACTTCAGCAGTGGTTCCACAGAGCACTCTGAGACAAGACTGCTTCTTCCTTCCTTGCCTGGGCTGGATTCCCAGGCTTGTGGAAGTCTGGGTGGGGGAGGGGATGGGGAGACACACCACTTCCACTTTTTTTGTCTTTTCCTTTAAAAAAGAAGGGGAGGGGGAGCGAAGGTGACAGGAGGGGTGTGGAGAAAACCCCAAACAGTGTGTGAACTCCAGAGTTGGGTGCCTAGCTGAGGCCCCAGGTTTGTGAAAGGTGAGAGGAGGGTCAGGGCAGTGCCTGCAACATCAAGTTCCTCAGGAGTTTCTGTCGCCCCAGCTCATAGTCCTCCTCATCCACATTCACCAGCAGCTTGATAGCCTCGTGGCCCACAGCCTGTTTAAGCGAGTCTGTGATGAAGACGCCTTTGAGCGCCTCCAGGAGGGAGCCGTTGATGTAGTCTCGCCAAAAGGCATCGAGGTAGGTGAGCTCAGAGAACTTGATGTCACAGATGATGGAACCCAGGTCCCGGGATTTGAGGATGGTATTGGCCTGATTGAAACGCTCAAACTGGCGTTCAAGTGGGTCCTGCTTATTTGAGAAGACGTTGCCCTGCAGAGCTGTCTCATGCTGGCAGTACTCGGCCCTCACCCGAAGCCTGATGTCTATAGGAAAGAAAAGGTGAGTGCTTAGGCCATACCCTGTTAGAAGAGCGATGGGGGTGGAAGACCAAGGCACTCTGGTAAGGGAGTAGTTACCCTACTCCAGTGAGAGGTCCCCTATGGCTTCTCTATATGTTTCATTTTGAGACTTCCCTTATATACCTCTCAATTTGTTTGAGCCCATGATTGGACCAAGAAGAAAAGACTTCCTAGTAATAGGGCACAATAAGACCACATCACCTCCAAATCAAACTTCATTTGGTGATGTGGGGTTGAACATTTTCTATATTACATAGACTTAACCTCATTGTACAAATTACTTTAACTCTTTCTCTACCTTGGACAGGAAGAGACTTAGCAGGGAGAGCCTGCTTCAGAATCATTCTAAAAGGACAGCAGAATCATGAAAAGGCAAAGAAGCAGTGCCTCAACCCCTTTCAATGTCTACATCCATCAGGAAAAAAAGTCTAGTCTGCCTTTTGGAGAGTAACTTCACTCCCACTAGCTCCCTGGGCTGTACCATAGCCTCCCTTACCGCAGGTCTGTTTCTCCTTGGGGTCTGGTGTCACCGACTTCCGGCGCTTCCGCTGACTTACAAGTGTCGCTCTCCCTCTAGCTGGCCGTTTGATGCACATCTGTTGGCCAGCGTTGGGGCAGCACACAACAGGATAGTGGGGAGGCACTAGTGGGAAAAGGGGAATAAATGAAGTAGAAACCCATAATCATCTATTCCACTCTCAATTTATGGGACTGCAAATAAATTGATTGCTGTTTAACTCTTTCTTTGGGAAGGAGGGGAAGAGGTAGAATTAGTGGAAAGTGACAGTGAAAGGGAGAAAAGGACAGTCATCAAACATTTTAAAATAATCCACTCAACCTACAAGAACAGCAGAGAGTACACTTGGGGGCATCCCCTTAGCTTTGATGGGGCCAAAAGGGGGAAGAGTAAATATCCTTTCACCTGGTTTTGGAAGTTAGGCATAGAATAAGACTAAAATCCTCATACTTGGAGGAGCTAAAGGACATCTACATCTTTTCACCTGATTTAGGGGTTTGGGGAGGTCCCGGCTCTGGGTTACTGTGGGCTCTGGGGGTCACGTAACGGATTGACGTTTCCTCCAGGTATTTGTCTACAAGGTCTGGGCACACTGTGTGTGGGGAGAGAAGAAAAGTAAGTCATTCAGGGAAAGATGGGAGACATACACCCATACCCATCTATTCCTATACTAGGGGTTTTAGATGCCACTCTCATCCAGATGCTTTATAGGGCAAGATTCATACCCTGGACCACAGTGCCACTCCTCCCCAGTCCTTCATGAATTTCTTCATTGACCTCCCCATGTTCCCAGTCCCCAATAACCCCCTCACCAGCCCGCCTCCTCTTGAGTGTGACATAGGGCAGCAGGTCATGTCGAGTGATGATGCGTAGCAGCTGCAGCACCTGTCGAAAGTTACTTTCATCACATCGGCCCTGGCGCTCCAGCGCTAATAAGAAATCTCGTCCACTTCGAATGAGGCCACGCTCATGGTCATCAATTACATCAACAAAAAGGAAGGAGAGGACACGCACATCCCGGTGCGTCAGGTGGGTGCCCACGATGTCAAACATTCGGTGTAGGCTGTAGAGCCCATGCTCCTGCTCTCCCCGCTCCTCAGGCCATACTTGGCTGGCCCGCCGCTTTAGCCCTGCCATGCTGGGGGCTCAGGTGCACACTGCTCTCCAGAGCCCCTGTTCACTTGCTACGATCCCCACTGTGCTGTAAGAACAAGGGGAACATCAATGAATTGGAGTTTGGTGCCCATCCTTACCAGGAAAAGTTCTCCCAGCTTTGAAATCCATTTAGGGATAGGAAACAGTTTACCTTCCCCAAGCTGGCATTTTCTGCCCATTTTTAAGTGTTGTGTTCTTAGAAGAGATGCTGTCAAATATCACCTTAACCGTCCCCCACCCACATCCCAGGCACTTTTTCCATCTCCTACTTCATCTCCTACCACAGAGATGCCCCTTCCCATACTAGTTCAGCTCACCATGAAGATGATAGGGAAATCTGGATTCTAGCTCCAGTGCCTAAAATATTCCCAGCCACTGTAGCAGATGTAATGAGTTATAGAACTTTAGTTATGGAAGAAACCTTAGAAATCAGCATGTCTAATTTCATTTTTAGAGATTAGGAAAATGAGGCTTGGAGAGGTAAACTGAATTGTGGTAGTTCATAGCAGAATCAGAGCTTGAGCACAACCTATACTCTGGCAGAGAGACTCAACTGCTCCTGATGATAGCATGAACATTCTGCACTTCTCTAGTCCAGTCATCCTTTCTCCTGCCTGAAACCCAATTTGTTCTAGGGTCAGTTAGTCAACAAACATTGCAAAGCTACAAAGATAGGCAGAAGACAGTTTCTGCTTTTAAGGGGAAAGACAACAACCACCATGTACAAACAGGATATACATAGGATAACTGGAGATAATCATCAAAACTGAAGGGACTGACATTAAGGGGGAATCAAGAAAGACTTCTCGTAGGTTGGATTTTAGCTGGAACTTGAAGGAAGTGAGAAGGCAGAGATGAGAAAGAAGAAAATTCCAGGCATGAGAGACAGCTAGTGAAAATGATCCAAGTTGGGAGACTGAGTGTATGTGTAGGTCTAGAGGTCAAAGAATTGACTGTGTTTTCTCCAGGCTTGGTTAGATCAAGAACCCCTGACCTACATCATAGTTTTGAGAGGAGTACACACAAAGATACTGGCTAAGATACCAGTCACAATTTCTGCCTGTGAGATTACAGGAACAAGAGATTCACTTATAAAGTAATACTGCTTTACCTGCTTTTTTCTGAGAGAAAGACCTCCCAGCAGGAGTGACATCAGGTGGCAAAAGCTACTGTCATTAGTCCAAGAAGACCTAATCTCTGCCTGTAGCCACCTTAAAATATAAGCAAGACAGAAAAATAGACTAGAAAGTAAAGAAAATTTGAAAGAATTTATTCAGGCAGGTTTAAACTGAGTAGTCTTTGTGAACAGCAGGGGAGGTTACCAAGTTTTCAGACTTCCTCTAGTAAAGTTCCTTTTGTGAGTTCATGATCCAGGAGACTGCAGTAAACCAAGTAACACACTTGAAAATCAAGTCCCCACACATAATTTAGGTTTCTGAGTATCAAACCAACCCCATCACTACCACCCTACTCATGATCTGGACACAGCACCATGAATAGCCTTATCTGTTGTAGCAAAGCCCAGAAATAGCCTCCTCACTAAAAAAACAGACCACTCTACTTATTTTTTACATGAACAAATTTAAGTCCTAAGACCAATAAAAGAATTAACAAAGTACTCTTCTACCAGAAACACTTTACTAATGGGTCTTAGGGGGAAAGACTATGATTAGGATGCTGGTTAGCAGGACTTGGCTTGATCTTTACTACTGTTTCAGGGAGTCTAGAAAGATAAGAGGGGAATACTGGAATACTGGTCTCTATTAGAAAAGAGAAGGGGAGGAACCAGTAGTGAGAAAATTTGGTACTCCACTAGGACCTCTGAGAGGAATGTGGCCCAAACCAAGATTTGATAGCTTAGATGCCCCAACTCCCAAACATGCTAAAGGCCTGGGGAATCCCTGAAAAAAACCAAACAAACAGCCATAGTGAATCAAAGTCATATCTGGTCATAGGGTTGGAGGATCATTTAGTCTGAACTTTTACAGATATACAAATAAGCCCAGAGAGGTTAATTGTCTTACATAGTCAAACAGGAAATAGCAGAGCTAGGAATCAAACTTAGGTACCGTGACTTCAAGTCCGTCATTCTTTTTTCTGTGGCCTCCACAGTTGAGCTATCCATCCCTCCAGCTGTCCCCAAGATAGGGACAGCAAGAACAGTTTCTTGCTTCTAGCTGGTCAGAAAGCACAGCCATTTAAGGGTAGTACATCTTACCCCCTATACCAGCTGTTAGTTGTGAGGGTCAGAGGATAGGCAGCTAGACAGGTAAATACCTCACTTCCAATCAATCAGAATAGGTTTCCCTCAAGTGTCCCCAATTCAGATAACAGCCTGGTTGAATCCTGAATTTTTCCTTAAGACAGTAAATACAGCAGTGTCTCCCTTCTGCAACTCCCCCACCTCCCTTCCCAAAAGTACTGCAGCCACAGCAGAGTAACAGTCTGGGAGAAGTCTAAGAGAGGTCTGAATCATCCAGACCCAGGACATTCTGATGCTAATTTCCCCAAATTCCAGAAAGTAGCTCAATCTACAAAAGATCACCCAGATTTAGAGAGGTCTCTTTGAAAGAGACCTTAGAAGTCACTTTACAGAGAAGGAAACTGAGGCCTTATGATGAAGACCATATGGCCATTCAGCCCACACAGCAGGTGATGGCCTCACTACAAGCTAACCAGACAAGTCTGAAGAGGCTTATGTGAACCCTGTTCTGGGATCATAGATCAAGCCTCACATTCATTTCAATCTTTATTCTAGTCTTCATTGCAGAATGGGATAGTCTGATTTCATTCTTCATTTACTACAGGGAGCAGAACTGAGGGGAGCGGGGTTACAAGGTTCCCAAAGATATGCCAATTATGTTACGGTGGATGACTAGAGATAGCCTGACTTAAATCACACTCAAAATAGGCCACCACTTCCTTTACAATCCAGATCCAGGAGTTTGCTCAATTTCATCAGTAGCAGAACTTGTCCCCCCTCAACCTCCGTGCTGCTCAGATGCCTGTATCAGTGAGGTGAAAGAAACAGTGAATGAGACTCAGATCCTAGTTATGTAAAAAGGAAAGAAGGCTGCATTCCAAAGAGAAAGTCAAAGGGATCTATGCATCTTGATATATGACTGCTAAATGGCATAAGGTGAATAATCCAGTAGCTTCCAAAACCCAAAATCTTCCTCTTACCCTAAGGCTGGGCTGGTGCCAATAAGAATCTCTGTGCATGATTCCGAGAGTGGATTAAAGAGATTGATCCACCAGCTTTGGGCTGGCCCAGGGTGAACAGTAGCTGTGTCTCCTATCTAATGAACTGACCATTACCTTCAAGGTCTGTGGACTGAGAATGATTTAAGATTGGTTCAAACATATCATCAGTTACCTAGATCTGATACACCAATCAGGGAGTAAAGTAGCATTTACCCCAATATCAGAAGCATGGGGTTCACCCCAAACAAGTTTCTCATTAAGACCAAAAAGCCACTATTTTTTTCCTTTTTCCTTTTCCCTGAATGGGAGCAAAAATCAGTTAAACCATCTATGCAAGAAGCTTTTCTTTTCCATCTCCCTAGCAGTTATGTTGAAATACAACAGCAAAACATGAGTCAATTCTCAATTTCTAACACAAAGAAACCCAGACACAGTCACAACCACACATGCTGTCCCAGAGACCACAGAAACAACCTAAGGATTTTTTTCACTGAAATAACCTAACCCTAAGATTAGAGACAAAAGAAGGGCAAGATTAACCTGACCCAACCTGCCAAATGTCTTCAGGCATCCCGACTTCTATTTCCCCTCAACAAAACCTAACCCCAAGAATTCCCTGTCTCCTCCTTGACAGACACATGGCAGAGGTAACAAGTTCAATGACTGCTGGGAAAACTGAACACAGCGAGAACACTTAAATGGAAGAATGACACTTCACCTACCCCCAGATTTCCATGCTTCCCCAGTTCCTGTTTATGTTGTGCACGAGGAGAGGCTAATGTTGACAGTTTCTCACTACCCCCCTTCCCAAGCTGAAGATCCAGCCGGTTCCTCTATCTTGCTGGGGATATAGGACATGATGTCTCCTGTTAGAACCTCTGCCCCTTACATGACACGCACAAGTGTTCTGTTAGGGCTGCAATACTCAAATGCCACAATGTCACCAGGCTCTCGGAGTCCGCATTTTCTACAAAGAGAATGACTGCTCCCTCCCCGACACCGCATGGAGATGGAGACACTCACTTAATGGGCCTGTGGTCCTAGACAATGACTGTCCAGTTTTGGTTTTGGGGTTTTTTCCCCCAGTCTCCCCCTTCCCGCAACCACCTCCTTTCCACCAAAAACTCCAACCCGGCAATGACAGTTTCCTCGCTCTGCTCTTTTTTGTTTTTTGATTTAAAAAATACAAAAGTACTCTTCTTCCTCCGCACCCGCACATCACCTTCCCATTCCACCCCGCCCCACGAGGAACATTAAAGCGGGGAGCTCCCGAGAAAGTCCAAGAGTTGCTTGCCTCCTGCCCCAGTGCTCGGCAAGCCCCCAAAAGCCGTGGCACGTCCCGGGGGCGCCTGAGACGCCCACCCCCTCCAGGCCGGGGGCAGCCGGCGCTGGCCAACTCTGCCCAGCCCTCTCCACCGAGCCCCGGTGCTCGAGCGGCCCGGGATCTCCCCGCATTCGGCCCTCCCCGCCCCCCATTCTGCCCCGGGCCTCTCCCCCCTCCCCCTCTCCAGCTCACACTTTTCCTCCAGCCTCGCCCTTTCCCCATCCGACGCCGGCCGAAGGCAACTCCCTTCCCCACGGCCAACTCTCTCCGGGCCCCTCTCCGGCCCCTCCCCAACCTGGCTCCGCACACTCCTCCTCCGCCTCTGCCCCACTTGCCCCCTTGGCCTCCCCTCGCGTTTATTTCGGCTCAGCTCCTCCCCTTCCCCTTCGCCTTCTCCCCTACCTCTTCCCCGGTCTCCGCCCCGCCCCAGACCCACGGTTGCCCCCTCTCCTCCCCTCGCCTCACCTCACCTCTCGGCGTCCCGACCCGTCTCCGCCCCTCCCCTCCCCTCAGCTCCCCCGGGTAGGACCCGTAGTCGCCACCTCCCCTTCCCCACCGCCTCCCAGCCCCGCCCCTCTCCGTTCCCCCTCCCGGGCCTCACTCTCGGCTCAGACTCGGCGCCGCCATGTTGGGTCCATCAGCTCCGCTCCCCCGGGCCCCGTCTCGCTGAGCAGCATCCGGGCCCTCGCCGCTGCCGCCGCCGCCGCCGCCGCCGCGGGCGTGAGGAAGGGGGAGGGCACGGAGACGGGCGGGGGTGGCTTCATCCGGGAAACCGCGGCCTGTAACCTGGGCGGTTGCGGTGACTTCGGCACCATTAAGAAGAATTGAGGCCGGCAGCCATGTTGAGTGAGGGCGGCCTGGCAGTGACGGACGCCCGTGAGGCCTTGGCGTCAGAGTAAGTAAAAAGACTGGAGGCCGGTGGCCATTTTTGGTAAGGGCAGGTCGGGAATGTTGGGCGTTCCCGGTTGCTTTGGCTTCGAGACCATAGAAGGGAATGGGGAAGGGCAGCCATTTTTAGTGAGGAGTCGCTTCTGTTCCCGGCTCCTGCTAGCTTCACTGCTATTAGAAAGAATAGTGAAAAGGTAGCCATTGCAGATAAGGGCGGAACTGGCGCGAGAGGCTGCCGGTCCGGGATAGAAGGAAAGACTAGGCTTCGAAGACTGGCAAGAACTGGGCAGAGAGCTCCTAGTCTGAGTTGTGTTCAGGACCCCAGATCTGGACACGTGGTCTGATGAAGAAGTCTGTTCAAAGTTAAACCTCACCCCTCCCCACACACTCCCCTCCCCTCCCCTCCTCTCCCCTCCCCTCCCCTCCCCTTCTCTCCCCTCCTCTCCTCTCCTCCTCTATCTCTCTCTTTCCCTCGGGGGTACTAAACCTGGAATCAGGAGGACCTGAGTTCAAATCTAACCTCATACACCCAGCAGTATGACCCTGGGTATGTCGCTTAAACTGTTTTCCTCATTTTCTTCAAATGTTGTTGGGCTTTCGTTTTGGGTTTTTTTTTTTTTTTTAAGAGTAACAATGTCTTGACTCTCACGTGAAGTGGATATAACTGTGGCAGAATTGCAAGCCTCACTCTTCCAAAGTTATGGAAGTCCAGTGGTAAGACCTTGGTGCCTTCCATGTCTGACCCAGCTCTGGGCCCTCTTCAGGGCCCTTGGAAGATATTGTTATTTATCTGCCCCTTTCTTCAGGGAAGTCTTTACATGCTTGGGGGACAACCCACTAAGTCACCAAAGGGTGTGAGACCTCTGGCCACCCCCAGCCTGGGTTAGCCCTGTTGGCCCAAGAGGGTCCTACTGGGGGTGGCTTCTTGGAGCACCCCTAGAGTACCCTGGAAAAGGCTAGTCCTGCTCCATCACCCTGGCCCTCTGGATGGAAAGGAGGCCAGCCCGGACAGACAGACAGGGATGGAGGGATGGATAGACACACACACATATTAGAACAAATATCAGATGGAACAGAATGGTATGAACATGGTCACAGAACCTCAGCACGAACGGGACTGGCAGCCTTGGAAGAAGGCTTGGGGCTGAAGTACAGACTGTTATAAAACAGGGATGAAGTGAAAGAGAAAGTTGCATCAGCTCTTCCTGGTTTGCCAACCAGAGATGGTGACCGGGATTGTGGACTGAAGCTGCAATCCTGCATTTCATGAAAACTTCCCCATGGCATGGAATGGAAGAAAAGGGAAATGAAGTCATAGTGAAAAAATGACATGGAATGAAGTTCGATTACATAATATTGAATTTTGTGGAGAGGCAGCCAGTGCAGATGATAATGGGGCTGGCAAATACCCTGATATTTCAGAGAAAATGATCAAAGAATGTGGATTCACTGATCAACAAGTTTTTAATATGTATGAAAATCTTATTCTGGAAAAGAATGTCTTCCAGAACTTATGTTTCTTTTTTTTTTTTTTAAGATTTTCTTTTGGGTTTTTTTTGCTTTTTGGAAGGGGGACGGCAGGGCAGTTGGAGTGACTTGCCCAAGGTCACATGGCTAGTAAGTGTTAAGTGTCTGAGGCCAAATTTGAACTTGAGTCCTCCTGACTCCAGGGCCTGTGCTCTATTTACTGTACCACCTAGCCACCCCCGAGAACTTACATTTCTAAGAAAGAAAAAAATAACTCAATATGGGATTATTGTGGCAGAGAATTGTCCAGCACTTTTATTGGGAAGTAATACAGAAAGGAATTTTAATTTAAAACGAATTCTTGTTTATCAGGTGGTACCGTGGATAGAGCAGTGGACTTGAAGTCAGGAAGACTCATCTTCCTGGGTTCAAATATGGTCTCAGACACTTATTAGATGTATGACCCTGGGCAAGTCACTTAACCCTATTTCCTCAGTTTCCTCATTTATATAACAAGCTGGAGAAGGAATCTTTGCCAAGAAAACTCTAAATGGGGTCACAAAGAGTTAAATGTGACTGAAATGACCAAACAACAAACTTGTTGACCAGTCTTGAAAGACTTGCTATCTGAAAGTCTGCAGTTATTGATCGTTTCCCATCATTTGTTGGTCAAATAAGAATGCATAGATGACTAAAGCTGTTTCCAAAGACTAGTTTTCAAGTTATTTTAGCTCAGCTGTTGAAAATTATTGCAAGAACAACAATGTGTTTAAAGCATTACTGATTTTAGATACTACCATAGGTAATCCAACTGCATTTGGTTCATTTTGTGTGAATTCAAGCATGTAAATTCACTGAGATGTAGATATGTATGAAGATTTAAAGAAAAAGAAAAAAGTTCTATTTATAATGCTAACATTTTAAGCAACAATAACAATATTTTTGTCATAGCAACAGAATTTATCTTTAGATACAGTATTCAATAATTTTTAAAAGTTTTGCTTGCTGTAATGCTTTATAATAAACTTAAATCAGAAATGCATTTTTCTTTTCTGTTAAGAGGTAAACTGAAAAAGAAATACATTTATCTTACTCTTTACTATATGTTAATAAACAGATTTTTTTTAAACTTCTATAAAATATTTTCATTGCATATTTCCACAGAGTAGGAATCAATCACCATATTTTAAACATAATTATAACTTCTCATGGTGTAAATTTGAAAAAATGGGACCACTTCATAGGAATTTGTTATTTGAACTAATTGGGACCTAGCTGTGATCTTTTTGAGTATAGGGATTATTTCCCTTTTTTGGCTTTGTATATGTATCTTGTATTCCTTTCCCTGACGATTTAATTGGTTTAAGGAAACTCCCTCAATCATTGTACTTCTGGCAGCTACTGGGGCTGTTGATTTGTTAATTATAATTCTTTGCTACCTGGAAGGGTTCATTTTGGCATAGTGGAAAGGAGGGAGGGGTTCATTGAGAAATGACAGATATATAAAAAGAAAGCATCAACATAACATTTATTTTAAAAGGAGAACCTGTGACAAGCAGAAGATCAGTTAAATTCAATAAATTATTCCCTTAAAGCTAGACAGAGCTAGCAAGTTTGTACATACAAAGAGCCAAAAGCTAAGTTCTGACTGCCTGATACAAGATTGACAAAGTTTTTATGTTTTAGGACAATCCCAGGATGTCTGTGTCCCTCAGACTTTGGTTTCCATATGTTTTTACAAAGGAAGTTTCTTGGTTGAATAAGTTTGTAATTATAGTCAGACAAAACAATTGACAGAGTGGTGTCAGCTGGAATTTATGATCCCAGGATACCTGAGTTTTCCCCCATATGGAGTATGTCCCCAAGATAAGAGAAATCCCACTATTCTGCTTTCAGGCATCCTGTCATAAACTAGGATACCCATTGTAGACCTTATTTGGTCTTTCAAGTTGCTGACACAGGGAAGGGCATTTTTAGAGCAAAGCAAAGCAGTCTGATTGATTAATTCAGGCTTTGGCTCTTATTGAGGTCCAAAAATGATATTAAATTATTATCACATCCAACCTCAGTAAAATAATAGAGTGTGGTGGTGATATTGATGACCAGATAAATGGTTCAGCCCCATCTGGAGTTGTAGAGGCTATCATCACATGAGCTGAGTTGACTTTGACAAGTAGGTATTTAAATATGCCTTGTCCACATATAACCACAACAGTGAGGCAGCTAGGTGGTTCAGTGGATAGGGTACGGGGCCCAGAGTCAAATGTGGCCTCTGACACTAGCCATGTGAACCAGGGAAAATCACTTTAACCCTGTTTGCCTCAGTCACCCCATCTGTAAATGAACTGCAGAAGGAAATGGCAAACTGTTCTAGTTAGTATGTTTGCTAAGAAAACCCCAAATGGAGTCATGAAGTGGACATGACTAAAGACACCTGAGCATCAACAAACCTCAACAGTCCCCCCTCAATATATAGATCTTATATAAACAGGAAGAAAATTCATTCTCCACTTTGTACACTGCAGTTGGTTGATACCTTGCAAGCTCAGAGATGACTCCCATTTCCATTTCCACTGCATATTTGAATATTTCCACTTCTCACTCTTACTCCTCAAAACCCATATTGAAAGTGTTGAGTTGAAAGTTTGGTTAAAAGAGGTAAACAGGCTAGATGATATATAAATTCATATTGTTTATTCCCTTAAAGCTAGCAGATATGTGCAGTACGGAGCCAAAACATAAGTTCTGTCTGATGAAAGGATGAACAGCTTTAAATATGTTTCAGGACAATCACAAGTCAGAATATTCGTGTCCCTCAGATTTATCGTCTCCATATGTGGCTAACTATACCATGAATAAGGACGTTTCTCTGCTGAATAAGTTGTAAATGCAAACTGACAAGACAATTGACAAAGTAGTGTCAGTTGCAAATTAGGATCCCAGGATAGCATATGCCTATATGATCCCAAGATAAGAGAAGTCCCACCACTGGTGTAATGGGAATGAGAATTTGAAGATCTTCCCTGCCCCTTATAGACCTAGGGGGGAGTTTGAAGACCTCCCCTGCTTTGAAAGTAAACTCTGCCCTCCTAATAGACTGAATATAATCACATGGAGCCTGTGATGGAGGGAATTTGCTAAAGGGTGGAGCAGAGCCCACAAGAAGCTTTCCTGCTGTGAAGATAAATTCTGCCCCCTAATAGGCTGAATGTAGTTACATGAAGCCTGTGGTGGGAAAAGTTTGCTGAAGGGAAGCAGAGCCCACAGGAAGCTGGTCAGAGCCAGCCAGATAGTGGGGGAGAGAGGAGGACCTCAGGCTAAGAGTCAGATAGGCTCATGAGTTTGATCTTGTATTGGTTTGTGGGAAGGCTGAAGGACACTATGGCTCTCAGCGTTATTATGGCTTCTGAACATCTTTGGTACTATGATGGAATTGGCTTATTGGTTTTGGGATTCGGTTTTCTGGTGTCTAAATAAATGCTTCGGTTCTATTCTCTATCTGGAAAGTTTGGTATATTTTGCAATTGAACGTCATGTGATACTTATAGTCATAGTCTTTATTGTGATTCTGGGCGCTGTAAATATTGCATTGGTGCTACATCTGGTTGCAGGCATCCTGTTACAAACAGGGAGAATGCTCCTTGTTAACCTTATCTGGTCTTTGAAGTGGCTGACATAGGAAAGGGCATTTTTAGAGCAAAGCAAAACAGTCTAATTAGTTCAGGCTTTGGCCCTTATTGGGGTTCCAATGATCTGAAATGATTAACAAAAGTCATCCTACAGTTTTACACAAAGAAATCAAGGCTATCTATAGTCATATGAAGAAATGCTCTAAATCACTGTTGATTAGAGAAATATAAATTAAAACAATTCTGAGGTACCACCTCATACCTATCAAAGTGGCTAATATAACAAAAAAGGAAAATGATAAATGTTGGAGAGGGTGTGGGAGAACTGGGACACTAATGCATTGTTGGTGGAGTTGTGAACTGATCTAACCATTTGGAACTATGCCCAAAGGACTATAAAAGTATGCTTTGATCCAGCAATACCACTGCTAGGTCTGGACCCCAAAGGCTTTATGAAAAGGAGCGAGGAAGAGGGGAAGGATCTATTTGTACAAAAATATTTATAGCAGCTCTTTTTGTGGTAGTTAAGAATTGGAAATTGAGAAGATGTCCATCAGTTGGGGAATGGCTAAACGAGCTATGGTATATGATTGTGATGGAATATCATTGTGCTATAAGAAATGACAAGCAGGATGATTTCAGAAAAATCTGGAGAGACTTATATGAACTGATGCAAAGAGATGCAAAGCAGAACCAGGAGAAAGTTATAACAGTAACAGCAATATTGTACAATGAAGACCTATGAATGATCTAGCTGTTCTCAGCAGCACAGTGATCTGAGTCAATCCCAAAGCACTAATGATGAAGCATACCATCCATCTATATTGTTAATATATGTTTGCTTAATGGGAAGATCTTTCCCATCCATTAATAGGCCCATGTGACCTGCTTGAGTCACATAGCAGCCTGAGTCACATGAGCCTTTGGTGAGAGGAGCTTGCTGAATGTGTAGAGCAGGAAGGGATGGAGCATGAAGGGGTGGAGCAGAGCTCAGAGAAAGTTGGTCAGAGTAGTTAGAGCTGAGGAAGAAAGAAGGAACAGGCAGCAAGCTATGAGTATCCATTTATGGGAAGACCCTAACAGGGGGAAGGCTTGGAGATGATGGTGCCACCTGCATTGTTATTGTGAGTAGATTTCTTTATTGCTATGAGGGATTTGGCTTTCTGATGTTTGAATAAATGTTTTGGTTCTGTCTTCCATTTGGAGAGTCTGTTATATTTTGTACTTCAGCTTTATGCCAGTATATTCATAATCACCATAGGTGCTGTGACAAGCATGTTGGCACTACAGAGCCTCCAGAGAAAAAAACTGAAACTATCTGAATATAGATTGAAGCATGCTATTTTTATTTTCTTTCTTTCTTTTTATTAGAGTCTTCATATACAAAGTGAACAATACGGAAATGTTTTACGTGATTGCACATGTTTAAACTATATCAGCTTGTTTACTACCTCAGGTAAGGGGGGGAGGAAGGAAGGAGGAAGGGATAGAATTTGTAACTCAAAACTTAAAAAAAAATCTTTAAAAATTATTTTAATGTGTATCACCCTGCCAGAGTTTGTTCTAAGAA
This sequence comes from Gymnobelideus leadbeateri, assembly GCA_011680675.1. Taxonomy (NCBI): domain Eukaryota; kingdom Metazoa; phylum Chordata; class Mammalia; order Diprotodontia; family Petauridae; genus Gymnobelideus; species Gymnobelideus leadbeateri. The sequence continues at coordinate 81,711 of WOXC01012315.1, forward strand.
AGACAAACAAAATTAGGCTGTATGTGCCTGTTTATTTCTCTCAAAGTGAGCAGACTGCATGCAAGGAAGCTCAATTAAAATGAACGTGCTTTGGGGTCAGACTACACAGATTATGTACCTATAGAGTAAGAAAGTGTTCCTCCCCTTCTCCCTGACTCAGTGTGCCTGTGAGCCAAAATTATACTTCCTATGGAACTAGAGCGTGCCCCTAGGGTGTCTGGTTTCTATCAGCCATAAACAAGGTAATGTCATAAAAAGGGAATATCATAACAGGATAGTGTCCATAAAAGAGAAGAGAAGTTCCATTAATCAAAGATAGTATCCAGTTCAAAGTACCTGGTCCTTATTAGTCATAAATAGAAAAATGCTCCCAGTCAGCTTAATTTGTGGGTTCATCCAGAGCATTTCACAGGGGTTCAACCAGGATATCACACATATAATTAGGGGGAGAATTTAAAAATAAGTTATGCTGACTCAGTGACCCCATTATTACCAGTCCTGCTTGTCAGTCAATGTTAAGGGAGGCTTTGTTGGGGTAGGTGTCACCCAGTCTGCAGCTTTTGTTTTACCTGTTATCTAGCACATAGCAGGTGGTCCCCTACTTGCTAGCTATATATCTAGAAGCCCATCTCCCTTATCTATAATCTCATTTCTTTGTGTTGCTACCTTGACATATTTTTAAAATAAACTTTTAATTCTCTCTTTCCTGAATTTTGCTTTATTAATCAGAGTGAAAACCAGAACAAAGAATTTTATTTTTAACATGTATTACAAGATTTTCATAATAAGAATTATCATATTAAAAGGAAGAAAAAGAAAAAACAACTAACTTGTAAGGAGGTACCCATCTATTGGGAAATGGCAGTGTGGCATATGAATGTAATGAAATATTATGTCATAAGAAATGATGGAAGAGATCATTACAAAATATGAACTGTTGCAGAGTGGAGCATGAGAAGAATGAGAACAATTTATGCAAGGATATATAGAACATTAAAGAAAAAACCTTGATTCATTTTTTAATTTCATTAAATATTTTTCAATTACATTTTAAAATATTTTGACATTAAAACAAAAATTTAATTCCAAATTTTCTCCCTCCCTTTTACTTCTCCTTCTTGAGAAGGCAAGCAATATGATAGCTATTATACATGTGAAGTTATTCGAAACATTTCCATATTAACCATGGTATAAAAGAAAACACATACATGCAAAACACCAAGAAAAATGTAAAAAGTGGAAAAATCTGTGCTTCAGTTTGCACTCTGATGTCATCAGTTCTCTCTCTAAAGTTGATAGTGTTTTTCATCATGGGTCCTTTGAAATTGTCTTGGATCATTATCTTGATCAGAGTAGCTTAGTCTTTCAGTTGATCATTAAAATGTTGTTTTTTGTGCATTAAAATCAATGTTCTCCTGGTTTTGTTCACTTCACTTTGCACCAGTTCATACAAGTCTTCCCAGGTTTTTCTGAAACCATCCTGCTTATAGCACAGTATCCTATCACAATCATATACCACAGCTTGTTCAGTCATTCCCCAGTCAATGGGTATCCCCTCAATTTCCAAGTCTTTGGCACCACAAAAAGAGCTGTTATAAGTATTTTTGTACGAATGTGTCTTTTTCCCTTTTCTTTGATCTCTTTGGGATGCAGACCTAGTAGTGGTATAATGGTGGAGTTTTCTTAGCCCTCTGGGCATAGTTCCAAATTGTTCTCTAGAATGATCAGATCAATTTACAACTCCACCAACAATGCATTGGTGTCAAAATTTTTCCACATCCCTTCCAGCATTTGTCATTTTCCTTTTTGCAATGTTAGCTAGCCTGATAGATATAATGATGGTATCTCAGAGTTGTTTTAATTTGCTTACCTCCAAAAATAATTTAGAACATTTTTTTACATGGCCATTGATAGCTTTGATTTCTTCTGAAAACTGCCTGTTTCTATCTTTTTTTTTTTTTTGCTTTTTGGAGGGCAGTTGGGGTTGTGACTTGTCCAAGGTCACATGGCTAGTTTTTGAACTCAGGTCCTCCTGACTCCAGGGCCAGTGCTCTATTCACTGCTCCACCTAGCCACCCCCTATTCCAATCTTTTGACCACTTATCAATTGGGGAATAGCTTGAATTTTTTTTTTTTATAAATTTGGCTTAGTTCTCCCTATATTTGAGAAATGAGGACATTTATCAGAGAAACTGTAAATTTTTTTTTCAGTTTCCTGCTCTCTTAATTTTGGCTACATTAGTTTTGTTTGTTTAAAATCTTTTTAATTTTATGTAATCAAAATTATTCATTTTACCTCCCATGATCCTCTCGATCTCCTGTTTGGTTATAAACTCTTCCTTTATCCATAGATATGACAGGTAAATTTTTCCATGCCTCCCTAATTTACTCAGAATGTTACTCTTTATGTCTAGGTTATTTATCCATCTTGACAGTATGTTTTATGAAATGTTGATCTATATCTAGTTTCTGCCAAACTGCTTTCCAGTTTTCCCAGCAATTTTTGTCAAATGGTGTGTTCTTGTTCCCAAAACTTGGATCTTTGAGTTTATCAAACACTAGATTACTATGGTCATTTATTGCTGTGTATTGTACACCTAATCTAGTCCACTGATCCACCATTGACATACAACATTATAAAGAAAAAACAACTTTGAAAGACTAAGATCAATGGAGTGGCCAACCATGATGGACCCAAGATACAGAAAGAAGCATACATTTTTTGGGTATGGCTATTGTATGAATTTGCTTTGCTTGACTATACTTGTTACAAAAACTGTTTGCCCCCCCCACACACACTCAGTTTTCAGTTGAGAGAAAGTTGGGAGAGAACAATAGCAATGCCCCTTAAAAAGAGGACTATTGAAACCTTTTTCAAAATGCATAGAAGGGAACAGAAGGAGGCACAGACTAGAAGGATAGTTTTGAAAGTAACATGGAATTATGTGTTGTTGTTTTTAAAGCAAGTGGTATGAAATAGAAACTCACAGTTTCATATCCAAACCCTACTTTTTTGTGTTCTGCTGTGTATATAGAAATATTCTTTTTGGTGAGTTTAAGTGTGGAATAAAGATGAAGTTAAAAAAAAAGAATTATTACCAGGGAGTACCCCACTGGTGACCAGACTGTTGAATATTGCTCTTTGAAGTAACAGAATCATAGGTCACTATACTGGGGAGATGGAAAACTGAAGAATCTTGAGAATTTGACCCTAGGAGGCCTTGTTTCTGCTCCCTGGGCTGCACTGGGGCTAGAATCCAGACTTTTCTGACAAGGCCCTGAATTCCAGCAATTTTGTCAGCTTGCTCTCTGCAAATCAGACTAGAGAGTTCCTTCACAGTTGCATTCTGAGTAAATATATTCTTGAGGGCAAGAAGTAGGGCAGCATTTTTTTAGCCCTGAGTTCATTTCTTTCCTCACACATCTACCTGACAACTAGGGACTTGCCTACAAGGAGAGTAAAAACAGACTGTGTTACAATAAGGTTGATATGGAAATAGAGTCAGACATAGGAAACACTATCTGCTAGGAAGGTACCAGTTTATACCCAATATAATGGTGGTTTCCAAACTTTTCAAGTATGAGAATACCTTTTTAACATGAAAAAAGTTTCATGATATCCTTACCTCACTCCAGGTCCTAGTTAGTTGTATCCATTTATTGAGAAAATACATCATAACAAAAAGCTAGGACTTAAATAATTCTTTAAAAATGAATTTATAATGATAGCTATTCTAATAAGAATGCTTTGGACACAGTCTTCCAAGTCAAGACCTGCTCTCACTGTTCTAGGGATACACTTGGATTGGGGTGTTGCTTCTCTAATGCTATTGGCTTGTCCCTGATGGTTTTGTTTACCTCACTGTTAGCTTCTAGTAACTAGTATTCCAGTTCCATTTAAAATCAGTTAGCTTTTAGATAAGAATATTTACTTTGAAGATATGGCAAGAACAAATATACAACCATTTCTCCCCCAGCACCCTAGGGGCATGCTCTCCCCTATCCCACCTTTGTCTCTGAGGAGAGTGGTCTCACTTTTAGTTCAGAACCTACACAGCCATTGGTCCCATCAAGTTCCCATTCAAAGGTGCCAGATGAGTCCTTGTCTTGGCTCTCACTGGACTGGGTCATTCCTTGTCCTTTGGGGTTTTGATGCTGAACTGGCTGCAAAACCTGGCATGGATCCCAACTCCCAGATTCCTAGATTCTTGATGTCTTGCTCTCTAACTCAGGACCTCCAGATTAATCTTTGCCTTTAGAGGAAGAGACTTCTTCCTATAAAGCAGTTACCCTACTTGCATGTGGGAAATAGGCATTAGTCATACATGCTAATATACTTAGTGAGTTTGTCATGACTTTTTAAAAAAAATTCACCCATTTGGAAAATTGCCAGGTGTGGGCTTTGAACACATTGTTTACGTCCCTAATGCAGAAGAGCCCTCTGAGGTCCCAGTGAGGTATAAGCATTGTCCTTTCAACCTGCTTCCCCAGCACCAGGAAGGAATTTCAAAACAACCAATGTGTTGTTCAAAACAACCAAATGTACAGGTGAAAATCACAATTATCACCAAATAGAGTTATGCAGATTCAAAAATGAATATTTCACAACGTTTACCAATGATTACTACTTTCTTAGTATTCAACAAGTACCTGGCTTAGTACTCAAAATGTCATTCCTCAAAAAGGCAATAAAGAAAAAAAAATCAGCTTCGGGTCTCAGAAGAAAACCTGATCTGTGCAGAATTTCCCAAACCAAAGGGATTAAGGACCTGAAATCAACTGGAAGTTAGCCCCTTACTCTCAGGTGAGAAACCAACCGTCCTGGCTGGGGTACCCTCCACCAAATGCCCAGGACATCCTGGGAATCCTCCACTATTCCTTCCATGCATAAGGCCATCCTTAGTGGTTCTGGCAAATTTACTCTGGGTCCCTATTCCAAAAGCAACCCAAAATTTCCACTAGTGAATCTTTGCCACCATAAAGGCAATCTTGCTGGAATTCTGTACTTCACCAATAACAGGACAAGTAGACTCCGAGAAAATAGCACACAAGGTCAAATGAACCCCAGATATAAGTGAGACTTGTAAGAGAAGGAATTAATCTTTAGGGGTTGATTACTTGGGGGTTTAGATACAAAGGAAAATCTAACCTTATAGACTTGCAGGGCGTGCAGATCTCACAACAAGGCAAGCAACCTGTCAGCTCGAATGTAAAAAGAAGGTAGGGGCGTTTTTTACATTTTTTATATTTTATATTTTTTATATTTTTTTATTTTTATATATATATTTTTATATCCGACACTCTACTCACTGCGCCACCTAGCCGCCCCAAGGGCACCAGAATTTTAACGATGCACAAGATATGATGATGCAATGATTTTTGCCTAGGGCTATGCTGAGGGATTGGGATTTCTCCTCTCTGAGGCTATCAATTTAAGCGCTACCCCTTCACCGTTAGCCACCAGTGACTAGTGCCTCGGTTCCATTTAACCATTTATCATCAATTACCTTTTAGAAAGGAATATTTATTTTAAATAGATAGAAAGAACAAAAGTACGAGCATTTTCCCCAACTCCCTCAAAGTTACCCAATAAAAATGTGATGGGAAGATGTAGCCAGCTTGACTTTGGAATAGTGAGCTACAACATAATCGTTCTACATGGGACCTTGTCTGGGATAAAAGTGACCCCTGTATTGGCAAGCACCCCAACACCCCCAGGGTGGCTGCCAACACAGCTTCATAGATCTGCTTTTCAAAAGGAAAGTAACTCAAAATGGGTTAACAAGCTTACTTTAATCAAACAAACATATATAATTTATCTAGTTCAGGGGGAAAAGGTCAGCACCCCGAACTTCAGAGTATACAGACAGATCAAACAGACAGGCTTCCAAACTGTCCAACAATTATCAATACCAAAATCACAGTTACCAGAGAGGGAAGCATCAACATCTGGGTTTTCAAAGCCGGGGGGCTCTCAACAAGCTGCCCAGAGTCTCATCTGGTCAAATCACACAACACTTCTCAAAGTGAGCCCCAAAGCAAAGCCTCAAATCAGGGATTATATAGCCTTCTCCTGGCTCAGAGAATGTAACCACCCTCTTGACCCACTGCCCAATCACACAGCATCAAGGTGTGGTCATTCCTGAAAACCAAGCCTCCTACCACAGGCTCCATGTGACCACATTCAGCCTATTAGGGGGCAGAGTATATTTTCAAATTAAAGAAGGTTCTCAGAGTCACAACACAAACCTTAAGCCAATCAAAGGGCCTAGGGGCAGGGAAGATCTTCAAATCTGCATTTCCATTACATTTGGCCCCAAGATCTTTCATGCCCATAGCATACACAATTTACATTTGAATTAGCACTAAAACATCTCTTAGGTCACATTTTCCAGGTACATAAGAAAATCACAATATAATCTCAAAGTACAATAGTCCAAGTCTTCCACTCATGGGGCAACTGTTAACTCAGTCACTTATCAGTAAAATCAAAAAATAGTCACTCTTAAGTTAACTCAATCAGTCACATCAGTAATTTCAAAGTACATGGTCAAAGTCTTCCACTCATGGGGCAAAGTCTTGATTAACTCAATTAGTCTCTTATCAGTAACAATATCTCAAAGTATTCAAAGTACAATCAGTCACTTATTCAGTAAAGTCTTACTAAGTATGCCCATAGCATAGACAATTTACATTTCAATTAGCACTAACCATCTCTTAAGTCATATTTTCAAGGTACATCTAAAGTTACCAAAGTGGCCACTGGGCCTTAAACACAAAATACAAAGCATTATCACATCAATTCAAAACAAGAGTCCAAATAAAGTTCTCTTGGGAGGAGGGGGGTGTCCTTCCCATAACACTGCTCCAGCCCCTGCTTCCAAGTCCAGAGAGGGAGCTGGGCAACAAAACCAAAGGTGGGGTCCTTGGGGGTCCATGGCACTTCACCCCACCCACCATAGTCACAAGTCCATCCCCCCTGGGTCCCAAACTGTGGGATGCAGCAAGGAAACACATTCAGTGCCCCTGCTTTGCCTCACAGTCCTTATCTTGTCCTGTGGCTGAATTCCAAACTCCTGGGTTCCTTCTCCTCCAGCAGAAGGCAGCAGCTCCTGGCTTCTCCACAGGTCTCCATGCAGGCAGCTCACCATTCCTGCTCTCAGCTCAGTGAAGTCAGCATGCAGGCCGCTTCTCTCCTGCTCCATGGCTCCACAGAATCACAGCTATCACAACTGGGAAACAAACAATTATCCCAGCCCCCATACTTTCCTTTTACTCAGCAGATCCCATCCTCGTCGCCATTTTGTAGCAGCAAGCACCCCAGTATCCCCAGGGTGACTGCCAACACATGTTCTTAGATCTGCTTTTCTAAAGGAAAGCAACTCAAAATGGGTTAACAAGCTTACTTTAATCAATCAAACATATATTACCTAGTTCAGGGGAAAAAGGTCAGCATCCCAAACTTCAGAGTATACAGATAGAAGTTTCAAAACAGAGAAACAAACAGATCAAGCAGACAGGCTTCCAAACTGTCCAACCATTATCAATACCAAATCACATCAACATCTGGGTTTTCAAAGCCAGGGGGCTCTCAACAGCTGCCCAGAGTCTCATCTGGTCAAATCACACAACACTTCTCAAAGTGAGCCCCAAAGCAAAGCCTCACATCAGGGATTATATAGCCTTCTCCTGGGTCAGAGAATGTAACCACCCTCTTGACCCACTGCCCTATCACACAGCATCAAGGTGTGGTCATTCCTGAAAACCAAGCCTCCTGCCACAGGCTCCATGTGACCACATTCAGTCTATTAGGGGGCAGAGTATATTTTCAAATTAAAGAAGGTTCTCAGAGTCACTTAAGGCAATCAAAGGGCCTAGGGGCAGGGAAAATCTTTAAGTCTGAATTTCCATTTGCAGGGACCAGTGGAAGGATTCTCCGTGTGTGTGTGTGTGTGTGTGTGTGTGTGTGTGTGTGTGTGTGTGTGTGTGTGTGAATACTCTAGGATCTCAGAGAAACTGGCAAAAAATATTTCTTTGTTTTAAGCTATAATTGTACTATTATTTTTCCAGTATGTCTTTCCCATTCAAGTCCCTTTTGAAATTATTTTTACAAGATTCAGTAATATAGTAATAGTACTTAAACATTCAACAAATTAATGAATGAAAAACCTCATTACACTAGTTTTGATTTAGCTTAACGTTTGCAAAAATGTTTTATATATATTATCTTACTTGATCCTATCATCATCCTCATTTTAAAGATGAGGAAAATGAGGCTGAGAGATATCAGATGACTTTCTCAGAGTCACACAGCTAGTAAGTGTCTGAATAAGGATTCAAACTCAGTTCTCCCTGACTCCCAGTCTAGTACACCTAGCAACCTTTATTTTAGACATTACATTTGAAAATAGTAATATTCATGTGAGATATTTAGTCTAAAGAAAGCTGGCCTTTTAATTTTTAATTTATTTTTGTTAATATATTTGTTTTTATATCACCTATATTTCCTGTCTTCCCTGCCCCTCCAAGAGAGGTTCTCCCTTATAACACATAGTTTTTAAAAAGAAGAAAAAGATCAAAACAGATCAATACATTAAATTATATATCCTTAATTATTATACTCAGTAACATAATGTTTTGCTGGAGTTAAAGATAGAAATAATAATGAACATCTGTTCAAAATTTTAAAATAAAATTCTGTCAAACAGAATGCAGTGATTTATACAAAAAATCATTCATTATGGTCAAGTTGGATTTATACCAAGGATGGTTCAACATTTAAGAAAATAATCAATGTTATCAATAATGTTAAAAATAAAATTCCAAATCACATGATTATCTCAATACAGGCAGAAAAAGCCTTTGAAAAAGTACAACACTCATTTATGCTTAAAACGTACAAAGTATAGGCAGAGAGTAACTTTTTAAAAAATGTCATAAAAAGTATTTAAAATCAAAAGCAAGCATCATATGCAATGGGGATACCCTAGAATTTTTTCCAATAATTTGAGTAAAGCAAGAATGCCTACTTTCCCCACTGATATAGTTCTATAAATGCTAGCAATAGCAGTAAGATAAAAGAAAGAAATTAAAGACATAAAGAATGGTAAAAAGGAGATAAAACTATCCCTATTTGCAGAAGCTATGATGATATAGTGGGAAAAGCCTAAGGAATCAGCTTTGGCAAAGTTGCAGGGTATAAAAAACCCTCAAAAGCCAAATACACGTTTATATAACAAAACACATAAATCAATAATAGAATGAGGATTCTAATTCCACATACCTGTAAGTTCTGGGTTTGACCCACCAAAACACACAGAAGACTTACATAGATTCAATTATAAATTGCTACTTAAAAAAATAACAAATTTCAATAGCTAGCCTGAGAATATTCAGTGTTCAAGCAAAGTTAATTTAAACATTTAATGTTATGCCAATAGAATTATCAAAGTGATGCTTTATAGAACTTGACAAAATAACAACAAAATTCATTAAAAACCCAAAGATTTAGAAAATCATGGGAAATTATGAAAAAAAAAGGTAGGAACAAAAGAAGAATAGCCTTACAAATCTTAAACGGAATTATAAAGCAGCACTAATTAAAACATATGGTATTAATTTAAAAAGATAAAACAATAGAACAGACTAGAGAAGGGAGAATCAGAAGTAGTAGAACTTGATAACCCAATGTTTGATAAGCTTGAAAACACAGATTAGGAAAGACCTCACTATTTGATTAAAAAAAAAAACAACAACTGAAGAAACTGAAAAATTAGGCTTACATCAGCACTTTACACTATATTCCACAACATAATCTTTTTTTTTTTGCTTTTTGGAGGGCAATTGGGATTAAGTGACTTGCCCAAAGTCACATGGCTAATAAGTGTGTCAAGTGTCTGAGGTTGTATTTGAACTCAGGTCCTCCTGATTCCAGGGTCGGTGCTCTATTCACTGTGCCACCTAGCCGCCCCTCCAGAACATATTCTAAATGGATGAATGTACTTAAAGATCCTGTTATTAAAAAAATTAGAAGAGAAGCAGATCATATAATAGTAATAGTTATGAGTAGGAGTAACCAAAGATTAGAAATAATTACAAAAGATAAGGTAGGTGACTGATTATATGAAACTGAAAAGTTTCTGCATAGACAAAATTAATGTACTTAGAATAAGAATGGAAGTCAAGTGGGGGAAAAATTGTACCAAATTTCTCTGACAAGGCCTTGGTATTCAAGTGATAATCATAAAATATCATATTTTGGCCAAAATTTGAATTAATCAAATAGACTGCTCTGCCTCCTTTTACAAAAAAGTCTCTTTTTCTATGTCAGCTATTCCAGAGTCCAGATAAGGCTGGGAGTAGGATTTAAAACAGGCACCCAGAGATCACAAATTCCAAACAGAAGCCAGCTTTGTCTCTGAGAATATCTGTCCTTATGTTAACAAAGCCTACTTTATGTCCCTTCAGGATGAGACCCTCAAATCAAGGCATTAACTTGACTAATGGGACCTTTTCTTATCTTGAGATTTTCTGGGCATATACCATGTTATGGATTGTTAATGGTAAACATAGATATTCTGAATCATAATTTCATTTGACACTTTGTCATCTCTCTTGTTTTATTGTATTTGCCATTTATTCAATTAAGAAAATTCCTTTCTCATACAATGATTAAGCCATTATGGGGATCATAAATTTGTGTGACTCAGCCACCCTGTATTGGGATGGTCCTAAAATGTACTTAAGCTCCCTCATCCTTTTGTTCATCAGTCAGGACTCTAGACCTGCACTCCATGTACAAATAATAAAGCTAGCCTTAAGGGAATAACAAATAAATGTTGTAATTTTATATTACTATTTATTTGTCTCCTTTAACCAAACCTTTGAGACAAGTCGATGCAAGATACGTAAACAATTAACAGATCAATCTAAGACCAAAAACTATTCCCAAATAGATGTGGTCAAAGGATATGAATAAACAATTCTCAAATGAAGAATTGCAAACTATTGTTTGCAATTTTCACTAAGGGGTGATGTCTATACTCCTGGATCAACTGGATATAAGTCAGGCAGAGTTTGCACAAAATTGTCACCCTCACTCTCTGTTCCAGAGTCCAGTGGCAAGACAAAAATCAAGATCGCTGGCAATGGCCTGGGATGCAGTGGATAACCTTGGCATCTTTGATCTCTAACCAAGCTGTAAGCACTCCAAAGTACCTGCTTCAGCCACCTTCATGGCTGTTGGAACAAACTGTTCTCATCTGTCTGTTCTGTTGGGGGATGTCTTCATGACTCAAATGAGGCCAGTCAGTTACCCTCAACCTGGCTTAGCCCTTCTACTGAGATGATTTACTTAGGTGTGGCCACTGCCTCTGCTACAGTTTCTTGGAGTCACAGGTGAGAGTTCAGTTCCCAGTAGACACCAGTGGTGGATAAGCAATCCTGAAAAGGGTTTGATAAGACATGCTATTCCTCCTTGAATATCCTAGACAGCCTTGTAAAGTATTAACATCCATATGAAAGAATTTTCCAAATGACTAACAATAAAAGAAATGCATTCTGCAACTTGGCAAAAATGACAAAATATGGGAACAGTCAATGTTTGAAAGGTTGTAGGAAGATAGCACACTGGTGCATTGTTGATAGAACTGTGAATCAGTACTGTTTGGGAAATTAGTTTGGAATTATATAAAGTGACTAAAATATCCATGCCCTTTGACCCAGAGATTCTGTAAGTAGGTTTGTACTTCATAGAATCATTGATAAGAAGAAAATCTCAATATACACCAAAATATTTATAGCAGCACTTTTTTTGTGCTCGTGATAGTCAAGAGTTAGAAACACTCAAGATGCCCATTGATTGAATAATGGCTAAATAAAATATGGTACATGAATGTAATGGGATATTACTGTGCTATAAAAAATGATGAATGTGATGAATACAGAAAAGCATGGGAAGATCTATATAAACTGATGCAGAGTGAAATAAGCAGAGCCAAGAAAACAATATACACAATGACTACAACAATGTAAATGGGAAGAACAACAAAACAAAAATCAAAAGTGAAAGTTGTAAATCATAAAGAACAGACTCAAAAAAAGAGGTATGAGAAAACACTATCTCACCCTTTGCAGAGGACAGAGGCGTATAGGTGTTGCACATTGCACATATTTTTAGACAAAATGTTGATCTGTTGTGTTGATTTTTCACTTTGTCTTTAAAAGTACTATTTTTTACATAGGATGGCTTTTTAGGCAGGGAAATGAGCAGGATACTGTGGAAAATGATGATGGTGTAAAAAAAAGACAAAAACATTTAAAAATTATAATAGTTGGTACATATGTAGATTCAAGATATGTTTGGCTTTTGAAAAATGTGACCAGTCCTTCAGAATTTCATTCTCTAATGTAGAGTTTGAATGCTTGGCAGTTTGACTCAAGAAAGGACCTCGGTGTCTGGTACCTTTTCTTGCCAGGTAATCTTCATAATCTTGATAATTCAGATGGAAGCAATTCAGTTTCCAGGCATGGAACTGTGTAGCGGCAAGCACCCCAACATCCCCAGGGTGGCTGCCAACACAGGTTCTTAGATCTGCTTTTCTAAAGGAAAGCAACTCAAAATGGGTTAACAAGCTTACTTTAATCAATCAAACATATATTACCTAGTTCAGGGGGAAAAGGTCAGCATCCCAAACTTCAGAGTATACAGACAGAAGTTTCAAAACAGAGAAACAAACAGATCAAGCAGACAGGCTTCCAAACTGTCCAACCATTATCAATACCAAATCACAGTTACCAGAGAGGGAAGCATCAACATCTGGGTTATCAAAGCCAGGGGGCTCTCAACAGCTGCCCAGAGTCTCATCTGGTCAAATCACACAAAGCAAAGCCTCACATCAGGGATTATATAGCCTTCTCCTGGGTCAGAGAATGTAACCACCCTCTTGACCCACTGCCCAATCACACAGCATCAAGGTGTGGGTATTCCTGAAAACCAAGCCTCCTGCCATAGGCTCCATGTGACCACATTCAGCCTATTAGGGGGCAGAGTATATTTTCAAATTATGGAAGGTTCTCAAGAGTCTCTTAAGCCAATCAAAGGGCCTAGGGGTGGGAAAGATCTTTAAATTTGCAATTCCATTACAAACTGGTATACAGTCCAGGTTTCACAAGCATACAGCAATGAGATCAGCACAATGGCTCTATAGATTTTCAGTTTGATAGGCAATCTAATACCTCTCCTCTCTCACAAAGCCTCTCACACATTGAATTAGCTCTGACAATGTGTATGTCAACCTCATCATCTATGTATACATCCCTGGAAAGTATACTGCCAAGGTAAGTGAATTTACCCATAGCATCCAATGTTTCTCCATTTTTCATATGTGATGGTTACACATATGGATGGTGTGGTGCTGGCTTGTGGAAAACTTGTTTTCTAGGGCATTGTTAGGCCAAAATTTTCACAAGCAGTAGAGAATCAATACAAACTTTGTTGCATCTCAGCCTCAGAGACTGCACTGAGTGCAAAATCATCTACAAACAGAAAATCATGCACCAGCTCTCCCCCTACTTTAGTCTTGCCTTATAGCCTTTTCAAGTTAAATAATTTATGATCAGCAATGGTAGCTAACCTTGACGCTGTTTTTAGCCTCATTCAAGGCACCTGACAACATTGCTGAAAACATCATGCTAAAAAGCATGGGAACAAGCACATAGCTTTACATCACTCCATTGGTTACTGGGAAATCGTGAGGGCAGCATCCATCATCCAGAACCTGTGCAAGCATGCTGTCATGAAACTGATGTATAATACTGATGAACTTCTCCAGGCAACTAGATTTTAGCATCATTTTCCACAAGCCCTCACAACTGACAGTATTAAAGGTCTTAGATTTACAAACATTGTGTACAGATGTCTGTTCTTTTCCTGGAATTGTGGGGCAGCAAACACCGTATCAACTCTTCCTTGACCCTTTCTGAATCCACACTGGCTCTTGGATTTATGACTATCTCCCATGTGAAAGATCAACCTATTAAGGAAGACTTTGGCAAGACTCTTTCCAGCAAGGACTAAGAGAGAAAATCCCCTGTGATCATCACAGGACAACCTATTTCCTTTACTTTTATAGAGATGGACAATGGAAGCACCCTTGAATTCCTGGGAGATAACCTCCTCTTTCCATATAACCTGGAAAATTTTAGTCATCTGCCTTGTAAATATCATCTGGGATAGAATCAGCACCAGGTACTTGGCCATATAAGAGGAGCCTAATGGCATTCAACTTTAGTTGGATATTTGGCTATAGAGGATTTGACTTTAACTTGAGATATACAGTCAGTGGCTTCAGCATTGATTGATGATGGTCTGTTGAGAACACTATGGAGTATTCAGTCCATCTCTCCAAGAATATGTGCTTATCAGTAATCAATGTGGCTCCATCAGTGCTGAGTAGTTCAGATGCACCAAAGGTCTTTGGCTCATAAATCTCCTTCAGGGTATCCTAGAGCCCTCTGGATTGTTACTATCAGCATAAAACTGAATTTCATCTGCCTTCTTACTGAGCCAAGAATCCTGCATTTCTCTAAGCCTTCCTTGCACTTTACTTCTGATTGAGCTAAATACTGCCTTCTTAGAGACAGATTAACTATCCTGCTGGTAAACCCTGGGGAGTTCTCGTCTTTTTTTTCAGTTAGCGGCTTCTGATTTTCCCCATCATGTTTGTCAAACCAGTCTTGATGCTTTTGGGTGCTCTGGCCAAGATGAGTATATGTGGTGCCGTACACCAAATCTCTAAAAGCTGCCCACTACTTTTCTGCTCCACTGTTGATCCGACCTTCAGGGTCTGGGGTGGCAGGGCCTTACCTGCCTCTGGCCTTCGGTGCGCATCTGGATGTGGCTAGCCACATTCCACAGGAATGTTGTCACAAGCCAGGAGCGTCAAAGAGTAGCAAGACTTTATTCAGCAGCTTCTTTTTCAGTTACATCCTAACTCCTAACCCTTTGAGCTTCCCTCCTTTTTATCCCCCTTCAGCCCCCCTTCTCCTGAGACAGAAGTTGCCACATCACCAACTCTGAGCTAAATCCAAGGCAACAAGGCAGGAAGTCACAGAGCTCTCATCCTGGAACAGAGCATATCTCATGGAACATCTGGTTCTCCTTTGCAGTGCTTGCACAAAACATAAATCACAGCAAGGTCGGCATGTACATTATGCAAAGCGCAGGTTCACTGCAGAATCAGCATGTTCTGGGTCTCATGTCTCCAGGGGAACTGCATGTACACCCCCCAACACACTGTTACCAATCTTCTGTTAGCTCAGCTTTCCTGACAAAAACAAGAACTGATCCCACTTGGAGAAGTACTCTGATGTGTTGACAATCATCTGTGAACAAGAAATTAAGTCTTTTTTTTTTTTAAAGCAATTGGGGTTAAGTAACTTGCTCAAGGTTACACAGCTAGTCATTATTTATGCGTGGGTGCTCATTTTCTGTGGCCGGATCTGATCTCGGGTCATCCCAACTCCAAGGCCGGCGCTCTTACTCACTGTACCTCCTAGCCGCCCCTTTAGGGCAATTGGGGTTAAGTAACTTGCCCAAGGTTACACGGCTAGGTTTTTGTTTGTGTGGATTAAGTGTCTGAGGCTGGCTCCGAACTCAGGTCCTTCTGACTCCAGGGCCGGCGCTCTATTCACTGCGCCACCTAGCCGCCCCTGAAATTAAGTCTTCTAGTAGTTGTCTTGCCTTGGGGCTGCCACTTTTGTTGAATGAGAATATTTAGCTCAGAGTGGATAAAGCTGTGATCAGTCTTGCACCCTGTACCACACATCATCTTCTTGTCTGTCTTTTCTCCTTACAATGAAATAGTCTATTAAGTGCCAGTATTTGCTATGTAGGTGCATCCACAAAGTTTTATTGCATTTAGGCAAATAGACAGTTTTAGGGATGAGTTTTAAGTTCCAAATTCTATCTCCCCTCCTTCTCTCTTCTCCCCATTCCCTGAGACAGTAAGCAATCTGATATAGTTTATACATGTGCAATCAAGTAAAACATTTTCATATTAGTAATTTTGTGTGTGAAGACTCAATTAAAAAAAAAGAAAGTGAAAATTAGCATGCATCTACCTGCATTCAGACAATATCAGTTCTTTCTCTGGAACATCACAAGTCCTTCAGGATTACTTTGGATCATTGTATTGCTAACAATAGTTAAATCATTCATATTCTTCATCATATAATGTTGTTACTGTGTACAATGTTCTCCTAGTTCTATTCACTTCACTTTGTATCAGTCCATGTAAATCTTTCCAGGTTTTTCTGAAATCATCCTGCTTATTTTTTATAGCACAATAATATTCCATCACAATCATATACCACACCTTGTTTAGTCATTCTTTAATTCCCTGAACACACCCTACACCCCAGTTTGACAGGTAAGCCTACAGGCAGGCACACCATGCCACCTCCCTGGTATTTTATGCATCCCTTCCCACCCATCCAGCTCCCCTCTTTAATATATTGTTTTTCCCCATTAGAATTTAAGCTTCTTAAGGGTAGAGACTGTCTTGCTTTTAATTGAATCTTCAGCACTTAGTAGTGTTGAAAATGGATTTTTAGGAGAACATAACTGATTCGATTTTGTGCTATATTTGCTGTGATATAAATGTACTGAATGTCCCCTTCTACCGCTATTCCCCCAATCACTTTATAATTACAAAAGAAAACTAATAGGACTTTGAACAGTTCCAGGAATTCATCTCCTTCCCCTTTATTCTATATAATAAAGTATATAGTAGGGGCTTAATAAAAGTTGATTAACCTACAATTACTGTATCATTGGTTCAGTGTAATAGCTCTGTTAAAGAGCACATTTATTTCTTTTGGTAATAATTTAAGCCTTCTTTTTCATTAAAATGTGCCTTTTCCTGTCTGCCCCACCAGATCTTAGCCCAGACTGCACACACACACACACACACACACACACACACGTGTGTGTGTGTGTGTGTGTGTGTGTGATCTTTGGAATTGTGAGATATACATGTCTGCCACTTACTGATGATGAGTATTACACTCTTGAGTGGGTAAATTGTAGAGTACTTCTCTCTGTAACCTGTGCTGGTTTATTCATGCACTGGCTAGCAAGAAGCTGGAAAATTCTTGTAACAGCCCAATTTCTGACTCATAGTAAGCACTAAATAAATGATTTATCATATCATATCATATTATGGCATGGCATGTCATCATATCATATATCATATCATATATATCTGTCGAAAAAAATATTCATAATGTTTAGACACAAGGCTTCTGTCTAGTCTATTAGTCTTTGGCTTCTCTCATTCCTTAATCCTTAGCCCTATTTTCTAACATACTTTTCACTATCCTCAGCTGTTTCTACCTTTGCATTAAAATCATGAAATGCCAAAGTATATGGGACAAGTGTAGGGACTGGATCTACATATACAGCTTCCATCTTGAACTTTATTACCAACTGCCTTTTGGGTATCTCAAATTCAATATATCTAGGACAAAATTGTCTTTTCCTCCAAAACCTCCCTTATTCTCTACTTTCCTATTGATGAGAGCACCACCCTCCTCCCAGTCAACCAAGTCTGGGTCATTCTGAACTTATTCTCATTCACTTCACATGTTCAAATCACAGCCAAATTTTGTTGAATCTTCCTTCACAATATCTTTCATATACATTCACTTCTCTCAACTTATACATCAACCACTCTAGTTCAGGTGCTCATAATTTTTCACCTACCATATTGCAAGATTCTTCTAATGGGTCTCTCTGCCTTAAGTGTCTTCCCATGTTAATCCATCCTTGACTCAGGTGCCAAGGTGATTTTCCAAAATGTAGATCTGACCATCTGATCTCTATTACCTCTAAGATCAAAGATAAAGCCCTCTGGCATTTGGAACTCTTCATAATGGGGTCCCTTCTTACCAGTCTTATTATATATATCTTCCTTCCATGAGCTCTTACTATTCAGCTACACTGGCCTAAGTGCTATTCCTCAAGCACATGACACACTATCTCCCATCTGGGTCTGTTCTGCATTCCTGAAATGCTCTGCCTCCTTACCTCTCCTTTTTAGTTTTCCTGGCTACCTTCAAGATTTAACTCAAATCTTTTTCAGGAGGAGTTTCACAATCCCTCCAGCTGCTAAGATTACCTTCCATTTACTTTTGTATATTCATAGTTTTTTACATGTGCCTCCTTGACATGTTGAGCTCCTTGAGGGCAAGGACTGTGTTTTGCCTCTCTGTGTATTTCTAGTGTGTCTGACATCCTGGTATATAGTAAGCATTAATAAATGCTTGTCGATGTGCTTTTATTGGTTTAGGGAACATCCAGATAAGGAAGATTCATCTAGCAGTTTGAAAGATCAGTACTCTCCAACTTATTGTCTTAGAATGTTGCCTAGAGCACTGAGAGATTGCCCAAGGTCACAATCCAGTATTTATCAAACTATATAATGGTTAATTTGGAAGGTATTCTCTAGTTCTTCATAGAACATCTTTATCTCTTCATCCTCTGCAAGAGATGTTAATGCTATTGTCGTTGTTGTTAAGTCCTTTCAATCATGCCCAATTCTTCATGATGGAATTTAAAGTTTCTTGACAAAGATACTGGAGTGGTTTGCCATTTCCTTCTTCAGCTTATTTTACAGGTGAGAAACTGAGACAAACAGTTAAATGACTTGCCCAGGGTCACACAGCTAGTAAGTGTCTGAGGTCAGATTTGAACTCATGAAGATGAGACTTCCTGACTCTAGGTCTAGTACTCTAGTATCTACTGTGCCATCTAACTGCCCCTTGTTACTGCATTAGCTACTATTATATTCTTTTTTAAAATGCCAAAATTTTTAATGATGCCTTTTGTATTTATATCATATTAATTTCCAAATACAACCTACTCACCTTCCTCACCAAGCACACCACCCCCTGTTTAAAAACAAAATAAATAAAATGAAAAGAAAGAAAAGCAAAAGTATTTTAGCAAAATCAACCAGTACATTGGCTGTATCTGATAGTACTTGCATTATTCCATACCCATATTTCCCCACCTTTTCAGTGGAGAGGGAGATGCTACTGTTTTCATGGTAGTTCTGTCACAAATGAGTCAGCCTTGCCATAGTGGCTAGGGAGCTGAGCACTGAGTCTGAAAGACTTGTATTCAAGGCCCACCACTGACACATAGTAAATAGGTGACTTCAAGGAACTCTCAAACTATAAATTGCAGGACAAGTGTTGATCTACTTTGGAAGGAGTGTCCTTAGTTCTCTCTATAGCAATGACATCAAAGTTGTAGTTCCTTTATCTCCTCCCCCTAACCTCCCCCACCCGCTTTCATATCCCTTCCTCCCTCCCTCTGTCTACTCTCTTTCTCTTTGTTTCTCTCTCTCATACAACATATATACTTCTGCAAATATTTATCATGAACATTGCAATATGAGATGACCAAATATTCAATTAAATAATGTTTCTATTGCCTTTAGGCACATGATAAAACCGACTCTGCAAGCTCTTTTATTTGCCCTCTGAGCAAATCTATGAGCCTTCCTTCCATTTAGCTATATCTTTTTCTGATTTCATTTATAATAAGAATATTAATTTGATACAATTCAGTTTCTCCCTTATTACATCCTTTGGCATTGGACAAGCTTCTCCCAGCTTGAATACAAACAGCTGTCCATACATAAAGTATATGAATAATCTCAAAACTGTGATTCTCAGTACCCTCTATACTCTTTTCTGCCACTGTATTACAGAAGTGGAAAGCGGTTTCACAACAGGTCCATTTTGTATTTTTCTTTTATTTGTGGGTTGACACAGTCAAAGAACTAATTATCAACTGTCCAGACTATGGGTCATAAGTTTCCCTAAAATTAGGTCTTTCCTCAGAAAGTAGACTTATTCTCCTGCTGAGACTATACTGAAAGATTTTTCAGTATGAAGAACCATAGCTTGTATATAGCCTTCCAGAATCCACGATCACTACCACAGCATGATGAGGCATCAGCAAAGGATTGTGAAAAGCTTTAAAAAAAATAAATGTTTATTAATATATCATTTTTATGTAATTTACATTTTCTAATATATTTCTGCTTCCTAGAAGGCATTCCTTATAACAATTAAAAAAAAGAAAAACTGGGGGGGCGGAGCCAGGATGGCGGAGTAGAAACAGCTCGTCCAAGCCACTCTGCCCCCAGATTCCCCCCAAACGATGTAAAAGGGGACTCTGAACAACTTCTGGAGCCCCAGCACCCACAAAACGACACAGAGAAGCTAAACTCCCGCTGAGGACAGCCCAGCAGCCCTGGAGGAAGGACCAGCGCAGTGGTCTGGGACCTGGCAGTGTGCAGCGTGCAGAGCACAGGAGCAGAGCCGAGCCCAAGTCCGCATGAGCCGAGGTTTTAGCCCCAGGGCGGCAGGGCCAGCAGCCAGCTGGAGGAACCCCAGAACACCAGGAGATGTGGCGACTCCAGAATTATCAACATAGACTTGCCTAGGACAAAGTAAGAGGTTAGTGTCCTATGGACTTTGGGACTGGTATTAGGGAATGCGTCGGCTCCCTCCCCTGGGGGCTAGAAGCCGCTGAGGACAAACGCCATTTTGTAGTTTTCAGAGGCAGCTCCCGCTCCCAGCCTGCAAATTTGTAGGGAGATCCAGCGATCAGTCTTGGGGGGTAATCGCTCTTGCTTTAACCTCCCTGGATCTGGATTGTGATCTAGGGTGGAAGTCGTGGGTGGGTTTACAGCTTGCCAGAAACGGAAGTTGCCCCCCACACGTTCGGGACGAAAATTCCTCTATCTGGCCTTAAAGCTATAGTGTGGCAACAAGCCCAAAAGTCAAGCAATTAAGTGGCAACATGCCAAGGCAAAGGAAACAGAAAAATGCAACCCTAGACTCCTATTTTGGGGGCATAGAGCGGGAAAAGGACTGTGAGGTCAGAAGTCCTGCTCCAAAAGCCCCAGGGGAAAACATGAGCGGGTTGCAGGCCATAGAGGACCTTAAGAAGGACTTTAAAAATCAAATAAGAGAAGTGGAGGAAAAATTGGAAAGAGAAATGAGAAGGATGCAGGAAAAGTATGAAATGAGGGTCAACAGCCTGACTGAGGAAAACAACACCTTAAAAAATAGACTTACTCAAATGGCAAAGGAGGCCCAAAAGGGCAATGAGGAGAAGAATGCCTTAAAAAATCAAATTTGCCAGATGGAAAAAGAATCTCAGAAGTTCGCTGAGGAGATTCATTCCTTCAGAGTTAGACTGGAGCAAATGGAAGCTAATGACTTTATGAGAAATCAAGATGCTGTTAAGCAGATCCAAAGAAATGAAAGATTAGAAGGCAATGTGAAATATCTCATGGGAAAAACCACTGACCTGGAAAATAGATCCAGGAGAGACAATTTAAAAATTATTGGACTACCTGAAAGCCATGATCAAAGAAAGAACCTAGAAATCACCCTTCAAGAAATTCTCAAGGAAAACTGCCCTGATGTTTTAGATCCAGAGGGCAAAATAGAGGTTGAAAGAATCCACAGATCACCTCCTGAAAAAGATCCCAAAAAGAAAACTCCCAGGAATATTATAGCCAGGTTCCAGAATCCCCAGATCAAGGAGAAAATACTACAAGCAGCCAGGAAGAAACAATTTCAATATTGTGGAAACACAATCAGAATAGCCCAGGACCTGGCAGCTTCTACACTGAGGGATCGAAGGGCATGGAATATGATATTCCAGAGGGCAAAGAACTGGGAATGAACCCAAGGGTCACCTACCCAGCAAAACTGAGTATTTTGTTTCAGGGGAAAATATGGTCATTCAGTGGAATAGAGGACTTTCAAGCATTCTTGAGGAAAAAACCAGAATTGAATAGAAAATTTGACACCCAGACACAAGAAGGAAGAGATGCCTGAGAAGGTAATCAGGGAAAAGAAATCAAAAGGAACTTATCAAAGTTGAACTATTTACATTCCTATATGGAAAAGCAATAACTGTGACTGATGATATCTTTCTCACTATGAAAATAATGGAAGAAGGGGGTGTGGTCATAGGAATACATATGTGAATGTGTGTGTATATGGTTACAGTTCTATATGGATAGAGGGCATAAGTTGAATTTGTTGGGAAGGGAGAATACTCAAGGGATGAAATCATGAGGTGAGAGAGGAAAGTGGCAAGAGGAGATGGGGAGAGACATGGTAGGGTAAACTATCCCATGTAGGGGAAGTGGTTGCAAAGGAGGGGGAGAATAAGGAAGGCTAAAAAGGCAAAAACCACATTCACATTGAATTTGGTTCAGGGAGAAAATGACATACATACTAAATGGGATATCTCAACCTGCAGCAGGATAGGGGGAAGGGGGATGAGAGGAGGGATGATGGATGGGAGGGCATCCTTGGGGGTGAGGGGAGGTTGGAAGTACCCACTATAGAAGAGGGACAGGATCATGTAGGGAATGGACCAGGTGGGGGGTGGGATGAGTGGGAGGGAATTATAAGCAGCCTTATACAATATATCTACTATGATAATGTTTTGCATATCTAGACATGTACAACATATACTGAATTACTTATCTCCCAAGAGGGAATGGGTGACAAGGGAGGAAGGAAATGGATCTGAAATTCGAGGTCCTAACATTAAATGTTTCAAATATATATATAAATACTATTATTAATACTCTTTTGCTTGTAATAGGGAGATAAGATGTGCAGGCATTGGAATGCAAAGACTCACCTTCCTCTAATGGAAAAGTCGATGGGGGTATGGGAGAAGGCATGGGAGAGAGCAGATTGGAGGAAGCGATATCTTGTGGGATTACTATTCTGGGAGGTTGGGTAGGGGAATAATGGGGGGAAAATGATTGTAACTCAAAATCTGGTGGAAATGAATGATGTAAAACAGAAGTTAATAAAGCATTTGTTTAAAAAAAAAAAGAAAAACCAGTTGTCAAAGCTAATCAAAACACTGAAAAAGTCTGATATAGATACAATGTTTAATACCCAAATGCTCCCACCTTTGCAAATAACAGTGGGAAAATGCCTTTTCATGTGTCTTCTTTAGGGTCAGTCTTGGTCATTATAATTTGTGAAGGCCTCTTCATCAGTATAAAGCAATTGTTACAACAAAGAGGCCAGAAATACCTAGAAACTTGCCTCCACAAGCAAACCTTGCCAAGCTGAGAGAGATAGTTTTATCAGTGAGCAGTTGTCCACTGCTACAGTGAGCAATAGTGATTTAGGATGTAAACTCCTTTGCAAAATATTTTGAGGGAGTCTAATAGAAAATTAGGAGGAGCAGTATCACCTCATAAAACATTGGAAAATTATAGAGGGGAAAAAAATCAGTTTAGAGAAAGCTTGGTGAAAGATCCAATTAAGTCAGATTATCCTGGGAACTTTTCCAATTGATGGTAAAACGATTAAAAGACAATAACAAATGGACAAAAATGGAAGATATGTCAAGATTTCTATAACACACTGTTTTCTCCATAAATGTCAGTGAGTAGAGGAAATCTGGACATCACTGTCCCCTATGTGCTGCATGAAGAAGTAAAAATGGTGTCAAGCAAACACAGACAAGAACAGCTTGAAAAAATCCAACCTATTGAGAGGAGAGCTATGCTGGGGGCAATAATTTTGAGAGAGCTGAGAGAGCCCTTCTCAAACAATTTGAAAGAAGGGAAGATATCAAGGAATTGCAAAACTCACAGACATTATTACCATCAAAAAATGATGATCAAGAGGATATCACTAACTACCCATATGCTTTTATCTCAATCAAATCTTTATATTCCTGTACTCTAGTGAGTCTGTCATATCATCAATCAATAAACCAAATTCATCCATTAAGTTCTTCCCAGGATAAAGTCATTACTTCTAATCTCATCATCATGCTACTAACTCTAGCCTTGACAGGACACCATCTCCCTCAGCCTCCCCCACCCCTTTGATTGGAGAGGGAAGAAATTGCACATTTTTTTTTTTTTTAGAAATTGCATTTTCAACTCACTCCATTCTGCATCTGCTGCTCTGCCCAATTTCAAGTCCATAGAATGAGATTCTTCCCCTTTTTACCCACCTCCTTTTCTGCCTCCTTAAGGGCAGGGACTGTCTTTATTAATAGTATCCCCAGCACTTAGCACAACACCTGGCACAAAGTAGGTGTTTAATAAATGGTTTTTGGATTGAATTACTGTATGCTAAGTGCTAGAAGTAAGTGTATTAGCATCTTGTCCTCCAAAGATAAAGATAGCAATCCATATATTCCTCCTCATTCCAGGGGCCTCTTGTCCATTCCTTTAATCCCACCAAATTTCTGGGGGTCTTACTTTCCTTGCAAGGATATCCATGGATACCAATGCATGGAAGCACAAGCTCTTGCTATGTGACCAGCCCTTCTTTTTTCTGGTTATAAATTTCTGTTAATATCCTTTACACTGGTTCTCCAGGCCTGGAGTCAGGAAGACCTGAATTGAAATCCAGCTTTACTTACTCAGTCCCTGGGCAAATTACTTGACTTCTTCAACTGTAAAACGATAGCATCTACATTACAGGGTTTTTGTGAGGATCAAATGAGAATATCTATGAAGCACTTAGCATAGTGGTAGTACATAGTAGGTGCTTAATAAATGCTTGCTCCCTTCTATAGCTATTTTATACTTTCTTGATATCTTAAAGCTACTGAAGGAAGTTATCTTTGTTTTTTCCTCCTTCAAAACTTGTAGAATCTTAACATATGCATGGGAGTTCACTTGTTGAAAGAATCTTTAAAGTTACATTTTGTTCCATTCTACTCCCTCTTTCTCAATATCCAGTCAGTGAGCAATAAGCATTATATTGTCTGCATCTTTCCCCTGATGACATATGGCTGTGAATAAGGCAATTTAGGACTCAAAATTTGGAGTCATCCAAGGGACATCAGACAGGACAGCTGGCATAGTAGGCTGCATGTAGCAATTCCCAACAGGATTGGAGAAATAATAAAAAAGAGGTAGGAAAGTGAGCCAGCAGGGAAGGGCCAGAGCCAGGCATGACAAATTGGATCGTTCCCCCACTGGGCTATGGCACCCACCTGATGTCAAAGCTCAAGTCGTGATCCCCCTGGGAGAGGAGACCCACTAGAAGAAAAGGGGTGGCTGGGTTGTAAGCTGCACCAAAGTGGGGAGTACCTAAGTTCACGAAACCTTCTGCAGGAACCCCTTCCCTGTCTGTTCCCCTTAATGCTAGGGTCTTCCCCTGTAAAGTTGCCTCCGAGTCATCATCTTGGGGGCACATAGCGATTTGCATTAATCTCTGAACACATGAAAAGAATATTTCTAAAGTGCTTAGTACAGTGCCTAGCACATAGTAGGTGCTATATGAAAATATTATTAAATAGTTCTGTAAATATACAAAACTGTATATTCTGTAAATATACAAAACTGAACGGCTGTTTTTGCCTTTCTCGGTCTCCAAAGCGCTTGGCATTCTGTGGGCTTTTAATAAATGCTTGTTGACTTGACAAATCCATGCTAGGAACCACGTGTACTTGTTTGGGCCCTGCTCAGCCTAAATCAGGGTCAGGCTCAATTAACTTTGGTTGGTTGACTGGGTCTGTCTCCGCCCCATGCTCAGTAGCAGAGGGTCGATTTTCGGGTCGCGCAGGCTCAGTCTGGACAAGGAGACTTCTATATACATTTTTAAGCTTTGAGGGTGGGAAAGTCGCTGGATGAACTCTCTCTGTGATGAATCCTGCGGGTCTTGGGGTCAGGAGAACTTGTGGCAGTCACATGGGATGAAGAGATGCACTAAGATGACAGAATTGCCTTGAAGTTCCCTTCTCTTTACTCTGGATGTTGGGCAAGTTTTCTAGGAAGAGCTCATCGAGCATGAGCGGAAGTGGTGCATCATTTTTGGTGACCTCAAAGGCAAGTGGACGGGACGTTTTTCGTCTTTCTCGTTTCACTCACAGGCAGAGGGGCAAATACACATACGTGTCGGCAAAGGACTGTACATTCGAATGAATACCACACTGTCCAATGGAGTTCTGACTTCCCTTAGTAAAGATGATGGACCATTAGGAGACTCATAGGAAGAATGCTTCCGGGTCGCCCTGTGCCCTGATCTAAGATGGCGGACGAGGCTACCCGGCGTGTCGTGTCCGAGATCCCGGTGTTGAAAACGAACGCCGGGCCCCGGGACCGGGAGCTGTGGGTGCAGCGTCTCAAGGAGGAGTATCAGGCTCTTATCCGGGTTGGTAACGATTCCTCGGTCGTCTGAGTTGGGGGAGGAAGAAGGTGGAGGAATGGGTTCTACGGCAATAGGCTCCGGGCGGAAGCTGCTTCCGGTTTTTCTCTTTTGGGGGCCCCTTCTTCCCCAGCCTCCCAAGATGGAGCTATTTGAAGGACGAGTGGGGGAGAAAGTTTCCGCTTTCTGAGCCACGGGACTCGCGGACCCTGATCGTCTCCCCGTTAGTTTCAGGGCGTTAATGGGGCGCCTTCAGGAAAGTGACGTGTCCCTCCTGCCCAGGAGTGTGCCCTGGGGCCCCGGATAAAGCCTCTAGAAGGCGGGCGCCGGATGCCTTAGTTGGGTCTCAGGGTCTCAACTCCCTTTGCTCCTGAAAGACTGCCTCCCGGGGAGTGCGACCTGCTCGGGCAGGGAGCTCCCAGAGAGCGCGGAGGGAGTGGAGGTGATGATTTGCAGCCTTGGATGGAGAGATGCTCCTCCTTGACCGCCTCTGCCTGTCCTAACCTCCAGCTCCCTACTTTGCTGCCCCATGGACGATTTCACCCTAGAAGCCCCTGGGCATCTCAAAGTGGGCGCGTCCAAAACTGAACTTGTCCTTCCCATTAAACCCACCCTTTCTCCAGGTTTTCCTGTTTCTGTTTGATGGCATGGACATCCCAGGTTCACAGTCAGAAAGCCTTCCTTGACTGCTCCTATACTCTCAATATTCAGTCACTTGTTTCTGCTAATGTCGCTTCAATCTGCTCCCATTTCTTCATGTAAGCAGCCCCTGTGGTTCAGAACCTTACTGAATCTTGCCTAGGCCACTGTAACATCCTTCCAGTTTCAGTCTGTACTCCACCCAGCTACATCCAGTCAAACCATTTTCCTCCTCAAAATCTTCAGTGATTTACTGTTGCCCTAAGATAAAATAGTTCTCAAGACCGAATTTTAAAGGTCTCTAAAATTTCACGTTATTCCTTTCATACCAGAATAACAATAGTAATGATAGTTTTTTGTAATATATTACAGTTTTGTGTATACAGAAATATTTAATAATATTTTCATATAGCACCTGTGTGCTAGGCACTGTACTAAGCACTTTAGAAATATTCTTTTCATCCCAGTAACCCTGGGGGATAGGTGCTGTTACCTCCATTTTACAGTTTAGGAAACTGAGGCACTTGAGGTTAGGCCCTTTTCTAGTCAACAGGAAGGTAGCTCGTGTTGTGTATACACCACCAAACTGGAAATCAGGACACTTGGTTTCTAGTCTCTGTTGTGTTCCTGTTTCCATACTGCTGCATGGCTTCACCTTTCAGGGCCTTAATTTTGCAGTAACTTGCTGGTGGGTTTGCCAGCCACAAGTCTCTTCCCACTCCAGTCATCCCAACACTCAGCTATCAAAGTGATCTTCCTAAAGTGAAGCTCTGACCATATCACTTTTTTTTTTTTTTTTTTTGCTTTTTGGAGGGCAATTGGGGTTAAGTAACTTGCCCAAGGTTACATGGCTAGGTTTTTGTTTGTGTGTGTTAAGTGGCTGAGGCCGGAACCGAACTCAGGTCCTTCTGGCTCCGAGGCCGGCACTTTACTCACTGCGCCACCTAGCCGCCCCCATGACCAGGTCACTTCTTGACCCCCTCCCCCACTCAATCAACTCCAGTGGTTCTTGGTCACCTCCAGGATCAAATATAAAATCCTCTATATTTGGTATTCAAACCCCTTTATAATCTTCTCTCCCCCTCTCTGGTTTTCTTGTACCTTACACCCCACACCCCTCCACATACTCCTCCCTTCAGTGATAGTGACATCCTGGTGGGTTTTCAAACAAAACACTCGTATTTCCTGACTGGGCATTTTCAAGCTGATTGTTCCCCTTGCATGGAATGCTATCCCTTCTTATCTTCACCCCCTGACTTCCTTGAGGTTCCAACTAAAATTCCTCCTTCTACAGGAAACCTTTCCCAGTCATTCTTAATTCTAGTGCTTTCCCTCTGTTAATTATGTTCAACTTATCCAGTATAATTTGATTGTTTTTACTTAGTTATTTGCCTGTTGTTTCTCCTGTTAGTTTGCTCCCTAAGAGCAGAGACTGTCTTTTACTTTTGTATTTCTAGTACTTAGCACAGTGCTTGACACATAATAGGACCTTAATAAATGTTAATTGGTCCTTAGAATAGGTTTCATGAAAAGAACCTTTTGCTATAAGAAATCTGAAATTTTTTCCCCACTTTTCCCTCCATCTCCCCAGATAAAACTTTCTGTTACAGTGAAAGTGTGGAGTAGAAATTCTGTGGATCTTGTGTTGTAGTTATACCTGTGACTGGCTGGGGAGGGCCCAAGCTGACCCAGCAGAGCTAAGTTTAAATCCTAGCATGACCACTTAATAGTTATCTCAGGCACATCATTTAATTTCATCAATCTTCAGTTTTCTCATTTTGTGAAAAACAGATTATAAAACTTGGAGTGCGGGGCGGCTAGGTGGCGCAGTGAGTAAGAGCGCCGGCCTGGGAGTTGGGATGACCCGGGATCGAAACCGGCCTCAGAAAATGAGCACCCACGCATAAATAATGACTAGCCGTGTAACCTTGAGCAAGTTACTTAACCCCAATTGCTTAAAAAGAATAAGGGGCGGCTATGTGGCGCAGTGAGTAGAGTGCTGGCCCTGGAGTCAGAAGGACCTGAGTTCAGATTCGGCCTCAGACACTTAACACACACCCAAATAAAAACGCAGCCGTGTGACCTTGGGCAAGTTACTTAACCCCAACTGCCCTCCAAAATGCAAAAAAAAAAAAAAAAAGGAGTGCTTTGCAAAGCTTCTAGTATACTAAATATCTGTCATTTGCAGAACCAAATTTTCCTGCTGATACGTGTCTGGGTATTGCTCTTGGTTTCTTCAAACAGCTGTCTGCTTTGTCCTCCAAGGAGTACCTCTTTGATAGTATACAGCCAGGGCAAAGGAAAGAATATGTTTCATTTTTGTACTTTTTGAACATTTTGTCATTTGTTCCTCAAAATGAAGTGGTGCAAATATTATTATACCCAGTGTACAAGTACGGAGTCTGGGAATCAGAAGATTGTGTGACATGGTCACATAGAGTAGAAGAACTAGGCCTCATACGTAGTCTGATTTACAGATTCCAAGTGATCCGCTATATCTGATGGGAAACACATCTGTCTGGGACCTCAGCTTTTGGTTAGAGGTGACCCAGGTCAAGGCCCCAGGGATTGTTAGGCTATTCTGAGAGGCCATATGACCACATTTCTCCATGGTGAGAGGAGAATTTTCTTCCCTCTGAGCTTCCTCAGGGGTGTTTTCAAGTTTCCCATCCCTGGAGATTTTCAAGTGAAGGCTTTATGACTACTTGTTGGTAATTTTGTAAATATCCCAACAAGGTATGAGTTGGACTAGATGACCTTTGAAGTGCTCTCTAGCCTTCAAGTCTCTGATTTAATAATCCCTCTGTACCTCTAGTACGTGGAGAATAACAAGAATGCTGACAATGACTGGTTTCGACTGGAGTCCAACAAGGAAGGGACCCGGTAGGCATGGCCTCTGGGGAGGGGTGGGGCAAGGGTATTTGAGTGGGTAGGATTAGAATCTGGCACCCCAAATCTTACATGGAGGGCTGCGTTCCCTATTCTTCCTCCTTCCTAATCAACCTAATGCTTGGGTAATACTTTAAACACAACTCCCAGGTTTCCATTTTTTCCCCAATTCTTACCCCACAGTGGTCTTTCCAGGCCTATATATAACCCAATCTAAAGAGTCTGTGTGGTATGGGTAGAAAAGAGGGAAAGAGAAGTGGGTCTGAAATTTTGGAATTTATTACAGATGGTTTGGAAAATGCTGGTACATCCATGACCTACTTAAGTATGAGTTTGACCTCGAGTTTGATGTGAGTTGGTGGGATAGAAAATATGGTGGTGGGGGAAATAGGGGTACCTTCAACGTGCCAATTAGCCTCTTGGGCTAAGGAAAACTATTAGAATGAAGGGATGAAACTGGGATTTGAGGAGATGAGGGTACTTTGGGGCAAGCATTGTTAACCAACAGCCACCTCCATGGGCAGGGTTATAGAACCCTGCATGGGGAAGTTTGTAACTCTTTTATTCTTCTAGATCCCGATTACATATCCCTCTACTGCACCAGAGATTGCTGTTCCTGAACTGGATGGAAAGACGGCAAAGATGTATAGGTTGGGCCTGAATTGGAGATGGGCAAATGATGGGAGAAGGGGAGCTCGATCTAATGTCTTTCATGTCATAAGGGTTTTTAACCTACCTTTTGCCAAGGATGGGATCAGGGAGGTTGATTGGCCTTAATTTGCCAGGCAGGGAAGGGACATTTCTCTCCATTTCCTGTTGCTGTTATACCTTGTAGTTTGAGACCCTTAAATCTTTTCACTTTCCTTCTCTCTTCCTCAGGGGTGGCAAAATATGCCTAACTGAACACTTCAAGCCCTTGTGGGCTAGGAATGTACCAAAGTTTGGACTGGCTCATCTCATGGCTCTAGGCGTAAGTGTGGTGGTATATGGTGATCTATATCTATAGATAGCATATATAAAAATAAGTGGCAGGGGGAATGGCCAGAGATGGTGTAAGAAAGGTAGCTGAGAGTTACAAAGGCTTGGAAATGTTGTTGGATTCCCTCAAAGAATCTCTCAAGATTGGAATTTCTGTTGGGTCAAAGTATTCAGTGAAATTTCTATGAATTCCTTATTCTGTAGTTGGGCCCTTGGCTGGCAGTAGAAATCCCAGACCTGATCCAGAAGGGGGTGATCCACCACAAAGAGAAGTAATGTCTCTGCCTGAACTTCTGATGTACTTGGCTCCTGCCTCCTTCAACCATCACCACCTTCATCCACCCAGCTGATACAATGGGCCTTCTCTGCCTTTTGCCTTGAAGTTGCAGTGACTGGGCCTCTGGGTTGCATTGTTATAAATGAGCTTTGCCCCTGCTCATAGTCTGGCCTCACTTGGGGACTGAGCTGAGAGCAGCTGGCAGACATTGGGACCATGATTCTACCACTTCCTCAGTACTTCAAAAAGTGTGAGAATCCTGGAGAGATGAAACATGAAAATTTGTGTAACCTCCTCTGTTGGAGGTAGTAGCTAAGTCCTCCTTGAATAAAAGCTGCTTCCCCTGGCTCCTGTCTCATTCGTTTTTTGCTTGAAGAAGAGGGAGGGCAGAGGGAAGGGATGTCAGCTATTAACAGCTGACAGTAGACACAAAGTGGGCAAGTTGCAGTGGCTGCTTCTGATCTAGATGATAAAATACAAATTTTTCAGTCTGGTATTTAAGATCATTCTTCTCCAAAAGTACTTCTTCAATCTTACTTAATACTGCTTCTTTACTCATATTTTTTTATTGCAGGAACAATAGACTATTAGTTGTTCAGGATCATTCTGATTTCTGCCTCCACATATGCCTTCTTTCATGCCAAAAACCCATTCCTTTCTCTGTTAAAATTCTTCTGTAGGAAAACTTCTGAGATTCAGTATCTGACAAGAGAAAAAGGACCCAAAAGCATAAAAATATAGAAGCTTTTTTGTGATGACCAACAACTGGAAACTAAAAAGTTTATCAGGTGGGAAATGGCTTGACATGATAAATATATGTAATGGAATACTATTGTGCTATAGAAAGGGGATGGTTTCAGAGAAGTCTAAGATGAATGAACTTGAATGTTGACCCCATTGTAAATGCAACTTTGAAAGACTTAAGGATTCTGAGCAATACAAAGACCAGCCAGAGGACTCATTAGTGAGGAAGGATGCTATTCACCTCATGACAAGTTATGGACTGAGGTTAGAGATTGAAACTTTTTTGGGATGTTGCCAATGTGAGAATTTGTTTTGCTTGATTAAATACAGTTATAAGGGTATTTTTCTTTAATGTGGAGGGAGGGGTGGGAAGAGAGGAGGGACAGATTTTTGTTACTCGGAAAAAAATGAAGTTGAGGCTCAGTTCAGGTGCCATTGTCTTTATAAAACCTTCCCTGATGCCCCCAGCTGAAAGCATCAGCTTCAAATTATAGAAATCAAGTAAAACTAATAAGCCTTTTCATGAATAAAATCAGTGCAATTACAAAAAAGGAAAGCTGTCAAATATTCCTGATTAAGGTCATGTCTAAAGATCTACTAGCCAACATGTACAAATACATGAGAATGACTGTTCCTAAATAAACTGTCAAAAGAACATGAACAAACAGTTAAAAATACACATTTTGTTGATGCCTTTGTCCTTATATCACATTCCCTCTCCATTTAGACTAGTGCTTAAGCAAAAAATTATGATTGCAGCTGATAATGTACAACATTGTCCTAGAGCCCCCTATTTTTCTGAGGTGAGAGGGTGGCATATTTTGTTTTATGCTCCTCTCTAGAACATTGATTTTTCAGTTACTCAGAATGGACACCATTTTATAGTGTTTCAAATCACTAACTTAAGAGAAATCCCAGTTAAACTAAGGCTTCCACAATATGACAGCTCTAGAAAACAATTTGAAACTATACTAGAAAAGTCAATAGTGTAAATACCCTTTGGCCCAGCCATCTCAACTACTAGGCATATGTACCCTAAGGAGATCAAAGACTAAGGGAAAGATAAAAAAAGCCCACATTTATAGTGGCTCTGAGAAATTGGAGACAAAGCAGACCCCTATCAGGAAAAGGCTGAAGAAAATGAAACTTGGGAAGATGTGTATGAAGTAAAGCAGATTGTCAAGAAGTAGACCACAAGGAAAGATCTCTGCTCAACGCAGTTGCCAATCCTGCCTGAAGGACGGCTTCTCAGAGGTGATGGATGCCCAATGAGGCAGGAATATACTTACATGGTCAGTAAGTTGGCTCCTTCTGCGTATCTACACACGCTTCTGTTACATGGGACGGTCTAGGGGCTCAAGGTAGGGTGCTGTCAGAAAGAAACCAGGGAGAAAAAAGCTTCAGCAAAACAACTGGCCTTATGCAACCCTACTTTGCATTTTCCAGTCTCTTGCGTCCCTGGATTTTCCACCCTCAACGGAACATTAGCTTCTTGGTCCTTTTTCATCACTGCATCCTGATGGAGAGTAGGATTTTGTACGCTGGTGGCAGCTTCATAATTGAGTGAATGACTGTAGGACTGGCCCCTGCCGCACCTCTCAGGGCAGCCCCCTCTTGGCCGGGCTGGGGTTTGCCCAGGTGGGCCAGCTCCGGGTTAGTACCAAGTCAGCTGGCCTCCGCCTTAGAGATAGCACAAGGCCCGCCCCCTCCTAGTGACTGACAGCTCCCCCAGCAGGGCCTGGCAGCCTGCAATTCCCTGTCAGTCAGAGAACCGGGGTCTTGTGGCCCAGCTGAATGACGCGCGAGAAGACGCCGGGCCAAGGCCCTGGAGACGTCCAGCTCTAGGCTTGACTACTACTCTTGGCTACGTTTCCATGGCACCCACCGCGGGACGCAAGGGGCGGGGCGACGCCAGTGCCACGAAGGAGGCAGTCCGAGCGAATGCTGCGCTGCGCAGGCGCTCTCGTTCCGGGTGAAGCTCGGGCCCGGGCGCCGGGCGGGAGGAACAAAGATGGCGGTGGCGCCTGCGGCGGGAGCGGCCTCGGCGGCGGCAGGGCCAGCAGCCGGGCCCGCGGGGGGGGCTCTCTGGGGCAGGAGGGGGTGGCGCTGAACTGGGGCCCGGGCCCGCCTGGCCCCCTGCCGCCTCGCTGGGGACAGGTACAGGCTGAGGCGCCACGGGGGGTAGGGGGTGGGGGGGTGGCGATGCTGCCCTCCAGCCGCTGGGGCGCCGTCGGGGGCTGGGGGCACAGGCCGGTGTGCCGGCGGCGTCGGGGGAGGGCCGCGTTCGCAGCGGCTGGGCTGGGGGCGGGACGCCGCTACTGTAGTGGGAGGATGGCCGGCGACCTGTCTGCGGCGGCCCGGGAGCCTCCTGCACCCACAGCCAATCAGCGGCGACTACATCTCTGGCCCTGGGCAGAGGCACCTGTGGGGGAGGGGGCGCACCTCGGTGGGGGAGGGGGCGGAGGTCCGAGAGACGGAACTGAGAGTGGGGTGGGCTCCCCGGGCCTTCTTTCGGGGCTGCGGGTAGCCTTAGCTACATTTGCATGGGCCCGGGATCCCAGAGGGGCGAGTCCCCCCCCACCCCCAGGGATAGGACCCCAGCCCCCGGCACAGCCCTCAGCTGTGTAGCCCCGGGTGCTTAGCCGGGTGTGGCGAGTACAATGGGGTGAGGAGCTCGAGCTGGAGGGATGATGCCCAGCCATCAACCCAGCCTCCCGGAGGGCAGCCCGAATGTGCATGGGCACCGCCCCCGAGGGGGGTCCTGGCGCTCACCCTTTCCTCTCCTCCCAGGGCCTGCCCCGGGTCTCCACTATGCCCCAGGCCTCGGAGCACCGACTGGGCCGGGCCCGTGAACAGTCCATCAGTGTCCAGCCCCGGGTGGGAGCCAAGCTACCCATCAGCTCCCGGGCCAGGAGCAAGGAGCGCCGAAGCCCAGCGCCTGCGCCTAACCCCATGCTAAGGCCACTGCCCCCTCGGCCCGGACCCCCTGAGGAAAGGTTCAAGAAGCTGGAGCTGGGGCGGGGGAGGAACTCAGCCCCGAGGCCCAGGGGCCCTCTCCGGGCTGATCATGGAGTGCCCCTGCCAGGCTCACCACCTCCCACTGTGGCGCTGCCTCTGCCCTCCCGCACTAACCTGGCTCGGTCCAAGTCTGTGAGCAGTGGGGACTTGCGGCCAGTAGGGGCTTTAGGTGGACATCGAGGCTGCGGGGAGCTGGGGGCTGCGCTGAGCCGCCTGACTCTCCGGCCTGAGCCCCCAGTGCTGAGACGAAGCACCTCTCTCCGTCGACTTGGCGGCTTCGCTGGTCCCCCCACCCTGATAACCATTCAGTCTGAGCCCCCTCCCACCCACGGTCCCTTTCTCACATCTGCCCGGCCCCTGGAGTCCGGCCACCCTGATGACAAGATGGTGAGGACTCTTTTTCATAGGTCAAGTGCCCATACCTCCAAACCCCATACCCCTGGGTTTCTGACTCCATTGGGTTCTCTGACCTGGCCTCTTTCGCAGTCCCTTCCCCACTCCTTCATAGTGCTTCATGTTATATGTAGGCAGTGCTATCTAGTATAGCCCCCTTCTCCTCTCCCTTTACCTTCCTGGGCTCTTGAGACCCTTTTCTGGGACACCTGAGGCCCTTCAAAATCTCCTACCATATGGTCCTGCATCAGCCCCTGGGGATTCCGTTTAGCTATTGGGGATTCTTCCTTAAGTCTCTATGCCCTTCATTCCCCAATGACCTCCCCTCTCCACCTCCCCACCCCTCCCCCCATCTCTTGGCTTGTGGCTAATTAATCTCTGGGGCTAAGGTGGGGCTAGGAATATCTGAGGGACCTTGGGATAGCTGAGTAAGCTATTGCTGAGCTAGCTGAACTAAGCGTAGTTGGAGCCAGCAAGGGAATCTGCCACGGGGGCAGGAGGGGGTCACAGGGGCAGGAAGGTGGAGGCTGGGGGCAAATGGGGAGTCATGCCGGTGCTAGGGGAACTGCCCCGGGAGCTGCAGCGCCGCTTGGCTGGGCAGAACCAGAATGGGCTAGGAGGTGGGACAGCAATGGCAGAGTCAGTGATGCACACAGCTGTTCTGGGGATACTCCTCCTGGCCAATGAGGTAGGGGGATAAAGAGAGTTGTGGAGGGATTGAGTGTAAGGCAGAGGATAGGAAAAGGAGACCCAGAGAGTCTCCTGGAAGGGGAAGACACAGATTGGGGTTTTTGTTGTGGTGTCTGAGAGCCCTCAGCTTAGCATTGTACCCTTTTCCTAGGCTCATCACACACTGCTCTTGGGGTCTGGCCATGTTGGTCTCCGGAACTTGGGTAATACGGTGAGTGCCCCTCAATCCCTGGCAATGAGAAAAAGGGGAGGGAAGTGACAAAACTGATGACTTGAGATGAGGTAGAGCAGTGTGTTTGCCCTCTGTGGTAGTGGGCTTGAATGGAGGACCTGGTGTGTTCCACAGTGCTTCCTGAATGCCGTGTTACAGTGTCTGAGCAGCACAAGGCCACTTCGGGACTTCTGTCTTCGGAGAGACTTTCGGCAAGAGGTGCCTGGTGGGGGCCGGGCCCATCAAGAACTTACTGAAGGTAGGGGAATCATACATACCCTGATTCATTCCCTGAAGCCTAGTTATTTTCCATATATAGTAGTAATATACTTTATATTTATTATTTTATATATGATTAATGTAATTAGCATTTTGTATTTATGTGATGCTTAACAGTTTTTCAAATTGCATTCACATCTATTTGATGTGAATATTTGATTCTCAAAATATTTCTGTGAAGTAGGTAGAGCAGGTATTATCCCCGTTTTGCAAATGAGGAAACTGAGGCTCAAATAGATTAAATGACTTTCCCTAGATTACCCAGCTAGTAAGTGGCAGGCAGAACCAGCATTAGAGTATAGGTCTTATCATTCCTAGTTCAGTGGACCCTTTGCTTGTTCCACCCCAAATTCTCCAACCTTTGAAAACTACCCTTGATACCACTGTCACCTCTGTCAACAAATACATGTATCTGCCCTCTACATAATGTCCACTAATCCCAAAGATATAACTTCATTCCTTCAGTACCCCTTTTCTATCTCCCTCTTCATTGGTTCTCCTTTGTCCCTCATTCCATAACAGCCTTTGCAGATGTGCTGGGAGCTCTGTGGCACCCTGACTCCTGTGAAGCTGTGAACCCTACACGTTTCCGCACTGTCTTCCAGAAATATGTCCCTTCCTTCTCCGGATACAGGTGGGGGTTTGCTAGGAGGAAGAACTTCCCTCTGGCCAGGTCGGTGAGGGGTAGGGGTGGGACAGGGCAGGGCAACCCTAAGCAGAGGTAAGATAGGAGGATTCTTAAGATGTCACTCATGAAACTAGATAATTCTTATCCAGGTGTGGGATGCTGTGTGGGGGAAAGGGGACTGGGAGAATAGAGTCAGTGTCCACCAGTCACTGTTTGGCTATAGCCAGCAGGATGCCCAGGAGTTCCTGAAGCTCCTCATGGAGCGGCTACATCTAGAGATCAACCGGAGGGGCCGCCGTGCCCCACCCATCTTGGCTGATACCCCAGCCCCTTCTCTACCCCGACGAGGGGGGGCCCTCCTTGAAGAGCCTGAGCTGAGGTAAGGGGAGAGCCTTCTTTCTTATCCTGATCCCCCTTCCTTACTTGCAAATCTATTATTCATATTTTCTGTTTATAAGCTCATTATAATTAGGAATGCAGGGTTAAAAGTGACCCTTTCTCAAGGTGGGGGCAGAGGCAGGGATTCAGGAAAGATTTGGGAAGAAGAAAGCAGGGATGGAGTAAAATTGGGAGAAGGTGAATGTTACAG
Organism: Gymnobelideus leadbeateri; assembly: GCA_011680675.1. NCBI lineage: Eukaryota > Metazoa > Chordata > Mammalia > Diprotodontia > Petauridae > Gymnobelideus > Gymnobelideus leadbeateri. Next base: position 119,284 of record WOXC01012315.1, read on the forward strand.
ACAGGAATTGAGGGGAAAATAAGGAGTTGGCCTGGCTGAAGTTTTTAGGGAAAGGGAGCATACTTAGCATGGCAGAAGGGGCAGAGGAGAACTGAGGCCTCCCACATGAGAAGTGGGGTAGAAGAAATGAGAAACAGAAGAAAAGCCTTCTCTCTCTCTCTTTGTGTGTTCATGTCTTTATCTTTGTTTCATCTTCCTTGACCTATGAGACGTTCCGTAATGCCCTTACCTCCTACAAGGTTAGTGAAGAAGCAAGGAGGGAGAAAAGAGCACAAGGCTCACTTGGGGGTACTTAAGAGTGGGGCCTATTCTAGTGAGAGAGAGGGCAGCCTGAGGCTGGTACCCTGTCTTCCTGGGGCCTCAAGGCTGTTTTCCATGCTGTGACAGTGATGACGAGCGAGCCAATTTAATGTGGAAAAGATACTTGGATCGAGAGGACAGCAAAATCGTGGGTATGAAAGCAGGGCAAATGGGAGAACATAACAGGGATAACGTGGAGAAATGGGGAGGTGGGGCCAGGAAGACTGAAATATACTATAGAGGTGGGGAGTAAAAAAAGCCAGGGGCTCATATTAGCAATAGAAGTGGGGATGGGACATTATGTACAGGTGGGACTTCAGGGCTAAAACTCATCTCCCTAATACCTTTTGTTTTCCAGACCTGTTTGTCGGCCAGTTGAAAAGTTGCCTCAAGTGCCAGGCCTGTGGGTATCGCTCCACAACCTTTGAGGTTTTTTGTGACCTATCCCTGCCTATCCCTAAGGTGAGGGTTTAGGGGATTTCGGCAGAGTAGACACAGGTCCTGTAACCTAATGGAGCCCATTCCCAGCCTGGCGTCTTGGGTTTTCATTTTTTTTCTGTCATCTGTGTTAGTGATGAGTAAGCATTTGTCTGTCTACACTTGTAACACCACTTTTAACTATGTATCTTTGGACCCCTATTAAACTTATTGCTCTAGGTTTGGGAGTGAGGGAGTTGGCTCTCTGGGGGAGGGTAACTGAAGGTGATGAGTAACATCTTGGGTGAGTCCTGGGCTGGAAGTGGTCAAATTGAGGTTATGTGGACACTCTTTCCATTTTTTTCTCCAGAAAGGGTTTGCTGGGGGGAAGGTGTCTCTTCGGGATTGTTTCAGCCTCTTCACCAAGGAGGAAGAATTGGAGTCAGAGAATGCCCCGGTATGGAGCAGTGGGGTAGGGAAGACAGAGTCATAGCATGGAAGACTTAAGAGTTACTGCATTTAGTGAAAGGGGAATTGGGAAATGCTGTACTAGAGGCCCTGATGATATTCATGGGAGGGGGTGGGTAATGATAAATGTCTCTTAGTCAAGTGGGCATGAAGGACAGATTGCAGGATACCAAGTGAATGGAGGGCCCAGACAACTTGAACCTGTTCAGGATGTGGAACATGTTCCTTTCATTTGCCATGCAGGTGTGTGACAGATGTCGGCAGAGAACACGGAGCACCAAAAAGCTGACTGTGCAGAGGTTCCCCCGGATCCTTGTGCTCCGTATCCTGCTCTTGGGATAGCCTCTCCACTCCTCCCTTCCCCCCTCACTCACTGCTTAGCTGTTTAGCTGTTAGTGCTCCTGTAAGCACTCTCTCCTCTGGGCTCTTCCAATAGTCTTTGAAGTTGCAGAGATTGCCCTAAGAGAAGTAGGGTGGGAAGGGGCTGTAGTCTTCCTTAGGGTGGGGGCAATGCATGACACGTGCACTTCAGAGTCAGTAGCTTGAGTCTGCAAACTTCCTACCTTGTTTCCCCTCACTCCATGTTCCTTAACTGAGGCCTAGACCTGAATCGGTTTTCTGCATCTCGAGGCTCTATTAAAAAAAGTTCTGTTGGAGTTGACTTCCCCTTGCAGCGACTGAGCCTAGGGGACTTTGCCAGTGATAAAGCTGGTAAGTCTGGTTGGATGGCTTCCTGGGAGGTGGAGAGGGAAGGAAGGAGGAAGAATACCAGGGAACTCTGGTGCCCAGGGGAGGCAGTTTTTCGGGAAAGACTTAAATAGCTTTATCTCTACAGGGAGTCCGGTGTACCAGCTGTATGCCCTTTGCAACCACTCTGGCAGTGTCCATTATGGTCACTACACAGCCCTGTGCCGGGGCCAGACTGGTTGGCATGTCTACAATGACTCTCGGTGAGGACAGCTCTCTTCTCTCATTCTTATCCCAGAATTTCCCCAACACTTGTCTCTGATGCTGGAGTCCAGGACAGGAGCCAGTATGGGGAAGGGAGGGAAAGGGTATGGGTTTTCGGTGGCTGGGATTCTCTTGCCCTCAGGGTCCTAGGGAACTGGCCACTTGGAGGTGGCTGGAATCACCAACCACCTCCCTGGTCCTGTTCCCCCCATTCTCCAGTGTCTCCCCTGTCAGTGAAAACCAGGTGGCCTCCAGTGAGGGCTACGTGCTGTTCTACCAGTTGATGCAGGAGCCGGCTCGGTGCCTGTGATACCCCTCCAAGTCCCGGGACCTGTGAAGCCCTCTCGATGCTCATAAACCCCAGACCTCCCATTTACCTCAGAGACGTCTATTTTTGTGTCTTTTTAATCTGGGAGGGGCTGTCTCCCCTGTATTTTTTTTATTAAAAGAGAAACAAAAACAACCCTTTAACACCTGGAGGCTTCCCCGGCCTCCCAGATCCGTGTACAGAGCTGCCCAACCTCTTCCATGTACAGCCCCCATTCCCGCTGCAGCCTCACTTTTTGTGAATAAATTTAATAGGAAAAAAAAGGCAAAGTGTGTGTTTATGGGCGAGTCCTCGGGGAAAGGCCCCTCTCCTGGTTTCTTGCTCCAGTGACCGCCCAGAGCCCCTCGGGACCATGGGGGCCAGGGGGAGGAGGGTTGGGGGCCCAGCCTCGGCCCCGGGGCCAACGCGCCTCCTCGAGAAGCCGGGGGCCGGCTGGCCCCCTCCATGTTGACAAACACGGGCTGCGTTGCCGGGTGCCCTCGGCTCCCGCAGGCCCGGCCTGTTGCTAACATCAGCCTGCTGTTTATGGAGCCCTCTCCCCACGGTCCTGGCCTCTGGCGGCCCCAACTCCCTATCCCCGGGGTCCGTGCCCAGCCCCACTCTCCCGCCGCGCCTAGGGCCCCTAGCTCTCCCGGGTTACCTTCCCAACCCGCAACCCCCGGGCAGCTGGGCACTGACGGGTTAAAAAAACGGCGCCGGCAGTTGGTCCCGCCCCCTACGGAAGAAGCTCGGTGACTCGGCGTTTTTATTGGTACAGCCTACGGAGGGGTTTCTGACCCCGCCAATCGGAACCCACGAAACTATCTCGGTCAGGAGCGAGCCTCCCGAGTGTAAGTGGACGGCGAGCCAGAAGGGACTTGGGGGGGGTCCTGCTGACAAGGGAAGCCGGGCCAGTGACAGAGGCCTCTCGGTCATGGGTCGGGGCCCGCCCTGCTGGGGCCGGAGTCTCCACTCGGGCCTCCCTGGGTCCTGCAGGGTCAGATAGCGCGGGGCGCGGCCCTTATCTGCACTCAGACCAGCGGCTTGGGGGCGGGGTCGCCGGAACCCTGCGACCCCTCTCCACCTCCCCCTGCCCTTGTTCATTCGGTCTCCCGGCTTCTCTCGGTGAGTCTTGGGCTTCGAGTTCCCCGAGGGTCCGGGGGCGGGCCGGGTCCGGCTGGGTGGAGGGGTCTCGGTGCTGAGGGGTCGGGCGTCCGCTGCCGGCCAGAGGGCCCTCGTGCTGCCGGGATGCTCACGTGCCCCGGGGGCGGGGGGCAGCGGAGCCCCCCCTACAGCGGCCGCCTCCCCTTCCATCTCAGGCTCCCCGATGCCCCGGACCGTGGCCGTGCTGGGCGGAGGAATCAGCGGCTTGGCCGCCTGTTACTACTTGAGCCGGGCCCCTTGGCCTCCCAAGGTGAGTGCCCCGTCCCGGAGCGTCTTTTCTCACCCCCCCCCCCCGCCAGTCAACCCCAACTTTGACCTCAGTTGGTCTCGAACCCCGGGGCGGCCTGCCCTTGAGTGGGGGGCCGTGTCTCGTGGCCATGGGCCTCCCTCGATCCTCTTCCCTAGGTGATCCTGATCGAAGCCACCCAGCGCCTAGGGGGCTGGATTCGGTCAGTCCGTGGGGAGGATGGAGCTGTCTTTGAACTTGGACCCCGAGGAATTCGTCCTGCAGGAGAGTTAGGAGCCAGGACTTTGCTTATGGTGAGGGGGCCTGCATACCGCGAAGGGTTTTCCTGCGAGATCGAGTGAAGGGAAGAGCCCCATTCAGACACCCCCCACCCCGTGCTGTTCTCCCGATCAGTCTCTTCCTTTAATTTTTCTTATTCCTGGGTGGGTGGGCGGGGTTTGTTGAGTGCAGGTCTCTGAGCTTGGCTTGGACTCTGCGATTTTGCCGGTTCCCGGGAACCATCCTGCTGCTCAAAACCGCTTCCTGTATGTTGGGGGAACCTTGCACCCTCTTCCTAGTGGCCTCAGGTAGGTTTTACCTTACCTTTAAATACCTTCAACCAGCTCTTCTATTAAGAAATTGTTTTCTTCTCTCTACCACCCTCTGCACCCATCCACCCTCCTCATTTCCTTTTCTTATATCCATTATCCTGATCACAGCATACCCCGAGTAAACAAAGAAATAACACCCTAGGATTGAGGAGCCTTTCCAGCTGACCCTTCTTCATCCTGTACTCTTTCCTCCCTTAAAACAGGGGACTATTCCTTCCAGCCCCTCCTTTCACCAAGCCCTTGCTCTGGGCTGGGCTTCGGGAGCTGACTACACCTCGGAGCAGGGAGCCTGATGAGACCGTGCACAGTTTTGCAGAGAGGCGCCTGGGATCAGAGGTGACCACACTATAGAGCGCCCTTAAATTCTGTCTTCAACACCTGATACTAAGAGGATACCATGTAGCACCCAAGGCCCCTGCTGACATCCTTTGAGAATGCTTCCTCTGCTGCTCACCTTCTTTGCACCTTTCCCATGGGGAACCAAAGCCTAAATTTTTCCCAGTCCTCCTGTTTGGGAAGAAAGCTGTCATTGAGGGAAGGCTAGAATGCAAAGTCTGGGAAAACCAAAGGCCTGACACCTTTTCCATTCCTGTCTTTTTTCTGAAGGTGGCATCCATCGCTATGGACAGTCTTTGTCGAGGAGTATTTGCAGGAGACAGTAGAGTTCTCAGTATCCGCTCCTGTTTTCCCAGTCTCTTTCAGGCTGAGCAGACTCATCGATCTATTCTGCTGGGGTTGCTACTGGGTGCAGGTGAGGAGGTGCAACCCTGAGGGGATGATTATCCAATGTAGGGGAGACTGGGGAAAATTGTGACATATGTTCCGTAACTCCTCTAGGGCAGAGCCCCCAGCTAGATTCACCTTTGATTAGTCAGGCCAGAGCTGAGCGTTGGAGCCAGTGGTCTCTTCGGGGAGGGCTGGAGACACTGCCTCAGGCCTTGGGCACCCACCTGCTTCATCAAGGAGTCACTGTTCTAAAGGGGCAGGCAGTTTGCGGACTCAACTTCCAGTCAGGTCGATGGCAGGTAAAATGGTTCTGGAGATAACCTGCCCCTTGGGGTTGTCTGGCTGTGTCTGTTTCTCATTGGGTCTGCCTCTGTTGCTTAGTGGACTAGATAGCAGGACACAGAATGCTGTGTGTTCCTACTGACCTCAACTTAGGCATCTCTTTCTCTGGTTCTGACCCCAGTCCCTAAACTGTAAATACCTACTAAACTGACTGCCCAATACTGCTGTACTCTAGGATGGAATGGGGGCTTGTGAGAATATCAGGTGCTACAGTTTCTACCAGGAATTTCAGTAAGGGGCATCCATCCTCTTTGCAATGTATATTGATATGACTGTGAACATGAAAACATGATGTTTGTGTGGGAAGATGAGTGTGTAGGACACTGCTAGAGTGTATGGGCCTTTCTCCCCCCCCCCCCCCAGAATTGGAGTTATAACTCTGAGCCACTTCCATCTGTTTCCCCGTCTCTGTCTCTCTCAGGTGTCTCTGGGAGATAGCAGCCTGGAGGCTGATCACATCATTAGTGCTGTCCCCGCTGAAGGTAGTGGGGTGAGAGGGTGCTCCCCTTGGGTGGTGGTGGGGCAGCACTCTCCACTCTCTCTGGGGGTGGGATTGAAGACTAAGCCTTCTGTTCTCTTTTATCTTTCCCTGCAGGGACTTGTTGCTAGGAGTCCTTCCCTAGGGGAAGGTGCCAAATGACCATGTGTCTCTCTTCCTCCAGTGCTAAGTAAATTGCTTCCGTCTGAGGCAGCCCCTCTGGCCCAGGCCCTGGCTCCTATTCGTTCAGTTTCTGTGGCTGTGGTGAATCTGCAGTATCAGGGGGTTCATCTGCCTGTCCAGGTAAAAGAACAGGGGACTTTGGGATAAGAAAACATGAGCATGTCAGAGACCCTGCCTCACTGACATACTTGCCCCTTCCCCAGGGTTTTGGACACCTGGTGCCATCTTCTGAAGATCCTGGTGTCCTGGGAATTGTATATGATTCTGTTGCCTTTCCTGAACAGGATGGGAGCCCTTCCAGCCTTAGAGTAACGGTGAGAAAGTATTCTTACTGAGGGCTGTCACGCAGCAAAGGGTGTCTGAAAGACTCCCTGACGAAATGGAAGACATTAACTAGTCCCCACCTCTGCTGCCTACTTGTTGTGGGTAATTTAGTTCAGACTTGACATCCATAAAGAGGGTGTGATTTTTGAAAAACAAAAAACTTAACCAGTCATAGGGCAGCTAGGTGGCACAAGGAATAGAGCACCTGCCCTGGAGTCAGGAGCTGAGTTCAATTCTGGCCTCAGACACAACACAAAAACTGTGTGACCTTGGGCAAGTCACTTAACCCCAATTGCCTTCCAAAAAAAAAGCAAAAACAAAACAAAAAACTTACCTAGTCATGAGCCTAAACCAGATGACCTGTTACCATCCCTTCTCTGATTAAAGAAATCTTATGTTGGAGTATGGGGGAGAAAGGCTACTCACTGTTATTTCTGATGCCAGGTGATGCTGGGGGGAGCTTGGCTACAAGCCCTGGAGGATGGGGGGCCTGAGTTACCTCAGGAGCTATTCCAACAACAAGCCCAGGAAGCTGCTGCCACACAGTTGGGGCTAAAAAAACCACCAACTCAAATCCTGGTCAGCCTACACAAGGTAAGTTTGGGGATTAGAGTAAAGGGAAGAGCGCTAAGAATCCACTAACCTCTTGATTTTCTTTCCTCAGAGCTGCATTCCCCAATATACTTTAGGCCACTGGCAGAGACTGGGTAAGTTGTGGGAGGGGGGTGACAACACAGTGATAAAAGGGTCAAGAAGTAAAAATCCCACTGATATTTCCTGTATCTTTTCCAGAGGCAGCTGCCCAGTTTCTGGCCAACCATGAACTGCCTCTGACTTTAGCTGGAGCATCTTATGAAGGTGTTTCAGTCAATGACTGCATTGAGAGTGGGCGCCAGGCTGCTGCTCATGTTTTGAACACTGATCCTGACCTTTGACCTACAACCTTTTTTCTGATCCCTGCAGGCCAGGGGCTCCAGTGAGACTAATAAAATTGCTCTAACTGGACATTAGTTGCTTGTTTTTCCTGTGATAAACTTCCTGTCCCTGCCAGAGAGGCCAGGCCTTGGGGAAAGCGAGGTCCAAAACCTAGGTACAAATAAGTTAGAGAAAACAGGAGCAAAGGAGAGACACGACAGAGTCCTTTATTAGAAAATATATAAAAATCCCAGGGTTCCCAGACAGACCTGGTGGGGAGAGACACCCCAGAAGAGAATCCCGAAGGGGAGGGATCATGCCCTCCCCAACTGACATATGCCCTCCCCAGGGGCCATAAATAAAATAAATATTCACAGGGGCCCAGGGAGGAGGGTCATACACGAGCCCTCTTTTGGGGGTGGGAAGTGAGGAGGGAGTAGGAGAACCCTAGGGCCCAAACCTACTCCTACCCTAGTGGCAGGGTACTCCACAGAGGTGGAGAGTCAGCATTATGTATAACACGTCCATGAATCACAGTCATGTGCCCTATCTGGGGGACTCAGAAATAGGGCCCTCCAGGGCTGCAGGAGCCCAGCTCCAGCACAGCACAGCAGAGGTAACCCCCTTAGGCAGCAGTGAAAGGGGACCAGGAGAGGACACATTCCCTCTAATCTCAAATGAAAAGAGGGGCTGTCAGTGGGAACCAGTGTGGTTGGCAGGAGGCAGAGGACCAGGCCGTGCTGGGGGCCGGCGCTGTAGCATTTCATGACGAAAGGCCTGAGAGGAACCAGGTGGGAATTTGGGACCTGAGGGAGGCCGGGGGCCACGGGGATCAACCCCAATGTCTGCTGTAATATTAGTATAAAGTGGGCCCAATTCTCGGGCCAGCAGTCGGTATGTCAGTGAGTTCATTCCATCCTGTGTCCATGAACGTTGTGTCCGGATCAGAAGGTCAAACCTGGGGGTCAGAAGTAAAGAACTAAGACACCTGAAGGATAATGGGATATAAAGTACACAACTGGCACTTTTTCAAACCTCTTTAAGCCTCAGCCTCTACCTGTGGGGGTTTTCTTCATTTCCCTTGTCTCCTCGGTGTTTCACCATCTTGTAGTGTCCCACAGAGATGGGTGGTCGAGAGATCTTCATCCCAGCTAGACGAACCCTGGTGGAGAACATGGTATTAGGATGGCATAGAGCTACAACCTATATTGGTGTTCAGTCCTTCTTTTTAGTCCTGTCTTACTCTATGACCCCATTTGGAATTTTCTTGGCAGAGATACTGGACTGGTTTGCCATTTCCTTCTCCAGCTAATTTTACAGATGAGGAAACTGAGACAAACAGGGTGAAGTGACTTGCCCAGGGTCATACAGCTAGTAAGTGTTTGAACTCAGGTTTTCCTGACTCCAGGCCTGGTGCTCTATCCACGGCACCACCTAGCTGCCTTGCCAATTTATATAGGTCTGGTAATAGGGAGAAGAGATACCTAGGATTGGGAGAGCAAGTCAAGGAGAAGGAATGCTTATAACAGGTGACTATGAAACTACTGAGTATTTTAGGGTTTTTATTTATCCTTATAAAACCTATGCCCAGAAAACTAGAGAAAGGAGCATATGTTCTGCATGAGGAAGAGGTAAATAAGAGGGAAGAAAATGACTGAAGTTTCACAGACGCTAAGGCACCCTTGGGGACAGGCAGGTACTACTGCTCAACCTCTTGCCCTCACTTCTAAATAGCTCTCAGAAACCAGAAGTTGCCCATCATGCCTGAAAAATGGCAGCTGGGAATCCTGTGTTAGGAAAAGAAAGGCAAAAGCCCAGGAATTAAAGAACCAATCACAGGTCCTAAATTTTAGCCTAGTGGGTTGGAGCTATGAGGCATATTCTGACTGGTGACCTGGATAAGGGAATTTATTGGAAGATCAAGGGTACAGGAAGGGTGACTAGTTAATAAAACAGTGACAGAATTCTGAACACTGATCTTTGGCAACTGTCTGAAAGGGGGTGGGGAGAAGGAGAAATGAATCCAGGGAAGGGAGCACATAATCCATTAATACTAATATTATGTTCAAGAAGGGAATAGATGCCAGCAAAGGGTAGGGGTCAGCACAGCAATATGATTTTAAACAAAGACAATACAGTCTGCTTGTACATAAAATTGTAAAACCTTTTAAATGAAAAACTCCTTTAGAATGTCCATCTTTGGAGTTTTTAAAATAAGGCTTATCTGAGCAAAAGGCAAGCAGGGGAGACTAAATGACCTTGAAGGTCCCCCTCTAGCTCTAGAGCGATATGGTTCTATCACAGTCCAAAGCCAGCCAGAACTGGGAACACAAGAAGCAGAAAAAGCTGGTAAAGAACAGTGGGATGCCAGGCCCAGAAGAAGTCAGGGAATGAACTGGGGAAGGGCAAGTGTCGAGATGTGACTAGGGGAACTGGAAGCAAGCCAAGAGGGGTGGAGTCAGGGACTGGTGATCTTAGGATGTCTAGGGATTACAGCCAATCTGACCTGGTGGCAATATCATCATCTTCTCCACCCCAACCCCAATACTCATTGGGGAAGCCATTCATCTTCAGGTACTGATCTGGAGTAAGAGCTGAAACACCCCCAAAGTATTGGGGGTATGGAAGGCTAGAAGAAAACAGAGACACTCATAAAGTACTAAGGGAAAACATTCCTTGCCCAACCAAATCTATTTTTCTGCTCCCCCTGGGTCTCCACCCCAATCCACAGCATTCCAAATTCTCTGTCATTAGAAACACATACCTATATCCAAACTTGTTCATGGCAACAGCGACATGCCTGGGACCCCCAGGGTCACAGACATAAAGATTGTGATCGTTTTCAGGCAGCAAGTCCACATCATGCAGAAACAGGCAGTCCCACTCTTCATCACGAAGGGCCTCCCGAACCCCCACATTCAGCAGCTTTGCCCTGTTAAACGTTCCGTTTCCAGCCTGAGAAACAATGGAAGGGCCTCATTGGGAATGGTTTTGGAGGGAGTGAAAAACAGAACACAGGACGGCCAGTGAATAGATATTATTACCCTGAGAAGGGTGAGAAATGAAATGGGCCAGTAGTGGGGCCTTGAAAAGTACTGTAAATGGGCCTTGAAAAGTATTGTTTAATTCTCCCCTCTGGGAGTTTTATCTGATGAAATTTCATTGCCCTAATATGAAATATATGGAACATGAAATATAAAGCAGAACTAGGGGTACTGTATATACACTGAATGCAATTTGGTAAAAGAAAAGCAGTACTGTCATATGCCATCACATTGTTATTGTTCAGTCATGTCTGACTTTTCGTGACTTCATCTGGGGTTCTCTTGGCAAAGATACAAGAGTTGTTTGCCAATTCCTTTTCCAATTCATTTTATAGATGTGGAGACTGAGGCAAACACAGCTAAATGACTTGCCCAGGCTTACATTGCTAGAAAGTGTCTGAGGTTGGATTTGAACTCACAATGAGTCTTTCCTCTCTTCAGGCATGGCACTCTATCCACTGTGCCACCTAGCATCCCCCAGTTGGCCAATACTATTTGACAGCAGAGGGAACTCACACTACCAACGCAGAAAAACAACTATTTGTCAGTGTAGAGTTTCAGAAAGTTTCTTGGGGGTCCTGAGAAGTAGGGTCAACCAGCCACGGATGTATCAGAAGTACAATTCAAGGCATGGTCTCTATCCACTATATGACGCTGCCTCTCAAACACACAAGTAAAAGTAAATACAAAACAGAAACAAAGCTGTGAAGTCCTATCAAATGCTGCCTCTACCAAGGATGATGAAGGGTACCTGGTGGATGACATAGATGCCATAGGCGAGCTGCTGACGTTGCAGAAAAGGATGCAGGTGGTAGAGCAGCAGGCGAAGATGGGGCTCCCGAGCCCGATGTGGCACAATGATGGCGGTTCGAGAGCGAGGCTCACAGTCCCCTGGATGGTAGCGGCCCCCCAGCTCCACTCGTGGATTCCTCTCCAAAATCTGTGCCAATGATGGCACAGGGCTAAAGGACACCGACACCGGACCCACTGTTTGGAGGGGAAGAGTAAGGTCAGGGAGGCTGCCACCTCATCTGTCTTTGGGCCTAAAATTCCAGAAAGGTTCTAGAATCTCTAGCACCTGGAGAATCTTAAAAATAGGACAGATATTCATCAAACTGAGAGTTTGGTTCTTGATACTAGAAGTTCCTTCTAATTTCTGATTTCCTCACTTGCAGGATTCTCCTCTCTGACCAAAGGCACAGCTGAGTGTGAGAGCAAGCATGAAATAGGTATGTTATTGGACAAATACTGAGACCTACACACTCAGGACTACCTGTGAAGGGAAAACTTTCTAGGGCTGGAGACATGGTATACCCAAGAGGTGAGAAAGAAGCAGGAAATGGAACACAATGAATTCAATAAGGACTAAATTCAGTTTCCCATTTCTTCTTCCCATGCCACCCTCAGATCTCCTAGTGGGCCTCATCGTTCTAAATCTTTCCCCCAGACCCCTTTCTCCATGCTAGTCAAACATGCTTCCTCCCCACCCCACAGTGGTGCCCTTTGCCCTACCCTGTGCTTTCTTCCCTCTCAGCTCACCTAGGAGGGGAGAGCGCTCAGGGCAGTAGGGCAAAGCCTCTGGAGCCACAGGAGCCCCTGGGGCAGGAGGGGCGCCAGGCAGGCGGCTGAGGTTGGTATAGACATCATGGGGTCGTGAATAATCGAAGGTGGGGCCTGGGTCTCGACCAAACAGGGCACCAAGGCTACGGAAACCACCAAGGGACAGGTACATCATGACAGCCAGCTGGGAGCCCACAAGCAAGGCCAGTGTGCAAGGCCGATCTAGAATCCGACGAAACATCCTGGAGTGTGACTAGAAATAGGCAGAAAGAGATGGAGTCTGAGAAGAGGTAAAGAGGGGTAAAGGCAGGGAAGAGCTGTGGGAAACCAGGTGAGTCAAGGTGAAAGTATCAGAGACAAAGTCAGTGTCCAGGGGCACAAGAAGCAGAGAAAGAGGCTCAGGATAGTCAAATGGGCAGAAAGCAAGAGGACATGGCAGGCAGAAAGAGGTGGTCAGAATAACAGGGATGGAAGTTACAGTGAGGAGAGAAAAACCAGGTAAGGACAGAACCACACTTCCATCCCTACTGAGTATGTCAGAATCAATCCCAGACAGCTTAAGAGAGAAGAGTCACTGACACTCTGATGGAGAGGAAAGGACTCACCTGGACTCAGGCGGTGGCTTGAAGGGAAGTAGGGGGTCCAGGGGGCTCTGGAGGGGTAGGTCTGTGAGGCATCATCTAAAGTTGGGAATGTTGGAAAGAGGAGAAATGGAAGTTCTTTCCATCTGTAGAGAGACAGTTTGGTGTCCTAAAACGAACAATGGACTTGGAGTCAGACCTGACTTCAAATCCTGGCTCTAATGCTTACTACCTGTATGACCCTGAGCAAGTCACTCTCCTTAGAGCCTCGGTTTCCTGACTTGTAATATGGAAATAGTAATACTAACCCTATTTCTGAGTTGTTGTGCAGAAGCCTGAAAGAACTATATAAACGTGAACTATTATTAACACTAGGATTCCAAGGGACAAACGAATTCTGCTTGGAAGAATCAAAAACACAGGTCTTTAGCTTCCTTTAGGATTAAGGAAATAAGATTCCCAGTAGTAGGGGGAAAGACACTGGATTGGGAGTCAGTTCCTGTAGTTTAGAAAAGCCTGTTTTTCAGGAGGTGAATGTAGTGAAAGGTAGACTTGGGGGGAGGGGGTCAGGGGGGGATCCTGGATGCCCTGGGGGATTCCATGGTGGGGGGGGTGGACCGTCTCCTTGCCCCGGCCCATCCCCAGCAGGACAGGCCACCCGGGGGCTTGGGGTGACCATTGGCGAACTTGTGCCCAGCTGGAAGGAGAAGGCTGGGGACGTGGCAAAAGCAGAGCCCTAGAAGGGAAGGGCCCACAGGAGCAGAGCAGCCTCGGCAGCCTCTTCCCCCCTCCCCCTCCCCAGCTTGGCAGGTGCCACGGGGGAGCCAGAGAGTGATCGGCAGCCCGGGAGCCCGCTAGGTTGGAGCAATGGGGATGGCTCTCACCCCGACCCACACGGACCTTGGAGAAGCCGCAGTATCTCGTGGATAAGGGGTGCGGGGGGAGGAAGATGGGGGCCCGGCGCCCCAGCATCCGGGAGAAAGCCAGCTCACCTGGAGGGGGCGGACCCAGTGCGCGGTGGCGTCCCGTGAAGACCTCGCACCTCCCCGCCCCCCTCCCCAACGCTCCTCTTCCCCTCCAAGACCCCTGCGGGCCCCCGTCATCAGGGAACAGCTGGGGACGCCCCCGCCTCCATCCCCTCCATCTCCCAGCCCAGCGCTACTTCCCCCCCACGCCCCTCCAACTTCAAGGGTTTCCTCGCCCACCGCCCCCCACCTCGAACCTGAGCCCAGGTCCCCTTCCTCAGCGCCACCAATCCCCGATACCTGGCCTTCTTTCATATCCTCTTTCACAGCCGCCCTAAGAGCCAGGAAAGAGCAGCCACCGCCATCTTGGAAAAGGGCTGGGGGTGGGGGTGGGGGCGGAGCTCGCCTTCCGGGGACCTGAGGCAGGGTAGGGCGGAGCCTAGGAGAAGGGCTTGGCCGGGGAGAGCAGGGCCTCGGGAGGGGTGGGGTCTGGCGAGAGGGGCGGAGGCTAGGGAGAGCAGGACTTTGAGGGCGTAGCCTTGGAGGGGCGTGGCCTGGGAGAGGCGGAGCCTGGGAGATGGCAGAGGCCTGGGAGAGCGGGACTTGGGAGGGGCGGGGCCAGGAGACGGGAACTGAGCCTTGCTAGGTTAAACCAGAGTAGTCCACTCCTTTAGAGGTTTCCAGGAAGGGGAAGACATCATTCTATGAGAAACCTCAAAAGGGTTCTTTCTCAGGAAGGGCAAATTCTCTCCCTGTGGATGACTGGCAGTATTGTAGACTCAGAAAGCTCTAGCTTTGAAAGAAAGTTAGGAATAATAAGCACTTTTTTAGTACCGATTATGTGCCAGTCACTGGGCTAAGTACTTTAAAAATATCTCATTTGAGCCTCTTCACAACGTTCCGAGGGTAGGTGACATTATTAACCTCATTGAACGGTTGAGAAAACTGAAGTAAACAAAAGTTAAGTGATGCACAGCTAGTAAGTGAAGCTAGATTTGAATTTAGGTCTTCCTGGCGCTAGCCAATACTGTGCCACCCCTCTCTTTTAGACTAGCAGTTCTCACACTTTTTGGCCTTAAGGTTCTTTTACACTCTTTTTTTTTTTTTTTGGAGGGCAATTGGGGTTAAGTAACTTGCCCAAGGTCACACGGCTAGGTTTTTTTGTTTGTGTGTGCTTTAAGTGTCTGAGGCCAGATCCGAACTCTGGTCCTTCTAACTCCAGGGCCAACGCTCTCTCTACTCACTGCGCCACCTAGCCACCCCGGTTCTTTTACACTCTTAAAAATTATTGAGGACCCCAAAGAGTTTTCATGTGTGTTATATCTATTGATAATTACACATTAGAAATTAAAATGTTAGTATTATTATGAATAGTTTTGACCTTTCAGATCTCTGTAAGGGTCCCCAGGGTTCCCTAGATCCAACTTTGAGAACTACTGACTTAGACATAAATAAGACATCATAAAAAAACCTAAAGGATTAAGCAAGAAATTAGCTTTCAGACCTAGGGATAGGGTAAGAATTCATGACCAAATAAGAGATAAAGAGACTCACAGAAGATCAAACAGATAATTTAGATTATATAAAATTTTAAAAATATTTCCACAAAGCCAATGCAACTAAAATTAGAAGGGTGTTGCCCTGAAGCCAACTTAACCTGTCTACTTGAATTGCCATATTTTCCAGAAACACTGGACCTAGATTATGCAGGAGACCCTGAACAAGTTAAAGATGAAGCACCCCACTGCCCCTGAGCTGACATAATTTGTTATTTGCACCATTAGCTGGATTCTCAGTGTGTCCTTGAGGATCAAACCAGCTACAAGACAGGTACTGGTCAATGTATAGCAGACTGATAAAACTGTGCAGCTGAGACGCTTATAGGTAAGAGATCATTATAGCTTCATAGTCTAGCAGTTCTCAATGGAAAAGAATGAAACTTTTATCATTGTACTTCTGTTCTTCCTCCCTTTCTGCTCTCTTCCTCCTTCTATATCACTCCCATTTGGAAAGGGATTGCCCTCTACTCCTCCATAAGACTTCCCTTTTCTGTAGCTTATAAATATTCAAGCTTCTTCCTGGATTGTGAATTCCTTTGTACTTGGTACAGGTGTTCTACATTTATGTTCATTTCTCATGTGATAAATCCAGTTGCAACACATTCTCATGGACTTATGATATACATACATACATACAT
Organism: Gymnobelideus leadbeateri; assembly: GCA_011680675.1. Taxonomy (NCBI): domain Eukaryota; kingdom Metazoa; phylum Chordata; class Mammalia; order Diprotodontia; family Petauridae; genus Gymnobelideus; species Gymnobelideus leadbeateri. Next base: position 135,043 of record WOXC01012315.1, read on the forward strand.
TTGGGTGGGTGGTAACAATAATTGGTGGCAGCAGTGGGATATGAGAAAAAATGATTCAGACTATCCAGAGGCTTCAGATGCAGGACTGGTACTGGCACGAGGCCCTTTGTCTACCACCTGTCTCTGATTTCTGGTCTGGTGAGTATCACTTCTCCAGTCATATCTTGGACTTGTGTCTTTCTTGGTTTTGAGTTCACTATTAAGAGATAAATTAGATTGTCTGAGACTAAGGGGAGAAAGGTAAGACACTCTTTTTTGAGGGTATCCCAACCAAGGCAAATTTGAAATCCAGTCCAGACTTTGATGTTAATAAACAGGTAATTGGGAAAAATCTTTGCAGTAAATTTCTCTGACAAAGGTCTCCATTTCCAAGATATATAAAGAACTTGATAAAATTTATAAAAATGTGAACTATTTCCCAGTTGATAAATGGTAAAAGGATATGAACAAGCAGTTTTTGATTATGAAGTTTTTATGCCCTAAGACATGGTCAGTTTTTGTGTAGGTGCCATGTAGTGCTGAGAAAATGGCATATTCCTTTCCATCCCATTCAATTTTCTACAGAGGACTATTATATCTAACTTTTGTAAAATTCTTTTCACTTCCTCAACTTCTTTCTTGTTTATTTTGTGACTAGAGTTATCTAGTTCTGAGAGGAGGAAGAGGTTGAGGTCCCCTGCTAGTATAGTTTTGCTGTCTATTTACTCCTATAACTCATTTAACTTCTTTAGAAGCTTGGACTTCATACCATTTGGTGCATATATGTTTACTTACTTCATTGTCTATGGTACCATTTAGCAAGATGTAGTTTCCTTCCTTGTCTCTTTTAATTAGATCTATTTTTGCATTTACTTTGTCTGAGATCATGATTGCTATCTCTGCTTTTTTTACTTCAGCTGAAGCATAATATAGTTTGCTCCAGCCTTTTACCTTTACTCTGTATGTGTGTCTCTGCATCAAATGTTTCTTGTAAACAACATATTGTAAGGTTTTAGCTTTTAATCCACTCTGCTATCCATTTCCATTTTATGGAAAGTAGACTTCATCCCATTCACATTCACAATTATAATTATTAACTGTGTATCTCCCTCCATCCTATTTTCTCCCTGTTTATACTTTTTTTTCTCTCTCTCTCTTTTCACCCTGTCGCTCCTTACCAGTATTTTTGTTTTTAACCACCATCTTCCTCATTTTGCCCTCTCTTCTAAAAGCCTTTTTCCCCTGTTCCTTTCCCCTTCCCCTCCTACTTCCCTATAGGGTAAGATAGATTTCTATACCCAATGGAGTATGTATATTGTTCCCTCTTTGAGTCAAATTTGATAAGAGTAAGGTGTGAACAATGTTCTCCCTCTCCCCTTTTCCCTCTACTGTAGTAGGTCTTTTATACCTCTTCATGTGATATAATTTACCCCTTTCTGCATATCCTCTTTCCTCTTCTCCCAGTACAATTCTTTTTTCACTCCTTAATTTTTTTATATAATCATATCAAAGTCAATTTATACCCACATCCTCTGTCTTTGCAACTGCCATAATAGAGATACATTTCTTAAAAGTTACAGTATCATCTTTCCATGTAGGAATATAAACAGTTTAACCTTATTGAATAGTGTGATCTTTTTTTCTTTCCTGTTGACTTTTTATGCTTCTCTTGAATCTTGTGTTCCCCTTTTCATTGAATGCCCATTCCTCTCTCACAATGGGCAGTTTTTAAAGGATGAAATCCAAGCTATCAAAAGCCATATTTTTTAAAATGCTCCAAATAACTAACAATTAGAAAATAGTAAATTAAAGCAACTTTGAGGTTCTACCTCTTACCTAACAGATTGACAAAGGTGATACAAAAGAAAAAAGGCAAATATTGGAGGGAAAAAATATACATCATTACATGGAGGGTGGAGCTATGAATTGGTCTAGCCATTAGGGAAAACAATTTGGAACTGAGTCCAAAAAGTTACTAAACTTTGACCTGGAGGAAAGGACCTATATGTACAAAAAATATTTATAGCAGCTCTTTTTGTGATGGCAAAAAACTGGAAACTAAGCTAATACTTAATAATTGAGGAATGGCTGAAGAAATTATGGCATATACATATAATGGAATATAGTTATGCTATAAGAAATGTTGTGATTTAGTTGTTATTTAGTCATGTTTGACTCTTCATGACCCCATTTGGGGTCTTCTTGGCAAAGATACTAGAATGATTTGTCATTTACTTCTCCAGACCATTCTGTTGTTTTTTAGTCATTCAGTTGTGTCAGCTCTTCATGACCCAAGGACCTAGAAGGCCACGTGTAGCTTCAAGGCCCTTTTATCCTCCATTATCTCTTGAAGTCCAGCCAAGCTCAAGGTCTTTCCAGGTTTCTCCTCTTGAGTGAGGCAGCTACCATTTAGTGAATAGGCCTCTTTAAGAAGTGAGTCAAGAGATGGCCCCTTTCATTAAAAAAAAAAATCAAACAGGGAGGGAAAGACCTTCAGGGTTGCTGGCCAAAAGAGAAACAGTTATTATTTACAATAACTCTGAGCCCGGAGATTTGGTATTGCTGTTCTTTAGGACTGGGCTATAAAGTATCTTTTTCAATCCAGTGGCCACTGGTGAGTCTTCTAAATTTGTTAGCATATTGAATGCAGCTCTCTAATAGCATCATCTTTTAGGATTTTAAATAGTTCAGCTGGAATTCCATCACTTCCACTAGCATTAAATGTGCCTCCTAAGGCCCACTTTACTTCATTCTCCAGGGTGTCTGGCTCTAGATCAACAACCAAACCATTGTGGTTATTGATGATGTTAAGCTCTTTCATGTATTCTTGCCATCTCTTAATCTTTTCTGTTTCTCTTAAATTCCTACCATTTTTTGCTTTTTTCATGCCCGTTTTTGCATTAAACTTTCCCTTTATAGCTCTAATTTTCTTGAAGAGATATCCTGTCTTTCCCGTTCTGTTGTTTTATTCTATTTATTTACATTGCTCATTTAAGAAAAACTCCTTATCTCCCATGTCTATTCTCTGGAATTCTACTAAGTTGGCTATATATTTCCCTTTCTCTTTTACCACTTGTTTTCCTTCTTTCCTCAGATATTTATAAAACCTCATCAGACAGCCCTTTTGCTTTCTTGCTGCCTCCTCTACAGTATTGCAACCCTCCATCCATAGTTCTTCAGACTCTCTACCAGATCTAATCCCTTAAATCTGCTCATTTCCCCTACTTCATATTCATAAGAGAAGTCATTTAGGTCGTACCTATATAGTCTGATGGTTTTTCCTACTTTTCTCAATTTAATTCTGAATTTTGCAATAAGAAGCCCATGATCTGAGTTACAGTCAGCTCCAGATCTTATTTTAACTGACTGTATAGAGCATCTCCACCTTTGTCTGCAAAGTACATAATCAATCTTATTTCTATATTGATGTCCATGTGTAGAGTCACTTTTAGGTTGTTGAAAAAGGGTGTTTGTGTGACCAGCAAAACTTTGTTAGTCTCTACCTTACTTCATTTTTTTTTTTTTTTGCTTTTTGGAGGGCAATTGGGGTTAAGTAACTTGCCCAAGGTCACACGGCTAGGTTTTTGTTTGCGTGTGCTTTAAGTGTCTGAGGCCGGATCCGAACTCAAGTCCTTCTGACTCCAGGGCTGGCGCTCTACTCACTGCGCCACCCCTGTATTACTTCATTTTGTACTCCAAGGACAAACTTGCCTGTTATTCCAATTACCTTTTGACTTCATACTTTAGCATTCCAATCCCCTGTGATAAATGTGACATCTTAGGGGAGGGAGGGGAGGAAACTGAGGGAAACAGAGTTAAGTGACTCACCCATTAGTGTTTGATAAGCCCAAAGATCCAAGCTCCTGGGACAAGATCTTACTATTTGGCAAAAACTTCTGGGAAAACTGAAAAGTAGTATGGCAAAAACCAGGTATAGACCAGTATCTCATATTGTATACTGTTGAGGACCACAGCCAGTGGGGCTCTGACCCTGATGGCATAATAAGCCCTTTCAGCATAAGACCCTGCTAACTAGGCCTGGATTGGTTCCCCATTCCCCAGGAAGGCTCACAGGCATGGGCATCACGTCCTTATGAGAAGTGTAGTATGAGTGTCCGGCCTGGGAACAAGGACACTCCCAGCATTCTCAGGGGAAACTAGCATAATGTAGCAGCGTAGTATTAACTAGAAGCCTTGGGACAGCACCATTCTGCTCTAGGGAGAGTTAGGGAGGTTTGGATTATCCTGACCAGTACTGATAACAAAGATAGAGTACATGGCCCTCACATATGAGGTGAATGGGAACTAGGGCAATGGTATAATCCCAAAGACAGTGGCTTATAATGATCATGCAGTTTTACACTATATGTACTGGACTCTTAGCTGAATAAAGTTGTCTCAGTTTTCAACAATACTGGAGTCCCGTCTCATTTATGATTGTCGACCTCTGGGCAAGTAATCTTTTTATCTATCTGTTCACTTAACTTTTCCTTCTCAGCTCTGCTGCTGACTGGCAGGGCTCCTCTCTACCACTATCTCAGACTCTGCCACAGAAGGTCAGGGGTCCCAGGGTGGGCTTGGCTCCCCACAGATGAACTCAAAATGGGTACATGATTTAGACATAAATGGTAATATCATGAATAAATTAGAGAAGCCTGGGAAAAAATTAGCTTTCAGATCTATAGATAAGGGAATAACCTATTGAGAGATAGAGAGGATCATGGGAGGTAACATGGATAATATTTATTCCATTAAATTAGAAAAGTTTTGTACAGACAAACACCAGTGCATCCAAAATTCAAAGGAAAGTAGGAAACTGGGGAGGGGAGATTTTTTTATGGTAAGTTTCTCTAACAAAGGTATTATTTCTCAAATATATAGGAAAGTGAGCCCAATTTCTGATAATAAGAGCCATCCCCCTATTTATAAAATAGTAAAAGGACATGAACAGGTAGTTTTCAGAAGAAGTTAAAGCTATCGATAGTCAAGTGAAAATATGCTCTAAATCACTATTAATTAGAGAAATGCAAATTAAAACACAACTCTGAGGTACCACCTCACACCTATCAGATTGGCTAACATGATAGAAAAGGAAAATGATGGAGGAGGTGTGGGAAAATATGTACACTAATGCACTGTTGGTGCACTGGTCTGATCATTCTGGAGAACAATTTGGAACTATGCCCAAAGGGCTATGAAAGTGTGTATACCCTTGGATCCAGCAATACCACTGCTGGGTCTATAACCTAAAGAGATAAAAGAAAAAGGTAAAAGACCAACAATACAAAAATGTAGCTCTTTTTGTGGTGGCAAAGAATTGGAAACTAAGGAGATGCCCATCAACTGGGGAATAATTGAACAAACTGTAGTATATGATTGTGATGGAATATTATTGTGCTATAAGAAATGAAGGGGATAGTTTCAGAAAAACCTGAGACTTATATGAACTGATGCAAAGTGAAGTGAGCAGAACTACATTGTACATGGTAACATCAATGATAATGCATGATAATCAGTAATGATAATCAACTGTGAAAGATTTAGCTACTCCAACCCATGATAATTCCAAAGGACTCTTGATGGAGAATGCTCCTCTACCTCCAGAGTGAAAACTGATGAACTCAGAGTGTAAATTGAAGCATTTTTTTTCTACTTCATTTTTCTTGTTTGTTTGTATCATAGCTAATGTGGAAATGTGTTTTGTATGACTTCAAATGTATGATGGGTATGGTACTTCTTGCCTTCTTGATGGATGGGGGAAGGTAAAGGAAGGGAGAAAATTTGGAACTAAAATTTTTTTAAAATATATTTTAAAAATCAAACAATCCCAACTCACAAAAATGGGAGTGACAGCAAGTACAAATATAAAAGTATACAGCATAAAAATTAGGTAAATACATACAAATGCATATAAAGTAGCTGAATACAAAGTACTTTGGGAGGGAGGGCACTAGCAATTGGGGCTGGGGGAATAGATGAGGAAAGGCTTTATGCAGAAGATAGTTCCTGGGCGTTCTCTTGAGGGAAGAGGCCTATGTTTTGTAGTCTTTGATACCACTTTCATCAGATTTGTTTTTCTCCTAAGATGCCTCTTGATTTCTTGTCTCTTTGTTTTCCATATAAAACTTCATTAAGATGTTATCCAATTCTATCAAATTTATTTTGGTATCTCATTAATTGTGCAAATCAGTTTGAGGAAGATTGTTATTTTTGCCATACCAGTCTGACAGATCGATGAACACCAAAAGATTAAAGTTTAATTTTATTTGAGTCATTAACATTTTAAAGTTGTCTTTAATAGTAAAGAGGTTTTGTTACTATTGCAAATGAGATTTATAATGTCATCTTGGTCATTATTGTTTGTAAATAAGAATGTGAATTATTTTATGGGTTTATATCACATTCTGCAACCTTGCTAAACTCATTTATTGTCTCCATTAATTTTCTGGTTGAGATAGTTGGATTATCTAGAATTTTTTTTCATGAGATATGAAAATAATGTCATCAGCATTTCCAATGGTATTAGCTTTTCCCTGTCTCATTGCAGTTGTTAGAATTTCCAGCACTACTCCAAATAAAAGTGATGCAAGTGGTCATTCTTGTTATTTACAATTTTTAAAAATGGGAATGCTTCTAGTTATTTTGGCTCTTGACTTAAGGTTGTTGTTCAGTTGTGTCTGACTCTTCTTGACCTCATTTGAGGTTTTCTTGGCAAAGATACTAGAGTGCCTTGTCATTTCCTTCTCCAGCTCATTTTACAGATGAGGCAACTAAGGCAGATAAGTGACTTGCCCAAGGTCACAGAGCTGGTAAGTATCTGAGGTCACATTTGAACTCAGGAAGAGGAATCTTTCTGACTCCAGGTCCGGCACTCTATCCACTACACCACCTAACTGCCCTTGACTTAAGGTACAAGCTTCATATTATATATTTTTTGTAAATCTCCCTATTTCTATCTTTTTTTTATTCCATTAGGAAGTGTTGGGTTTTATCAAAGGCTTTGTCTACATCTGTTAATAAAATAATGACATTTCACTTTTGAAAAGGGACAGGGTCAAAGGAGAAAATAGAATAAATGGGAAATGGAATAGGATGGAGGGAAATATAGTTAGTCTTTTACAACATGATTACTGTAGAGATAACACTAAGTGGTTTCTTGTGCCAGCTCTAGAATGACTCCAACGACCATGAAAATGTGATTTGTAATCACAGGCCAGGTGAGATTGTTTCCATGAGTAAGGTTTTTATAGAGTAATAAAACAAAGAAGGTAATTATAGGTCACTAAGTTTTCTAAGTTGCTTTGTTCAGTTTCAAGATGCCAGACAGTGATTTCAAGTAGGCCTTGATGGTTATCAATGTTCTTGCTGATTCCAAGCCATAAGATTAGTATCTAAAATGTATGGGTGAGCTTACACCTTCTGGCTAACATCCCAGAACAGAGCAGGGCCCTGGATCTCAGGATATTAGGCAGGCTCTGATTTACAGCCGAATCTCAGAGAAAACCGGGACTGGACAGTACAGCCTGGCCACTGGAAAAGCTGGAGCTAACTTATCTAGGACCAGCCTGATTCCTGGATCAGGTGTTTTTGTTCCCTTCAGACTACTATGGAAATGTTTTGCATAACTACACATGTATAACTTATATTGGATTGTTTGTCTTCCCCATGGGGATGGGTGAGGAGAGAAGAAAGGAAAGAATCTGGGACTCAAAGTTTTAAAAACAGATGTTAAAAAATTATTGTTTCATGCAGCCAGGAAATAAGATATACAGACACTGAGTTATAGAAATCCATCTTGCCCTATAAGAAAGTAAGGGGGAAGGGAGGAAGGAGGCTGATGGGGGAATGTATGAAAGAGCAGACTGGGGGAAGGAGTAATTAGTATGCTTGCCATCTTGGGGTGGAGGGTAGGAGAGAGATGGGGAGAAAATTTGGAACTCAAAATCTTGTGGAAATGAATGTTGAAAACTAAAAATAAATAAATTCTGGAATAAAAAAAATAAAATAATGATATTTTCTGAAAAACAAAACAAAAAGCCTAACCAGCCCTTCCCCAGCCTCTCCACTCCACCCCTATCACCACCCCTGCAAATCTGTAAAGCTGGTCAGGTTGGTTCTCTGAATCCTGAGAGGTTTTCCCTTTCTCAAGGCACAGAGCGATAGGCAAGTGGGCATGCCTCGGAGGGATATCTCTTTTGTCCAGACTATAGATGGCGCTAAAGAGTAAGGCGGCCTTTCCTTAGTGGTCTTTTCAAACCATCCTATCACTCTACTGATTTGCAGGACTGCTGTTGCCACTGCTAACTTTGCCTTTCTCCCCTCTGCTTCTCTGCTTGTGTTGACCTCTCAGTTCTGTCTGCTTCTGCCTTGTGGTTTCTGTATGCAGCTTCTGACGCCAGCGACCACCTTCTAATTCCACAGGTCCTCCATCTCTCCCACCTTCAATCAGGACCTCTGATTTAGGTGAAGAACCCCCAAATCCACTTTTCTGTCAGATTTGACACAAAAAATCCATATACAATTGTTCCATGGATCCTAAACTGTTCTTTGAGTCTGAGTTTCCTGAAATTAAACTTAAAGTACTAAAAAATGTCCTATGTAATTAGATGCTAGGAAACAATAGTCAATAAACATCAGCTACCTATTATGTTTCAGGCAATGTGCTAAGAGCTAGGGATAAAAAGGTAAAAGAAGTCCCTTCTCTAAAGAACCTAATGGGGGAGATAAGATGTACAAATTTATGAACCAACCAGCTATTTACAGAATGTTAGAAATAATTAGCAGGGAAAAGGTAGAAATAGGAAGGATGAGAAAGGCTTCCTGTATATAACTAGACTTATCTAGGCATGCCCAGATCTTTTTACATGGAGGCCCTAAGGGGCCTTTGGATCATGCCAACTCTGTATCAGCTACTATGTGGATGTGAAGGGGTAGTAGGACCTGGACCCCAAAAGGCAAAGATCATGCCTCTGGAAGCAACCTAGAATCTCAGCAGGCCCTCCACCCCCAAGAAAAGCTCTCTGTTGTGAGCACAGGCATGTGCGCGCACACACACACACACACACACACACAAACACACAACCCTGTAATTCCTCAGATAAAGGATATGAGTACAGACACAGGGGGTGCCTGCCCAAGGACCAAGGACCATGCTCTAGCAACCCTTCTATTTTTTCCCTTCAACAAAGCTATCTCTGTTGACTCCCAGAGTTTTCCCATACAGTTGGGTAGCCCAGTACTCAGAATATTTGCATATGCTGACCATTCCTTAATCCCACCCCCTGCATCTCCTAATTAGCACACTTGGCATACCATTCATAGTACTTTTTCTATATAAGTTTTAAATTCACCCCCATTAAGTTGCACGTTCCCTAAGGAACCTTGCCCACTTCTATCAGCGTCACAATAAACTTTGTCACTTGACAGGAGGACAGTTTGAGTTCATGAATTCATTCCAAGCAATGCTGCCCTGTACCCTGACATTTTGGGGGTCTCAGACCTCCTAAACCACATTAGATGGTTCGAAGACAGTCTCCTTCTTTCACTCTCTCTGTTGTTACACCCATCCACAGTACCACAACTTGGGCACCATCAACTGAATCCATGAAAGGGGAAGGACTTCCTTTTCCTGCTCACCCTCCCTTTATCCTGGCTCCAAAAACATTGGGTCGGGGTGAGGGTGGGGGATTGTTTCTGTTCTGTGTCATTGGTCAGTGATCCCCACCAGACTGGGTTGTTTGAATCATGGCAACCTTAGAGCCAGGATGGAAGGAGCAATGTTGCAACCAGCCAACCTAGCAGGGAATTGTGGAGAAACCTACATACTTGGGACTTGAGCCAGAGGTGGAGCTTGGATTTGGAATTTGGGACTGTGCACTATAGAAACTGAGCTAAGCTACAAACCTAATCCCCTTCTCCTCCCCAGAGACTGAAGTGAAGCAAGGCTGGGGGGAAGGGTGGAGGGTGGAGATTATACCTCCCACTGTGATGGGAGACTGTACATTTGTGATTATGCCCTTTGAAGCAAATATTCCTTTGTAAAAGCCAATTTGACTGTTAGTGGCTAAATGGAATTGGGTTGCCAGGGACCCATCCAACATTGGAAGGGAACACCGTAGCCATTTCCAAAGAGCCTAGCCTGGAGAACCCTGAAGAGAGGTGAAAAGTAATCTACCTGGCCTTTAGTCAGTGGGGGGCCCAGGGTTGTCAATGTAGGATTTTAGGTTTTGTAGGTTGACAGGTAGGATTTTAGCTAGAACTCGAAGGAATCCAGGAGGCAGAGATGAAGCTGGAGAGCATTCCAGGCATGGGGGCAGCCAGTTGGGAGATGGAATGCCTGGAGTTGGTAGATAAAGTGTCCTATCTGAGGAATAATAAGAAGGCCAAGGTCACTAGTCTGAAGGGAATGGAATTTGGGGAAGGCACAGGGAGTAAGGTATAAGATGACTGGAAATGTAAGGGGGCAGTTTATGAAGAGCTTTGAACACTAAACAAAGGGTTTTACATTTGATCCTACAGGTGATAGGGAGCCACCAGAGTGTGGGGATGATGTGGTCAGACCTGCAATTGAAGAAGATCAGTGACTGAATGGAGGATGGACTGGAGTAGGGAGAGATTTGGATGAAGGAGACCAACCAACAGGCTATTGCAATATTCCAGTAATGAGATAATGAGGGCCTGTGTGAAGATGGTGGCAGTATCAGAGGAGAGAAGGTGGCACAACCATCCTAACCATCAGCCAATACATACACTTTTCGGGGGTCACTTTTATTCAAATCCTCTTACAACTTTCTATGTCTCCCCCTAAGAGCTTTTATCTAGAGATCCCTTTTTTCCTAGGTCTTCTCATCACTGCAATTCTCAAGCTGCTTTTCACATCATTTCACACAAATGTCCTTTTAAAATGTTTTTTCAGTAACAGGCCACATAAGAAAGGGATATTATTTTAAAAGTGTATGGACAGAAGAAGCCATGAGGGCTGTTTACATTAGCAGGCATCTCCACTACCAGTGGCTTTATCTAATGCGTGATTTAACAGTAATATCTGAACTTCTGGCTAAGATGGCTGCCTGAAGTGATTTAGACAAATGAGCTCCTCACACCTATTGGGGCAAAAACCTGAAAGTCACACCAGCCTAAATAATAATCAAGAAATTAAATGAGGAGCTCTAGTAATTGATTTCTTCCACCCTAAAACTGCACAAAAAAGTCAGCCAAAAGCCCAAAGGTAATAGGAACAGGGACTGTCAAGCAAAATCAACCCTAGGACTGGCAAACACTCCAACAGTCTCCCAGTGTGATCAGGGACAGTCCAGAGACCTATGTAGCCTGTAGAGTTCTGTATCCATGAGGAAAAAAAGTAGAAGGCTCTCTAAGAAATCCCTGAGTGGTTGGAGTCCATAGTGGGGACCTCAGAAATTTTCTGTAGCAGTATAGTGTGACTGTACTTAGACCAGGACATGCCAGGGACCTGAGGTCCCTTGTACTATGTCCAGAGACGTCATAGAGGGTCCTTTCAGGGCTTTTCCAAGGCTCTGAACCCCAAAAATCCAGGAAAGTGTAACTCCAGGAGGTAGAGATCAGTACAAGAACCCAGGTAAACTAGATTAAGACTAAGCAAAGCCATCCATCCCAGTCGAAAGCATAGCAAGGGTCAGAGTCAAGCCCTGGCACACAGCCTTAGCTCATAAACAAATCTGGAGTGGTGAGTATATCAAGGATATCAACCACTCTAAAGAATTATTATAGGTCTACATATCGCCCAAAATCTAGCCTGATGAGACTAACTCTACAATAAGGGCAAGAAGATACTCAAGGCAGTGTCAAGATGGCAGATCAGAGGCAACCCAGCTGAATTCTCTCAACATTCCCTTCCAAATAACTTTGAAATAAAGCCTGAAACCAAATTTTGGAGTGGCAGAGCCAGTAAAAGGTCAGGGTGAGACATTTTTCCCAGCCTAAGAAAATTTAGGAAGTCAGCAGGAGAAGTTTGTGGAGGCTTGACTGGAGGACCCTTTCCTCTCTCCCTGCCCCCACCCCAGTTCACAGTGGTAGCAACTGTGGCTACAGTAGCAGCTTTGGGAGTTTTCAGTCAAGATACAGTAAGGCAGTCATACAGCCGGTCAGAAAGAGATTGCAGGGGATCCTTTGCTGGCACTGGGTACAGTTGGCACTACTGATTAACAACTCTGTTGTTCAAACAAAGTTCTGGGTCACAGTTCCAAGGCAGAGAGGAGTGCTGGTGGTCAGTCACAAGGGAGCAGGGGCCCTGGTCAAAGTTCTAAGGCAAAGAGAAGCTCTAGTGCTTGTGGGTGCAGTGAATTTGCAGGCCTCTTCCCCAAGAGTTAGCTCTGAAAACAGCAGCACAAAAAGCATGAAGCTTGGCACAGTGCCAAATTCCAAATTTAAAAAACAGACTGGAAAAACCAGCAAACAACAACAAAAAGAACTTGACCATCAAAAACTACTATAGTAGCAGGGAAGACCAAGACACAAACTCAGAAGAAGACAACAATGTGAAAACAGCTATGAACAAAACCTCAAAGAGAAATGATAATTGGACCCAAATCCAATAGGAACTCCTAGAAGAGGTAAAGAAAGGGATAATATTGGTAGATAGAAAAATTGGGAAAATAAATGAGAATGGTACAAGAAAATTATGAAAAGAAAATAAACAGCTTGGTAAAAGAGTCACAAAAAAAGACTGATGAAAATAAGAACTTTAAAAAAAAAGCCACAGAATTAGTCTAATGGTCAAAGAGGGACAAAAATTCATTATGAAAATAACTTAGAAAGCAGAATAGTTCAAATGGAAAAGGAGGTGCAAAAATTCACTGAAGAAAAGAACTTAAAGGGACGGTTAGGTGTCGAAGTGAATAGATGACCAGCCCTGGAGTCAAGAGAACTTGAGTTCAAATCCAGCCTCAGACACTTAACACTTACTAGCCTTGTAGCCTTGGTCAAGTCACTTAACCCCAATTGCCCTGCTTTCCCCCCTCCAAAATTAAAAAAGAAAAGAAAAGAACTTAAAAAAACAGAATTGGCCATATGGAAAAAATGGTTCAAAATCCTTCCTCTCATAGACACTAGCTTTGTGACTGTGGACAAGTCATTTAATCTCTTTATATTAATTTCCTCATCTGTAAAATGAGAAGTCTGGACTTACTGACCATGAAAGTCCTTCCATCTCTAACTCTATGGTCCTATAGTAGGAATAAGGAATTGCTTCTGGGTTCATAGGAATTAGAAATACCACACCCATTCCCACTCCTCAAGGGGCTTATCTGTTCCTAACCTAGTCTAAATTGGGCTCAGTACTGGAGGAGCCTGGCCTATAATGAGAGGGATGCTAGGTGTCCTTTTCTCAAATTCTTTGACTCATTAATCCTCTAACCTAGAATTTCTGTTTAAGGCTTAGGTATTGGCTCCTGTATAGGACCTCCCTAAAGTATGGAATAGAAATATATCATATGAATCAGGTATAGGACAGCTATTTTATTCTTATGTACAAAAGAAATGCTAAATGTAAGAACCTTGCAGCTTGCATTGACAAAATGACAAAACAGGATCCAATAGCTCATAATTATGATTATAATTTGCTGGGAAACTAATATTAAAACCTCATCAGATCATAAATCAGTTTGCAGGACTGTTGATTAAGCATTTTACATTTCACTTTAGCTCTTCACTGTGTCCCTCAAAGTTCTTATCTTCAGGCAAACCCAGGCCAGTTCTTGGTCTTCTCTTGTTGGTGATCATCTTCTCAAATGAAGACACTTCCCTCCTTCAACTTTGCTTGGGAGACCCAGGAGCTCCAGACCTTTCAGATGTACAAAGTCATCTCTAAGCCTGGATTCATCCCACCTCAAAGCTGATGCTCAATCACCTACTCAAGGGAAACATAAAGTGACAAAGGTAGCTAGGGGCACAAGCATTAGAAGACTCAGAGGTAAATGATGTCAGTTGGAGAATTGAATAAAGAAAGAGCCAGTTGGAAATTTCTTTTCCTTTTAGTTGATGCAGTTCTCTACCCCACTGTCACTGTTGTAAGTGAACTAAAGGACCATTCTGAGTTTTCTTCATTATAGCAAAACAAATCCTTTGAGTGATGGGCTACCACATAGCCAGAAGCAACCCAGGAAGTCTGTCATCCTTAAAAGGCCCAATCACTAAGTTACCAAGTCCATGGAGTCCTCAGATGTCTCCAGGAGAGTTTCAGGTCTACATTCTCTGGCCTAACCTTTATATAACAATTCTTAGATAAATGATACCATGAAGAATTTCTGTAAGCAATGATGACCTCTTAGAATGTAAATTCTTGACCAGGATGGATGAAAGAGATGTCTGAAAACAATTTATCTGGTTATGTTTTGTGAGTTGTGAAAAAGCTTGAAGAGAAGGGGCCCAATTAAGTAATTGCAATAATAGAAGCATGAAAGGATGAGGGCTTGGAATAGAATGAATGTAATATACACAGGAAGCTTGACAGGATTTAGGGGCAGTTATAAGGAATGACAGGGAAGGAGGAACAAAATAACTCCTAAAAATTGAATCTGGGGTACCACTGATAGAAATGGGGAATTAGAGAAGACCTGGTTGGGGGTAGTGAGAGATGATGAATCCAAGAAATAATTCTTACTAGTTCTGCTGCCTAGGTTCACTTTCAATGTTGGAGGTGGGAATAATTCTGGGAAAAAAAGGAATCCTGAGAGTCATCAGTCATTAGCCTGATTTCCTGTGGAATTAATTTGCTCATTATGTGCTTGACTAGAGTATAGGAGGTCAGAAGTATTCCATCATCCTTACATGATTCACTTCTGGTGATTAATGTGGGGACAAAAATATTGCTATTAGGGGACTGAAAAGAGACCCTAGGGACCAAAAAGTCCTGGGAATTGAGTTCAAGGATTTAGGGGCACAGTTGTGGTTTTGTCATTTCTTCCCATTAAAGGTTGGGATTTTTTTCAAGAGAAAGGAGAATACGGGAAGTGAACAGCTAACTGAGAGTGTTGAAGAAGTGATTATTATTATTTTTTTTTTTAGACCATGGCTAAGACATTGGAATGATGGGCTCTTTGCCAGGGACAGAATAGATGTAATAAAGTTAGAAAAAATGTATTTGCTTGAAGATTCTTCAATGTATCTGATCCAAGAAGGCTTTAAGCTGAAAATAGAGAAAAATGAAAATATTCTCATACATAACTCTTTAAATTTAATTCTAAACTTAAACACACAAAAAAGTGCATTTCTGTATATGTATATACAGCAGACCAAAGGAGGATTTAATATGAGAATGTCTCTATTTTATATCACATATTGACATATATGTATGTGTATATATGTATGTATTTCCATATATTACTTTCAAAACTATCTTTTTTGTCTTTGCTTTCTTCAGAACTTTCTTCTTTCTTCTATTCATTTAGCATATGTTTTCATAGCTCTCTTTCATAGAGGCATCATTATCACTTTATCTTTCCTCCCAAATCTCTCCAATTAAAAACCAGAGAAAAACAACGACTTTTAACAAATAAGTGTAGTCAAATGAAACAAATCCACACAGTGTTCGTATCTCAAAATGTAGGACCTTTTTGTGCACCTTGAGTCCATCATTTTTGGTGGGTAATGTGATTCACATAATAGGTCTCCTGGACCAACCTGGTTGGCTATTTCTTTGATCAGAGTTAAGTCTTTGTAGCAGCAAGCACCCCAATATCCCCAGGGTAGCTGCCAATATAGGTTCTTAGATCTGCTTTTCAAAAGGAAAGCAACTCAAAATGGGTTAACAAGCTTACTTTAATCAAACAAACATACATTACCTAGTTCAGGGGAAAAAGGTCAGCACCCCAAACTTCAGAATTACAGAACTTACAGATCAAACAGACAGGCTTCCAAACTGTCCAATCATTATCAATATCAAAATCACAGTTACCAGAGAGGACAGCATCAACATCTGGGTTTTCAAAGCCGGGGGGCTCTCAACAACGGCTTCCCAGAGTCTCATCTGGTCAAATCACACAACACTTCTCAACGTGAGCCCCAAAGCAAAGCCTCTCCTCGGGGTTTATATAGCCTTCTCCTGGCTCAGAGAATGTAACAACCTTCTGGACCCACTGCCCAACACAAAGTATCAAGGTGTGGGCTTTCCTGAAAAACAAGCCTCCCACCACAGGCTCCAGGTGCACTTAAGCTAGGGGCAGGGAAGATCTTTAAATTTGTATTTCCATTACAGTCTCGCAGAATTGTTTTTCTTTACAGAGTTGTTGTTAACATATAAATTGTTCTTCTGGTTCTGCTCACTTCACTCTGTATCATTTTCTTCCTAGGATTCTCTGAAATTGTCTCTTTCATAATTTTTTTAATCCCTTTTTTAGAGAGGCAGTTGGAGTTAAGTGACTTGCCCAAGGTCACACAGCTAGTAAGTGTTAAGCATCTGAGGCCAGATTTGAACTCAGGTCTTCCTGACTCCAGGGCCAGTGCTCTATTCACTGTACCACCTAGCCGCCCCTCTTTCATAATTTCTTATGGCACAATAATATTCCATTACATTCATATACCATATATCCCCAGCTAATGGGTGCAACACCCTCCGCTCCCCACTAAGTCCTAATTTTTTGTTATCTTGTCTTTTTTCCTTTTAATTCCCCCTTCAGGATCAGGTTGCTTTTGACTATTCCCTCTCCAATTTTATATTCCCTTTTTCTTCCACCCCATTTCCTCCCATCTCACTTCTTTCTCTATTGACTATGCATGTAAGCGTATGTATGTATGTTCAACTAGCTTTTGTCTGTTTCAGAGTGAGGTTCATCTGATACTTCCTTCACCTGCCTCTTCCTCCATTTTGGTGTACTTTATCTTCTCTTGTTATTCAGTCATTTTTCATTTGTATCCAACTCTTCATAAACCTATTTGGGGCAGTAGTTTGCCATTTTCTTCTCCAGCTCATTTTACAGCTGAAGAAACTGAGGCAAACAGGGTTAAGTGACTTTCTCAGGATCACATAATTTTCCAAATTAGTGTACTGATTTTATCTTCCCTTCTCTTTCCCCTCTTAAAACCCTCAAAACAGAACAAATCGATTCCCAGGTCATCTGTTTTTCTTTTTTTAACTTCCTCAATAAAAACCAAGATGAACGAACACTTGATTTTCTTTTCCCCATTAGAATGTTAATACTATACCATCACACAGTCGTATCAGCTCAAATAAATTTACTTTTTTAGTTTTCTCCTGATTCTTGTGCTTGCATTTCAAAGAATGACCACTCGGTTCTAATCTTTTCATCAGAAATGCAGGAAAATCCTCTTTTCCATTATGTCTATTTTTCTTTCTGTAGGATTATATTCTGCTTTGTAGGATGAGTTATTATCAGTCTTGTACCTGCTTCTTTTATATTTTGGAATGTTGTCCTCTAAGCTCTCCTCACTTCCATAATCAAAGCTGCTAGGTCTTGCATGGTCCCAATTGTAGCTTCTTGGTTTTTTAAATTCCTTTCTGGATGCTTTTTATTTCTTTGACATGAGAATTCCAACTTTTGACTTCTTTCAATTCTTTTCTCTAGATCCCTTATTTCATTTGTTATTTCTTGCTTTACCTCTTCTAGATATTCAAATAGTCCCCATGGAAAAATCTATTTTTTCCCTTTGAATCTCTGCTTGCAGCTGTTATAATGATATTCTTTCCTAGGTTGGATTTTTTTAAGCCTCCCTGGATCTAAAGTGATTCTTTGTAATAATTGGTTTTCAATTTCCCTAGGACTTTCTTGTGGGAAGACTCTTTTCTGATGCCTCCAAACACATAGCTTTGTAGGCTACATTTGTCTCTGGCTTGTCTTTGGTTGAGCTGGGCAGCTACTAGCTATTTGCTAGCCAACAGCTGGCCCTGGTTTTGTTGTAGATCCCCTTTCCTTTGCCTATGGGCTTTTGGCTGACTTTTTTTGTGCAGTTCTGGAGTGGAAGAAATCACTTTGTATAGTTTCTCATTGAATTTTTTTTCTTATCATTATTTGGTCTGGAGTGAATTTCAGGGTTTTTTGTTTATTTGTTTTTTGTTGGAGTATGTATACAATAGTTGAGTGGTCTGCCTCTGTTCAGGCAGCCATATGAACCAGACATTTCTCATGTGTCCTCTTTTTGTGTTTAAACAGCTTCAAAACCTAGCTCTGACCCACCATTCCAGGATATAGGAGCAATATTTACTCCATGTACCCTTAGTTAGTTTTCTCCTAAAAGGCAAACTGTCCTCAACATTTAATTGATAGGTAACAACATCTTGAACCATTGACTTGATATCCTGGTTCCTTAAGAGAAAAAGACCAGGGCCAAGTAAGAGTCTAGAACTCTTCAAGCTTCACACATCCTTTTGACAGCATGCATCACTGTGGTAAATGGAGAGGCAAGGATAGATTGTGCCCAACTCAATCAATGCTGTGTCTTTGTTGAATCCATGCTATTGTTAAGAGAAATTCTTTTGTTAAATGTTATATGACCTATGAGTATCTCATTTCATTCTAATCTGGAGCCTGAACCACTGGCCTGCGTGATGCCTGGCCAGATACACATTCACGTATTTCACATACTCTATAATCCAGTCAATCTGGCTTAATTGAGGTTCTTCACACATGCCACTTTATTGATCCCCTACATATGGAATGTACTTCTCTTACAAGCTTCTTCTCCTTCAAAATTTAACCCAGATGTCACCTTCTAATGACACCTTTCCTGGCTTTCCCAAGCTATTAGTGCTTCCCCTTTAAAAATTACCTTATATTTTTTGTATATATATATATATATATATATATATGTCTCTTGTATAGACTTTTATATCTATTCCTATACAATATAAGTTCCTTGAGCAAAGGGACTGGTTCATTTTCCTTTGTATCTCTAGTGCCCCTCCCCCCTCCCACAGGGTGCTTAATAAATTCTTGTTGATTGACTAATCTGATTAAGCAGCTTTTCAATTGAAAATGCAGTAAGAGTGCCAGCCTCCAGTTGGGAGGACCCAGGATGGTTCCTACTTAACACCCACACAAAAATAACTGGCTGTGTAATCTTGGGCAAGTTACTTAACCCCAATTGCTTAAAAAAAAAAAGAAAGAAAGAAAGAAAGAAAATTCAGGAAGAGAGATTAAATTGCCCAGATAAAACTGTTCATTGGAGGGATTAGACTTGTTCCCTTAGGTCCCAGAGGGGGAAACTAGGAGCAATGATAGAAGTTATAGGGAGGTAGATTTAAGAACTTCAGATGACTAGAGTCATCACCCAAAGGAATGGGTTTGCCTTCTGAAGAATCAAGTTCTCTATCACTGGAAATGTTTGTGCAGAGGAATGGATTAGTGTGGATTTTCTTGGAGCCCAGGGATTAGGTTAGCTAACCTCTTAACTGTCAGTTTAAGGATTCTATGGTCTTCTGATTTGTTTACAACACAGTTGTGTTACAAAATGAACACTAGAGGTCACTAATCTTCATGGGGAGAGCAAGGTCAGGAACATGTGGTAATTCAGATTTACTTGTTTTTAGATTTTCATTTTTTGTTATTCTGAACTTGATAAGCAACAACAAACACGAATGTTTCTACATACAAAGAATGGAGAAAGGATCGCATGTGTGACCTCAAATCAAAATTACATGCAGCTTGATTTTTTTTTAAAAAGTATTTAGTAAATCCAACATGTTAGCCCTTGCCTGTGTCTCCCCTGAACTTCCTTTCTTTTCTTCTGAGTTTTTTTTTAAAGGCTCTCTATCTTTTCTGCTTTCTTTTTTTGGAATCACTATTGATTAATAGATGAAACCCTCATTTAAAAAACTGCTTTCTTATAACAAAGATCATTATAAAGCAAACCAAATCTACATGGTGTCCATGTCTGAAAATGTATATAATATTCTCCACTTCTTGTTCATCTTCTCTCTGTCAGAAGGTATTTCATCATCAATTCTCTGGATTAATAGTTGGTCATTCCACTGATAAGAGTTTTTAGGTATTTTAGAGTTTTGTTTTTTTTTATAATGTGGTTACTACACAAATCATTCTCATGATTCTACTCAGTTCACTCTGCATCAGATCAAACAAGTCTATTCAGGTTTCTCTGAATAATCTCTTACAATGCCATAATGATGGGGTGTTGGGACCTGGACCCCTAAAAGGAAAAGACCACGTCTATGAAAGCAACCCAGTCACGGAGTTTTCCCATACATTTCAGGAGTCCAGATCAAATGTGCCTACACCCAAGGCAACTGGCCCAACCCAGGTCACCTAGATCATCTAATTAGCTTACTTGACATTCATTTCATTGTCACTCTTGGTCTACCCCAGACTACTTGCATATACCATCATTCCTTAATCCCATCTAGATCACCTAATGAACCTACCTGATTGGCCTTGCACTGTTGCTCCTGGATCACCCCAGATTACCTAATCCCATTCAGATTCTTTTTGCTGTCCTTTTTGTATATAAGCATCAGTCTCACCCCCATTAAGTTGCAGGCTCACTGAAACCTTCCCTCTTCAACTGGCTTTATATTAAACTTTGTCATTTGGCTGGAAGAAGGTTTTATTGCTCTGATTAATTCTAGGCAGATGCTGCTGACATTTAGGATTCTGGGCATCCCTAAACCATATCCATAACATTCCATTACATTCCTATACTATGTTTTATTCACCTACTCCCCAATTTTTTTCTTACCTCTACAACCAAAAATATCAATATGAATATCTTAATTTGTATACATATATGTCATGTCCCTGTTTGGATATTTCACATTGAAATAACATTTTATAATTTACAAAGGGCATTCCTATGAATTAAGTAGCACTACGATCATTATCCCCCATTTTGAACCAAGAAACTGATTGGGGAGGTGTGTTCTCCCTGGGGCCTCTAGCCTTACTTCTGAGAGGTCTTAAGCCCCAGACACCACTTCTAAGTGCTGTATTTTGATCAGGAGCATACATTGTGAAAGCCAGCCTAGAGTTCTGCATGTCTTGGAGCTATAAATGAACCAATAAAATTGTCATGAAAGCCAGCATAAGTGCTGTTACCAGTCATTGTCCAATTAAACTACACTTTATGACCCTCCCCCACCCCCCCAAAAAAATTACCTCCCTATTACTCCTACAATCTCCTAGTTTTCCTCTCTGGGGCCAAACAGAACACATCTAATCCCTCTAATTAACAGTTTTATGTAGGCACTTTATTCTCTCTTCCTGCAAATTCAGTTGAAATTTCAGATTAGAAAATCAGAAACATCATGACTTAAAGCTCGGTTTTCTGACACTAAATTCAGTGCTCTTTCCTTTCAATAATTCAAGTCAATTTGACAATCATTTATTAAGCACAGTACAATACACTGCTCGAGTCTAGACAGATAAAGACAAAAAAGAGAGATGACTCTTCAAGGGACTTATATTTTCTTTCTATTCTACCATCTTATGTCTTTTTTTGCCTAAAAATTTCTTTGTTCATTTGTTCTTTCTTTTTTTGGTGGGAGGGTGAAAGAGGGAAGGCAATACGGGTTAAGTGACTTGCTCAGGGTGACACAGCTAGTAAGTAACTGAGGTCAAATTTGAGCTGCTGCACTTGGGATTGTTACAGGCTGAATGCAGCACATAAGCTGTGTGTCTGATGAGTCTGTGCTGAAGATTCTCACTGTAGCAAGTAAATTCTGGCTCTCTCTCCTGGAGCCAGGCACTTAGGGTTCTAGGGTCCACCCAGGAACTGAGGGGGAGCTTTTTTCCCTATTGCCAGTAGCTTGAGCCCACACTTGCTCTGTTCTCCCTCATTGCTAGAGGGCCACTGAGTAGCATCCCCAGTTCCATTTAGCCACTTAGCATTAGGGGACTTTTACAAAGGAATATTTACTTCTAGGATATAGCAAGAATGAATGTACAAACAGCCTCCGTTCAATTTCCACCTGTTCAATTTCTTTTTCTTCTCTCATTAGAAGGTAAGCTTCTCGAGAACAGGGATTGTCTTTCTTTCAGCTTATATTTGTATTTCCAGGACTTAGCACAGCGCTCAGCACAGAGTAAGCTCTTAATAAATGTTTGTGGACTTGTTGACTTGGTCCCACCAAGTTCATGGATAGATGTAGCATGACGGCTGGATGAGTCCTCCCACTGGATTTGAATACTGACGTTAGTACCTGATAATGGCTCTGTGGTCCTGGGGCATCAATGCTGCACAGCTTCAACTTGGACTCCTGGTTTCTTGTGGTTTGCTCTCCTGACATTTTAAAGCTCCCAAATTCATTCCATTCATTGGATTCCATGAGTGGAGTCATTTAGCTCTTGAAGAAATGAATAAGGCAAAGAGACCATAACTAAAATTTATAGGGCCTTTTGAATGCTTCCATAGCCAGTCAAAGAGCTTTTCAACACTTGCTTAGCCAACTGGAACCAGTTACCAAATATCTAAACAGATTCCAGTCTTCCCTTATACATCATCACAATTCTCCCAGAAGCATCTCCCTTGCATCCTTCTTAGGAAGAGATAACACCTTATGTAATCTAGTCACATGTCAGACCTCCATTATATCTCCATGCCAATGGGCATATCCAATCTAGTCCACCTGTCCCTTTGAAGAGCTAGACAAAGATAAACTTGTTCTGATCAGGCTCTGAATTTCCACTAGAACATGAAAAATAAAATATCACCTTTGGATATTAATATAGAATCTCTGACTCCTTCTACCATGTCTCTAGAAAATTTCTTGCTCTTTATTGACCAGTAACTACATTTATAAGACTTGGGCAAAGAACATTTAGTGGCTATTGAGTTTATTTAACATATCAAAAATATAAGAGTTTCAATGTCCCTATATTAGCATACTTCTTGAACTTCTTCCTCCACTCAAAGTCACAGAAAAGGGAATAAGGAGGTCAGTGCTGGGGCCCAGAGCTTCTCACTGGGTCCTGAAATGAAACAGTAAAAAACAAGAGAAAAGGGGAACAGCTGGGGCTCAAAAAGTATAAGGGGTTTGCACTGGAATATTTTAATTGCCAGCATCTGAGATTTTCTAAATTTGTTCTGGTTCTCCATCCAGTCCAGACGTGGTTTCCCTTACACTAGTCCCCCAAATGACTGTTTTGTCATCTGAATGGCTGTTTTCCCAATCCAATCTGTCTCTCTTGCTGCCACTCCAAGAAGGCAGGTCCTAGAAGTCATATTATTGAGGTCTAGGGGTGCTGAGAACCCTGACATACATGATGGACAAGACCCTCCCCATCCTAGCTACTGAAACTTTCTCATCTCCTTCTCCCAAATAGCTTCTTAGGAAGTATGTGGTGCAGCAGCTGCATTGGCCACTCAATCGTTTTCAATTCCCAAAGTCAGTTGCTGCTATCCTGCCTGGCAGGTAGACCCCCTGCCTTCACCCAGTTGTAGCCAAGTGCTACCATACCCTGTATGGCTCAGGAAGGAAGAGCTGGAATCTGCAGAACAAATGGAGGAAGGGGAAGACAGTCTAATCAAGTATGCCCAGGTACTTCTTCATCACTTCTTGGTCCCCTCTCACACAGACTCTTGCTTCTTAAAAGTGCACACTCTTCCCACCCTCTGAGAAGGGACTAGGGGGCAGTTCCACATTTCAGGTCATACTATGCAAAATGACAATTCAGAAATATTCCACTGTCCTTCTCTCAGTTTCCAAACTGCCTTCATTCCTCAGATTCTGAGGGGCAGATTGGCAATCCAGAAAATATTAGGAAGTCTAGGGGCGGCTAGGTGGCGCAGTGAGTAGAGTGCTGGCCCTAGAGTCAGAAGGACCTGAGTTTGGATCCAGCCTCAGACACTTAACGCACACACAAACAAAAATTCCATGTGACCTTGGGCAAGTTACTTAACCCCAATTGCCCTCCAAAAAAAAAAAAAAAAGAAAAAAATATATATATATGTTAGGAAGTCTGGTTTGGGCACTCTGTTCAAATGTTGTTTATGTATCTAAATAACACCATATTTATTGTGTATGTACTATAGGTAGAACCTGTAGGTTTGGGATCTGGAAGGAGCTTTGTTGTTTAGTCATTTTCAGATGTGTCTGACTCTTTGTGACCCCATTTGGGGTTTTCTTGGCAAAGATACTGGAGTAGTTTGCCATTTCTTTCTCTAGTTCACTTAACAGATGAGGAAAGGGAGGTAAACAGAGCTAAGTGACTTGATCAGGGTCACACAGCTAGTAAAGGTCTGAGGCCAAATTAGAACTCAGGTCTTCCTAACTCCAGATCTGATTATCCTTTGCACCACCTAGCTGTTTTAGGAAAGTGCTTTAGAGACTATGTAATCCAGGTGTTCTTAACCTGGGTCCACAAATTTCCCAAGGGATCCATGGATAGATTTCAGAAGGTCTGTGAATTTGTATGGGGAAAACAATTACATATTTTCTCTAACTTCTAACTGAAATCTAGTGAAATCTCTAATTTTGAACTTCCTTAAATTTCCTTAATGTCCTTTAAAAATTATGAGAAGGGGCCCACAGGTTTCACCAGATCACATACACAAATTAAGAAGCCCTGTTCTAATTCAAAAAGAAGAGAAAACTCTGACTTGTCCAGTAACCCAGGTCTTCTGATTCCCAAAACCAGTGTTTTCACCACTGTCATGTTGTGTCTATATGTGTGAGGAGGCGGTACGTGTGTACATAATGTTGTATGTATTGCACAATGAGTGTGTGGTCTGTTACTAGTTTCTGATAGAGCAGAGAGGACCTCCTTAATCCTTACTTCCTTCTCTTCCTTAAGCTCCCTTAAATTCTCTGCCCCGTCCCCATATAAGGTCTTCTCTGGGGAAGTTGTTTAGTACTGTTTGTTCATCTTTTTTTTTTTTTTTAGGAACAGTGGTTTCCCTAAGCCCTCTCAGCTGGTTATTCCTCACTGCCCTGTTCTGCCTCAGGTCTTGGCCTTTCCCCAACCACATCTAAGAAGGACGTTACAATCATCTGTTTGGAAGCATTTCCAAGCTAGTCGGATGTCATCCTAGAGATTTTCTCCAGACCAGCAGAAGGCCTATATGTCATTGATAGACAACACCAGTATGATAGGGAGAAAGAAAACAAAAAGATCATATTTGTATCTAAATTAAGGAAGATGAGAGGGGGCCTAGAGATGGTATGGAAATGGAACTGGAAATGGTTGGCAGAAATGGAAGCACTCCCCCAGAACAACTTCCCTGATGATCCCTTATAAAGTCACTCCCTCCTATCCATCCACTTCTCCCTCCCCACTCCCCCCAGAATTGGAGAATGTAAAAATTCCCCTTCAGCTACTTCCAACAGTCTCCTTCCCTTCGCTGTTCTCTCCTTGCACTTATCAGCTGGGGCTCTATGGGCATAGTATTACCGGAACTGATGAGTCTTCCCGCCTTCTTGCTTCATACAAGCTTCCGCACAAGCTTGGGACCCTTCTGGGTTTGAGGTGAGACTAGAGCCAATCAGGGAGGAGGAGAGGTCATCCCTATCTGAATCTGAGTGCTGAGTAGCACTGTTTGGGCCAGGGTCATCCTGATTAGACCTAGCTGTGGGCAGAGGGGCCTGGCTAGAATTTTAGCTACAGATATAAGGTGAGAGTTTATACTGATCTGGCCCAGGAAGAGGGGTGCGAAGCAAGCCTGGAGATATGTCCAGAGGAGAGACTTGCTTTCTTTGGGGAACTCTGACTGTTGCTTGATAGGGTACCAGCATCATGCCCTGACATTCCTTGTCCCCTGGTTTCACTTGGCTGCTTCTGGAGTTCCATCCTTTTCCTCAAGGTTGTTTCCAGGATGGGCCTTCATCTCCTTTCCTGGATACCCTCTTCTTTTCCTACTTAAATTCTTCCAATCTTCAAGACAAGTTCAAGACTTATTTCTTCCAAGAAGCTTTTCCTGACTGCACCAGCCTACAGTGATCTCACCTTGCTTTCTGAATTCTAATATTTATTTAATCCACATTTATTGAGGACTCACTATGTGCAAGGGATGAAGCTGGATGCTGCAGTAGGCATGAGATAATACAGTATGGTCTCTCATTTGTCATGTAGTAGAGAGTCACTTGGACTTTCATCAAACTTACTATGCACCAGACACCAGGCTAAGTGTTGGGGATACAAAGAAAAGTAAAAAAAAATAGGCCCTTCCTTTGGGGAGTGTATATTCTAATGGGGGAGACAACACGTAAATAGATAAGGATGCACATGATCTATGTAGAATAGCTGAAAGGGAATATGAAGACGGAAGGCATTAGCAGCTGGGAGGAATGGGAAAGGGCTCCTGCAGCAGGTGGACTTTGAGTTGAGAGCTGGAGGCAGAGATGGGGGCAGAGTTCGGCAGAGCATTCCAGGCATGTGGGAGAGTCAGTGGAAAGTCATGGAGACATGTCTGGATCATAGGGTGAGTGGAGGGGAGGAAGGCAGAAGAGGACTGAAAAGATAAGGAAAGGAGACATGACTCTACAATCTACAGCACTAGCTCGTGGTGTAATCATAAGAAAAGCAAACCTCATACTGTAAGTTCTGATTATTACAATATTAGTCTTTATCTTTATATCCATACATTATATCACCTCTCCATAAGTTCCTTGCAGGGGTGGAGAACCTATCTCCTCAAGGCTACATGTGGCCCTCTAGGCCCTCAGGTATGGCCCTTTGATTGAATCCAAACTTCACAGAACAAATCCCTGTAATAAAAGGATTTGTTCTGTAAAACTTGGACTCAGTCAAAAGGCCACAGACCCAAGCACCTAGAATGCCACATATGGCCATGAAGTCAAAGGTTCCCCACCCCTGCTTGGGACAAGATAACTGTCTCATAATTTCTTTGTTTCTCCTCTCCCCCTCCTTTTTTCTTTCTTCCCTACCCCAACTGCAGCACGTGAACAATAGTGTTCAACCAATCTATATTACCATTCATTCATCAAGGAGTCTCAGTTGCATATATTTCTGTCATCCTGTTTCTGTCTGTGTTTCTGTCTCTACTTGTATCAGATAGCAGGGGAGGGTGGTGAGTGGTGGAGTGTTATTCAGAGAGAGGGACCCAGGTAGAATTAACTGGCAGTTGAAATGGGTTGGCCAACCCTAGTTTCAGCCATCCAGAGGGAGTGGTAGCTGTTATGGCTAGTGCTAAGATTGAATACTGGCAGAAGGTAACAGCCTACTAGGCTGGGCTCACTCTGCCCAGCTGCCTATGAGACAATTTTCCTTTTCCTTCTGAAACCTCTCAAATCACCCTTCCTCACCCTCACCTCCATAGAATAACATGAATTGCCAACACCACCTCGATTCACCTAGGAAAAAAGGTCTGAATCTTTGGTGTATCATGGGCCCCTTAGGCAGTCTGGGGAACCTGTGGACTTCTTCTCAGAATAACATTTTAAAGTGTACAAAATAAAACACATACATTACAAAGGAAATCAGTTATATTGAAATACAGTTATCAAAATATTAAAATAAAAACAAAACAAGTTCACAGATCCCAGGTTAAGAATCCCTGCCCTAGAATCATAGTCTGAGTACTACTAAGCCATTTCTTTCACTCTATATATTCTGAACTTTATCACATCCTGGCCAATTTCTTCCCCCATTCTCATTTCATCCTTTCCTCTCTATTCCCCTCATTGCCTCCTGAGTGCTGGCTTTTCTTACTTCATGCTTATAAATTACTGAGGAAACCTTCCAACGCCCCTGAGTTAAGTTTTTCTTAACCCCTGTGTATAACTTTGTGTTGGCATCAGTTTTTATATGTTTGAATGGTCATTTCCCATCAACTATGTTAATCAACATGTATTTGTGCCAAGTATTGCATCCCTTAGGACTCTAAGCCTATATGCAGATTCTGCTCCCTCGGGATTCTCCCTCAGTACCCAGGACAGGGCTTTGCCTGCAGGAGGAGCTGAGCATTAGCATGGATAGGGTAGTTAGTGGTACCTGAAAGGGAGTATGGTTGAACATTAGTATTCGGTGGCCTTGTAGTCCCCTGGGGAGAAGGACAAGAAAGGGACCAGATGCCTAGACCTTGCCAACCTTAAGTCCCAGATCCCATGCATTCCAGGCATAATAGGGGAAGGAGTGGTGGCCTCAACTCCCAAAAGGAGCACATAGTTGCTGCCCAGTGAATAAATAATGAAGTTAAATTTATTAGAAAACATGATAATTCATGCCACACACTCCTGTCATCCCCTTTAGGGGACAGGGGTTGTGGTTCAGGAACACACACAAACATACACAGACACACAGATACAGACACACACACACAAACACACCTCTCATGCCTGTCACCACTAACACTTGATCCCCTAGCTAGGGCAAATGCTATGTGTAGAGGGACAAATTTCTATCTTCCCTCCCTACCCTTCCTTGGTGCTGACCCCTCACAAACCAATGAATAAATATCAAATAAATACAATTGGGGTCCACCCTGCAATTCCCCACCTCCTATGACCAGCTTTGGAGAGGGAACGGGTGGGTACTGAGGGACTCTCCCCCATCTTAGACTTGCCCCCAGTCACATAGTAGCCAGGCTGCCTCTCTCTCTCAATCAGGCAGCCCAGGGCAGGGCCAGCCTGCAAGATGGGGGAAAGGGGTAGGTCCTGCCTTTATTACCACTTCCCTATTATGCTCTATAGGAGGCAGCTCCTCAGAGCCCCGTCCTCGAAGTCATTTGTGTGCCCTCACGGTGCCCAGGTCTGCTCCCCTGGGACAGAGAGGTTATTTTTTGCCCACCCAATGGCGCCGCCGGAGAATCTCCAGGATTTGTGCACGCTGTCGGAGCCAGTCCTTTGGGGTGGGTCGAGGGGCTGGAGGGGCAGGCCGGGGTACAAAGAAGCTATAGCGGAGGCGAGGGTTCTGAGGGTTACCCACTACCAAGGCCTGTAAGGTCAAGGGCTGGGACAACGGCCCATGGCCTGTTAGGGTCTCTGAGGCTGCAGTGGCCCCGCTGTATCGGAGGCTGGCACCTCCAGGCAGAACCACATCACTTGCAGATGGGAGCAGTGTATAGTCACCATTGAGGGCATAGGAGCCATCTTGAAGCTTCAGGGCCAGGTAAATGCTGTGGGGGCCAGAATCCCCCTGTTGCCGCACTAGAATGTGGGTAGCACCTGAAGGGATGGTGACCACATCATTGTATCCATACCTGGGGAAGGATGCAAGAGGACAGAGTTAGGGAGTGGGGAAGACAGGAAAAAGAAGTCTCCCTTTTAATGTTGTCCTATCCCGCCTCCATATTATGAGGTCTATGACTGGCGCCGGGGTGGAGAAGGCATCTCTCTATACCTGAACTTCTTGAAGGAGCCAGACTGCTTGCTGCAGCCTGATCCATCACCGCCACATTCCATGCACTTGTCAAACTTTTTCTTAGAGCCAATAATCCGGTCACAGCCAGCATGGATACAGCGGCCCTGGACACAGACTGAGGTGCTGTCCAGTGAGCAAGGTGTCCCATCTACCACCTGAGGAGAAGAAATGTAATGAGGGGAAGGAACCCTGGTGACAGAAATAGAGGCTTGTGGGGATGGGAAAAGAACTGGAGCCTCATGAATAAAAGGTCTTGGCAATCAGGGCAGGAGGCCAACAGGCCAACACAGTGATGATAACCCTACTATGTGCCAGGCACTGTGTTAAGAGCTTTACAAATATCTCATTTGATCTTCACACAATGCTGGAAAGTAGGTGCTATCATCTTGCAGTTGAATAAACTGAGGCAAACAGCAGTTAAGTGATTTACCCAGGGCTGTACAGCTAGTGATTGTCTGGGACTGGATCTGACTTCAGGGCTTCTTCCTGACTCTAGATTCACTGCTCTTCCCACTGAGTCACCTAGATATCTTTGACATAATAGTGGGTTTTAGTGGTGAAAGTGGAGTAAAGCTTAGTGGGTACCCTACTTTGTTTGGTATGAACAACACTAAGGTAACCCTGAGGTCAGCCGTCCATATTGTAGAGGCTGGTTGGAGGAGCTAGGAGCAGAGAAGAAAGCAAAAAAGAGATGAGATCCTGGGTCAAGGGCTGGGGCTACAAAGACTGATAGTCAGATATGTGTGAGCAGCAATTTTTAACACTTTGTGGTTTATTTCTCCGAGCAGCTATAAGGCAGCCCTGTTCCATATAGACGGCCTGACTATGACATTGATTTTTATTTCTTAACTTCCAGAAAATAGGGTAGGATAAGATCTGTCAGGGTGGGGTGAGAGGCTCCCTACTCTTTACCCACCACCCCTGCTTTTGTCCTCACCCGAGGCTCCAGGACATAGTAGTAGCCAAGGGCCCGGGCCTGACAAGTGAGCTTGCACTGGTCCTGGGGAGCCACACCACTGTATCTCGGGACCCAATCCATGGGCCCTGGGAAGTTCTTGAAGAGATCAGAGCGGAGATTGTAGGCAGCACACTGCTCCTCCCGGAAGGTCAAAGCTGTAGCATAGCAAGACACAGACAAATAATTAGGACTCAGAGCTCTACCCCCATCCCCAGCCTCTCTCCACCTCCCCAGCTCCACCTGCCCAATACTATTTTCAACCCTACCCCCACCTTCATCACCCATAAACTGCCAGAGATATGTTGTGTCAGCCTCTGAGACTCAATGGCCTTCTTCTACCATCGGCATCACCTGCACCCATGGCATAGGCATTAGGGCTCCCTCTTCCCTCCCAAGGGGCTATCCTGGGTACCTTCCCCTTTTCCCCCGGAAGCATTGTAGGGGGATACTCCTACTACCAATCCCCACAAAAAGATCTCATCCCCCAAGCTCTAGAGGCCACAGGACAGTTCTTTGAGTGGCAGCCATACCTCTCCATTGTTCCTCCCATTCCCCTCACCTGTGCCTGTGGGGCAGTCCTGGGTATGGCAGGAGCGGAAGCGTGTCCGGCGGCCCTCACAGTATTTGCCACCATTCCGGGGAACAGGACTAGTACAGTCACGGGAAGAGAATTGGACACCACCTCCACAGGTCCGAGAGCAGTCACCCCAGGGCCCCCAAGAGCCCCAGCCTCCTGCCTGTGGGGTCTGGAGAAGCATAAGATTGGAGAAACAAGGATCAACACACTTTCTTCCACCACATACTCTCAGATTGCCCCATCCCAGCACCGGCCCCATATCCCTCATTTTGTATTCCCACTCTCTCCACCCCTTTTCCTCACAGGCTTTCTTTCCCTGGTTGATAGTCATCCCCCTAACCATAACCCCACTCCCACATCTCCTGACCCTCACATTGAAATCCTGGAGCTGAGCACTCTGGAGGCAGCGGCCGCTCATGCAGGCCTGGTTTGGTCCACAGGGGGTGCCATCAGCCCAGGGAGAGTGCTTGGTTTGACACATGGCATGGCCATTGAGACGGCCAGAGCACCAGAGGGCAGCACAGGGTGGGGGAAGCTGGGGACAGTGTCTTGAGTCAGGTCCAAAGGTCAGCTGGCATTGGCGATCAGCATCATAGTCCCTGCCAGGGAAGGTCACAGGCAGGCGCAGAGGAGCTGAGGGCTTGTCTAAGAGACAATGTCCTGGGGAAAGAAGAGGAGGAAAGAAAAAAGTTATCATGGGCAAAAAGGGATGAGTCCTGATCCTGGGAATAGAAGGTTGGGGCTATTCCAGCTTCTTAGAGTCTGCTGAATGGGACAAGTGAAAGAAACAAGAGCTTGAAAGGACACTTGTGCTTTCTCCTCCCTTCCCACCTTTCAGGTAAAAGGCACTTTGGGGAGCAAAGCTGGAAAGGAATGGGAGTCTTCCAAGAAGCAAAGATTAAACCGGGGAGGGGCTGAAAGGAGGTAGGGGGCAGGGGACACCATTTTCACCCATGGAGGTCAAGGTTCACTGTGGGGTTCTGACCATGGCCGTTGTCAAGGAAATCAGTGATGAAGCGGGCACTGCAGGGGGACCAGGGCTCCTCAGGGTCCACATGAGCCATAACTGGTGCCATGACATGACGGGAGGAGCTCCCAGGACCATTCAGACTCACACATGGCTTGGAGTTGTCATGAAGCATGTTAAAGACATGGCCTGTAGGGGCAGAAATACTGTTGGAGACCTGATCCCATTCATCCCCTTCCCCATCCATCCCAGGGTGGATTGGATTCCTATGCCATGACAATGGCATCCATTATTTTGCAAAGTAGACTCTATCACTCTCTAAGTCCACTCTCTATGTCCTATGGTGTTACACCCTTGCTACCACACACACACACACACACACACCCTTTATCCTGTAACTGTAACTCTTATGTCCTTAATTCATATGCTTTTCAATATTGATGAAGTAGGACATAATGAAAAGTACACAGATTTCAGAACCAGAGGACCTAGAGTCAAATCTTGGCTCTTCTTCTAACTACTCAGGTGACTTTAGACAAATTACTCCACCTTTCTGGGTCTCAGTTTCTTCAAGGATAGGATCATAGATTTAATACTAGAAGGGGTCTTGGTGGTCTCCTGGGCCAGTGGATTCTTTTTTTTTTTTTTTTTTTTTAAAAGCAATTGGGGTTAAGTAACTTGCTCAAGGTTACACGGCTAGTCATTTGATTTATGCGTGGGTGCTCATTTTCTGAGGCCGGATCTGATCTCGGTCATCCAAACTCCGAGGCCGGCGCTCTTACTCACTGCGCCACCTAGCCGCCCCTTTAGGGCAATTGGGGTTAAGTAACTTGCCCAAGGTTACACGGCTAGGTTTTTGTTTGTGCGGATTAGGTGTCGGAGGCCGGCTCCGAACTCAGGTCCTTCTGATTCCAGGGCCGGCGCTCTATTCACTGCGCCATCTAGCCGCCCCAAGGGCCAGTGGATTCTAAGTGTGGTCTGGGACCCCTGGGTGTCCCTGAGATTCTTTGGGGGGGAGGGTCTTTGAAGTCAAAACTATTTTCATAATAATACTAAGATCTTCAAATTTCTAAAATAGTAACTATGCACACACATAACTCATATAAATGAAAATTCTTGGAGGTGAGGAGTTAAGAAGCCCTGGGACCAAAAAACTTGAGAACTGCTGATCCAATCGAACCCCTTCATTTCACAAATCAGTCAATCACAAAGTATTTATTAGACACTTATCATGTGCCATGCACTGTGTACGTGGCTTGGTATATAGACATAAAAGAAACAGTCCCTTGCATTCTATCAGGGGATATGACATGTGTACACACCCAATTATATACAAAATGAAAACAAAGTAATCATTTTGGAGGGAAGCACTAGCAGCTGGAGGAGAAGACCTTCAGGAAAGGATAGCAAGTGGCATTTGGGTTGAACTTTGAAAGGCAACAGGTATTCTAAAAGGGAGCGGTGAGGAGGGGAATGAGGAACAACCAGTGCAAAGGCACAGAGATGGGAAATGGGAGATCATGTGTGAAGAATAGCAAGTAAGCCAATAATGCTAGAGAGGAGTGTGTGGAAGGTATCGAGGGGGTCAGGTGGTAAAGAGCTTTACATGCCCTCAGAAGGAGTTTCTAGATCCTAGAGGTAACAGGAGCTTTTGGAGTAGGGGAGTGAAATGCTTAGCTCTACAATTTGGGGAAATCACTTTGTGGCAGATGATTGGAGAAGGGAGAAATGAGGCAGGGAGGTCAGTCAAGAAGCTGCTGTACTACATGTCCCAGGTCAGAGGGTCCAGGGGAGGCCAGAACCTGAACCAGGGCAGAAGAGACGGGGACAAAGGCATCAACTGCTTGGATTCATGGGCACTGTGAGATCATACTACGGTTGCAAATCTGGGTGACTGGACACATAATGGCATAACGAGGAAGTCTGAAAGAGGGGTGGGTTTTGCGGGGGAGATAAAGTTGTTTCCAACATGCTGCACTTGCTGAGGCTATGGTATAGTTTGCAGTATCCACTAGACAAGCTGATGATGTTAGAATAGAGCTCAGGAAGGAGAACAGCTGGGATTTATCTGCTTGATGATAACTGAACCTATGAGAATGGACAAAGTCATCAAGGAAGCAAGTATAGGAAGGAAAGAGAAGAGTTTCCAAGTCAGAGCCTAAAAGGCTACACCCGGGGGCGGGGGGCGGGGGGGGGGGGCGGGTCTCTTACCCAGTTCATGAGCAGCAGTGAAGGCCGACTGGAGTCCATCATCTTCCACAATGGCACAACTTCTGGCTGGGTCACACACTGTGCCCACATCAGCCATGCCAAGTGTGTCACATGTAGAGACACCACACAGGTCCTGGGGGAGTACCAAAGATGCATTAGGACACAGGAAACCAAGCTCCATAGGGTGGGCACTCTAGAATATCAGAGGACCTAGGTGCTGGAGGCTAAGAGGTATAAGAAGCCTAGATAACAGTATAGGAGGGTTTGGGGAAATGGGAAGTTGGTTGGGGCCTCACCTGTCGAGTAAAGAGAATGGCTGTATCAAAGTGGTCAGGGTGGCTGTCCTCAGGAATGTTGAGTCCCTGCTGCCAGGTACAGAAGCTGCGCAGGGTCTGGGCAGCACTGGGGCCCACCTGAGGCCCTTCCTCACCAGGCCCAAGCACAACAAGCCGGGTTACCACCAGACTGACAGGGTTACGAAGACTTGGGTGTCGGAAAGCCTTGGCAGCAGCTGCCATGACAGTCAGGAGGTATCTCTTCAGTCCAGCCCCATGAAATGCTGCCATCTTGTCATCTGCCACTACCAGGGTCTCCACAAAGCGACTTACTGAGGCAAAGCGCTGGGAGGAAGAGCAGAGCAAAGGAGGGTTTAACCCTGAGACACCAGTGATTCTTCCTTCCCCCCCACCTCATTCCTCCCCATTTTCCTCTAGGGATTGAAGTTTAGCAGAACTGGATAGGGACCCATATGACCCCACTGGGTTCCTGCTTTTATCTTGGTTATCTCTATCCTCCCTTGTTCGCCCCAACTCCAAGGGGCTCCTGTGGTTACTCAGAGACATCAGCTGTCGGTTTAGGAAAGGGGAGGGGAAGGGGGTGCCACGTCCCCTGCCACGTGGGCCTCAGGGGGAAAGAACAGCTGAGAGTGCCTGAGAGAGGAGATGTGGGGGGGCTCCCCCTGTTTGTGAGAGGAGCCTGAAAGCAGTGGAGTAGAAGGTTGAGTTGCAACGTGTCTGTGCTATGTGGTGGTGGGGGAACAAGTCTGTCAGCAGCCAGGGCTGGGGCCAGATATCCGGCAGTGGCTGGGTTTAGAGGGAGCGTCTGGTCTGGATTAGAAGGAGAGAGAGAGGGAGGGAGGAAGGGAGGGAGGGAGAGGGAGAAGGAGGGAGGGACAGGGTAGTTAGGAAGAAAAGAAGGGAAGAAGGAAAAGAAAGACAGACCAACTTTCTACCAGGTTGACAACCTAAAGAGAGATTGTAGATGTCTTTCAGTTTCTGAAGTGGGGTTTGGACTGAAGGGTCAATCTCAGATCCATCTTCTTCAGAACAAGCAAAGAAACTGCAAAGTCCTGGGACAGGGATAGGGGACTGAAGTGTGACTGCCTCATCTCAAGGCACTACATTTGGGACTCCCTGTGCTGGAGAGAGGGGACCCTGAGGGCCAGTTATACGGAGGTGTGGTCACTTTCCAGCCCTAGTTTCCATGACTGCTGCAAATTCACCAGCTGAACTCAGCCTTCTTCTAGCCAAGAAAGAGTCTGGGGAGGCTTGGAGGGGAGGCAAGTCAGCAGACTGACATGAAAAGAACACCAAGGGTCCTCACCTAAGGCCTAGCTGGTAAAGTGAATTACTAGTGACCTCTAAGAGAGAGGCGAGTAGAAGTAGAAAAGAAAGAAGCGATTGGAGAAAATGGAGCAGGCAAGGGTGGTGGGTGGGGAGAGGATGAATGCAGGTCAGTGGGGCAGATATGGTGGAGCGGATGCAGCGAGGACTCTAAAACTGCCTACCTTGGCTCTTCGAGGGCTGGGGCCCGGGTTCCCAAGCGGGGCCCCAACGTTGCACATGGGGCCCTGATCCCTGGTGGGGCTCTTTCGGCGTAGGATGTGGGCCCCTTTCCCCCCAGCAGAATTAGGAGCACCCTCTTCTAGGGGCTGAAGGTGGAGCTCTGTCCCCCGGTACTGTAGGACGCCCAGCAGGGCTCCCCCATCCCAATGCAGAGATGCCACAGATTCAGGATCCCCGTTGATAGTGCCAGTCAGGTACGTGCCCCCTTCAGCCCCACCTAGCACTGAAGGTGCCTGGCCCAGGTACTGCACAGTCAATCCCTCAACCCGGACACCAGGATCCTGCTCCAGCTCCAGAAGCAGCGTCTCCCCAAAGGCTGGCAGCCGATACAACAGGAGCCCCTGGGAGCCGGGGCCAGGAAAGATGCTGCCATTGAGTCTCTCGGGAAACACGATCTCCTCCTCCTGAGTGGGGAGGCCCACCAACTGGGCAAGAGACAAGCAGGAATCTAGTAGCAGCAACATCAGAAGCAGCAGCCCTGGAAGTGGCTGGGATGGAGTGGGAAGCAGAGGGCTGGTCTGAGTTCCCCCTAAGTCCCTCCTGGGACCTATGTCTGCTTGGGACATGGCACAGCAGCAGTAGCTAGAAGGAAGTGGGGTGTTCGAGGTTCCAGTTACTCCCCCTGCCTGGTTCTTGGAGGATCCTCTCAGCAGGAATCCCCTGTGGGTTCTGACCTGTGCCAGAGGACCCTGTTGGCACAGGGACCAGGGAGCTTCCAAAGAAATAAAGAAAATACCCCCAGAATTGAGAGGTAAGTCTGAGAGCCCCCTCCCCAAACACTCACAGCCCTGGCCCTGTGGAGTGAGTGCCTCCTCTGAGGTGTCCCCCTCCTTCTGTCTCCCTCTGCCCTTCCCTATTTCCGTATGCCTCGGATCCCTGTGTGTCTCTGTTTCTTTTGTTTCTATACCTTTTTCTGTTCTCTCTTCCTCTGTTTGACTTTCTGCATTACTTTCTGAATCTGTGGACCTCCCTATCTCCCTAGACCTCTCTCTAGGTCTTTGTCTCTTTCTGTGTCTCTCTTCTTCGATTCCGTGTCTGTATCCGTGACTCTGTCTCTATCTTTCTGTGTCTCCCCAGCCCTCTCCCAGTTGGATTCTCCTTAGCTGGCTCTCCCCGCCAGCGCCTTTAAGTACAGTGAAGAGCAGGGATTGGCTGAGCTGGCGGAGCCACTCAGACTAAAGCTTGAGGTCTTTGGTGAGAAGGCAGATGGGGTGTCTCATTACTTCCAAAAATTCAGGTTTTCAAAGGAAATTGAGAGTGGGGTGGGGGGAGGGGAATCCCAGGCACTTGGCCAGCTGATGACACAGCTCTTTTCCTAAATTTGACTCCAACTCTAAGCTGTTTCTTTCCTTTTCTGGGAGTTTATCACAGCCCTGGCTGTGGGGGGGGAAGTGGAGTTGGGGGATAACACCACCCCCAGCTCTAGTATGAACAAAATAACAACCAAAGCCAAGAGAAGAACTACTTTCCCTCCACCACCCCCTTCTAAACCTCTTATTTCTAACCCTGGAGGGGATGGAGAACTCCTAAAGATGACCCCAGTTCCCCAGGAGTTGGGTCTCGGAGCTGAGGGAGATGAATGAGTGAAGAAAGAAGAACAAAAGAAATAAAAGCATGAGAAGTCCCAGGGAGTTTAGGGATGCTGAATGGAACCCCTGGGACAGTGGAAAGGATGAATGGGATGGGAGTGTGGGGGGACAGGACAAGGGAGTTTATAATTTGAAGGTAGGGCAATTCTGCCCGGAGCAAGGGTTGGGGATAGAGGGCAGTACAAGAGGAGTTAATGACTTTTCCTTTTGTACGAGGAGGATCTAGCCTGGGCCAGGGCAGGGGTTCCTGTGCCAGAAACCACCTCCTCTCCTTTGCCACCCCCCCTCCTGCAGGCTCCCCTTTCCTTAGCTTCCCTCCTCCCTTCAACACATACCCGGAACAGCCTTTCCGCCTTCATTCTCCCCCAGGGCTCCCCTCCTCAATAATGTTCTCCCCCCTACTTCCTGGCTCCCACTTTTTTGGCCTAGCTCCCAGTCAATTACTCTAGGGCTCCTGGCCCCACTCCTACTCTCTCCCAGAAGCATGGGTCCCTGTCCTACCCTCCCCAGAGACTTTCTTTCTCATCTTTCTCTCCCTCTCTGCCCCCCAAGTCTGATCAATCTCTAGTCTGCCCCTCCCCTAACAGAATTAGATTCCATCAGGACATCAGAGATCACAAACTAAGGCCCCAAGAGGATATGATTTACCTAAGGTCACACAGCTGCTAAGTATCAGAACAGGGACTCCAACACAACCTGAGTCTAACATGACTCCAAGTCCAATATTCTTTCCATATTGCCTTTCTCAGCCATCCCTCAAGAGGTCTCTATTCTCATATATCCTCAACTCGGCAAGACTCTGCTTCTAACATTTCCATCCTCCCACCCTTACCCTGGGAACTCATGGCCTCATAATCATTATTGGCTTCTCCTTTCTTATTCCCCAGGGGATATCTCCATTGTACATATGGGGAAATGGACACACAGAGAAAGACAGGAACTTTGTGTGTGTAATGGTGGTAGTAAGGGGATGGAGGGCTTGGGGGAGGGGACAAGTCCGAGAGAAGGCTACTTCTGACATATGAGCAGGGTCAGTAGGAGTCTGGACTTGGGGCAATTCCTGCTCTCACCCCCACCCTAGGGCCACTCCTTTCCCCAGGAAATCCCCAGGAAGGACTGAGTTGCCAACTGATTCCTCCCCCTTCCCAGGAGCAAGACACCTTCCTCCCTCCCATTCATTCTCCTAATTCCCTCTTCCCAGTCATCTCCTGCTCCTCACCTCACATCCTGCCGCCCAGCCATTTCCTTTATCCTTTTCCCCTTCCATCCCAGGGGCCACCAATACCTGCCCATTATGCCTACCACATCTCCTGCACCACCCAGCCCTGTATCACTGCTGAGCCACATTTTCCTCTCTTTACCTAATACACCAAATGCTGATGATATTGGGAATATGAGACTCTCTGGGGGGGTAAAAGCAGGAGCAAGGAAGGAGCCTGGGTTGGGACAAGGATAGGGTCTGAGGCAGGAAGGGGCTGGAGCAAGAGGAGCTATCCCCAGAGGGCTCCCCCACCCCCACCCCTTTAACACGAGGAGGACAAAGGGGGTGACAAAGCAGCTGAAGACAAAGGGCCTCAGAATGGCAAGGGGGGGCGGGTGGTGGCAGCCTGGGTAGGGCACAAAAGATTCAGTGTCCTGGGCAGCCCCTCTAAGAACCCGGCCCCCGCCTGAGCTCAATCCACCCTCCAGGGCTAGTGAGCACAGATGCTAACCCCCATCTCTCCTGAGCCTAGCAAGGGCAAGAGACAGAACAGTCTCTTTATTTGTAACTTTCCCCCACTCCCCATACTCTTCCTCTTCCCTGTGCCCATCCTGCCTATTTTAAAGAGTAAAGTTTCTTCTGGAAGGCGTTGGGGTATCAGAGACCAGGGCAGCTGATCTCTCCTCACTCTTGCTCTGTGGGAGCCACCCCTCCCAGCTCCTATCCAAGCCTAGGCCATTTCCCATAGCCACAGGCTCTGGCCCCACCCTTTGGAACATTTCCTATTAGGTCAGTTCCCAGGCAATAGTAGTCTGGCCTCTCCCTTGAGTCCATCCTTTCCCCCACTCACACAATTCTGGAATTGGTAGCTACCTGACAACACTTTGACCCCCTTCACTGAGCCTTCCCTTCCCACATGTCCCTTGAGGCTCACTACTGCCTTGGTTTCTCCCCAAGTCTTCTGCACTGCCGGTGGGCTATGTCCCAGGGTCCCTGTCTGGGTAAACCTCATCTTTCCACTCTCACACTTGCATGGTGGCTGGGGATGGAGTTCCAGACTTAAGGGGTGGCCCAGCTCTAGCTGGGGGGCTTGGAGGGAGAGGGAGAGGGTGTGGTCTCCAAGGGTGGTTAAGAGGGATGTTCCTCTTTTTCTTCATAACCAGGGTTAGGATTAGAACTGGGTCAGCAGAGGTGAGGCTGTGGGGTATCAGCAAGGCCAGAATCACAAGAAGAGCAAGCTAGGGCTTGGGCTAGCAGATGGTGGGAGTGGAGGGCTGTGCCCAGAACCGGGGTCAGTTAGGAGGCTGGCCACCCCTCCCTCGGCCTCTCCTTTCCCATGCTGGCTGTAGCTGCTGTCTCAGCACCAGGTTCCCCCTTTCCTCCCAATGCTGGTGGCCTTGGCTCCAACCACTGTTTTGATTTGTATTTGGCGGGAGCCCCCAGGCCCTCCCCATTTGGGTTCCCCCATCCCTATTCAGAACATCTGCGAATTGGGCTGGGGAGGGAACTTCCCAGGCTCCTGCGGCCTCCGACCCAACGATGGGGGAGGGGACGGGGAGTGCCTAGGGCTCCCCCGAATGGGGCCCAGATGTGCAAGTGCTCAGACACATTTGGGCAGCAGGCCCTCGGCAGGGAAATCAGCCAGATGGAGAAGAACCTGGGCGGGGGAAGCTGCTGACAACGGTCCGAGATGGGGCTCCGCCTCCCCAGCAGCATCCGCGTCTACACCATCTTATGGTACCTATATGCTAAAGAGCCTCCCCCTTCCCACCCCCATTGGCTTGACTCAGAGATAGCGCACTCGCTCGAACACCAGGGGGCGTATTTCAGTAAAAACCCGGGACTCTTGCCCACAGTTAAAATGGAAGATGCCCGTTGCAGAATCAAGCAATGAAGCCAAGCTCTGGGACCCGGATGTCGCCAGACCACTCGCCGAAGCCCCTGCCAGCTTTCAAGATGGCGTCCCCACTGTATCCAACCAAAGCAAGAAGCCAAGGGAGTGACGCGTAGCGTCTGCTTCCGCCCGGTTCTCCTTCCCACTGGCCTGCCCCGGCAGCAAGATGGCGACGCTGAGGGCTCTGGGGAAGCTCCGGACCCTCGTGGCCCCCTTGCTGCGGCCCGGCTCTGGGGTCCGGCTGACGTTTCAGCCCAGCAGGTGAGGAGGAGGAGAGAAGCCTTGGTCCTGCTTCCCCCGCCCCCAAAGAGGCCGGGGATATTACCCTGCGCCCTTTGACCCCCACAGAGTGAGTGACCCAGGCTTATGACCTCGTCTCTGCCCGCTCCTCCCCCCAGTCTCCCATAAGCCCCTGGGCTGCGTGATTCCCCCAGTTTTAGGGGTGGTGGTGAGGGGTGCGCTCGGTGTCCTGAGCGGACCCCCTCGTTCCTTGCCCCCTTTCATCTGTGGACTTGAGATCCCCGCCCCCCTAATCTCCCTTGGGCTGGCGGGGGGCAGCTGCACCGTGCTCCCCCAGGGAAGGCAGGTCCGGGGTGTTCCATCCCCCCGGGCCGGGATGCCTCCGCATTCAGCTTGGGTCCACACCCGGCTCGGTCCCCTGAGTGACCTTGGGCAGCTTCTCTAGGGGGAGCACTCTTGGGGTAACATTCCCTGGCCAGGGAGTCATGTGCTCGCACTCTGCAGAAAATTAGCTATTAATCAGGATCAAGCGAGTCTGCATGATTAGTGCGGTCTTTACAAACCCCCGAGTCCCAGGTCATTATTGTTAATTAGTGTTAGGGGGCCATACTGGTCCCTTGTCATTGACTTTGGGGGAGGCGAGGAGGGGGTAAAAAGCCCCCCCCCAACAGAGCTGGTCAGTCCCACAGCAGTTCTGCAGACGCTTATTAATCACCCGTGTGCGAGGCACTAGGGATACACAGTGACAGCAAGCAGCCCCTGCCCTCAGGGAGCCTGCAGTCTGACCCTTTGTCCCTGCTCACCTGCTTTCTGATCCCCAGAGGTGCCCGGCAGTGGCAGCCAGATGTGGAATGGGCAGAGCAGTTTGGCGGGGCTGTCATGTACCCAAATAAAGAAACCGCCCTCTGGAAGCCAGCGCCCTGGAATGGTGAGTCTGAGGGTGCACAGGCCCCTAGCCCTCCCAGCATTGTTACTGACCCAGAACCACTTCCTTTGTGTTTGTGCCTCAGCTGGTATCGTTCATGATGGTTACTGTCATTTGAGCTGGCCAGTCCTTAAGCATGTCTCAGCCCCCTGTTCTTTATATGTTATATATTCCCTCTCAGAGATTTTGTCTGTTTCCATAGTGTCAGCCAGCTCCGAAAACTTTATCTTTAATAATAACCTCCCTCTTGAGCTCCAGTCCTGTAAGTCCAGCTGCCTGCTTGATACCTTCTAATTGCATGTCCCAGTGTCATCAGATTCAGCTTATTTTCATCCTGCCAACACTGGCACACTTCCCATTTCTTCCTTCTGTTAGTAGTACAGCCGTTCTAATCACTCAAGTTCAAAACTTTGAGCCCTCTTTCTCCACATCCAGTAAATGATGAAGTCCCCCTCCCTCACATTTAGCTCTCCTACTTCTGTTCCTGCTTCTGCCCGCCTAATTTAGGCTCTTATCACATCATGCTTGTATTGCATAGCCTCCTAACGAGTCTGTGTTCCCTTGAACCTGTCTCACTCATTGCCACTACACTGCTCTTCTGAAAATACCATCTTTACTGTGTCGCTAGTACTCAGAAACCTTTAAAGGTTCACCATTGCCCATGAGACAAAGTCTGGTCTCTCATTCAAAGCCCTTCACAAACTGGACCTTTCTGACTTAATCTTCTACCATTCACCAGTATGACTTCTCTTCCAACCAAACTGCCATATTCATTGTACTTCAAACCACCTTTCACATTTTCAGCTCCATGTCACTGTATGTTCCAGTCCTCTCTGTTCCCTGGTGTCCTTGCCTTTCCTCTGTCAAGCACCCTACCTAAAAGCTGCTTAACTTTCAAAGCCCAGTTAAAAAGGTTATCTCTTCCATGAGGCCTTCTTTGAGACTTCAGCCCACAGTGACCTCTCCCTCATTTGATTTCCTTTAGCATTCATTTGGCACTTAGATATTTCTTTGTGTTACTCATTTTCATGGTAATATTTCTGATACCTCTAACTAGATTGTAAAATTTGAGCGGGTATTATGTGTTCAACATTGCCTTAGACTATGAGGAATTAAGAAAAGTAAGGTTTGGGGTCTCTGCCCTCAGGGAACCCAGACGGTCTTCCACACTTCTCCTTTCCTTTGACCCTAAAGCATTTTAAGAGTATAGGAGGAGGAAGGCAGGGGTTAATATGGGACAGGATCTCCCAGTAATAGGTTAACCCTTTTAGTCCTTGGGAGAAGCCCAGTGGAGTCACCATCCAGCCCTAAGCCTCCTCTTCTTCCCCCTCCCCCCATCCCCAGATGTGGACCCTCCAAAAGACACAAAGGTGGCCAACGTGACTCTAAACTTTGGGCCTCAGCACCCAGCAGCTCATGGAGTCCTTCGACTGGTGATGGAGCTAAGTGGAGAAATGGTTCGGAAGTGTGATCCTCATATTGGCCTGCTTCACCGGGGCACTGAAAAGCTCATCGAATACAAGACTTATTTGCAGGTGTGGGGAATGAATAAGAGATGGAGAGGTGGGGTAGATTCCTAGGACTCTAGGAGGCTACAGGGGCAGTAGGGAAGCATGATGGCTATCCTTTGTACCTTTTCCCTGTTATGAGGCAGTCCTGGGACATATGGGAGGGATTGGGGGTAGTAGAAAGCTCTGCCATGGTTGATTGGGTTTGGATTCAGCAGTAGAGGCCATGTCTCCTAGATTCTCTTCCTAAGTCTGCCGTCATTTTCTTGATCAACTTTTGGCTGTCCCTCTTTACCCTGTGCCTCAGTTTCTCTGATGTCATATCAGGTCCAGCCAGTGCGTCATAGAT
Organism: Gymnobelideus leadbeateri; assembly: GCA_011680675.1. Taxonomy (NCBI): domain Eukaryota; kingdom Metazoa; phylum Chordata; class Mammalia; order Diprotodontia; family Petauridae; genus Gymnobelideus; species Gymnobelideus leadbeateri. Next base: position 178,543 of record WOXC01012315.1, read on the forward strand.
TGTTTCTCAGGGCAGGACAACATAAGAGACGTCAACTTTTTTTTTTGTTTGGACATCTCTATATCTTCCAGCTGCCTGTGTTTCCTTTTGAAATGTTCAGTGAGTCAGACTGACTGGGATAGAGAGGTTATGACTGCTGCTGACTTGTGGGATGGAGGAGGGGGTGAGAGGGAACTATGACAACCAAGTGGTGAGAATCAGGATTGCAGCATCATTAGGCTTTGTGTTTGAGGCTGGAGTCAGTTTTAATTTATTTATAGCCTGTTCAAAGGGAGAGAGGAAAAAGTCCTAAAGTGAAAGATTGTGAAACTGAAACTTGATGGTCCAGTAAAGGGGTCAAGCATAGTGACTGAGATTTCCCAAGAGACCTGAGAGTGATGGTTTCTGGCCCTTGGATCCATGCAGTTAAAAACTCTTCAGCCTAGCTCCACGTCACAGTGATGGCCAAGAAAGAACAGACTGTCCTGTGGGATCAGCCCAAGCCCCACCTCTTTCCTGGAAGCTACAGCTTGGACAGTGGAGACCTAGTGCGAACCTGATGAGAACCTTAGGTCAAGGCTACTCTAATCAAGAACAAATCCTGCCCTTCTCAGTTCTAAAGAACCCTATTCCCTTTAGATCCTTATTCTTGACAATTCCTGTGACCAATCTTGCCAGTCCCACTTCCAGCTTCTTTAATTCCTTTTTTTCTATTAGACTTGGGGAAGAAATAAATGACGACTTGGAAGTTAAAGATATCGTGCAGTTGTTTCCTTGTCTGGGAGGCTATTGGAATATCTTAAATTTTTCTAGGAGGCCAAGAACTTGGCAGACAAGTGTGGTTCTGGCTTCTGGAGCCAGTTTAGAAGAACATTTGCCCCAGTCAGACTGGAAATCTGTACTAGAGTACAATACATGGCAAGGTTTCCCTTCATGTCTGTCTTCCTTCTATAGGCCCTTCCATACTTTGACCGGCTGGATTATGTGTCCATGATGTGTAATGAACAGTGCTATTCCTTGGCTGTCGAGAAGCTCCTTAACATCCAGCCTCCTCCCCGGGCACAGTGGATCCGAGGTATATCTTAGTCTCCTTGGTGCCCACTCTAGGTGTGATATATCTGAGGACTATTCCCCTACCTCTCCTGAAGAACTGTGACTAGAAGAGGGACTCCAATCCTTCCTTTTTGATGTTCATCGTTCACAAGCATCTCATACTGGACTAGGCCCTATTGGCTTTTCTGAGACAGTTCAGACTACCTGGTTATCAGATATTTTTTCTGCTCCCTCTTCCCTCCCTCTCCACAGTGCTATTTGGAGAGATCACCCGGCTGCTGAACCACATTATGGCACTGACCACACATGCCCTGGACATTGGGGCCATGACCCCCTTCTTCTGGATGTTTGAAGAAAGGGAGAAGGTATGACCGGGCATAGAGGTTATAGGTGGTTTGGAGAAAGGTGTTAAAGAGCTCTGGGTGTGAAGCTGGCAGGATGTGGCTGGCATACAGAGTAGTGGCTAGGGGCCGGCCTCTTGGAATCTGTCTTGGTTCTTTTTTGGTGGTGGAGTGCTGCAGCTGTGGTATAGAGCATGTTCTGGGGTGCTCTTGGGGGGCCAAGGGCTTTATCTCTGATTTTCAGTGTGTCCCCTCTAGATGTTTGAGTTTTATGAACGAGTATCAGGGGCACGAATGCATGCAGCATACATACGTCCAGGAGGGGTACACCAGGTGAGAAAAGTCCCTTCTGCACTTCCTTCCATCCTCCCGTCCCTTTGTTCCTCATCTCTGTTCTCTCTGGCTACAGTATTTTAGGATTCCCTGACTGGGGAAAATAGGAAGTTAGATGTAGTCCCAATATTCTACAGGGATAGGGATGGAGAAGTTTGGGACTTTGTTTCTCTGATGTGCCAATGTCGCTTTTCCTAACTTGCCTCCACCTGGCTCCTCAGGACCTGCCCCTTGGGCTCATGGATGACATCTATGAATTTGCCAAGAACTTCTCTATTCGGATTGATGAACTTGAAGAAGTAAGATAAAGGGGAATGAGGAAACCTGGCTGGGTACTCCCTGGAATTGCTCAGGGTAGAGTGGGGAGGTACTAGCCTTTGGGTCTAAAAGAATAAGAGCTGCCCTATATGAGGTGATATGTTGACACTTCTTCCCTTGGGGTGGCAGATGCTGACCAACAATCGGATTTGGCGAAATCGAACAGTTGACATTGGAGTGGTAACTGCAGAAGAGGCCCTTAACTATGGCTTCAGGTCAGCAGCAGGGCAGGGCAGGGCAGAAATGCGTCCTCTTGGGTGAGACCCATACTATACCCAGAAGTGAAGAAGCTGGTCTTTTTGGATGGGAAACCAGTCCATCTCCCTGCTCTTGGCATTTATGGTACTGTCTCTCTTCTGGCTCGCCTTCAGTGTGGACTGGAATCTGCTCAGAGGGAGCATGAAAGAGCATCAGCATTTTTCTTGATTGTACAAGATGTAACCTCCCCTCTCCCCCTTCCCTCTAATAGTGGGGTGATGCTTCGAGGCTCTGGGATCCAGTGGGACCTGCGGAAGACTCAGCCCTATGATGCCTATGATCAAGTAGAGTTTGATGTCCCCATTGGTTCTAGAGGCGACTGCTATGACAGGTAGGATGGAGCCACTTCCCACTCCTGTCCTTCCCTGGCTGCACCTGTGCTGACTGCTGTTCAAGTACAGGTTTTTGCCCACTGAAGTGCTTTTATATAGATGCTCTCATTTGACTCCATCATGGGGAGGAAGGCTTGGTATGGGAGCTGCCTCTGCCTGCACAGCTCCTAGGCTGTCCCTGATTTAGATAAATGCCAGGGCTTTGCTTGAGGTGCAGAGAAGTCCTGACTTTCCTGGAGTCAGCCAGTGAGGGTCAGCTGAGATTTGAACCCAGGCCTGACTTCAAGCATAGGACTCTCTTCACCATCTCACACTTCTTTCTTTATCATTTTACCTTCTCGATGACCCTGTGAAGTGTAGATAGGTCCTAGGTAGGTCTGGTTGGTGGAATTTTATTTTACATTTGAGAAAACTAATGAAGAGATTTTGTTGCCTTTCTCAAGATCGTGTTAATGGTAGCAAAACAAGGACCAGAGTCTAGTCTTTACTCCCAGCTCATTGGTCTTTAGTGTCTTCGTTTTACAAATGAGGAAGCAGACCCAGAGACGTTGTGACTTCCCCAGGGGTGACAAAGTTAAGAGGGGTCTATGTTACAGAACCACTTCTGCTGTCTCTTAGTTCTAGCTTTTTCCTCCTCTGTCATAGAGCCCTGTTAAATTGCCATTGCCTTTCTCCAACATAGGAAGGGCCATTGGGTAGAGCACTGGCCAGAGAATCAAGAAGGCATTGGGTCCATGTTCAGTCTTCCAGCCTTCTAAGCCTATTTTATCTTCTGTTCAAATGGAGCTGAATGCTCTCTTTTGTACCCTCTGAGAGGGTCCTTAGGTGGCTCCCGGGAGATTTAGCTAGTGCTTACTTTGTCCCTGCCTCCAGGAATCTGATATTCCATTGACACAATATAGATAATTCATCTGTAGACAGCAAATAGAATACTGAACCTGGAGTCCAGAGGGCCTGACTGTGAATTTGCCCTCAGAGCTTAGTAACTCCAGGTCCAGGCCAAGACATTTCACCTCCCTTTACCTCAGTTTCCTCATCTATAAAATAGGCTTCATAGCAGCACCTCCCCGGATGAATAGTTGTGTGAGGATCACATGAGATAATATATGTAAAGCCCTTTGCAAACCATCAAGTACTATGTAAGTGGTGTCATAGTCGTCATTCTTGTTTGTCCTTCATTTTTTTTCCTGAGGGGGGAAGGAAAGGCAATTGGGGTGAAGTGACTTGCCAAGGTCACATAGCTAGAAAGTGTTAAGTGTCTGAGGCTGTATTGAACTCAGGTCCTCCTGACTCTAGGGCTGTTGCTCTAATCACTGCACCATGTAACTGCCCCTGTTTGTCCTTCATTCTTGAAGAAAACCACAGCATTGGGGAGAATTGGATTTAAGTGAAGGAGAGCTGTACAAAGGCACCAGCCTCACTCTGCTCCAGAGCTATCTGAGTCCAGTGGCAAGATATAGATCAGGGTGACTGGAGATGGCCCCAATATAAATGCCAGGTTTTTGGTGGAGTGGGAGGAGCAGCTTCCCTAGGGCATAACCAAAAGAGACAAAGAGAAGACTGGTGGGAGGAGTTTTATAGGCTCATTGGAATGTGCTTCAGGCTCAGCCGGGCAGAAATATCAGAGGTAGAGAGGTCTGGTATATGGAGCTCAGAGTGGCCAATGGGTAGAGTTTAGCTGTTTTTGCCCCGTTAGACCTGGGCAGGGCAGGACCCTAACTCTGACCTTCCTTGTCTCTCTGTTTGACCACTTTCTAGGTACCTGTGTCGGGTAGAAGAGATGCGTCAGGCTCTCCGGATCATTCTGCAGTGTCTTAACAAGATGCCTCCTGGGGAGATTAAAGTTGATGATGCCAAAGTGTCTCCACCAAAGCGGGCAGAGATGAAGGTTGGGGATGGGGAATGGTCTAGGAGAGGAACTGAGGACAGAAAAAGGATAGAAAGGGGGAAGTGGTCAGAGCTGAGCTTCAGTCCCTGAAAGGATTGTCTTTGTGAGGCTAACACACTTTGGCCTTCTTTTCTTTGTTTGTATCTCATCTGTAAACTTCATTGTCTATATTTACACTTGCATTTTGATTTCATGTGGGTATTGATTATCCTGTTAGGTTCTGGCATATGGCTTCTTTCAACAGGTCTCTCTCCCCATAGAGGGTACTTGGGTCTTTCGTTATGACTAATAAGTTTTTCACTGCCCTTTCTGCTTTCTTATGTAGACATCCATGGAGTCACTAATCCATCACTTCAAGCTCTATACTGAGGGCTACCAAGTTCCACCAGGTGCTACATATACTGCCATCGAGGCACCAAAGGTGAGGAATGGCCACAGTGGGAAAAGACATAGTGATGTGTACCTAGTAGCCATCTAATGGATGAGTGTTGATTATATTGGAAAAGAAACATGAGGATTGACAGAGGTATGGAAACAGGCAGGAATTGGTTTCCGTTTTGGGGAATCAGGAACGTGACATCTCCCTTGCACCCTCTTGCACAGGGAGAGTTTGGAGTATACCTGGTTTCTGATGGCAGCAGCCGCCCCTATCGATGCAAGATCAAAGCACCTGGCTTTGCCCACTTGGTGAGGACAACAAACCCCAGTTATTCCCAGATTCCAAGGTCTACACACCCTCAGTACTCTTTCTCTCCTTCCTCTATTCCTCCCCCAGTATTGATCTTCTGGTGTTCTCTTGCTTTCTCACATCCCCAGGCTGGTTTGGACAAGATGTCTAAGGGGCACATGCTGGCAGATGTGGTGGCAATCATAGGTATGGGTGCCTTTGGGTGGGTGGGTATAATCACCTGCATGGGCTTGAGGACTGAGATCAAGGGTAGGGAATGGGAATAACTCCTACGGCCACTGCACATACTTGTTTCTTTCTTCTCTCCTCCAGGTACCCAGGATATTGTGTTTGGAGAGGTAGATCGGTGAGCAGGAGAACAGCAACTTCTCTCTGCTATCTCCTCACTGATTACCATCTTCTGAGGGAGTGTGAGTGTGAGTGTGAGTGTGTGTGTGCATGAGCGCACTGAGTGGGCTGTGTTTCTGCTAAGAAAAGGGAAATAACAATAAATTAGCCGCCCTGCGGTCCCTGTGTCTAGCTTCCCTTTCTTTTCTTCTGTCCGTCCTTCTGTATACTTCACTTGCCTGTGAAATGTATGGGGTTTTTCCAGGATCCTGGATAGGAAGGGCAGAGGGAGGGGCAGCTTAAACAGCCCTCCCTCCCCATCACCAGACTGGGATTTCTGCAGCTCTTGCCACTCCCACATGTTCTTTCTACTTCTCCTTTCCCTGTTTCCTTTGTTCTTCCCCTTTCCTCCCCTGTTTCTCCTGTCTTTGCAGAGCTGCTTTGGCTTCATGCTGTTAATTCCTGTTCTTGTAAGCCCCATATCCTAAACCTTGGGTAGAGGTAGGAAGCTGCAGGGGAAAGGAATATGCTAGACGCTTAGGGATCACCTCCAATCCAAGGGCCATCCCTGTCTTGTCTAGTACAGAATTCCTTTGATTCTGTGCTCGAGTGGACAGTGGAAGCTGGGTTCCACCTTTTCTCAGTCGTCAAGGGGGCTCACTCTTGATATTATAGGGTTTAGATTCTTAGTTCTTAGATCTTACATCTACAAATGGACCATAGTAAGGTGTCCTTTCTGATTTGGCCCTTCCGGGAGTTGCCCAGCCTATGCTGCAGGAAGGGGAAGGGGCCAAAGTTGGTGGGGGAGGCGGGGCAGGAAGGGGGGAAACTGTGGTCAGAGAGTTGTTGAGCACAACTTGAAGAGCCAGCTAACCAACAGAGCGTCCAGATCTCAGCCTCTGGTCCCCGAGCCCCTGCCTGAGATGATCCCAGTGGTGGTCTTGCTGTTGCTGCTTCTGATTCAAGAAGTGGGTGAGTTGAAAGCTGGTGGGGAATGGTGAGGGGAAAGGGCATGGGCCTTTGTAGCCCATGGAAAATGGTTTGATTCACAGAGGGTGCCTTGGCACAAGACTGACTAATGGACATGAGCTTCACGGAGGAATACCTGATGCTGGTTTTTTGGTTCTACCTTGCTCTAGTCTTTTCTGTTCCATCTCAAATCCTTATCTGTGGTTTCTGAGACAGACAGCCCGATCAGTGTGTCCTTCCTCTCCCTTCCCTTTTCAGTCCTATTCTTCCCTCCTTCTGGGTTTCATGAAACTAAAAGGGAACCAACAGTAATGGTGCCCTTCTGTGCTGCCCTGCCTTCTTTGCTTCTGTCTTACTGTCTAATAGGAGGTGACTAGCCACTCTGGTATCCATACTGGAGAATTACTGGTGTAGTTAGGGAGGTCCATGGCCTTATACTTGGCATTGAGACAAGGAGTTGACAGTAAAAAGTGATTCTTATCTCCTTTAGCTACTGGTTCACATTTCAGTATGGAGATAACCATAGGGTAGGGCTGGGAAACAGTCAAGGGCCCATTCTTTCTTGTTGAAGGTTCTTCAGCATATGTGGGGAATATGTTTACCAAGATCTCTGAGACTTGAGACTTTCCCAGCTCAGGAACCTTGAAGGGCCTTAATGTCTTAACTACCATTGAGATGTCTATGCTGGGAAATGTTAGGGTAATAGTTGAGGGCAGGGAATTATAGGCAAGTGACCCACCAGCCTCAGCTTTGGTGAGGAAGCCAGAAAGCCTAGGTGGATACCTGGATAATGACTTTTTTTTTTTTTTTAACTCTGAGGAGAGTTGAGAATGATGAGAACAGTAAGGAAGAAGTTCAGACCATTAATTTAGTCTGGTTTGTGTCCACAGGTAGTTGTCTAGATATCTGGCTGGATATTGTTACTACAATTACACCATTCTCTGGGTCCTCGCCCCATGTTCTATCCATTCTAGTATTGAGAGGTTTGGGGAGCCCCAGGGATTAGAAAATCGGGAAATTGTTTTTTGTTCCCAGTTATGATCCCTATTTAGAGGGAAATGATGGGGCCAAGGTTAGGAGATGAACAATAATAGACTATTGCTCCTTCCGTAGCCCCAATATACATATCCTTCCTGTCCGGCCACATCAGCCACAGGTCACAGGACTTAGTAAGAAACTCTACTGTGGTTTCTAAGCTGAAGTTGTTGCTGCCTCTGTTTTGCCCTACCCTTCTGAGCTGAGGTTTTGGGTCTCAGCCCAGTGAACACTGATGAGTCCCTTGGGGAGAATTATGCTCAATGATGCTTTAGAATTTCACCATTTGTAAGAAGGAAAAGATCCAGGGGAAAGCCTGGGTATTCAGGATGGAACTTTTTAGTTCTCCCTCCCTTTATAAATTATTTATGTTATCAAATTTGACAGAAACGGTTTTAGGCTTATTTTTCCCCCCAGTGGGTAAGGAGAAAATAAATTTAGAAAGTAAAAGAGCTATAAAATACTGATAACAGCCCACAAGCAGGAGGCAGAGAGAGTATGTATTTCAAAGCCATGACTGAGGTTCCTAGACTACCCAGCCTGGTAGTTAATCAACAGGCATTTATTAAAGACCTGTATGTGCTTGGTACCATATATAAAGTGAAACAGTCTTTGTTCTCAGTAGTTTACCTTTTATCAGAGGACACAGGTATTTGCAGGATTTACCAGGCAGGTTTTGAGTGGAGGGCCCTAGTATCTGTAGGGGTAATGGGAATCAGGAAAGGTTTCATGTAGGTGGTCTTGTTTAAGACGAATCTTGAAGGAAAACCAGGGATTCCAAGAAGTGGAAGTGATGAATGATTCCTGGCAATGGAGACAGCCCAGTGCCAAGGTATGGAGGTGGAACATGGACTAGTCGTGCATGAGGAAGAGTTAGAAACCCAATTTGGCTGGAACAAAGAGTATGTGAAGGGGAATAATGTGTAAGAAGGCTAGAAATAGGCTGGAGGCAGATTATGAAAGGCTTTAGATGGCAAACAGGAGTTCAGATTTGATCCTAAATATAATTAGGAGCTTCTGGGATGGACTGAGATGGGGAGTGACATGCTTAGTACATGCTTTAGAAAAGTTTTTAGCAGTTGTGTGGAGGATAGATTGGAATGGGGAGATTTGAAATGGGGAACACAATTAGGAAACCATTATAATAGGTGAGGTGGTAAGAGCCTAAGTTGTGTTAACAGAAGGGGATGAAAAATATGATGGTGGTAAACATAAGATTGGCACTGGCCTGGGGATTTGGAGGGAGAGCGAGAAGAGTCAGAGATGATGCTGAAGATGTGTACGTTGTGCCCTGAACAGAAATAGAAAAAAAAGGGTAGTTTGTGGGAAAAGGTAAGTTCAGCTTTAGATAGGTTAAATTTGAAATATCTAAAGGACATCCAGTTTGAAATGTTTAATAAGCAGTTAGCAATGTGGAATTCCTGAAACTCAGGAAAGAGACCAGAACTGGATAAATGGAAATGCTTTTTTAATTTGGAGTTTAAAGTTCGGAATAAAAGATCAGTTTTTTGTGTTTTTGTGTTTTTTTTTTTTATGGGCATGATTAAGAAGCAGCTTGTGTCAGTGGGTTAGAGTCCAGCCTTTGGCATATCCTAGCGTTGTGACCACAGGCAAGTTAACTTCTTAGTGATCCAGGAAACTCCCTTAAGACCATATGTTACAGAGGAATTACTGACTCTTATTGGTGGGAAAAGTTTTCCAAATTTATAAAATCACAGGTCCGAACAAAAAATAAAATCCCTGCTGTACCTACCTTAGATGATATATGTAAAAGTGCCTTGAAATGTAATTCTAAGCACTATATAAGTATGTGAAAGCAAAGTAGGTTAACAATTAATGATAAATAATAGGACATAATGCAGTATACACAGAATTTTAATGTATACATTGATATAATCACAGAATTTGAGAGTTGGGAGGGATCTTAGTGGTCCATCTGGTGTACCTCACCCCTAAAAGAAACCTCAATTATGAAATCCCCCCCCCCCCATGCCTCTGCTGGAATACCATCAAGGAGGGCTAACCACTCACCTCTTGAGAAAGATCATTCCAGTTTTGCACAACTCTAATTGTTAAGTGTTTCTTCACATCAAGTCTAAATGAGCTTTGTAACTTAGACACATTGCTCCTACCTCTGTCTTCCCTAATTCAGCCTACACGGCAGCTCTTCAAATTCTTGTAGACAGCTGTCATGTTCCCCCTGAGTCTTCTCTCGAGGTTAACATGCCCAGTTCCTTCACCAGATGTCATGTACTCCAGGTTCTTTGTGGTTACTTTCTGAACCCTCTCTGGTGCTCATAACTGAAGGCAGAGCACAGTGAAAACTCTCACAGTCCTCTTCCTGGAACAGAAACCTGGAAGTTCCTCAATGCAGCACAATATCACATTGACTTTTTTTTGTCTTCTCCCTCTCACTACTGATTTACATTAAGTTGCAGTCCACTGAAATCCCTAGATCTCAGGTCTCCCCCATCTTATACTTGTGAAGCTGATTTTTTTGTACCCAAATTGCAAGACTTGATATTTATCCCTATTGAATTTCATCTTGTAAAATCCAGCCGAATGCTTGAGCCTATCAAAATCATTTTTGGAAACCAACTCTGGGTTGGCCAGTGTGTTAGCTCTCCCTCCCAGTTTTAAGTCACCTGCAGATCTGATGGAACCATCTCTGCTGTTATCCACATCGTTGGTAAACATTTTAAGCAGCACTGGACCAAACATGAATCCCTGGGGAGCTCCACTGGATATCTCCTGTAATGTGGACGTGGAATAATTAATAAGCCCATTTTTAGTTTTGCTACCAAACCAGGTGTGACTCCAACTGATCATACCATCACCTAATCCATATCTCTCATCTTCAGAAGAGTAGTATGAGATACCTTATCAGAAACTTTGCTAAAATCTAGGGGAACAGCATTCCCCTCATCTACCTATCTGGAAAATTGAAGTACCCTATCTGCTATCTCATGCCAAATCACAACCAGGCTTGTGATTTGTTTTTCCCAACTCTATTTCCTCTTTCTAAGGGATTGGTAGTATACTTTAGTGACATCATTTCTATTTCTCTGTCCCTTGACCTTTACCCAAATATTCTGAGTCATGTTTCCTATCTCTGGTTCTTGAATTTCCTCATAAGAATATGTAATTAACATACAATTTTACCTCTTTCCTCCTCTGCCCTCATAATCTATTTCTTTAAGGTGTACACATCTGTTCAAATCAAGGATTGAGATTATGTTGATAATAGCTAATGATGATGATGACTAATGTTAATAGGCTATATATGGCTGGTATCTGACCACACTCACACCAACAGGGGCCTTCCAACCCCATCCTGTAGTTTGACTCATTAATATATATTTAATTTATTAATCTTGAACTCTACAGAAATCTAATGATCGTTAGATTTGTTGACAAATTTACTTCCCTTTAATACATTTGAAATCTCTCACTACTTAGTTAATTAGTTTGAGCCCCTCACTCCAATTCATTAAATATTATTCAGTGAACTAGAGAAACCCCCTTTCCTTGAATAATTGTCCTTATTCATTAATATATTATTCATTCATTCATATATTTAAATATATTAAAATAAATATATACTTTATCGAGGAGTGGAATTGATAAGCATAAAGACACATAACCATACACAACTGCACACATAAGCATTTACATACACATATATAACATACAATGACATCATGTGACCACACATACAGGTAGGTATGTACGCATGTGACCATGTAGACATGTTACATACATGTTCTAACACATGTATAGACTATAGTATACTTAAGTAATAAATCCTAATTGAAACAATATTTCTGTTCATAATAAACAATACGCTATAATATATGTATTACATAATATGTTTTAATATTTAATTATGTACAGCATATTATAATATATGCCATATATTATACTAATAAAATGACATGTATTTTATTAACACATATAATCCATTCTATTTACTATCATAATTACATAATGAATTATAAGATTATATATTATATTGGGTTTCTTTTTGCCTTTTTTAGAGGGCAATTGGGGTTAAGTGACTTGCCCAAGGTCACACCGCTAGTTTTTATGTTAAGTGTCTGAGGCTGGATTTGAACTCAGGCCTTCCTGACTCCAGGGCCAGTACTCTACACTACGCCACCTAGCCGCCCCTCATATATTATGTTAATATATACACACTTCAGAGAGCCAAACTAAAAATATCAGAGTGACTCCTTTTCTCTGGAAACTGCTTTACTCAGGGTTTCTCAAGATATGTTTTAAAGTATCTCCTTCTCTTAAATCCTCTTTGTAAGATAAAGTTTTAAATGACTTCTTCATAAAAGAGCTCTTTATACCTTTCTTCCTGGTTGTATCTTCTTCAACTTCACCCCAGCAATGACAAGAAACATCTCTCCACTGCTGTCTTCATGTTCTCTCCACAGTTTATCTAGGAAATCCTTCTGGATAAAAAGTTAAAGACAAAACCACACATACGATCACCTTGAATCTATAGGGAAAATCACCCACAAAAGAAATGCTGCAGAGATCCTCAGGAATCATGGAGACAGGCTTCACATCCAACTACTTCTTGGCTCTCACTTCCTCCTTCTTCTCTCTCTGTTTTCTCGACATTGCATTTGCTTCTACATTCTCAAAGAGCAAACAATCCCCACAAGCTCTAGAGGGGGATCTTTCAAAGCAGGGGTTAGAAAAGACAGATCACTACATGCTCAAAGGAAAGGTCCAGAAAGAGTTCCAAGTGAATTTGAGGAGGGTTAGAGATCACTGTCATCAGGGAAGATTAAGAAAGGCTTCCTATGAAAGGTAACATCTAAATTGGAGAGAGATTTTGACAGGAAGGCAGAGAGGTATAGCATATGATTTTTAAAGTCAGGAGAAGCTTAAAATTATGTGTGAAACCTGTCTCTGACATCCATTTGCTGTATGACTAGGGGTAAGTCACTTAATCTTTTACATTTCAGTCTCTTCATTTGTATAATGGAGATAACTGGAGCTTCTACCTCATAAAGATCAATGTGAGGAACAAATGAGATAATGTCTGTACAGTGCTTTGTGAACTTTTAAAGTGCTGCATAAATAGCTACTATTAATGGTCAAAGATGAGAAGGGAGTGTGCTGGCATCAGGACCAGAATGAAATACACAGAGGGAGAAGGGTGCAGTATCAGAGAGAGGGAAGCATTTGAAATAAGGCAGGTTGGAGCCAGGTTATGGAGGTCCTCAGATGCCAGGATTATATTTCACTGGATGAGCTAAAAGGGCTGCTGGAGCTTTTGAAACAGAAAAATAATATGTTTGACTTAAAATATTTAAAAGATTATTTTGGCACATTTATGAAAGATGGACTGGGAAGGGGGAAGCCTAGAGAAAGGGAGACCGCTTATGAAGTTACTAGAACAGCAAAGGGGAGAGGTAATAAGAGCTTGGCTTGAATGAGCTTAATAAATGGTATAATTGAGATGGAGGAAATGACTATGGAAGGTAGTCTCCCTTCTCTATGTTTTAATGTTGAAAGAGGCATTTAAAGAACAGTTGTGTGAGGAACACTGATCAAATCAGCTCTAGAAGAAAGATGGCCTCTCAGATAAAATTCTGAGGAAAGAACAGATGGCTCTTTTTTTGGGCAGGGGACACAGTTCCAGAAGCCCTTATCACTCATGCCTTGATGATTACAATAGCCTGCTGTGGGTCAGCCTGCTTTAGGTGTTTCCCCACTACAATCCATCCTCCATTCAGCCACTACAGTGATTTTTTTTAAAATGCAGGTATGATCATCTCACCTTCCTACTCAATAAATTCCAGTGTCTTCCTCTTGCCTCTAGGAGTAAATATAAAAAGCTCTGTTTGGCATTCAAAGCCCTTCATAAGCTGTCTTTCTGGTCTTTTTACACCTTACTCCCCAACTCATACTCTTTGACATTGATTTCTTGGCTGTCCCAATAACAAGACACTCCATCTCTCAACTCAGAGGCATATGCTTTGGGTGGCCCAAATGCCTGGAAAGATCATTTTCCTCAACTCTGACTACTGACCTTAATGGCTTCCTTTAAGTCCTAACTAAAATCTCACTTTCTGTAGAAAGCTTCACCTAACCCCTCATAATTCCAGTGCCATACCTCTTCTAATTATTTCCTACTTATCCTACATGTAGCTCACTCTGTATATATTTGTTTGCTTGTTTCCACCATTAGAGTGTAAACTCTTTTAGGATAAGGACTGTCTTTTGCCTTTTTGTATACCCAGTACTTATCACAGTGAATAGCGCATAGTAGGCACTTAATAAATGTTTATTGATTGACTGACCCATGAGGAAATATGCTACCCACCTCCTGACAGACATGACAGACTCAAGATGCAGAATGAGACATATGTTTTTCACATGAACAATAGTATTTTTCATATATATGTGTTACATATTTATTTTTAATGTTCTTATAAAATTTCTAGTTCCAAATTTTTTCCCTTCCGCCAACTGAGAAGGCAAGCAATCTCATATCAATTATACAGGTGAAATTATGCAAAACATTTCCATAGTAGCTATGGTTTTTTAAAACAAGAAAAATTAAAACATGAGAAAATTATACTTCAATTTGCACTCAAAGTTCATCAGTTCTCTGGAGGTAGGTAGCATTTTTTTTTTTTAACCATAAGTCTTTTGGAATTGTCTGGCATCGTGGCATTCATCAGAGTAACCAAACCTTTTACATTTGATCATCATTACATTGCTGCTAGTGTACACAGTGACCTCCTGGTTCTTCTCACTTCAGTTTGAATCAGTTCATATAAGTCTTGCTATGTATTTCTGAAACTACCCCTCCCCGTCATTTCTTTTGGGATAAGAGTACTCCATCACAATCATAGATTTCAACTTGTTCAGCCATTCCTTTACTGATGAGCATCTCCTCGTTTTCCAATTCTTTGCCACCACAAAAAAAGCTGCTATAAATATTTTTGTATGTATGGGTCCTTTTCCTTTTCCTTTGATCTTTTTGGGATACAGACTTAGTCATAGTAGTAGTAGTAGTGGTAGTAGTAGTAGTAGTCGTAGATCAAAAGGTATACACAGTTGATAGACCTTTGGGCCTACTTTCAAATTATTCTGCAGAATGGTTGGACCAATTCACTAATCTAGCAACAGTGTATTAGTGTACCTATTTTTCCCTCCTCCCCTCCAGCATTTGTCAAAGCTATAGATAGTTTTTATTTCTTCTTTTGAGAAATGCCCTTATATCCCTTGATCATTTATCAGTTGAGGAATGACTCTTAATTTTAGAAATTTGGCTCAGTTCTCTACTCAGTGTATATTTGAGACACTAGGCCTTTATCAGAGAAATTTCCTTTAAAATTTTTTTATATTACTTCATTGTCAATGGTATTATTTAACAAAGTGTGATTTTCCTGATTATCTCTTAATTAGGCCTACTTTTGCTTTTGCTTTGTCTGAAGCTTATTAGTTTCTGTTCCAGCCTTTTACTTTAATTCTGTGGTGTCTTTCTGTTTCAAGTGTGTTTCTTCTAACCAACATATTGTTGGATTCTGGTTTCTAATTCATTTTGTTAACTGCTTCCATTTTATGGGTGAGTTTATCCCATTCACATTCACAGTTGTGATTAATGTGTATTTTCCCTCCAACCTATTTTCTTCTTCTTCCTCTCTTTTTATCCTGTCTCTCCTCAAATGTCAATTTTCCTTCTAACCAATTTCTCCCTTAATCTGTCCTCCCTTTTATCATTCCCCTCCTTTTTCTTATCCCCTTCCTCTTTCATTTCCCTGCTGGGTAAGCTAAAATTGAGGGAATTGAGGGGATTAGGTTGTTAATTGTGAGAATTAAGTAAACCATACTGACTCCATCTTATGACAATTCTGGAACTAGTTCAATTCCCTTTCTGTTCTATTATGGGTCTAATCTAAATTTGGTCTTGTGAGAAACTTTATTCAATTGTGAGAATTGAGAGAAAACCTTATTGCATTGTTTGAACCTACCCCTGTGTTACTGGGAAACCGGACTATCTCTACCTGCTATTTAGAGACTCTTGACTAAAGACCTAGGTTATGCTGACCAGAAATCTGGTGAAATTCAAAGATTGATTCAAGGTGTTTTCTCACAATTATACATCCCAAGCAACTGATCAGTTATTATTTCTGTATTTCTTTGTTTATGGACACTCCCCCCACCCTGAATTTAAGGAATTGCATGTTTGTTCTCCCCCTCCCAATTAGAAATCAATTATCTAATGTACTCTCCTTTTAATTAACTGACCTTATTTGATTAATTTTTTTTAACTTACAGAAGTCTGTGTTCCTCTGTACTGTGTTTCAGGTCTGGTCTAGTTTTGTTAGGCAGTTGGCCTGCATTGCTTAGCAAGTTGATATGCTCAGAAGATCAAGCCTTTGTTTTCTCAATTATTTCATATTTCACCTGCCACAAGGCTTGTTTTTTTTTTTAAATAGCTGTTCTTGTATTTTTTTCTTTTGAGTTTATGTCTTGGTCTTACCTGCAACCGTAATAGTTTTTGATAGTCAAATCTTTTTGTTGTTGTTGCTCATTTTTTCAGTCTGTTTCTTGACTTTGAACTCTATTTTAAACTTGGGCTCTGTTCACCAGGGGGTGGGGAGGCACTGTGTCAAGCTTTAGGCTTTTTTGTGCTGCTGTTTTCAGAGCTAGTGCTGGGGGTTTGGAAGTTTTCGGGTACTCCCAAAGTGGTGTGATCCTGGGAGATGTGTGGTCACTGCTCTTTATCCTCAGCAACCACAAGTTCTAGTCTTCCTCTTTGCGTTGGAACTGTGACCAGGGCCTCTGCTCCTTCTTGACCATCCCCAGCACTGCTCTCTGCCCTGGAAGTTGCAACTTAGGACTGTAAATGAACAGTAGCGTTGCCGGGCAGCACCAGTTGTACCCAGTGCTAGCAAAAGGTTCCTGTAATCTTTTTCTGACCAGTTTTTCAAACCCCTTACCATCTGAGCTGAGTTCTCCTGAAGCTGCTGCTGTCACTACCACCACTGCCACTTGTGTGGGTTCTAGACAGGCCTCCGTCCCAGTGTCACAGACTTCTCCTGCCAAAATCTTCAGTTTTCTTAGGCCAGAAAAATCTCTCATCTCCACCTTTTGTTGGCTGTGGCATTCCAAATTTTTATTTGAGGTGTTATTTTAAAGTCGCTTGGGGAGGGGGAATGTTGGAAGAGTTAGCTAGGTGGCTGCCCCTAACCCACAGTCTTGGCTCCCCTCAGACTATTCTAAAGAGAAAACCTGAGAAAGAACTACCCTTCAGATAAATACACTGAGATGATCTGTTTGAAGACAGAGCCTAGACTGAGGAAATGATGACTGCCGGCCATTGTATTTCATCAACTTCTTTGCATATAATTGTTTTCTGAGTCTCAAAGGCTATAGCTGATAAATTATAAACCAAATAGCTATTTGAGGACTATGGGGAAATTATTGTTGAGCTCAAGCCTGATAGAAAGGTGGATTTTTTGGGTTAGAGAAAGTCATAGCTCTTGAGGAGGCCTGATTTGAGGAGTTAGACAAGAAGAAGAGAATACTGAAGGAGCAGATGACCCGATGAAGACAGAAGTAGGAAAAAGCAAGAACAGGAAAAGTCGTAATATCTACACAATAGAAGGTAAAAGGATAAGGATAACATATACTCAGTAGAAAGCAAAAGCAGTGTAGCAGAATGAAGAGGGGAGGAGACTGTCATTCGTGGCTCAAAGGAAGGAGAAGAGACATCTCTGGCCTCTTTTCCTCCTACCCTTCTCCAAGGGAGACTTTCATTTCTGTCAGGAGGGAAAGCAGAAAGTTAGGGCCAGAGGCTAGCACTCTGCTCTTTTCAGATAGAGGGGGTACCAGACTAGAAGTATATCTGACTGCTCCCTTAAATATTTGTCTAGGAGATGTGATCAAGTTTAAGCTAACTTTTGATCGCTTTTTCATTTTGTGGGGAAGGAGAGAGCCCAAGCTCTATATTCTAGGCTTGATTTCTTCCTTATCCAATACCAGTTCCACAATAAACAATGAACAGATGACAAAGAAACCTATTTATCCAAATCTTAGCAGAATAGAAATAAGGGAAGGTATACATAGGAGAATATATACCAGACAACACAAAGTGGAAAAACTCTCCCATTGGGACCTAGGTAACTCAGCTCAACAAAGAAAGAGGGTTCTAGGTCTTGCTCAAGGAAAATCTCCCAGAAGTCTCTGGAGTAGCAGATAGGAAATAGGGAACAATGAAAACTTTTGATTCTTCTCATGTCTTCCCAAAGTCTTTTCCTTCAGCAACCTGAAATAGAATTGGCTTCTTCCATTTTCTCTCTTTAAACTGGAAGCCAGGAGCACCTGAAGTGACTCAATACTAGAAAAATTATTTAAGCCTGATGAGTCCTTTGATGGGTTCCCAGAAGGGAAAATCTCCCCTGAAAAGTCCTGACAGTGGACTCAATGAGGACTCTTGCTTGGAGAGTTTGAAAGGGGTTCTTCCTGAGAACTGAAGTTTTTACCTGTCAACAACTCTGCCGTGTTCCTCTTATAGGGAAGTGCTTTCATCTCCTCCAGTAAGAAGAAAACCTTATACTAATGGGATTGGGACAGGGATTAGAGCAGAAGTTATCAAAATGTAATAGTTCAGGAATCTGGGTCCCACACATGGAGGGATGTGCACATATGGGGGAAATGGGCATCTACTTAAAAAAACTTAGAGGGGCGGCTAGGTGGTGCAGTGAATAGAGCGCCGGCCCTAGAGTCAGAAGGACCTGAGTTCGCATCCGGCCTCAGACACTTAATCCACACAAACAAAAACCTAGCCATGTGACCTTGAGCAAGTTACTTAACCCCAATTGCCCTAAAGGGGCGGCTAGGTGGCGCAGTGAGTAAGAGTGCCGGCCTTGGAGTTGGGATGACCCGAGATCAAATCCGACCTCAGAAAATGAGCACCCACACATAAATAATGACTAGCCGTGTAACCTTGAGCAAGTTACTTAACCCCAATTGCTTATTTAAAAAAAAAAAAAACTTAGGAGAAAGGCACATGAGTAGTAAAATCCACGTGCCCAAGGGCAACCTATAA
This sequence comes from Gymnobelideus leadbeateri, assembly GCA_011680675.1. Taxonomy (NCBI): domain Eukaryota; kingdom Metazoa; phylum Chordata; class Mammalia; order Diprotodontia; family Petauridae; genus Gymnobelideus; species Gymnobelideus leadbeateri. The sequence continues at coordinate 197,150 of WOXC01012315.1, forward strand.
TTCTGGACATTGGGATTTAATGTCCAGGGTCTTTTAGAGTTCATTTTACACCATGAGTCACTTCTTGACCAAAGCTATTTCTTTTCTTCGCTCAAGTTGCTGAAGCATCAAAAAGCACTTTTAGCAAATAGCCATCCTTGTCAGGGTGCAAAGAAGGCATTAAGCTCTTCCAGTAACAAGTAGTTCCCTTAAGATAGAGAACTGCCACGCTTCCCTTAGATCTGGAGTTCTGTGGAGTTTCTTATTCTCAAACTACAGATAATGACAAACACTTGCAGCCCTCCCCCCCTAGCCAGCTCTTCAAATTGCACAGTATTATGTTTTGTCCAATTAGACCTCACTAAAATTATGCCTCTTCTCATAACAATGCAGATGCAAAGCCTGTCTTTGCCCCTCTGTTTTTCCTGCTCAAGAGAGAAAGAGCAGTAAAGGGCAACACATGCAAACCCTTGAAAGGTTACAACCCAATTGCTAGTAGACAATTTTGCCTCCCTCCAGTCAAACAGCCCTCAGTAAAGCAAGTAACTCTACTTTTCTAATTAGCATGGCTTCTGGATCCTGTCAGCTTTGATTGGTTCCTATATTCTGTCTTCTGTAAGCAGCTCCTCTCATTGCCACCTATACTATCCATCCCAGAGTCTTCTTATGGTCAAGTTCTCCCCTATCTTCTTTCTTTAACCAGTCATGTCCTACTGCTTTTGATCTTCTTCCCTTCTTCTAATGCCTCAAGCATCTCCCTGTAAGCAGAGACTGTTTCTAAGTTATAACATGAATCTCAAAAAATCCCATCTTTCTGTCAACAATCCATATATATTCTTCTTGTAGTCCCCAAACAGTTATTTGATTTATATTTTATCAGCTACATTGGTCAGGACTCTGAAAACAAATGCATGCTAGTTAGCTGATGGACCATAGTGCCCAGTAGCCATTGTTTCCTCAGTCAGTCCTCTACCTTCAAACAGGTCCTTTCAGTACATTTTATTGAAGAGGAGTAAAGACACATATCTGGGAGCCATGACCAATGTACAAATTTGCTTTGTTTGACTATGCATATTTTTTACAAGGATTTTATTTTTCTTTTTTTTCTCACTGGGAAGGAGGGAGGTAGGAGGGAATGAAAATAGATTTCTGTTTAGAAAAAAATTTCAAAACCACTTTCATCTCAAACTGATTTCCTGCACATATGTTATCTGCTCCTTTCAGAAACCAAAATGTCCACATATGAAAGGGGAAATACCTTGCAGATAAAAGTATAAGGCTGGAGTCAAAATCTCCTCAGCCCACTTAGCTCTGTTATATTTCAGTCAGTCAGTAAACATGTATTAAGGTCCTACTCTGTTCCAGGCTCTGCTAAGTACTGGGGATGCCAAAAAAGAGGCAAAAGATAGTCATTCCCTGCCTTCAAGAAGCTCATGATCTAAGCAGGTCAGAGAATATCTTGATTGTTTAGGTATGAACAAGGTCTAAACACATCCCTAGATATTATAGGAAGTGTTCAAATTGTTCCTGGACTTGGTTATGTTCTGGAGTGCAGGCAAAGATATAAAACTAGGAGCTACTTCAGAATTCAAGGTGTTTGGGTGAGCCACTAGCAAGGAGATGTTTTAGCCAAACCTGCCGGAAGGAATCATTTGGGGGCAGGAGAGCATCTTGGCCTCAGCCTCCTCCCCTCAACTCCCAACCCCTTTGCTTGGAGGAAGACTTTGGGAACTTGGAGGATTGAAGGATTTGAACTTTTTCATTGACATTTTAGGAATGTCGTTCAAATAGCTGATAACGGTGTTTACATCAGGAAATGGGGACGTGCTAGAAGAGCTAAGGAAAGCAGATTCAAGGCTCTACAAAGAGTCCAGCAAAAAATCTATGCCACACCTAAGGGGAATGTCTTGATTACTCTATCAAAAGGACTTTTGGGACCTACATCCTTACCTTGCTACATCTTGCTCTCTAGCTTGAGCCCACTTTCTCTTGGACTTTGCATGTACTGGGGGGAGGGTGTGTTACAGATTTTGGGGAGAATGTTTTGTACCAACTTTCGTCCGGTGACAAATGAATATTTTTTTTTACAGAAATAATGTCTTTTTTTAAAGTTAATTTCTTTATTTTTAGTTTTTAACATTCACTTCCATAAGTGCTAAATTTTCTCCCTCTCCCTTCTCTTCCCCCTCCCCTCTCCTACTCCCAAGATGGGATATAATCTGATATAGACTCTACATATACTTTCCTATTAAACTTATTTTCAGATTAGTCATATTGTATAGAAGAATTAGAACCGATGGGAGGAACCATGACATAGAAAAAAACCAAAACAAAACAAAAAAAGAAAATAGGCTGCTTTGCTCTGCATGAATGCATATTTCTAAAAGCTAATTGAGTCTATCTGACTGATTGATATCAACTGACAATCATAAGAGGAGGCACATTGATGAGGGCAATAGAAAGACTCCCCTATCCCATAAGGCTACCCTTGTTGTAGGGCCCTAACCCTGAGGAAACAAGTATGGGACAAGCTTTACTGAGGGAAACCCCACCTTCCAGTGTGAATGGAAGTTTGGGATACAAGCCCCAGAACATATGCTCATGTGCTACATGTAGAATATACTACAATGGGACAAACATTGAGCCTTTCCCATTTGTAGAGACTTTCCTCTTCCTTCTCAGGGATTTGGCAGGAATAATCTCTCCTCTCTAGATTCTCACCTAAATCTTCATTTTCCACCAGGTAAATGGCCTTAAATGGACCCAATGGAACAAGTTACTTATCACACATAATTGAATATGTTTTGACCCAAGAAATGTACCAGGTCTCAGTGAGTTGGCATCATTATGACCCTACTCTTATGGAAGAAATATTATGGAAATAGAGTCAATAACATTTGATAATTGATCATATATGAGAGATGATGTCTGTAGATTTAGAGCTGGAAAAACCTTAGAGTACACCTAGAAGGGAGAAAAAAGAGTTAAGGATGACTCAGGTTCTGTGTCAGATTGACCGGAAGGAAAACGATGTCATAAACAGAAATAAGGAAGTGGGGAGGGAGGGCAAATTTGGGAGAAGAAGGCAATGAGTTCAGTTTTGGACACATTGAGTTTGAAGTGCTAGAAGAACATTCATATAGAGATGTCTAGCATTATCTTAGAATAGTAAAATTACAGCCACATCCAGAGAAAGAACCATGGAGTCACATTATAGAATGAAGCAAGCTATTTTTTTGTTTAGTTTTGTTTTCTTTCTCATGGTTTCCCCCCTTCATTATAATTTTTCTATGCAACATGACTAATGTGAAAATGTCTTTAATAGGAATGTATATGTAGAGCCCATGTCAGATTGCAAGCAATTTAGGGGAGGAAGGGGAGAGGGAGGGGGAGAAAATTTAAAACTTATGGAAGTGAATGTTGAAAACTAAAAATAAATAATTTAATAAAAAAGTAAAATTAGGGGCGGCTAGGTGGCGCAGTGAGTAGAACACCGGCCCTGGAGTGAGAAGGACCTGAGTTCGGATCCAGCCTCAGACACTTAACACACAGAAACAAAAACCTAGCCGTGTAACCTTGGGCAAGTTACTTAACCCCAATTGCCCTCCAAAAAGCAAAAAAAAAAAAAAAAAAAAAAAAGTAAAATTAGAATTTAAGAGAAAAACTGGGAATAGATATGTAGTTTGAAAACAGCAACTTAAGCAGGTGTTCTCAAAATGGAGAACCAATTCAAATTCTGTCTTTCCAACCTCTTCACATATTGGCTTCCTTACAACACTCAAGTGGCTTTAAAGATACACAATTACTTTCAAAACATAACTCAGAGTTATACAGAAAATAGTCTTCACACTTAAATTTTACACATTGCAAACAAGTGACTGTACACATACCAACATACATGGCTTGTTGTTAAAAGTCACTGAGAACAAAAAGATTGAACATTTAATGTTTTAAAATGAAAAGGGTTCTGCCATAGAACAATGCAACAAATACTTATTATGATAATTAGAAAGGTTTTTTTTTTGTGGATTCAACAGTAACTTTTTTTCCCTCAATTAAACAAATGCTTTATTAACTTCTAGTTTACATCATTCATTTCCGCCAGATTTTGAGTTACAATTTTTTCCCCCGTTTTTCCCCTACCCACCATCCCAGAATAGCAGTCCCACAAGATATCCCTTCCTCCAATCTATTCTCTCCCATATCTTCTCCCATACCCCCCTCGTCTCTTCCATTAGAGCAAGGTGAATCTCTGTGCCCCAATGCCTGCACATCTCATCTCCCAATTACATGCAAAAGAGTATTGATAATAGTATTTATATATATTTGAAGCATTTAATTTTTTTTTGTTTTTGTTTTTGGAGGGCAATTGGGGTTAAGTAACTTACCCAAGGTCACACAGCTAGGTTTTTTGTTTGTGTGTGCGTTAAGTGTCTGAGGCCGGATCCGAACTCAGGTCCTTCTGACTCCAGGGCCAGTGCTCTATTCACTGTGCCACCTAGCCGCCCCTAAAGAACTATCTACTTACTTTTTTTTTTTTCTGAAGCATTTAATTTTAAGACCTCGAATTTCAGATCCATTCCCTTCCTCCCTTGTCACCCATTCCCTCTGGGAAGATAAGTAATTCAGTATGTGTTGTACATGTATATCTATGCAAAATATTACCATAGTAGATATATTGTACAAGGCTGCTTATAATTCCCTCCCACCCATCCCACCCTCCACCTGGTCCATTCCCTACTTGATCCTGTCCCTCTTCTATAGTGGGTACTTCCAACCTCCCTTTCCCCCAAGAATGCCCTCCCATCTATCATCCCTCTTCTCATCCCCTTTCCCCCTATTCTGCTGCAGGTTGAGATATCCCATTTAGTATGTATGTCATTCTCTCCCTGAACCAGATTCAGTGAGAATGTGGTTTTGCCTTTTTGCCTTCCTATTCTTCCCCTCCCCTGCAGCCACTTCCCCTTGCTTCTTCTACATGAGATAGTTTACCCTACCCTGTCTCTCCCCATCTCCTCTTGCCATTTTCCTCTCTCACCTCATAATTTTACCCCTTGAGTATCCTCCCTTCCCAACAAATTCTCTCTGCCCTCTCTCCATGTATAACTATAAACATATACACACACATTCACATATATATTCATATGACCATACACCCTTCTTCCATTATTTTCATACTGAGAAAGGTTTCATCAGTCACAGTTATTGTTTTTCCATATAGGAATGTAAATAGTTCCACTTTGATAAGTTCCTTTTGATTTCTTTTCCCTGATTACCTTCTCAGGTATCTCTTGCTTCTTGTGTCTGGATGTCAAATTTTCTATTCAACTCTGGTTTTTTTCCTCAAGAATGCTTGAAAGTCCTCTATTCCACTGAATGACCATATTTTCCCCTGAAACAAAATACTCAGTTTTGCTGGGTAGGTGACCCTTGGGTTCATTCCCAGTTCTTTTGCCCTCTGGAATATCATGTTCCATGCCCTTCGATCCCTCAGTGTAGAAGCTGCCAGGTCCTGGGCTATTCTGATTGTGTTTCCACAATATTGAAATTGTTTCTTCCTGGCTGCTTGTAGTATTTTCTCCTTGATCTGGGGATTCTGGAACCTGGCTATAATATTCCTGGGAGTTTTCTTTTTGGGATCTTTTTCAGGAGGTGATCTGTGGATTCTTTCAACCTCTATTTTGCCCTCTGGATCTAAAACATCAGGGCAATTTTCCTTGAGAATTTCTTGAAGGGTGATTTCTAGGTTCTTTCTTTGATCATGGCTTTCAGGTAGTCCAATAATTTTTAAATTGTCTCTCCTGGATCTATTTTCCAGGTCAGTGGTTTTTCCCATGAGATATTTCACATTGCCTTCTAATCTTTCATTTGTTTGGATCTGCTTAACAGCATCTTGATTTCTCATAAAGTCCTTAGCTTCCATTTGCTCCAGTCTAACTCTGAAGGAATGAATCTCCTCAGTGAGCTTTTGAGATTCTATTTCCATCTGGCAAATTCAGTTTTTTAAGGCATTCTTCTCCTCATTACCCTTTTGGGCCTCCTTTGCCATTTGAGTTATTCTGTTTTTTAAGGTGTTGTTTTCCTCAGTCAGGCTGTTGACCCTCATTTCATACTTTTCCTGCATCCTTCTCATTTCTCTTCCCAATTTTTCCTCCACTTCTCTTATTTGATTTTTAAAGTCCTTCTTAAGGTCCTCTATGGCCTGTAACCTGCTCATATTTTCCTTTGGAGCTTTTGGAGCAGAATTTCTGACCTCACAGTCCTCTTCCTGTTCCATGCTTTGATCCTCTTTGCCCCCCAAAATAGGAATCTAATGTTGCCTTTTTCTGTTTATTTTGTTTCCTTTGCCTGGGCATGTTGCCACTTAATTACTTGACTTTTGGGCTTGCTGCCACAGTAGGACTCTGCCATCAGACAGGGGATCTTCCGTTCCGAACATTGGGGTCTTCACAACTTTCTGGCAAGCTGGATACCCACCCCATGACCTCCACCCCAGACCACAATCCAGATCCAGGGAGGTTAAAGCAAGAGCGATTACCCCCCAAGACTGATCACTGGATCTCCCTACAGTTCGCAGGCCAGGAGCTGGAGCTGCCACTGGAAACTGCAAAATGTTGTGTCTTCTCAGCGGCTTCTAGCCCCCAGGGGAAGAAGCCGACGCGTTCCCCAAATACTGGTCCCAAAGTCCATAGGGCACTAACCTCTCACTTTGTCCTAGACCTGTCTGTGTTGATAATTCTGGAATCGCCACAGCTGCTGGTATTCTGGGGTCCCTCCAGCTGGCTGTTGGCCTGGCCGCCCTGGGGCTAAAACCTCAGCTCAGGCAGACCTGGGCTCAGGGAAGACTCAATGGGGTGATCATTATATTGGGAAATAATTGTAGAAAAGACACAAATATCTTCAAGAAAATGTTTATACAATAAACTCATGGGAATGAATGAGAGAACCAAAGGAAAAGGGCAGCTAGGTGGCGCATAAAGTGCTGGGCCTGAAGTCAGGAAGACTTGAGTTTGAATCTAGCCTCAGATACTAAGTAAGTGTGTGATCCTAGGTAAGTCACTTAAAAAAAATAAATGAAGTTATTTATTTTTAGTTTTCAACATTCACTTCCATAAGTTTCTAATTTTCTTTGCTTCCCTCCATCCTCCCTCCCCAAGACAGTGTGCAATCCAATATGGGCTCTACATATTCATTCTTATTAAGCATATTTTCATATTAGTCATATTGTATAGAAGAGTCAGAATATATGAGAGGAATCATGAGAAAGAAAACAAAACAAAACAAAAAATAGAGCAAATAGTATGCTTTGATCTGCATTCAGATTCCATATTTTTTCCTCTGGATGTGAATAGCATTTTCCATCATGAGTCCTTTGGAATTGTTTTAGGCCCTTGCATTTCTGAGAAGGGCTAAGTCTATCAAAATCAGTCATCAAAGATGATGGCTGTTACTGTATACAATGTTCTCCTGGTTCTGCTCACTTCACTCAGCATCAGTTCATATAAGTCTTTCCAAATTTTTCTGAAGTCTGCCAGCTCATCATTTCAAAATAGCAAAATTTATTGTAGCACATTATATTGATGTACCATGACTTGTTCAGCCATTCCCCAATTGATGGGCGTCCCCTCAATTTCTAGTTCTTGGCCATGTCAAAAAGAGATGCTGTAAATATTTTTTTGTACACATGGGTTCTTTCGCCATTTTTATGATGTCTTTGGGATACAGCTGGTCAAATCACTTAACTCTGCCTCACTTGCTAAAATGAACTAGAAAAGGAAATTGCAAACCACTACAATAGCTTTGCCAAGAAAACCCCAAACAGTATTGGTGTTCTATGGTCCACACAATGTTGGGAAGAATCAGAAGCAATTGAACAAAAACAACAACACCAAAAAAGAAGCAAAAATCAAGATAATAGTAATGATAATACTAATGAGTATTTATATAACCTACTAAGCATCAGGCATAAAATAGTACAGAGCAGAGCCTGAGGAAACATACACACTTAGGGTATGAGAGGAGGAAGATGCATTACAGGAGTATTTAGATCGAAGAAACAGCCTTACACAAAGCCGAGAACAGAGAGTGCAGAAGACCCTGTGCTCTGCCATGTCAAAGTCTCATTCTCCACTCCCCAACCCATCTTGAGGACTTGGAGACTGGTAGTGAGGCATGTGCACTGTTAGAGAAGGAGATAACCTCCCTTCTCTTCTCTTCCCTCTGTTCCTCCCCTCAAGACCCCCACTACTGTCCCTCTGACCCCTGAAGCTAACTTTTGGACTTTCCCTTTTCAGCGGCTCTGTCTGAGCCCCAACTCTGTTATATTCTGGATGCTGTGCTGTTCACCTATGGCATCGTCCTCACTCTTCTCTACTGCCGCCTCAAGGTACTGGGGGCCACAGAAATGTGTAGGAGTGCTGGTACGAGTAGGGATCCTGTATGGGAAAAGGGGAAGGGAAATCAGTTTTGCCTGCGAAAGTGGCTATGTGGAGGAGGACATTGTTTTTCTGCACTGATGACTTTCTTTTTCCACTTTCCCTCAGATCCAGGTGCGAAAGGCAGCTACTAGATTTGAGGTATGGACCAACTCCCCATCCTCCACCCCTCAGTACCCAGGAGCTGTTATTGTCTTTGCTAACCCTTAGCTCCAGTGAAGCTGGAAGCCTCAGAATTTGAAGACTCAAGGGGAGGATGCTTAAGATCCTGCTAGAAAAAAGTATCCATAGGTACTGGGACCACAATATCACTAGCTCCTGACATTCTCAAGACCAGCAATCAGATGTGGTAAATGAGCATAAGGTGGAAGTGGTCGTACTTGTTTGAGGATGTCCTTGTGGGTCTCAGTGAGCATGGGTTTGTGTACTTAAGCACTAAGCATTTGCTGAGCAAACCCACACCTATCAACCTAAGGGTGGATTTGCTGAAGCTCTGATCTTTGAACACTTCCCAATAACAAAGTAAGGTTGTGTATGCTAAAGCCTTAAGTATTTTTTCAGTCATGGCTGACTCTTCATGACTCTACTTGGGGTTTTCTTGGTGGGATACTAGAGTGGTTTGTCATTTCCTTCTCTAGCTCATTCTTCAGATGAGTCTTCCTGGCTCCAAGTCCAGCACTTTATCCACTGTGCCACCTAGCTGCTCCCTGTCCTGGTTATCACCTTAGTAAAAGGAGTTGGGAGCTCCCTGTGAGCTGGAGAATCCTCCATACCAAGATCTTAAATTTACCCATGAGCCATAAAGGGGTGGGAATGGGTACTAAGGAGATTCCTAGAATCCTGGATACCTTATACTCTATATCCTCTCTTTTCACAGAAATCTGAGGAAGTCTATACGGTAAGTAACACTTAGTGGTCCTTGCCATTATTGTTAACCATAGGAATGGGTTAAAGGGCTCAGCTCCTTTAAGAAATTGAGGATCTTGAAAATGATCACAAAAGAGTAAAAGTTGGGGGAGGGCATAGTAAAGGGTGCCTGATTGGAAGGCCATTGGGAGGGCTATGGTCATTATGGAGGTAGGGGGATTGGGCAGTGGGAAGTTCACCTTGGGTTGGAATGATGGTCTTGGTTCCCTAATGAACCTCTAACTCACTGTCCTAGGGACTGAGTACCCGGACCCAGGAGACTTATGAGACACTGAAATATGAAAAGCAGCCACAGTAGAAGAAGAACTAAGGAGAGCACCCCCATGGTCACAACAGTCTCTTAGTCCTAGTCCCCTCTACCACCTGAGTGCCCTTCTTTGCCCCAACCTCTGTGCATTAAAATCTACACATGAAGTGTCTCTATCGTCCTCATTAATATGGTGGAACTTCCATTCTCTGATAATCAGCTGGCTATGCCCCTTTATTAATAAATAATCCCACCTGCCCCTTTTACTATCCCTGCCCTCCATTAATATGCAAAGATGTTATTGACCCACATTACTATTCACATACTGACGCTTGACCATCCCATGTTATTAAAGGGTCTCCTGTACCTTGCCCTACATCATCCCAATCCCTGCCCCACCTTTCCCCTGTTGATTGTGGGGTTTTGAAGGGTGGGGCTCATCCCTCAATAAAGCTGCCATTGGCTGGAGTTTTCTGTTCTGCCGGACATTGAATACTTACCTTGACCAGGATCTACAGAGTCTATCATCGAACCATAAATCTGATTGGAGAGTAGGATTGCAGAGTTGGATAGTATGATATTAGGTTATTTAGGGGACATAAATACCATCCTGAGTCAGTCCCATGATCCACACGTCACCCACAGCATTCTGTCTCTGTCAGTGGACTGGGCAATGAGTTTCGGAAAGCCTTGGTTATTTCCCCTGGCAACCACACTCAGTGTTTAGGGATCTATAAGAGGAAGTATGGTGTAATGAAGAGAGTGTAGGACTTAGAGGCAGGAAACCTGGGTTCTGTTCCTGTCTGACCCTAACTGGTTGTGTATCCCTGGACAAGTAGGTTAACATCTCCATACCTCAGTTATGTTAAATGGGTATAAAATTTATTACTATCTCACCAGTTTGTTGCAAGGAAAACCTGAGTTCAAATTCAGTCTCAGATACCTAATAGCTGTGCAACCTTGTACAAGTCACTTAACTTTTGTTTGCCTCAGTTTCCTTAACTACAAAATGGGGATAATAATAGCACTTGCCTCTTAAGGTTGTGAAGATCAAATGAGATATTATTTGTAAATCAATTTGCATAGTGCTTGGCACATAGTAGGTGTCATATAAATACTGTATATAAAATACATGTTATATGTGTACGTGTATGTATGTGTATGTATATATACATACACACATACTATCTATCATCTATCCATCCATACACATATAAATATGTATGTATAGCTATATAAAACTTGCCCAGGGTCAGACAGCTGGTATCTGAGGCTAGATTTGAACTCAGTTCTTCCAGACTTCAGGCCCAGCATTCTATCCACAGTCCCACCTTGAACTCCTTGAGACCTTAATGCCTCAATACTGTATATCAAATATACACTCCTACTTAGGCCTTCAATGAAATCCCATTCTGTACCATGAGGTATGTATGGTAAGTATCTTAATTTCGTAAATGAGGAAGCCAAAGTATGAAGCAACCGACTCTTCTTGACAAAGAGGTCAAGTGATTTCCCCTAAAGTCACACAGTTTCTAATAGATTCAGAATGAGAATACAGAACACCAAACCAGGCACCCAGATTCCTATTTTTTCCATTATCTTCCCCTTCTCCTGATAAGATATGGGCAAAAGAGTGAACTTAGTTGGTGAAGGGTCATGAAAACCACATAGAGAAGGTTGAGTTTTGTTATCTGGGAGATAGTAAGATTCTGAGCAGGGGAGGCAAGGTTATTAGATAAAAATGGAGGCTAATGGAAATATTTGTTTTAAAGGCAAATTGGGGTTGTTTCTAGTAAAAAAAAAAAGCCTCAGTCTCTTCTGCCCCACATCTCAGAATTTAAAATCTCATTAACTCTGTGTTAAGCCCCAGGATAGCTTCCACCAATGACCCTAGGATAGTAATGGGGTAGAATTTGACCTTCCCTAGGAAAGGGGCCTGGTTAGTAGGCAGTGGTGGATCTGAATGGAGGGGTTAAAGAATTGGGTGAGGATGAATGAATGGGTAGGGAGGAAGCATGAAGAGGAAATATCAGGGTATTTTTTTGTAGGGAGGGATTCTAGAGGTTGTGTAGGTTCTGGGACCTTTGAGAACCATTACTTTGACATTTTTTCACAGGTAATTTGTGTGTCTCCCCCTACCCCCATTCTAGAGAACTTCTCAAATACATACTGTTACCTAGGCCCCCAAGTGAGCTCTTTTCCCTAACCATGAGGGATTTCTTGAGTTTGGACTCCCTAATTTTGTCTTCCCATTTTTTTCTTTTATCCCTTAATACCCCTCATTAGGTTAGGTACCCTGCTACCCCCTCCCAACTCAGATCATTAGTTGAATGGAAAAAACAACCCTTTACCCCAAACACCAAACCCCAATTCTCCATTTCTCTTTGAAAATACTCATACCTGCCTTGTCCCTTTGACCCCCTTTCCTCCCCATTGCATACCCACTTCCATTTGAGATCTCAGAAATGCATCCGACACATGGCATGGCTCATTCAGCATTTATTGTAGAAAATAGGGAATTTTCAGGGAGTGGGAAGGAAAGGTCAGCTCGAAGACTGGTCTGAAAGGGGTTTGGAGAGGGTGGGCTAAAGGTATATAATATGTATGTTCGAAGGCAAGTTGGGGATAGGAAAAATCCTATTGGCTGGCAGCCTTCTTGCCCGACTCCACAAGAGAGCTGAAAAAGGTCATCATGTCTGTGAAAGCCTTCTTGGCCAGTGGGATCACTTGCTCTTGTGACTTCTCAAAATAAGCCCTAAGAAGAGATGAAGACAAAAGTCAATATGGATGGGAGATAGGAACTGGCTAGGGGGAAAAGGTTCCGTGAGGGAGGAATGTATGAATGTGTCAGGGCAGACTGACCCAGATCACTAAACTCTAGTCTATCTTTGGCTAGGGGAAGAGGAGAGAGAGGGAACCCTTTCAGAAGTCTTGGGTTCTTATTGCTACTGCTTTCCCCTATGGCCAAAAGGTGCTGGATGGCAATAGGAGTTAGTAAAGGATACTCCCCCTGCCAAGGTTTGTGGGTCCCTCAACCTCAGCCCCATAATCCCCACTCCCAGGTTTTCCATCCCTACCCGCTCCCCAATGCCCATTTCCCTTTCCCATGCTTACTGGACTTGGGACTGCACTTCTGGGACTGTAGCCTTCTCTACTAGGTCCTTCCTAAAATCATCCAGCCTCTGGAAGTACTGAGAGAATAGGCCTGCAGAAGATACCTCTTCTGCCTGTCTCCTCACCAGGGCTCCTGGATAGACACACATATCAAGCTCAGTATCAACCCAGGTGTTTGGCTCAAAGTCTTCCTTCCAGTAAATTTAGCCCAAACCCAGGCATCTGGTTCCTTGCTTCCTGGGTTAGGGGGAATGGGGAAGGATCCAGGGAACCTTTCTCTTTGGACCCTTTAACTGACTAAGTCTGTATAGAAGAACAGACTGGTCGGCCCCTTCTGAACCCTTTTGCCTTTATCCCTAACACATACCTTCCAGGTGGCAGATGGTCAGGATCAGCACAGTCACAGTGAGCAGCTTCATGGTGATGGCAAGTCAGTGATGAACTGTCTAGGGAAAAAAGGGTTGGGAAGGAAATTGAATGGGAATAGGCAGCTATAGCACCTGGGCCACCCCTCTTGGGTCTCTTTCCAAAACTCCCTCCAGCCTTCCAGCCCATTTCATTCCCTTGCCTTCCCAGGATCATAGCCCAGATGCCCCCACAGACACTACCCTCCAGATTTCACCCTACCTTGTCTAGGTCAGGTCGTTGGCTGTGTGAATCTGCTTAGGGAGATAAAGGGTTATATATCTCCCTATTTCCCTCCCCCCATCAGGTGACCAAGTTTGTGGCAAGACCCAATAGGTCAGAGATCATGGTTAGGGTAAACAGAACACACTGATAGGAGAAGTGAGGAGGGACAAACAGGGGCTCAAAGTGATGGTAGATACTGATTTGGATCTATCCTCAAGGGAATTAGGGATCCTGGCAAAGAGACACAGAGGACCAAAATCAATTAATCAATCAATACCAATTTATTAAGTACTTACATTTGCCATATTACATGGGCACTGTGCTAAGGGCTGAGGAAAGAAAGAAGGGAAGGAAGAAGGAAGGAAAAAAAGAAAGAGAAACAGTCCCTGTTCTCAAGGACTTCACATTCTAATGGAGGAGATTGTGTGTGTGTGTGTGTGTGTGTGTGTGTGTGTGTGTGTGTGGCATTAGCAGATGCTAGGAGCAAGAAAGACCTCCTAGAAGAAATGAACTGAGTCTTATAAGAAGCCAGGGATTCTAAGAGTCTGATGCTGGGAAGGAGAGAATTCCAGGCATGGGGAACAACAGTCAGTGCAAAGGTATCATAGAGTATTTAGAGCACAGAAGACTATAAGAAGATTGGAAAGGTAGGAAGGACCCCAAACCCCTGAATCCGCCTTTGGAAAGCCTTTCATACGTTCCACCAAGTCTCTGGGTCCAAGTTTTGTCATTTCTTGTCCAGGGAACCTTTTCTCCCTCTCCTTTAAACTGTAATTTGGGGGAAATCCTTAAAGACAGTGGGGGTGGGGGTTAAGGAGGAGATTTATAGACTGAGGTACATAATTGAGGACTGGAGGATGGGGGTATCTGAGCTTTGAGGTCAGAGGGTAGAGAGTGTTGTTTTTGTCTTTTTCCCAGGTTAATATGTAATGGAATTTGGGAGGCCAGAATGTGTGTCCTTCTAGGGGTTGGATAATCAGTGACTTGCACAGCCCCCAACCAAAATAATTAGGGTTGCCATACTTGCCCCCACCAAGTGAATGATTCTGAAGGGAGAGACTGGGAGAAAGATTACTGGGTGCTATAAAGGTTAAAGATCTTCCAGTCACTTTATCTAATCTGCTGCAAATTGTAGCTGGTCAGCAGAGCCTGAGTCAGCAGGTTTCACAGAACTGACCATGGGATGAGAGGTTGTGCTTAGGGCCTGGGTCTTGCAGCTGACTGGGGATCAGAATAGTGTTTTTTTGTCTTTTTGGGGTTAGAGGTTCATTTGTTCTGATCCCAGCACATAATGCTGCAGATATATGGCATTTAATGTGAAAAGAAACTAAGGATCTTGGCAATCTATCCCTGCTGTCATGATCTCTCAGACAAGTTGACTGGAAGGTACCTTTATTGATCCTAACAGGCTTCTGGGTGGGAGAATAGAGAGGAGAATTGGAATGAGGACTCTTAGACTCTGTTACCCTACTTTTCTTATGGGTTCTTCTACGGAGGAAAGGTTGAGCTGCTAGATGGAAAGGCATTCTTCCAAAGAAAGTTCTCATATTTTTCTAACCACTCCTATATTCCTTTTGCATCTAACCCCACTCTACCTCCCTCTACACAAATAAGAGAAATAAATTTATTTTTATGCATTCTGGAAATAGCCCGGCCCTATACTAGCTGTGACCCTGGGTAAGTCACTTAACCCTATTTTTCTCAGTTTCCTCATTTGTAAAATGAGCTGAAGAAGGAAATGGCAAACCACTCCACTACTTTTGCCAAGAAAACCCCAAATGGGGTCAGGAAGAGTCAGACAGGACTGAAAATGACTAACAACAACAGCTATACACTTAAGCCCTTGAGTAGAGACTGATGCTGTCACCACTTATTGTACAAGAGATTCCAACTCCCAACTCCCTGGATCTTCACTGACTGCTTCATATGCTTGGAATTCTCTGCCTCCTTATCTTCATCTCCTGATTTTCTTCAAGTCCCAACTAAACTAAACCTAACTAAAAGTCTGCCTTCTGTAAAAAGCCTTTCCTGATGTCCCTTAATTATGTGTGCCTTCCTTTATTAATCTATATATTTTGTTTGTACGTAATTGTTTGCATGTTGTCTCCCCCATTAGTCCATGAGCTCCAGAGGCTGTTTTCTCCTCTGCCTCCTCCCTTTTCTTGGTATCCTTAACGCTTAGTAGTGTCTGGCACATAGTACTCGATTAATAAATACTTGTTTAGGGGCTACAGTGTGTGAAGTCGAGACTATCTATTGGGGTTTGGATAAAGGGTCTATTGAAGTCGGGAAGATGTGAATTCAAGTGCTGCCCTGGAACACAATTACGGTTAAATCCTTGCAAACTCTCGGAATCCTGGGCAATTCATATATGGAGGGGAGTTGCCAAAGCGCATCGGTGAAAAGTGTTTCTACATCGGGAATTCAATGCATCTATAAAATCACAAACGTTAAAAAAAAAAAAAAAAGAGGGAATGTGCCCCTCTGACACGTGCAAACTCCTGGAGAACCATGGCACATTCTGCACTGTGGGAGTGAGGTAGAAAGAGAGGCAGAGGCCTTTCCTGAAATTTCCGTTTAGTGGGCTGGCATCCTTGGGATTCTCCCTGGAGCCTAGAAGGAATAAGCGCCAGGGCTTCGGCGTGAACCAATTTCCAGGTCCCGGTCAAGCTCAGAGCACAGGAATCTCCCGCCCCTCAGCCCTCCACGCCACGATTAACTTTCTTCTCATTGGCTCTGAAGCACAGAGCTCTCCTTCCTCATTGGTGAGATAGAGATAGGGGGTGGTGCCTGAAGCCCAGGTGGCAAGGGGCGGGTTCCCCCCCTCCCCCCAGTCCTCGCTGCCAGGGTCCAAGATGGCGCTCGCAGCCGCGCTAGGAAGGTGTTGTGAAGCCGCAGCTCTGCCCTCACTCAAGATGGCTGCCCCCATCAAGATGACCGGGGTGTGCCGGGGGTAGAAGGGTGGCGCGGTGGCCTGAACAGGTAAGGGCCGTGGATGCAGAGACAGACTGGACTTGCGGTCGTCTGGACGCAGCGGAGCGAACAAAGGAGGGCGGAGGAGTGGGCTTTAAGACTGCAGGGCCCGGGGGCGGCGAGCGGGGTGAGGGAGCCCCTTAGAGGGTAGGTGATGGGGCTGGGCATGGCTTTGGGGCGACAGGTGGGCTACGGGAGGGGTGAGTTGCTCGCCTGTCCCACTGATATCTCTCTCTTCCTCCACTCCCCTCCTCCGTTCCAGCTGCAGGGTCCGAGCATGTCGAGGCACCCTGGGTTGGGGTGCTGGGTAGCGGGGGGTGGGGTCGGCGGGGGCTGGGGAGGTCAGTAGCGACCCCTCTCCTGGACCCCACCCCCACCCTCCCCCAGGCTGAGATGGGGAACATGTTGGGCCTGGCTCCCCTGGGAGCTCTGCCCCGCCGAGGCGCCCGTCGCGAGGAGCCGCTGCCCAACCCCGGGAGTTTCGATGAGTTGCATCGGCTCTGCAAAGGTGGGGATCCTGGCAGAAAACCTAAGGCTCGGAACTCTATTGGTCATTGATTGAGCCCCAATTGTTTGCAAAGCCCTGCACTTTTTGGCCGGGAGGGATAACAGTAATTACTGTCTAGTTTGGGGATGAGGAACATACCCAGGTAACTTATTAAGTAACCTCTTACAATATTCAAGGCACTGGGCGGAGGGCTGGGTATTCAAAGAAAGGCAAACACAGCCCTTGACTTCAGTGAGCTCACATTGTAATTATGTCAACATCGTGCAAACAACTATGTAACATACAATATATACAATGTAAATGGAGGTACTGTTAGAGGGAAAAGGAAAGGGGGGGGTCTACTGGGAAAGTTCTGCAGAAGGTGGGAATTGAGCTGAATTTTGGAAGGCGGCAGCTAGTGGAGGTTAGGAGTATTCTAGGCTTGGCATACAGGAGAGATAGGGTCTCTTGGGCAAAAGAAAACAAATAGGCCCCCATAGCTGGATTGTAGGGTTTGTGGAGAGGTATAAAGTGTAGGAAAACTATAATATGGAATATTACCTGTTAAATACATTAGAGAGGTCTAAAGTGTATGTGATGTCTATAGGGGAAAGGATAGCTGGAGGAGGTGGAATTTGAGTTAGGCTTTTAAGGGTAAAGGGAGGGGAGACATTTCAGATATATGGAAGAGCATGACCATAGGCATAGAAGTTAGGAAGCTTAGGGTAAATTCTGGGGACAGAGTAGTACAGTTTGGTTAGAGTCTAGACTACCTGAAGGGGATTGGCATGAAATAACATGGCACCAGATTGTAGAGAGCTTTAAATGCCAGGCATTTATTCAGTTCTTCAGGCGATAGGGAGTCACAGAAAGGGTGTAGAAGAGTATATGAAAGAATATTTTGGTTGTGGCATCAGAGATACATTGGAGTGGAAGAGGGACTAGAAGTAGGAAACATCTGTTGGGAAGCTATGATGATAAAGTCCATGAATCATAAGGAGAGACCCCTATGAGGAACAGAGGAGTAAATTACAGAAGTGAAATTGATGAGATAGTTTCCCAGGGTCTGGGTGACTAGCCCTAGGAGTAGTAGTTCATGGTTAGATGGGAGCATCTGAATTACAAGGCTTAAGGAGTGAGTAATTCCCTTCAGCAATCAATCCTTTCTCTTTGGGGGAGGAGGTTTCCTTGTGATTAGAGGGCCCCTGTCTAGACTAAGCCTTTCTTTGGTTCCTGTATTTTAGATGTGTTCCCGGTACAGATGGAGGGAGTGAAGTTCATTGTCAACAAGGTTCTGAGCAGCCACTTCCAGGTGCTCTCATTTTCCAGTAGAAATCCCCTGGGCCTGTTTCCTTCCACCTAGACCACCATTCCCTTATTCTGACCTATTCCTGAACCCCTCCATCCTACCATCTATTGTTTCCAGCCTCTAGCTAGGCTGTATGATTCAAAATGGGAGGAAGAAAACCTGCAACTCCTGTATCCTTTTAACCTCTCAGCCCAGTGGGGAAGGAGTAGGGGATGGAGAATGACTGGGTGCACAGAGCAAATCAGGGTGAACCTCATATATATGTTATGTTAAGGGATTCCTTGAGTGGCAAGAAAGAGAGGAGCTCCTTGCTAACCTATACCTCTATAACCCTTTCTTTCTAAGGTGACCCACACTGTACACATGAGTGCCCTGGGCCTGTCAGGCTATCACCTCCATGCTGCTTTTGTTGGTGACCAACAGCTCAGTTCTACTGAGGTAAGGGGATCAAACAGTTGGTTTATCCCACCAGAAACCTAAGTGAATACCATGAAGATGAGGTTGAAAAGGTTTTCTTCTTACAGGACCTGAGTCTGAGAAGGTCTGGTGAGGGCTATGGGGTATTTTTTGGGGAATAACCATTCTCTCTCTATCCCCCTGAGTTCCTCCACCCGTTTCCAATCAATCAAAAAAAAAATTTATTAAATGCTTACTATATGCCAAGCACTATGCTAAGTGCTTACAAAAAGAGGCAAAAAAATAGTCTCTGCCCTCAAGGAGCTTACAGTCTAATACATAGGTTTCATTTTTTTTGTCAGTTTACATTGTTGTCATTACTGTATACGTTATTTTACTGGTTCTGCTCACTTCACCCTGCCACAGTTCATATAAATTTCCCCATGCTTCTCTGAATTCTTCATATTCATTATTTCTTGTAATCTGTTAATATTTTATTATGTCTATATACTGTAACTTGTTTAGCTGTTCTCCAGTAGATAGGCATCTGTTTTGTTTTTAGTTTCTTGTCATCACAAAAAAGTACTACCATGAATATTTTGGAACATATGGGACTTTTCTGTCTTTGTTGTGTTTGTCCTTTTTCAAAGAGGACCTTGGCATCAGGGAAATGATCACATGACTTGCAGTTGACTTTGATCTGAGTGAGGGAGGGCTGTGCAAGGTCACTAGCCTCGTTTTCTCCTCCAGAGCCATCTGGATCCAGTGACCAGATATAACCTCCTAGGGGTAGAAGTCTAGCACTGTGGTCTATCAAAGGGTGTGGACATTTTAAGTCACCTTTTTTTTTTTTTTTTAAGCATAATTTCAAATTGCTTAATGGAATGGTTGGATCAATTCACAGTTCCACCAACAGTGTCTTCATAGATAATTTTGTGCCTGTCTTCATAGAGGTGTTTCTTGCATGGCGTTTCTAAGATCCCCTGTAGCTTTTATGTGTCTGGGTAGGTGGAAAAGACCATCCCTTTTCTCCTTGTGGGTTGTGTCCATCCTTATGGCTCCACCAGAGGGCGGTGGATACAATTGTGAAAATCCTACCATGGGCTTTTGGAATGGGATGTTGGTACTGGCTGAGTGCCTCTCATCAAGCCACCTTCTCCAACAGGTGTTCCCTACTGTGGTGGGGGATATGGATAGCAGTGGGAGCCTCAATGCCCAGGTCCTGCTTCTCGTGGCAGAGCGGCTCCGAGCCAAAGCAGTCTTCCAGGTGACCCACCAGTACTGACCCCCATAGCACATATGCCTTCCTCCAACCAAGGGTATCCCCATTCTAAAGATAGGGAGAGAAGTGCAATCTGGGGTGGTGGGTTGTCAGGGTCTGCAACTGTGAAAGGGGTTGTGAATTAAGTGGGGGGGGAGTTGGCATGGAGTTGGAGAGGTTGAGGCTCACTTCTTTTCCATCTAGACCCAACAGGCCAAGTTCCTGACATGGCAGTTTGATGGGGAGTATCGGGGAGATGACTGCACTGCCACTCTGACACTGGGGAACCCTGACCTGATTGGGGAATCAGGTGAGGGACTGGGATGGGGAGCTGGAGAGGGAGGAGGATAGAAACCTTCCCTAACCTCAGCTGTCCAGTGTGGTGGGATTGTTTCTCCCTTTCTGTCCCTCTTTTTGTCTGTATGCTTTACGGGTGGAATTAAGGGGGTGGTTCCTTAGTATAAGGGATGTGCCTTGAGGGATGTGTATTTGGGGGAGCTCCTGGTGGGGTATTGGTCCTGGGCACAGGGGGATCCTTGATTATTCCCTGACCCCATGTTTCCCCACCTCCCACCTCCCCCCCACACAGTGATCATGGTCGCTCACTTCCTGCAGAGCCTTACTCAACGTCTGGTGCTGGGGGGAGAGCTGGTATATCACCGGCGCCCAGGAGAGGAGGGGGCTATCCTGACACTGGCTGGGAAGTATTCTGGTATGAAATGAGACAGGCTGGGGAGGAGGTTGGGATGATTCCAGTCTGCTCTGGGGCCTGTGGCCTGTGTTCTCTGACCATTAGTGACCACCGCCCCCTTTTGGTTCTTTCAGCTCTGCACTGGGTGGCTACACTGAATGTGGGGTCAGGTGGGGCCCATGCAAGTTATTACCACAAGGCAAATGAGCAGGTGAGGCCCCCTCCCAAGCCAGGTTCCAAGACTCTTTTCAGCACATCTCCTTGTCCCTGTCATGCCTGAGTCTCCTTCTGAGCCCAGCTTTAATGCTCTTGATGGACCTCACCAACCCTATTTATCCTTCCATCCCTGCCCTTGGGGGCTCAGGTTCAGGTTGGAGTGGAGTTTGAGGCAAATACTCGGTTGCAGGACACCACCTTCTCCTTCGGCTACCACTTGACGCTGCCCCAGGCCAACATGGTGTTCAGAGGTGAGGGGGGTGTAGAGGTTGGGCCGAGGATCCTAGTGGAGCAGAGTCACGAACAGAAGGACATCACTTAGCACAGTGCCTGGCTCATAGAAGGCATGCACTTCATGTGTATTTATTGACTGACTGAAGGACACTTGATCTAGTGTGCTCTCCCCCTAGCCCAAGCCCTCAGATAGTCTGTGTTACTTTTTTCCAGGTCTTGTGGATAGCAACTGGTGTGTTGCTGCTGTGTTAGAGAAGAAGACACCCCCTCTGCCTGTCACCCTGGCCCTTGGAGCCTTCCTCAATCACTGGCGTAACAGGTTTCACTGTGGCTTCAGCATCACTGTGGGATGAGAGAGCTGGAGACGGCTCCCCTGAGCATGTGAAGCCATCCGAGAGACAGATCCAGGGTCTGGGTCTCTCCCCAGAGACCAGTGTGCTCAGTGTGACTCCACTGGACAAGTGAGGGCCTCTGCTGACTGGAGCTACCAGAGTGGGCAGGAAGGAGGCCCTCCTGCCTTTCCCCCAGAACTCTAGCCTGACTGCTTTCCTCTCCAAGCCCTTGAGTCTGTCAGGCTCAGGACTGAGGGGGAGGGCTGTGATTATGTCTGATTGCTTTCTTCCATCCCTGTGTATTCAAGCCAATCCCTCTCCTCACTGACCCTCGCAGAGCTAAGAGACCTAGGTGGGTACAGATCCCATCCTGTTCATCAGCTCTGGGCCTAGTGCTGGAGTAGGGAACAGGGCTGTGGCTGCTTCAGCCTATACCCAGTGGGCACTTGCTTCACTTGTGAAACCAGCTCTGACCCCTTCCCTGTGCAGACTAGAGAATGAGTGAATGAATGAATATATGGCCCTTCCACGACGGCAGCATGAAGACATGGTATTGCCTTAGTTGTTCATTGTTCACCTTGGGTGGGGGTGGGGTGGCCCCTGGACCTCTTTCTCATTTCTGGTCTCGTCTTCAGATCTGGACAGGAATACCTCCATGGCCCTGTAGGAACCATGCGGAGGTGAAGGGCAAAGCTAGCTGCTGCTATTGCTTAGGAGAGCTAGAGTAGATGTATGGGGAGTCTCCCAGGTGGGTGGGTAAGGACAGGTTGTTAGGTGAGGATAGTGGAGGGGAGAGGGCGGGTAGCATCTCAGCTGTAGATTTCCTGTAGCAGAGGCATCATGGCGAACAGCTCGTGAATGTGCTGCAGCTGGCGCCCGTACTCCAGGCTGAGACTTCGAAGTTCTGCCAGTAGTCCAAGCATCTTTGCATACAAGAACCTGCAAGGTTGAAAATCACTGACTGGGACACCTATTCTGAACTTCTAGAGGCCCCCTCATCCTCCCTGGGGAAGAAAAAGCCAAGAAAAGCAGACCAGAATCTCATAGATTTGAAGGTTTGGCCCCTCAGTCTTCTCCTTGGAGTAGTGTAAAAATGAAGCCTAGACTTGTAAACTAAAGACCCAGCCAGCAGGCCCACATTGGCTTAGTGTCCTGTTGGGGTCTGATTCCTTCTTTGGTCTACATACACAGTGTGTGCTGCTAACAGGAGCAGGGGTTCTCTAAACCCCTCATTCTGTGAAGGCTGGAGGCAGGAGAAGGGGCAGGGCTCTGTTTAGATAATGGCAAACCTTTTTAAAGAGGCTAGGCCTTTAGTTCAATTATCTGAGGCTGGGTTGAAAATAGGTTCTAGGAGCTCATGCTGTTTGGTTGGAGAAGGAGAGCAAGTCATGGTCAGTTCTGACCTTTTCTTAAGGTGGCTCTATAGAGAACAGGGAGAGCAAGGGGGGAGCCCCTAAGACTGGGGAAGAATAAATTGAGAATGGCCTGACCCTTAGCCAGGTATGGGTCTTGGGGCCAGTTTTCATCCTCAAATTCAAAGGGAAATGAGAATCAGGGAAAGTTAATGAATAAAGTAGGAGGGAGCTGGAGAAAGGGAATATAAGGAAGAAAAGTAAAAGGGTTGAGGTTCTTTAGAGAAACAAAGATTGGGATTGTTGAACGTCAGGGTTGGTTATTTTAAGCTTTGGAAGAACCATAATATAGAGCACAGGGTTCAGCTATTTTCTATCAGTAATGAAAAAAGAGCTAGGAAAAAAAATAGAATTAAATTGCAGCAGGAGGGATTTAGCTATGAGACATGTGAGGTAGAAGGACCATTTTTGTTTAAGGGGAAAGACTAGATGACCCCTGATGAACCTAGTCCACAAAAGGAAAGGGATATTGAAAGGCATTCAGGCTGAGCCTGAATTAGGTCTCAGTTCAAGTTAACAAACATTAGGCGCCCACCATATGGAAGGTACAGTGCTAGGCCTTGAGATACAGATGTTTTTCTAAAGAAACACTTCCAAAGCTCAAAGAGTTTACTTTTTATTGTGGAGACAAAACATATGCAGACAAGTAAATGCAAAGTAATTCCGGGAGAGGAGATAGCACTAACAAGGGGCCTTCAAGAAGGCTGATGACAGGAGGTCATCCCTAAGTGAAGGTTCCAAAGAATAACACCTAGAGCTTTGTAAGCTTTCTCTCATTCTCTTTTTCAGATGGGAAACATTCAGAAAGGGAAGTAATGGGGTTCAAGGCAGGATTTGAACTTGGGTTTTGCTGACTCCAAACGCAGTCACTGTTCTCTGTTACCCCACACTTCTTTTATTTATTTATTTATTTATTTATTTATTTTTAAGCAATTGGGGTTAAGTAACTTGCTCAAGGTTACACGGCTAGTACCCCCCACTTCTAAGGGGAGTAAGGAGAAAATTCATTTTAGGCTTGAGGGGACATTCTGTGCAAAGGCCTGAGGATGGAGAGACTGTGAAGCATTAGTAACACTAAATAGTCTGGAAAGGAAGGTGGGGGTAACAGATTGAGACCCTTCGACCCCCGAAATTGAGGAATTTGTGGTTTATTCTAGAAGTAACAGGATGTTGATGTTGCTGAAGAATTTTTTTAGCTGAAGAGTGGTCAGACTTTGTAGAGTAACAATTTGGTAACTCTGAAAGATGGAAAGGGGAAAGGTGGAGAGAGATTATAGAAGCAGGGAAGCCAATTAGAAGTCTACTGCAAGAGTCTGTTAGAAGTGATGAGGATCTGAATTGGGGATGGAGGGTGGGAAGAAATGGCCGCCAGTCAATCAAGCATGTGCCTACTATGTGCCAGACACGGTACTGGTTGCTAGGGACACAAATACAAAGAATGAGTGGATGCCAGGGATATAGTTAGGATGAGATGAACAAGACTTGGCCACCAATTTCCTATGGAAGGTGAAAGAGAAGAGTCAAGGTGACTGGGGAGATTGCAGCAGTAATGGAGAAGTTTGAAGGAGGGATGGGCTGAGGAAGAAGTGAACTCAACTCTTGAGTGAGATCCTAATGGGACATCCAGGTGGAGATGTCTAGCAGGCATTTGGCAATGTAGGCCTAGAGCTCCAGAGAGAGGTTATAACTGAATATATAGGTTTAGGATTCCTGTGCAAAAGTGATCATTGAACCCATGGGAGCTGATATTCCAAGAAAGTGAGAAGGCTCACTACATAACACCCATGCTAAAGAGGCAAGAAATGAATGATAAAGAAACTGAGGAATGGTCGAAAGAAGAAATGGGAGAGATTCCTGTGATTGTAAGCCAAGGGAGAAGAGAATCATCCAAGGGAGGGGATGGTCGACTGTACTCAAGGTTGATGAGATCAAAGGCCATTGGATTTGGTAACTGGCATCCTTATTAACTTTGTGCAAAGTATTTTTAATTGATTGGTGGGGTGAGGAGTGTGAAATGAGGACACGGAGGCAAAGAGTGTAGATGGCTTCTTCTTGGAGTTTAGTTGGGGAAGGGAGAACTCGAGGAGCATGGGCTGGATAGCCCCTGAGATCCTTCCCAGCTCTCCACATCAGTGATTCTGGGTAGTGGGATGTGATGGCAAGATCAACTGAAGCTTTTTAAAGCTTGTTCCAAGACAGAGAGGGAACTTGTGGACAAGGAGAGGTTGAAGATGAGAGAAAGAAAGAGATTTGGTAGAAACAAGGATGGGATCAGCAGCACAAGTAGAAGGGTGTGCTTTGGCATAAAAAAGGACCATCTCTCCTTCAGGTACTGGGGCAAAGGAGTGGCCAGGACATGATGTAAAGTGGTATGGAAGCTCAGAGCAGATGGCCTCTATTTTTTCAGTAAAGCAGGAGGGGAGCTCCCTTGCTAAGGGAATGTAGTTAGAAGCTTGTTCCTACCGGCCTTTGGGCCGAGCTTGCTGGCCTCTGATGTAGTTTTGAAGCGTCAGTGCCATTTCCTCTTGCAACTGGTCAATCTGCTCCCGTTGGGTCACTCCAGGTCGGTCTGGGGGGGACAGAACAGAGAAATGGAGATGGTAGCATTATCTCAGGTCTACTTGAAGGCTGGGAGGTGAAGAGTGATGGCATTCCAGGGGCTGAGTTGAAGAAGAGCTTTGGGGACTTGGGGGTTTCTCACCTGGGGAGAAGAGGGCCAAGGCTGCCATAAGTGCATACTCAGGCTCCTGCAGCTTCAGCCGCCTCAATGTCACATGGAAACGAGACATCACATCCAGAAAGTGCTCCTGGAACCCCACTGAAGGACACAGGGAGTTCAACGGCAAGACCACAGCTTACTGAGCTGCTTCCCAAGCCCTCCCTGCCACCTTCTATCAGGGGAGTACATGGGGAGCTGTGCCTCCTCACCATGAGCTGCATCCTGGAGGGTATAGCGGAGAGGCCCACACAGGAAAGTGTGGCTTTGGGGGCAGAACGTGGTGTTGAGTTCGATGTGACAGATTTCCAGGGCTGCACCCTTCAATAGGGATATCTGATCTTCCATGGGCAGAGACCTGTAGGGTAGGAGAACCATGGAGGAGCTGAGTTGGATGGTCGAAAGGCTCTCTGTTGAGAAGCATAGTGTCCAAAGGCTAAGTAGGAGTTCTCAGCCCTAGCGAAGGTGGGGAACAACAAGGCTGGGACAATTTGCCATGGAAACGTTAGAGACGGTAGGAAAGGTCCTTTCCCAGACTGCTTAGAGGTAGAAGGACTCACTGACCGGAAAAGGGGCAGGTCCTTGGTGAACTTGATCACTTGCTGTACCATGAAGGTGCTGATGTCCGCTAGGTGTATGAGCAATGGCAGGACGGGTGGCAGAGAGGGTGCAGGCTGGTTGTGAATGAACAGATGGGCTGGGGGCTAGAAGAATGGAAAGTCAGATACCTTGGCTCATGCATCTACTTGGTACTTTCCCTGCTCCTGGGGAGAGGGCCTGGGCTAAAGGGACTATTCTTAGGCTGTTAAGCAGTTATGTCTCCTGGAGTTGGCACTCCATCCACTAGCCTTCACACCTCTTCCTGGGTCAGCCTTCTCTAGTGTTCTGGCTCTAGTCTCCCTCCCTCTGCTGGAGCTCTTCACACCTTGACCCCGGCAGGTACTCACCCGGAACTGCACAAACTGGTCAAATAATATGGTGCCCACATGGCGGGCATGAGCCCCCAGTAACACCTGGACTAATGCTTCCTGCTTCTGACTCAGCTGCACAGGTTCCTGCTCTGCCCGCTTCTGTGCCTGCTTTGCCCGCCTCTGTGCCAGGACTTCTGCTGACAGGATCACTATGCTCCAGAAGAGACAGGAGGGAGGCTGAGAGATGCAGAATCTGACTCTACCAGACCCCTGCCTCAGGAGCTCCTCTGGGCCCAAAGTCGAGCTCTGCCATGGCTATAAACTTGCCCAAGGTTTTCCTCAATGGTTTCAGGGGCCCCAAAGGTTTTCGGGTTTCCACAGGGTAAGGACATCTTGCAGGGGTCTCTAGCCTATTTTCACAGAATATGTAAATTGCTGCATCAGGGAATAGCTCAGAGTGGGAGAGTATAGGAAAGGTCTATGATGCCAGGACCTCTCAGACATGCTCTGGTAAAAGGAGAAAGCCTGTTCTATGAGTGTAAAGGTGATGTGAGAGGGTGGGAGCCACAGGTATGGTGGTGCAAGGGAGGACAACAATTCATGACCTCAAGGTCTTAATACCTAGAGAAAGAAAAGGGAAGGTTGGGTCAGGGAGAGTAAGCCCTTGGAGTTACATGACCAGTATGGAGTAGTGGGAGAATTTGAACTCAGGCCTGGAAAGTCCAATGCTCTCCACCCAGTATTCCACCCTTCCCAGGGCATAGGTTTGGGTTGACTCACTGTCCTTCCTCATGCCTGCATTGAGGCATTTCTGTAGCCTACAAGCTGGGCAATGACGCCGCTGGTTTTTGCTGACCTCACAACATTGTTCAAAAGGACAGGTGAGTCCCACGCCCTTCTTGACAGTTCGCCTGGGAGACACAGAGAAGTAGTTGAGGACTAATAAGGCATAGGAAGGAGCCAAAGAGAAATGAAAGTTTGTATGGCCTGATCTGAGGAATGTCTTTAGGGGAATGTGTGTAGAGGTGATGGTATGGGCCAATCCGAAGCATATAAGGAGACTCAGGTAGTTCAGTGCTTTGCAGATAGTAGTTATTATCATAACCAATTAGGAATAAATTATATCCAAGCCCAACTGAGAGAGAGGTCCAGGGACCTCTAGGACCTAGGGAACTTGATCCTAATTTTTCTAAATGTTTTCTATAGGACTCAATTATATAATTGAGTTATGATACTCTATACAATAACTTCAGTCCTTTTTGTATCAAGTTTAGTAATATAGTGTTGTTTGGCACATGGTAAATGTTTACTGCTAGGAGTAGATAAGTTGGCAGTAAATCTGAGACAAAAGTTCAGGGTTCTATCTTTGTCTTCTACTTGTTTGCATAATGTTGGGGCTGGCAGAACTGTGACAGCTGGCTATGAGGTCTTGGGCTGCAGAACATGAAAATGGGGCCCCATGACCGATATAATATGGTCAAGCTTATGTTTTCTTGGGGCCTACGGCAGAGTGATCAACTGTTTGAAGCCTCGTTCATGTGGTTGTTTAGATGGGGAAAGAGACCTCACCTGAAGAACCCTTTGCAGCCCTCACAGGTCAGGGCATGGAAGTGATAGCCAGTGGCCCGGTCCCCGCACACAGTACAGCTCCGAAGTTCATCCTCTCTGCTTGTCATTGGTCTTGGGACTTCAGATGGGCCCCAACCCCCTGAGAATGAGGAAGAGTAAGAATTTTGTCGTTGGCAGCCTTTGAGCCTTCCCAGTTCCTCCCTCCTACAGGACCCATACTCAAGCTTTTTTCTGGGACCCTAGCCTTTTGTAGTTTTGCCCCTTTTTGTGTCAGCTGCCAGGGAGCCTCAGATATTCTACTTCCTATGGTCTGGAGTTATTTGTACTTTCTTGCCCCTTCTCAAAATTCCTATTCTAGCTCTCACCCTGCTCAGCCTACCCAAGCTATCACTCTTATTGAACTTACCTGGATGGCCCTCAACTTCCACATGGGAATCATCAGGCTCCTTCTTCCCCAGCCCTCAACCTGACACTTAATTCTTGCCCCACCTTAGACTCCATTCTTAGGATTAAGGATTGTGGACCTAGGTACCTGAGAGGGGGCAATGGAGCCCAGTGGTGCGAAGTGTCTAGTGGCTCTCAGTGTCAGGTGCTTAAGGTAGACTTTGGACCTAGAATAGAGGACAAGATGGGTGGTTTTCCCAGCATGCCCAAGGAGTTGGCATTGGTAGCATGGAGGAGGAGTTTAGTGGTAATAAAAGCTAGGGACACATAACTGGTTTCTGATCCCTCTCACAGGTCAGATCTGCCAGCTGTTGTCAGGGTGAAAGTGGGGCAAACTTTAAGAATGTCCAATGTATATTTCCAGTTTGTAACAGGATGAAATAATCTGGTTTTATTAAAGGGAATTCCTCCTGTTAGAAGAAAAAACTGGATAGACAGGACAAAGTGTAGGAATCTGACACATTAATAACTATGTATATTAATAGAGTAGGTGTAGGAGGGTAGAGACTACTCTGGTATTAACATGTTATTGCTTTGTTCTCTGAGCCCTAAGATAAAGGAACTAGTGATTTCTGATAATGAATTTTAAGATTCAATCAGGGTCAACTCCCTTTCTCCTCTCCCTTACACAGCTCTCCCCAGGGAAGTAGTGGAATATTGGTGTGGAAAGAGGATATATTTTCAGAGGTGGTCAATGTACTGATATGTCTTGCTTGTCTGAACTTATTTTGTTACAAGGAAGGGTCATATGATTGGGTAGAGCAGGGGTGGGGAACCTGGGGCCTCAAGGCCACATGTGGCCTTCTGGCTCCTTGGGTGCAGCCTTTTGACTAAGTCCAAGTTTTATAGAACAAATCCTTTTAAGGGGATTTGTTCTGTGAAGTTTGGATTTAGTCAAAGGGCTGTACTTGAGGACTTAGAGGGCCACATGTGGCCTCCAGGTCACAGGTTCCTTACCCCTGGGGTAGAGAGTCATTGGGAAGTATTGTTGTTTAGTCCTTTCATTCATGTTGGACTCTGTGGCCCTATTTAGGGTTTTCTTGGCAAAGACATTTCAGTGGTTTGCTCTTTCCTTCTCCAGTCCATTTTCCAGATGAGGAAACTTAGGCAAACAGTGTTAAGTGACTTGCCCAGGGTCACACAGCTAGTTAATATCTGAGGCTAGATTTGAACTTGGGAAGATGAGTCTTCCTGATTCCAGGCCTGGCGATCTATCCACTGTGATACCTAGCTGCCCCCCAATATGGGGGGGAAGTAAAAGAGCATCATTAAGTATTTTAAAAGAAAACAGAAAAATTCAAGGGACTATAGTCTTGAGGATAATTCTTTAGTGTACCCTTCACTGATGCATATCACAGATATGATTTCCACACATTACTAGTTGCTTTAATGAATTGCTATGGCTAAAAAAAATGTATTATTTGGTGATGAACTTAGAGCTAGCTTGGTTGTTGGATGACAGTCAGATGCTGGGATCCATGCTATCAGAACCTTTCCAGTTCAGTAAAACTACAAGATCTCCATGTGGATGATCCATCAGAGTAAGCCTGAGTGGAGATAATGTCCAATCTTCACCGGTCACATTGGTAAGTAGCATGCCTGTACTTTACAAGGATGCGCCTATCTGTGTCTCTCTGCAAACAGGCGTTTCTTTGCATTCCCCTGTAGGATTGTGCATCTCTTCATTTCCCCCAAGTGAGCCACTGTCCCATAAGGCCACATCATTAGGAGGCTCTGCCTTCTTCCTAGCTCTCCCAATTCCAAGGACAACATTTTATAAAGTTTTCGCTTTATTCTCAAGTACTTTGAGGAGGTCCAAAAGAAGATGCCCCCTGGGTGAGTCACTCCCACTCTCCATCATTTGAACTGGAGAATCTCTAAGCCTCCTTCTGACACTAATATTCTGCGACTCTGAGATCTGGTCTACACCCTTAAGAAATTCAGAATATAGAGATGAGACATATATGCAGAAAACCAAGACAGTAATAATCAAAGTTATCAATGATCATCTCCTCTGGTCCTCACAACAGCCCTGGGAGGTAGATTGCTATTATTATCCCCATTTTATAGGTGAGGAAAACTGAAGCAGACAGAGATTAGTCACTTGCCCAGGTTGCACAGCTAGTTCAGTATCTAAGGTCAGATTTAGAACTCAGATCTTCCTGATTCCGTCAAAAGGCAAACCCAAGGACCTAGAAGGCTACATGTGGACTCCCCATCCCTGCTCTAGACCCAGATTCTATCCACTGTACCATTTAGCTGCCTGTCATGTATAGTGAAGTGTTTAGTCCTTAAATTTAAGGGACTTAGGAAAGTTCACTGTGGACTAAGAGATAAACTAAGGCTTGCACATTGAAAGAAATGTTAAATTCAATCATTCATTCAACAAATATTTTTTGAGCACCTACTATATGTACCTCCTCATTAAGAGGAATGAAGCATATTCTCCATTTAAGTGTACTATATTTGCTTGTATAATTTTGATGTTTCAAGGATCTTTACTTATATAAAGTAAACACAAGTTAATTTGGGGAGGGTGGGCTCTAGAAGCTGGGTGTATGGGGGTGTTTGAAGGAGGAATCCAGAAAGACTTCCCATAAATGTGCCTGAGCCCAGTCAAGAAGCAGTGGATTCCAAGAGTAAGGGGCGAAAGTAAGTGGGGAAGAGGGAACACATTCTCAACATGGTGGAGATGGCAACACCTTCATGATTCTTCTTCCCATGTAACTCTTATCCATGTCTGCCATGAAATCCTCCACTGAAGAGCAGCCCTCTGGAGACTTTCTTCTGGTTCTTTTAATGTTTTATGGAAACCAATGCAGCACTCTGGCAGTCCATCTGTTATCCTTGTTCTAAATGAGTGACAGGCACATCTCCTTTTCTGTGTCATGGGTGCCATTGAGAAGTGATATAAAAGACATCATTGAGGGCAGGCCATTTTGGGCAATATGGCAAAGCCTACTTATGCCCCCACTCTGTTTTTCCATTGCTTTAGGTCACCTGCTATTTTGAAGCGCCTGTAATCGTGGTGTTTCATGATTCACAGTCACATAGCATGGCTGGAAGAATATGGATATCAGGAAGATGGGGTTTTGGAACAGCTTGGGATCATTGAAAGTGCTACTGCTGCTGAATTTCCCGGATCCAAGCCAATGCAATCCAGTCAAGAAGCAGCATGCAATAAAGGAAATGGAAAAAGTGCTGGAATTGGCAGGGGGAACACCTAGAGGGGGATTCAATGGCCTCCAAAGCCCCTTCTGGCTTTAAATCTGTCATCTGATGACCATTTCTCACCAGGCTGGGCTGCCCTGGGGTTCTCCCTCCATGCCAGGGACCTCCTCATCCTGGAAGATCATTTTAACCCCCAAACTCCACCTCCTACCTCACTGGTACCCTCTGTCCTTGGGGCCTCTTCCTCTGACTGTAGGGTAAAGGGTTCTTCCCAAAATGTCCACTTGAGGGTGCCCAGGCCAGCCATCTCTTTATTTTCCTTGCCCCTATACCCCTTTGGAGATTTTAACACATGAGATAACACAGATAAAACTCTTTGCAAACCTTGAAGCGGTATATAAATGCCAGCCATTATTGTTAACACTTATTAAAATGTGCCTACTATGTGCCAGATGTGGTATTCGTGTTTCCTTGCTATGTTAGTACCTTCCAGTCTTCTCCCTGACCCACCCCAATCCATCCCACTTCAATTTCCTTTGCTTTGAGGTCTTCCCCATTAGAATTGAAGCTCCTCGAGGGCAGGGTCTATCTTTTGTTTTTGTATCCCCTGTGCTTAGCATGGTGTCTGGTACATGGTAGGTACTTTATAAATGTTTATTGATTGATAGTATATGTACATATAAGATATGAAGGAAATGATTATTTCTCTCTCATGTTAATAATTATTGAATTAGGACCAGAATTTTCCAGAAGACTGTAGGTTGTTCAGTCTCTAAAGGACATTGCTGATAATGACATTGAATTAATTTTGGCTTCAATCTTGTTCAGACCCCACCCAGGTGGGGAAGCCCATTGCATTCTACTCATGTTTGAGTGGGATAAATGCTTTTATTAGATTGGCCAAGGCTGGGCAGTTTATAAATAAATCAAAGTCACATCTCAGTCCCTCATTAGAATAGGTCCACCTCTCATTGTAATATTTATTCTTTTCATTAATTACTGACCAGTCAGAGTTGATTGCCAGCCTCAGGACCACCCACTCTTCCAAGGGCTTTTACAGCCATGATTTTCTTTGGCATGTGAGAGTATCACTGACCCATTTTACTGGTAATATGCTATCATTATTAACAAAATAGTTACCCAGAGACTATGTCTCTCAAACTTTTTGAACATCACAGAT
Source organism: Gymnobelideus leadbeateri (assembly GCA_011680675.1). Classification (NCBI taxonomy): domain Eukaryota; kingdom Metazoa; phylum Chordata; class Mammalia; order Diprotodontia; family Petauridae; genus Gymnobelideus; species Gymnobelideus leadbeateri. The sequence goes on from WOXC01012315.1 coordinate 229,784, forward strand.
ATGATACAAGCATGTCCACAAAATGATCTGCCCAGTGTGTGACTGGCTCTAATTCTTCCTAAATTATACTTATTTTCCCTAGGCCCATCATTCAATGCCCTGTGGCCATTGGTAATGTTCTTAACCCCCCCAAAGTAACCCGTCTTCCTGGGCCCCTGAGCTGTGGTGACTCCCCAAGACATGTGCTCTATGCAACTTGCTTTGGGCTCCCCAGGGATTAGCTCAGTTGATTCCCAATGCTGGGTCCTGGCATTCTTCCTGCATCTATCCCTGTGAAGTCTACCTTGCTGACTAGTCCACGGTTCTCTTCCTTACCCAGGGGACATGGCAGAAATATATTTATATTGTTTAAGTTGCTGTGGGCCATAGACCCCTTCCAACTAAAGCACCCCAAAAGTTGATAAAGACACCCCATATCTCCACATTGAGGTGAGGAGGGTGGAGGAGAAACTATCAACAATCAATCAACAAGACAGCTAAGTGGCAAAGTGGAGAGAGTGTTGAACTTGGAGTCAGAAAGACCTGAGTTGGAATCTTGTCCCACTGTGTGACTCTAGGAAAGTCACTTGACTTCTCTCAGCCTCAGTTTCCTCATCTGCAAAATGGGTTGTTTTGAGGATCAGATGAGACAATACAGGTAATTTGCTTTTCAGACCTGAAAGTTTTCTATAATTCGAGGTATTATTATTAACAAGTATTTATTAACTGCCTGGTGTGTGTCAGATACAAAGAATGAAGCAATTCCTACTTCTCAAGCACCTTACATTCTGGTGGGGGAGACAATAAGGACCTGTGTGAGCACATGTAGGACAAATATAAAGCAAAACAAAGTGGTTTAGGAGAAAGGGCATTAGCAATGGGGGGGACTCAGGAAAGGGGACATGTGTGAGTTGGTAGCAGTTGCTGGCATTTATACATTCCTTTAAGGTTTTCACATGACATCCTCACAATGACTCTGGGAGGCAGGTGCTGTTGTTATCCCCATTTTACAGATGAGGAAACTGAGGCAAACAGAGATCAAGGGTCTTGCCCAGGCTCACACGGCTAATAAGGGTCTCGGTCAGGCTTGCTAATTCCAGGGTTGCTGTCCCCAGGTACAAACCCTACCCACAGCACCACCAAGTTGAGTGGCTTTAACAAAGGCTGTCTCATTATTAGACTGAGCAGAGAGTGAGAGATGATGTCAAGGGGTTTTGAGGTGATGAGAATGGGGAAAGAGGGAAGCTCACGGCAAAGAGGATGAGGAGAAGGGACTAGGAGAAGCACGAGGAAGGAAGAAGAGATTGGGACTAGCTTTGGTGGCGAGGGGAGAGGGCAGCAGGGGAGAATCAAAGGGTTATCTTGCTGCAGCGAGGGTCCAGTTGGGGCTAGATAACATGTATTTTTAGCGTGTTCAGCCAGCTGGGTTGTGTGACTTCCTTGGGCTCTATTCAGCAACACATGGATAGGAGTGGAGGAGGCAGATGGTGGGAACAATCCAGGGCTGGGGTTTTTTTCACAAGGGACAGGTGGTGATAGGGCCCTGGGGAGGCACCGAGAAAGGTTTCACGTATAAAGTGACGTCTAAGCTGAGCCTTGAAGGGAGATAGAGAGTCTCAGAGATGGAGATGAGGAGGATTAACATTGCAGACATGGATGGGAGGCAGCCCGTACAAAGGGATGAGATGTCCCCCCTGCCTGGGGCCTCTGCTGGGGTCCCAAGCTCCTGTAAGGAACACAGCAAGAAGACTCATTTGACTGGAACTTAGAGTACCTGAAAGGGAGCAGTAAGATTGTGAAAGGTTTTAAATACCAAAGTGGCTTGTATTTTACCTTGGAGGAAATGAGGAGTTTCTGTAGATTCATGAGCAGAGGAGTACATGGACATACCTGTATATTAGGATTATCGGTTTGGTATGTGGAGGATGGGTTAGAGAGAAGAAAGGCCACCTTAAGAAAGCATAGAGAACAATAGGGAGGCTAGTTAAGGCTACAGGTAATGACTGTTTAAACTAGGGCGGTGGCTATTATGAGTGGGGAGAAGAGAAGAGGTCAAATGTGAGAGATGTTCTAGCCTAGAACCCCTTAATACAAGGATTTGTTGAAGTTTAGATTCAGTCAAAGGGCTGCACTTGAGGACCTAGAAGACCACATGTGGCCTTGAGGCCGCAAGTTCCCCATCCCTGTACCTAGAGGCCAATTTGACAAGACTTGGAAATTGATTAGATATGGAGGGGAAGGGGGTGGGGGGTGGGTGATAAAGAGTAATGGGTCAAGGATAACTCCAAGACTGGGAACCTGTGTGCTGGGAAGAGTGGTGATGTCCTAGACAAATGTATATTAGGAAGCGGGGTGGGCTTAGGGGGAAAATAACGAAATCCAGTATGGTATGTTGAGTTATCCAGACTAAACATCCCCTGTTTTGTTTATATGCTATGAATTTGAAGCCCTTCCTGTTGTGGGTGGGTAAATATTGACTCTCCCACCCAATAAGAAAAAAACTATGTGTAGACTATATCCTTTTAAGTTTAATCTGCCCTTTTAGACATTTTCTCCATTACTTTCTTAAGTCTAGACAGATAATAAAACATTAAGTCAAACCCTGATTTGCACCATTTGCCTATTTCTTAGGTGGAAATGCTCATGCTGAAAATTTAACAATTGGCTCTCAGGACCCTTAAGAGTTGTTTGAGCACACCCCTGCCTTTATTATCCTGGTTAACCTCCCCAGGATACTTTCAAGCTTATTAGTGTCTTTCTTAAAATGTGAATCACCATAACTGAACCCAAGACTTCAGATGTCTGACCAGGTCAGCATACAGTATGGTTAGCATCTACTGGAGGCTAGGCCTCTCCTACTGTGACCCAAGATTCCTCCCTAGCCTCACATTTTACCACTAATTGACACTGAACACAATGTGGTATAATGGGTAGAGTTCTGGACTTGGCAGCAGAAGGGCCTAGGTTTAAATCATACCTTGAAATTGACTGGTTATGTGACCCTGGGCAAGTCAACTTAATTTCTCTGACCCTCAGTTGTCCTTTAGGGATTTGTTCTATAAAACTTGGACTCAGTCAAAAGGCTTCACCCGAGGACCTAGAAGGCCACATGTGGCCTTGAGGCTGCGGGTTCCCCACCCTTGATTATATGATGTTTTGCAGACCTTAAAGCACCAGTGATTATTAAAACCTTTAGTTCTTTCTCAGGCAAACTGTTGTCTAATCACGCCTTCTCAATTATGACACTGACTTTTTGAATCAGTCAGTCAATCAACAAGACTTTATGATCAACTACTCTGAGTCAGGCACTGTGCTGGGGCACAAAGCCAAAAATGAAACAATTCCTGCCCTCAAGAAGCTTTCATTCTATTTAGAGAGACAACAATACAGTTATGAATCTATGTAATTTGGGGGGGAGGAAGCACTAGCAGCTAAGGCCATTAGAAAAAGTTTCATGTACAAGGAAGGGGTGCTTGAGCTTGAGGGAAGCTAGGCATTGAAAGATGTGGGAGGTGAGGAGGACATGGGGGAACCCATGTTAAGTTTATCTTGTTAGATTTGGTCCCATGTTCTAGCTCCTTGAGGTGTTTTTGGATCCTGGCTGCTATCCAATGTGTTATCTTTCTCTCCCAGCTTCATGTCACTTGCAAATTTGATAAACATGCCATCTAAGTCACTAAAAAAAAGTTGAACCTCACAGGATCAAGAACAAATCTTTGTGGTCCTTCACTAGAGACCTTCTTACAAGAATCTTCCTGACTGCACCATCATCTAACCCAGGGATGGGGAACCTGTGGCCTTATGGCTGTCTAGGTCCTTGTGTGCAGCCTTTGGACCCAATCAAAGTTTTACAGAACAAATCCTTTTATTAAGGGGATTTGTTTGAAGTTTGGATTCAGTCAAAGGACCAAACATAAGGACCTAGAAGGCCACAGGTGAGGCTGCAGGTTCCCCATCCCTGATTAACCCCTCACTGCTCCATTTTATCCACAGTAGCATGGAAGACATTGTCAAGTGGTTTGCTAAAGTCCAGATAAACTATATTTACAGCCTTCATTCCTCTAATCTCTTAGCCTAGGAACCCTGTCAAAAAAGGAAATGAACTTCATCCAATGTGGGACCTGTTCTTGATAAAGCCACCTCTGTGACTGCCTCTTCATTTTCACTAACCATTCTTTTCATAAAATGCCATCTAGAGTTTTTCCAGGAATCAAAGGTAAAATGGCCTATATTTTGCTGATTTCATTCCCTCCCCATTTTTTGAAACTGGAATAGCACGTGCCTCTCCCTCTCTATTCCTGTAGAACCTCTCCCATTCTCTGTGGTTTTTCCCAAGATCACCCTACCCTTTGACAGATATTTCCCCCTTTTAACAATCTTTACGTCTTCTACTCTCAAAATCGAATCCTCAGTATGTGGATCTCAGCCCTTCCTAACACCTCATTCAGCTCCTATATTCCTTCTTTCCTTCCACAACACTATTGACTTCTCTACTGGCTCCTTCCTTTCTGCCCAGTTCTTGAAAACCATTCATCTGATGTTGTAGGTCTTTCCGGCTTCCATCCCATATTCTCTTCCTTTGTGATCTGTTGTGTCTGACTCCTCATAACTCCATTTGGGGTTTTCTTGGCAAAGAAAAAAAAAAGAGGTTAAGTAACTTACCTAAAGTCTCACAGTGTCTGAGGTCAGATTTGAACTCAGGAAGATGAGTCTTCCTGATTTCAAGCCCAGTACATTATTTACTGCGTTACCTGGCTACCCCTGACTTGTTATGTCCATTTGCCACCACTTGGGGGCTCAGACCTGCTTACATTCAGAGACTAATTCAGGGTCTGGGCAGAAAATGATTCCCTCATTCTCATTTACTCCCAGCATCAGTTGAGTGCCTCAGCTCTGAGTGTAACGGAAGCTGTTCTCGCTTTAGGAGGGCTTCACCTCGCACCATCTCAAGCTCCAGGCTTGCTGGTGCCCTCCCCTCTTGCAGCCCAGACCTTCTGCCTTGGGGAGGTGGCCTTTTGTTTTTACTGGCTTACTCGCCTGAGTTCTTTATCCCTGCTGAGCCCTGTGGTACTTGACTGCTTCTTCCAGTCTGGTGATTTCTTTGAATTTGCTTCCTGACCTGCCTAATTCAGAATGGCTTGCCAGGTGCCCCTCCTTTGGGGCCAAACTCCAGTCCTGGTTCCTCTTCTCCTGCCCTGACCCATTGCCACCCAAGCCTTGGCATGACATTTTATTCTCAAACATCTTTTGAAAGGAGGGTGAGTCAATACCTGCCATTTCTTTTTGACCTCGAGCTGTCAGACTTTCATCCTATTTTTCACCACTTTAGGTCAAATAGAGTAGATTCCTCTCTGCCTGACCGCACCCTCCTCCCCTTTTCAGCCACTGTGCTGCATGTAACACTCTTAACAATCTACTTTCCCCTGAAATTCGATGGTTTCTAGGCTTCTGTGACTGTGTGCTTGTACTTCTCAAATCTGAAACAAGAAATTGTGGGCCCCAGTGTGTCAGGGGTAAGGAGGATCAATTTAAGAGGGAGTTTGAGAGGGAGGCAGAAAAGTCAACCTAACTTTAGGTGCAATCTCACCTGGAAAGGGGGTGACCAGAATCCCGCTCTTATTGTCTTTTATGGGAGGCTGTGGGGGAAGGCAGGCCCTGGCAGAGGGGCCCCACAGTGATAGGGCCCCAGTACAGGTTGCTTGAGAACCTCAAGGTATTCAAAGGGACAAACTGAATCCCTTTACTGGTTGGTGTCTTGAGGCAAAGCCCCCAAGGCCCTATTTATTGCTCTTCTCCTTTCTTAGGCCTATCTTATTCTCTTCCTGTTTGATACCCTCTCTTTCCTGAAGTTCTTTCTCCTCAAATCACCATCTCCTGGCTTCCTTCAAGTTCTACCTAAGATGCTACTATTTTTTCTTTTATGGAGGGGGGAAGGCAAGGCAATTGGAGTTAAGTGACTTGCTCAAGGTCACATGGCTAGTAGGTATTAAGTGTCTGAGGTAAAATTTGAGCTCAGGTCTTCCTAACTCTAGGCCTGGTGCTCTATTCACTGCACCACCTAGCTGCCCCTGAGGTTGTACTATTGTTAAGAAACCTTTTCCTAGCCTCCTTAATGCTGGTGCCTTCTGAGATTATTTCAAATTTGTCCCACACATATCATGTCTGTACACAGTTCTTTGCATGTTGTCTCCCCATTAGACGGGGAATTCTTTGAAGAAAGGGACTGTTTTTTGTCTTTCTTTGTATCCATAGCACTTAGTGCCTGGCACACCATAGGTACTTAATAAATGCTTGACTGATGGACTCTTCCTTTGTCCTGTCATTTGTGTTTTCACAAGGCTCAGGCTTAATTAGCCTACTATTTTCTCTAATAGGTGCTCTTTTAGGGTAGAGCTCATCTCTTTATATAGCATAAATTAACATCTATATTTGAAACACTGTCATCTATAACTTCATTCTCATAGCCTTTGTTGTCCTGGGTATATCTATATTTTTTTCCAGCAGCCCCCTCATTCTCAGTTATTTATCTTGGAACCTTGGAGTTATCTTTCATTTCTGTCATTCCCTGTACCAGTCAGTCAACAAGCCCTGTCAACAAATACTTTCCAACAGCTCTTATATTTGTCTGTTCATCTTTTAGGGGGAAAATTCATTATTAATGTCTTCTGTTTTTCTATTACAACCAAATTATTTTAGGGAAAAAAATTAAAAGGCCTCCACCTCAAATCAAATCATCTTCTTTAACAAATAAAATATTTAAGCAGAAACATTTAGTTTGGTGGATGCACCTGGCAATTTTTACAACATCCTGCCCTAGTAGAATCCTCTCCTCCTCCCTCCTTTGAGGGTGAACCATCTATCTCCTGGTCCATCAGTGACTTTCCATTTGTTCAGAGTTCAACCTCCTGTTAGCAATCCTTTTGTTGTCCTTGTTCACTCTTCTCTGGGTTCTGCTGGTTTTACTCTGTATCAGTTAAGAACTCTCCATATTTCCCTGAATTCTTCATAGTCATCATTTCTTACTATGCAATAATATTCCATTAAATTGATATCCTGTGTGAATTTTTAGCTGTTTTGCCACAGATGGACACCCACTTTGTTTCTAGTTCTTTTCTATCCATTAAGGGTGCTGTTACAAATATTTTGGCATTATCTTGGGCCTCTGTTTCTACATTTGAACTGCTTGGAGTATCAGCCTGGTAGTAGGATCACAAAGTCAATAAGTGTGGACAGTTTAATAATTTTTCTTATCTCAATTTCAAATCAATATCCAGATGGATATCCAAATATCCATTTTAGACAGATGGATGGTTCTACCAGCAGAGTATTAGTGTGCCTGGCTTCCCACAACTGTTCCAACATTAACTGTTCTTATTTTTGGCCATCTTTGCCAATTTTCATTGTATAAGGTAAAACCTCAGAGTTGCTTTAATTTGTATTTCTCTATTAGTGACTTAAAGTGTGTTTTCCAATGGTCATTTGTACTGTGAAATCCTTTTGAAAACTGTTCATAGCCTTTGATCACTTATCTATTAAAGAATAGAGTTCTTTTTATTATATGTTGTTATTCAGCCAATGTGGGCAGCTAGGTGGCACAGTGGATAGAATGCCAGGAGTCAGGAAGACCCAAGTTCAAATTTGACCTCAGATACTTATTAGCTGTGTGACCCTGGGAAAGTCACTTAACCCTGTTTCCCTGGGTTTCTCATCTGTCAAATGAGCTGGAGAAGGAAATGGCAAATCTCTCCAGCGTCTTCGCCAAGAAAAACCCAAATAAGGTTCACAAAGAGTATGAAACAACATCAATAAGCATTTATTAAAGTACGGGGCACTGCACTAAGATCTATAATACAGAAAAGAGGTGCTTATAGGGAAGGGAAAAAGCATTTACACGGCACCTACTATGTACCAAACACAAATCATTTGATCCTTACAATAGTCCTATAAGGTAGGTACTATTATTACTCCATTTTATGGCTGAGGAAATTGAGGTTAAGTGACATGCCTAGAGCTGAACCCCTTAATAAGCATCTGTGGTCAAATTTGAACTCAGGTCTTTCTGACTCCAGACCTAGTGCTCTATCCATGGCATCACCAACCAGGGAGACAATAAGCAAATAAATATGCGCAAACAAGCTATATACAGGATAAATAGCACATAATTAACCCAGGGAAGGCATTAGAATCAAGAGGAGTTAGGAAGGCCTCCTATAGAAGGTGGGATTTCAGTTGGAACTAAGGAAGCCAGAAGGCAGAGATGACAAGAGCTCCAGGCATGGGAGACAGAGAAAATTCTAGGAGCCAAAAGGCCATAACAGCGAGGAGACCAGTGTCATTGGATGAAAGAATCTGTGGCAGAGAGTAAGGTGTAAGAAGACTGGAAAGGTGGGTGGGAAGAGATAGGTTATTAAGGATTTTGAATGTCAAGCAGAGCACTTTGTATTTGATTCTGGAGGCAATTAGGGAGTCGCTGGAGTTTGGGAGTGGAGGGAAGGTGTGACATGATAGGACCTGCACTAAAATGTAGGATGGAGTGGGGAGAGACTTGAGGTTGGGCAGACCCACTGGCAGGCTATTGCAATAGTCCAGGTGTGAGGTGATAAAGGCCTGCACCAAGGGGGTGGTGGTAGCAGAGGAGAGAAGAGAGCCTAATAGAGAGATACTGCAAAGGGGTCAATTTTGGATTTCAGACTTTTACTGGTGATAGTTGATGTAGCTATTTTCTCCCCCACTTTACGGTTTCTCTTATTTTATTTTCCTTGACCTTATTCTCCTCTTCTTCTTTCCCATTGTCACTACATTATGTCTGGCTGCATTATTAATTCAGCCTCTGTGATATATGTGTTGAGCATTTCAATCAGCTCATGTCCTGCTTTCCTTAAACATAAAAGTAGTGACTTTCTCTATTAGTTGTCCATTGGGAGGGAGCACAGTATGTGAGTCGTACTCTACTAGTGAAACCAGACCAGTGGTCTCTTCAGAGTCTCCAGTTTATATAGGAGTACAGTCTCCCTAAGGGGAAGGGGGTGGGGAGAGGGTAGCACCTAGGTGGTGCAGTGGAGAGAGTACTAAGCACCAATGGCTAGAGTCAGGAAGACCTGAATTCAAATTTGGCCTCAGACACTTAACAGCTATATGACCCTGGGTAAGTCATTTAACCTTTTTTTGCCTCAGTTCCTCATCTGTAAAATGAAGACACACTGGAGAAGGAAATGAAAACATTTCAGGATCTTTTCCAAGAGAATCCCACGGACTTTTCCATAGGGTCATGTAGAGTCCAACACAAGTGAACATCCTGAGATGTTGCAGTATTGCGACTCTCCACCAGAGGGTGCTCAGCCTGCATATTTTTGTTATTCAGTTGTGCGATCTATACACCCAGAATTTAATTCAGTGGATGACATGGAATATTACTCAAAATATTAAAATATGGACTCTCCAGTCAATACACAAGTCCAGAGCCCTTATTTAGATATGGGTTGGTCTGTCTATACTCTGTTCCCTCTGGTCATAGTTCCAGTCACATCCACAGAAATATATGTTTTTTAAATGGGATGGAGAAAGAAATTGGTTAGCACTCTTATACTCCAATCATCTCATAAATCTCTTCCCTCTTGTTTTCCCAGATCTCTAGGAGAAAAAATTTCGGAATCACTGACTCCGAGAGAGGCAAAAGATGTGTGTGTGTCTGTGTGTGTGTGTCTGTGTGTGTGTCTGTGTATGTGTTCATTTGTGTACACATGTGGCACAGCCTTTTCTTCCTTATTCATCAGCTGATATAATTCTTAAGTGGCCTCCATTGGTCCAGGATCTAGATTTACTCCACAGTCTGGTCTCTGGCAGTTTTATCCCATTTTCTCAAGTCCACTGTAGCTGCAGTCCTGTAGTTTATAGCCTTAAAAAGAGTTAACTAGAACACGTAAGAGGTTAAGTGATTTGCCCAGCATCACTTAGCCAGATTGTGGCAAAGCCAGATGTTGAATGTATGAGCTGATATTGGAACAGCAACAGCTGGAATTCAGTGATAATGCCAGCAGATAATAATGAGAGTTGGCATTTATATAGCTTTTATATACCTGTATCTATATCTATATATTATATATATACATACATATATATATATATATATATATATCTACCTCTCTATCATCTGTCTGTCTCTGTACCTTATTTCATAAATATCACTAACACCAAACTGCTGACCAGGGCAATAAAAGGCAAGCCAGCTTAGCTAAAGTAGAAAGACATCCTGAGAAAGAGACAGAAGGTGGCTTGTGATATGTGGGTCAAACCATTGTCACCTCTCAGTGGAGACTGCCCAGGACACGTCTCAGCCAAGGGTCACTTCCACTCCCCCCACCACCACAAGCCCAGTGCCTGTAGCCATCATCCAGGGGTCCAGGGGATCTTTGTATAGATAAAACCTAGTGACTGCTGCTGCAGGTACTTCAGTCCCTACAACCTCAGTAGCCAACACTGCCAAAGACCCAGAATGGAAAATTCTCACCACCAGATTCCTTGGCATAGTCAGATGGTTGATTGAATAAGGTTTTATCAATGTCATTAAAGAAAAAGCATTATCATCTTTGCCACTGCACACTAAGAACCTTTCCATCTGACTTGTAACCAAAACTTCTTGTATGTATTATATCCCCCTATTAGAATATGAACTCCTTTAGAGGAATAACTATCTTGTCTTTCTATTTGTGTCCTCAGCACTTAGTACATAGTAAGTGCTTAATAAATGCTTTTTTCTTTCATTCATTCATTCACTCTCACTCATTCATTTGGACCCATGGCAGCAAAGAGCAGCCCAATAAAGCACATCTCAGTGGAGAAACCAGCAGAGAGCAGTGTGGTGGGGAAGGCAGATCATCAGAGGACCCCAGATCAACTGAGAAAGTGGATCACAACCCACTAACACCACCAGTGGATATTGATAACTCAGCAGGTAAGCAAGTAGCAACTACAGAGGCAGAGAAGATTTCCAACAGGAACTGACTCTCCCTGAAGTGTAGGCATGTATGTTCCCCAGCTACACGTGCATGTAAGTGCCCCTAGGTGTGGGTTCCTCCAAAGAATACCACTGGCCCTACTTATAGCCCCACCCCCCAAAGCCTTCCAGGAGAGGTAACCTATTTCCTCTGCAGGTGCTTAGCCCCCACCACCTCAATAGCCCTCCTTAAGTTGCCACACTTGTTCCTGTCTCCCACTGGTGATGTGGTCATCTGTGAGAGTATAGCCCTGTATGTATTGGGGTGGAAGGAGCTATTTTGTTACTTATTTCATTTATTTAAATGTCCTATGCTTTGAATTAATGTGGCTCCTAATTGTTTTAGTAAAAAGAAACAGATTGGAGGGGTGGTGCTGGGTGGGCCTTGGTATGGCTCGTATGTAAGCTACGGATTTTCAGAACATACTGACCCACAGCATGTTTTGAATTTAGAATAACTTTTCAGGGTTCCTTTTATGAAAGGGGAAGGGGAGTTGCTAAATAAGAGAATCTGAGAAGATAGAGAAGACTAACATCTAAGGAAATCAGAAAAAAACTTCCTAGGAAGGTGGGATGGGAAACCCTGAGTAGAGAGACCTGATGGGAGCCAGAGATTCTAAGGAGCAGAGAGGAGGGAAGCCTCCAGGATCATCCTGGAATCCTCCGTCAGAGCTGAAAGGCACCTCAAGAGATGATCTCGTCCAGCCCCCTCATGTTACAGCTCAGGAAAGGGAGGCCCAGAGAGCTTCTTCAGTTCCTTGCCCAAGGGCATACATACTGCTGGTAATACTTTCTAGCTTAGATTTTCTGATTCTGACTCTAGCGCTCTTCCTAGCAGTCTAGACTAACTATGGAAGTGGAGGGAAGGCAATGGGTGCTAGGGGGGATGGAATTGGTAAGACTTGGCACCTGATTATATATGAGGGGGGGAGGGAGAGGGAAGATTCAAGGAGGACATGTTGTAAACCTGGACAGACTAGAATGAGAATAGTCCCAACATAAACTGGGAAGTTTGGAGGAGGAATGAATGAATGAAAAAGCATTTAAGTGCTTCCTATGTGCAAAGTATCCTGCCAAGTAACTAAGGACTCAGGGAGGGGTGAAACTGTCCCTGTTCTCAGGGAGCTTACATTCTAAATAATACAAGAAGGTCTTGGCTGCAAATCAGATGCAAAGACCCAGAGGCCCTTAGAGAGCAGCAGCAAAACAGTAAAACTGGTGCTTTAATGTTTTGGGTTTTTGTTTTTTCTTTTTTTTTTTTGGAGGGGGGAAGGCAAAGCCATTAGGGTTAAGTGACTTGCCCAAGGTCACACCACTAGTTTAGTGTTATTTTCATTACTAAAACCATATTAGTCTCTGATTTGGCAGTGTCCAGGACACTGGTGGTAAAAGCTTTCTTTTCTGGGTCTTCTGAAATTTGGGCTGTTGAGGAGGTGGGGGCTACAACACCTGCTGATGGAAATACCTAGGTCACATCTCCATGATGGCTAGAAGTAGAGCCAGTGGCATTCGTTGGGGAGGGGATACTGTTCCCAGGGCTGTTGGGGTTACTTACCCATCCCTAGCAGTTGGAGTTGGGCTAAGGGGGAAGGTAAGAATTCTGTTTCTCCAGAGGAGTTGACTTTGATATACTAATGAGAGAGAGCACTAACAATTAGGTTGTATGCTGCTTTGTTTTCTGTTTTCTGAGGTCACCCAGTGTTGTAAAAGATGCAAGCTATTTATGTAGTGAGAAAGGGAGTGCTGCCATGGCCCTATGAAATGGAGAGGTGTGCCCTTTAAGACTTTATTTTCTATTTGTACTTTTGAAAACAGAGTGCCCTGACATCTCTGTTACCTGCCTCCTATATCTGTATGGACTGAGGGGATTCCACTGATCAAGGAAGCCCTTGATCAATCTCTTACTACACATGGAATATTAAGCAATTTAAAGAAATCTGGGTAGAACCTTCTAAGGGAGGGACAAGAGGAAAGAAAAAACAGACAGGTTTGGATCTGCATGTGCCACGGTAGGAGTGCTATCCTTGATGGGATCATGGATCCTTTGAAATGTAGAACTGAAACCTTGAGATAGCCATTATATAACTATTTAAAAACTGCTGGAAGGCTTCCTTTAATAAAGAAAAAAAAATTTTCCAATGCTAATTAGCCACTCATTAAAAAGGGAAGAAGGAAAGGAGGTAGCAGCAACACAGAAAAAAGTTGGAACTGCCCTAGTTAGCAACTTAGTAACCCAGGCTACTTGTATCCTTTTTGAAAGGTGAGTCATGGAATCTTAGGCATATGGGGATGAAGGGGGGGTAAGAGGGAGTAAGGTGGGTGGAAAGAAGGACCAAGGTTTCCAGCGTTACAATGTAGGGATTTGGTTAGAGGGGGGCAGGATGGGGTGGTGCTGGGAGGGAAGTAGGGAAAAGGTCACCAGTTCCTATTGCAGAGGTCACTTGCATAGACTTTCAGGCTTTCCACTGGTAGTACTGAGAAGGCTTAATATGAAACTCCTCCCTACAGTCCCAGCCTGACCTTTTCAGTCCTCTCCTGGGACAATCTATAGGGACTCAGGCTAGGGTCAGGAGTATGGTAGTAATTAAAAGGAGTTTTCTGACCGTGACTCAATTAAGAGTTTAAATACAGTCTAAATGGTGGCAGAGAGTGGCAAAGAGAAGTGGCAAAGAGAAATGCCTAAGAGCTTCTTTATTTAGCTGGCTGTATGCAGCTGTCCGGGGTCTGAAAGTTATCAGTTGAATCAGCCCCAGTAGCTATGCTAATGAAAGTCTTCCCCTTTGGGGAAAAGCACTGGACAACAAGTAAAAATCAACACAGACCAGTTCCGTGGAAATGCCAGGAGAGAGTAATAAAGAGCAACCAGTTAGCGAGAATGACTCTGAAGAGGACTCTGGTGGACAGAGGTCCAGCAGAGAAAGCATCTTATAGACCACCATTGTCACCAGAAGACCTCAGAGAAATACTCAAAAGCTAGGATTTTAGTGGGGATGCAACTTTAGGTGTATGAATTGCACTGGCTGTGTGGAGTGTTCCCTAGCTGTGTGTTCTTTGTATATAGTTCCTTCCCCTGGTGGCATGGTAACCTTTGGGAGAGTGTATCTCTAGTGTTTATTGGGGGAATCTTTTTTTTTTTGCCATTTATTTTGTTTTGAACTGTGTCCTCTGGTTAGCCTAGTAAATGAAACATATAGGTGGGTGACTTGTGAGCTATGGTTTTGAGTGGATTCAGATTCCCAAAGTGTGTTGGAGCTAGGCACAATATCAGAAGACCTGTATGTGAGGGATATTTGGGGACAAAGAAGAATGGTATGATCCTGGAAAAAGAAAGATTAAGATCTAGTGATTGGAGGGGAGAAGTTGTTTGAGACATTGCCTGAAAGTTAAGGAAAGGTTAAGTGACAGCTATGAGGGAGGTGAACTTTTGCCATCAAGGAGGATAGTAGGGGGAAAGCATCTAAAGGCTTTTAATACTAAAACTGCAAATGGTTGGCATTGCCTGTGGGTATTTTTCTAGAAAGTCTGAGAGTATCTTAAGTGACAGACTTCAACGACTAATGAAATGAAAGGCAGAGGTTCTGATAAGCAATGGCTGATAATAGTTGAAATTTAGTTAAGGTATATGACTTGTGAAAAGCAACATGAACTAATAGCTTAGAGGGCTATACCTGGAGCCAGGAAAGCCTGGGTCCAAGCTCTATCTTGGATTGTTGAGTCATTTAAATTGGGTCCAGCTTTTTAGGACCCTATATGAGGTTTTCTTGGCAAGATACTGGAGTGATTTGCCCTTCCCTTCTCTAGTTCATTTCATAGATGAGGAAACTGAGGCAAACATGGTTAAGTGACTTGTCCAGGGCCACATAGCTAGTAAGGGTCTGAGGTCAGATTTGAACTCAGGAAAATGAGTCTTCCTGATTCAAGGATCCCTCTATTCACTTCAACACCTGGCTGCCCAGACATTCAAACTCATTATGAGACTGTGAGCAAGTCATTTAATAATGCTCTAGATAAGTCTCTGGGATGATATTGAAGTGATAGTTCTGGCTTCCATTAGAAGAGGAAGGTTTCTTACCAGTGAGTTCTTCACAACAATGAAATTATAGGTCTAGTCCCTTATACTTACCTATGTGACTTGTACCTAAATGTTCTTTTTAAATTTTGAATGGATTGCCTCCCCACTCCAAACCATAAATACTGATAGTAAATAGAAAGTAGCATCATTGTGAGCGTAGTGGAAAGAGGTCCTGATTAGGAATCCAGGAGAGCTGGCTCACTGTTCAGCCTCGAAAAGGTCACAGCCCATTTTCCGGATTTAGTTTCCCCTTCTGCAAAATGAGGAGCCTGGTCATGAAGAATTGTGGTATCTGTGTCTGTAGGTATACAACACAGATTGGATTAACTGCATTTTCATCCATATCTCTCCATCAGCTAGTCTCCTTATCTAAAGGTATTCCAGTTGCTTGGTGCTTAGTAACGAAATTCCTGGCACAGTGCTTCCGAGGAACTGACCAGACTTCAGAGGGCATGCTTTGCCAAGTCAAACAGCTTCAATCCAGAAACGTGCCTTATGTGTTTAAGCTCCAGGGTGAGAATGTAGGCTCCCTGAGAGCCAGGGAGCACACTCCGAATTTCTTTGTAGCCTCTACAACGCACAGGATGCTAGCAAATGTGTTACTGGCACTCAGTCCTTGGAGGGGGGGGGGGGGGTGAAAAGGGACATGTTATGATTATAACAGTCAAGCACCTGGTTTCAATTTTCTCCATCATCTTAAATGGAAACCCTTTGGAGTGATCATGACTTTTCTTTCTTCTTTGCCCCCCACCTATATACATCTGCAAGAATCAGTAAGTGGTTCTAAGTGACATCTGTTGGATCTTCCCTTTCCAACCCATGCTCTCTCTCTACTTCCCATCACCCCTTGCTATTTCCCTCCCAACTTTTCCCTCCTGCTTTATTTCTCAAACAAGCACTCCCCGTCTTCATCCCCCCCCCCCCCATCTCCCCCTCCCTCCCTCTCGCTTGTCTATCTTACCCTAGTTTGGAAATGCTGCAAAGCACTGAGCCTTCTGCCATTGGTTGGGCCCAACTGTCAGTCTGCCGGAATAAAGCATTTCCATTGGCCAAGCCGGAGGTGGGTCCCGGGAGCTGGATATAAAACACGGGGCGGGCATCGCGGAGCCGCTTTGACAGGACAGGTCAGAAAGGGATAACGGGCTGGGAGCGAAAGGGCTCGGAAGCTGGGGTGCTGAGTGCCCAGCAGCGGGGGTCCGTCTGCATTCCTTCCGCTTGTGTGCCCAGCCCCACGCGCCCCGCTCTCGGGCAGCCCGGTGAGACAACTGCCGACGGCCAACGGCTCCCTGAGAAACCGCCGCCCCAGCTAGCCCCTTCACCTGCGGGTGCAGCTCCCACAAGCCCAGTCCTTCAGCCATGAGCGAGGTGAGCCCGCTAGCTGGGGGCCGCCCCCCACCCTGCCCTGCCCCGGGGAGGAAGGAGGAGTGGAGGCGGGGAGGCTGCTGCGGGAGGGGTACCCCCAAAGGGACGCGTTGCGGGGTCACCAGTGGAGGGGAGCATCATGATCCCTGAGGCAGCCCCTCCACACCTGCCCACCTCGAGGAAGCCCAGGGCTGCGAGGAAGAGGGTGGCTGACCCCTTATGTCACCAGGATTCGAGCTTACTGCCAAGGGCGGCAGGAGCTTTAGGGGTGATTGGAATGCTGTGGTGTGGGTGGGGGGATGGATTAGAGCTCAGAGTGGCAGCCTTACTACCCACCTCTCCTCGCCCCAAATCCCCCCAAGATTCTTCCACTCTGCAACTCTGGCTGCCTGCTTCCTGGGCACCCCAGGTGCATTCCTTCCCCCTCCAATCTAAGGATTCATCCTTCTTTTATTATTTATGCACTTCTCTGACAACCCTCCGCCCTCCACCCTGCCTCCTCCCTCCTTCCTCTACCCTTCCCTCAGCTCAGGAGACTTTTCCTTCTTTAGGAAAAAAAAATGGGGCGGGGGCAGTCCTCTGCTGGGGGCAAATTGGAGTCTAGGGACAAGCTGTGCTATCATCTTCAATAGTATACCTTGGTGGGTAGTTTCCATAGTCTCATATTCAAAGATCTATCTTGGGGGGGGGGGGGAGTGGATTGAAGGTGGAGAAGTACCCTTAAGTAGTATATATCCCTCCCTCTGCAGTGTTAGTCAAGCTGTATGGCTGCCAGGGGAAACCTCATTGGAATGAGGGTGGCCAGTCTCAATACAGTCATCTTATGGCATTCTGGTCTCAGACTGTATCCATGAGGGAGGGCAGAGCACTGACTTTGAGGAATGTCCCCCAGTTGTCTGCTTGTGCTAACTTGTTAACAGTCCCAGATCCAGAAATCAACATTCTCTTGCTAAAGTATAGCTATCTTGGGGAGTGACAGCTCCAAATTGCTTCTCAATGCTGTTTTCTTCTCAGAGTTCCCTTAGTTAGTGACTTGGGATTGTCAGGAAGATTTGTAGAATTTCTTTCTGGGAATGAGTTAACCCCAACTTCTCAGGTTGGTGCCAGAACCTTCTGTTTCTTGGTTCTCGTTTTGAAGTAATGGAAGGGGGCAGGAGAGAGAAATAGTACAAATATTCCCAAGGTCACCTGTTTAGAAACAGGGCCTTGGAGTTCTGATTCCCAATTGAAGGCTCAGGCTACAGAATTACTCTACTCCCTCTTGCTGGGGGATACCGTCCAGGGTGCTAATTAGTTCCAACCACAAAGTTTTCTTTGGTTGCTATGCCCACTAAGTTTATCTTAATAAATTCAGTTAGTCTAGGGGCCACCAGATGAATGGAAATGGCTCCAGCCCCTCAGCTGATTGCAACCGTGACCAAAGGTAGCCTTTCAGAGAGGGAGCAGGAAATGGACCAAGACTACCTCCTTCCTTTACCCCCAGCTTTGTTACTAAGAACTAATGTGAGAACTGAGGTGACCTTAACACTCACCTGGTCCAACTCTTCTCCCCACCATTGTATTTGGCAGATGAGGAAAGCAAGTCCCAGAAAGATGAAATCACTTTCCCAGAGTCACTATAGCTTAAAAAAAAAAAAAAAGGCAAATCTAGGCCTTGAACCCTGGCCTTCTGACTCCATTACATCATGCTTCCACCTTTAATGTGGATGCAAAGATTTTCTTCTTTCTCCCTTCACTGAGGTCTAGGGTTGATCCCTCCTGGCTGTTTCTAAATTTGAAAGTTGCAACTCAAGCTGCCCCTGGAGTCTAAGCTCTAAGAATTGTGACTGCATGGAGCTGATGAGGTTATTAGCCTCTTCTGTTGTAGAGAGGGCACCGCTTCTCTGTGGGACACTGTTCTAGGAGATGGTGTTCACTTTAGGGTTCTGATCAGAGAAAAACAATTTCACTGGAAGGAAAAACAATTTGATGTCTTAAGGGCACATAGGTCCTGGGCGTGTGTGGGGGTGCCCTGAGTCCAGAGTTGAGTCTGATCTCAGTCTGGTGGGTAGTGGCATGGTAGGGGGTAGAATCTCATGATAGAGGATTAACCATCTCTGAGCTCAGTGCTGCTGGGTGTTCCCAGTCTGTAAGAATGAAGTGGATCTAAATAACAATTTTGTCTATTGAAACTGTCCTCCTTAGCACAGAATTGAGCCCAGCACTAGAGATGGATATTTATAAAAATCAAACTGCAAAAATGAACCACCTGGGTGTGTACAGGGACCAGCTGACGCTGGAGCCATTCCCCAAGGGGTCCCTGCTTCCCAGGGGGCTCAGGCCCAGCCTGTTTTCTTCCTCTCGTTAAGACTGTGATGAAAATCGGAAGTGCTGACTGAAGGTCCAGAGCTCCAGGGAGACTCCGAAGTCCCTCAGTCTTTTTAGCCCATCCCTCTAAGCACAAGTGCCCAGCTCGGGGAAGCCCTGGGTACCCTGCATCTTACGCAAGCTTTACCTCCTCCGCTTGTCCCTTTCCTTACTCCAGAGAATCTGTAGGAAAGGGGAAGGTTTGGAATTCCCTTAGGAGATCCCCATTTCACCTGGAGAACCAGTGCTCGGGGGAATCCCCTTGGGCTTTACTGCACTGAAGCTGGAGGGGCTTAAGGTTAGGGGATGAAGACACAGTGGGGACAGCAGTCTGTTCTGTTTGGTTTTCCTGGCTCTTGTCATCCAGTACTGCAGCAATGGATTTCCCTTTGAATGTGTTCGTGTCTGCATGCGCATAAGGAGCTGCTAAGAGACACAGCTTCAAGTAGGGTTTGGTGACTATGTGGACAAGGCTGGGGCTGGGGGGGCCCGTTCAGTACGTCTTGTATAGTTCTCTAGCCTCTGTTTAAAGAAGAGATGAGGACGGGGTTCACCTGAGCACCCTGGTTCCTTTCTGTAACCCACTGTTATGCAGTGGATCTGCTCCATTGAAGCACAATCCTGGTTTTTCTCCTCTTCTTATCTGCTGCCCTCCTGACCTGATGGAAGTCCCTCACTGGTGCAGACCCTTACTCCAGTAGGCTTTCTGTGGAAATGGGCCATATGGGAATCTAGGTAGCTACTCAGGTGGGTCTATGCTGCATTGTCACTTAGCAAGGGCTGGAGTGGTTGGAAATTCACTAGCAGCATTCTGGGGGAATTCAGAAATACTGCCTTCTTTACCATGTTACTGTTTCCCTTGGGCATGGTATATACCCCACTTGGAGTGCACACTGTAATCTTAGCACATTTGGGTATATATGTCAGCATCTGGCTCCTGTCTTCCTCCTCTTACTCTGCTGCATTCCTGACCTCACCAAAGCATAGAGGTACCCTCACCCCAATAGTCTTTCTGTTGAAATGGGGCATATGGGTGTCTAGATGACCTCAGATGGGTCAGAGCAACCCTCCCCATGATGGAATCTCTGTCAAGGAACACAATTCTGTTATGACCTCTCCAAGCCAGTAGGCTAGAAACCTGGTATGAACCTGGAATGACCCTGTGTTTCTTAATAAATACTTGTTAATTGATTTTCTCTCTCTAATTGGCAGTTCCAGCCTTTTAATAGAATTCTTACATAAAACACAAGAGCTTCTTACTTTAGAATACTTACATATATGAAGTAACCCAATGTTTTCCACTCGTGAATGGATGAGGAGAGAAATGAAGGTATCAAGTATCAAGTATCACGCTAGGTATCAAGTTTGCAACCTATTAGATTTGAGATTAAGGACTGGAAGAATCAGGTTCGGCACAGTTTCTTGAGGTTGGTGTGATAGGCTGCTCCTCTGGTCCAGGAGAAATGGAGAGTCCTATGGTCCTATGGTCTAAAAACATATCTCTTGTCTTTCCAGCAAGAATATCAATCCATGAACTCTTGGAATTGGAGGGGGTGGGGTGTGAGAAAGTCTCTACTGAGGCTCTTATGGGTAAAGCCATCACATTCAGATGGCCGCTCAGGAGCCAAAATGGACGGATCTTGCACTTGTAGCCAAGGAGTAAATCTGGGTATTTACTAGTGTAGTTAGACATGTTGGAGTTTGGGGGAAATCTAGTTAAAAAGGTGAGTCAGAGAGAAGATCCTCTGTCACTATTCATGTCCTTTGGGAGAAGCAGGTGCAAGACTATCCTGGAATATAGAAATATAGCTGTGTTCTGTCTTAAGAAAACCGCAATTAAAATCTGAACTAAAAGAGCATAAATTAGGAAGTCATTTTACTTTATAATGACATGGCATAGGGTTCTTTTAAATAACTTGTTTCACCGGTGCATTTAAACCAAATTGATTTATATGCATTTTTTTTTTCAGGAAAATACTCTTTTACATCCTTCACTGAAGTCTTACTTTCAGGCTCCATAGTGACCCTGGGTTCTTAAAGACCATACCAGTGAAGTGTAAGCTCTGGCAGGTCCTGCCAAGATGGAAAGACTGAGTACATGCTTGGCAATAAAACAAGTCTCTCATCCAAGGGCCGGTCTAGCTAAGAGCTGGGAGGCTTAATGCCAGAAAGCTGGCCACCAGGTGAAAGGGGGTTTTGGCCCTAGCACTTCATGAAGCCTGCTAAGGTGTGGATGGTTATCTACTAAGATGTTGATGGAACTCCCACGCTGATAAAATCATGGATCTTTTGGAGTAACTACTACGTACAATTAATTATGAAACACAGAGGCTATGACTTCAAAATAAGGCCATTTAGAGAGAGGGGGAAAGAAGCTTATCATGGATCAAAATGTGACAAGAGAAACTGGTGGGGGCAGGGACCCACAGTTTAAATTCATCTCTGTCCACTTTCTAATACAAGGCATCTAGTCACTTTAGTTATGCTGGTTGACAGATGAGTGCAGGTATGGAGATAGTTAACTGGAAGAAAAGGGTTTTCATGTCTCTTTGTATTATGGTGATTTCTATAATAATGCTTACCACATGGGGTGTGAGGATCAAATAGGGGAATAGAGATGCAAAGGCTTTTTCCATTTTAAAAAATTAAATAATTACAAGTGGTCATTGTTACTGGTACTACTACCACCTTGGCCCTGGAGCTTATCAGAAACAGCTGCTACTACTGCATTGCAGAGAGGATCGAGAGTATGAATTT
Source organism: Gymnobelideus leadbeateri (assembly GCA_011680675.1). Taxonomy (NCBI): domain Eukaryota; kingdom Metazoa; phylum Chordata; class Mammalia; order Diprotodontia; family Petauridae; genus Gymnobelideus; species Gymnobelideus leadbeateri. The sequence continues at coordinate 251,293 of WOXC01012315.1, forward strand.
CTTAAGACATTGCTGGCTTCTCTTAGTCCTGAGTAGCTGTTAGGTTCACTGGATGTTGGGGATAGGAGTGATGGGTCAGGTTTGGGTATTTAGTTCTTGAGTCAAAGGCATATTATTTCAAGTTAAGTTCACAAGAGCCTTGGGAGGAGAAATGTGAGAGGAAGAGAGAAGAGAGAATCTTCTGAACTGGTTGATGATGATAAGCAAAGACTCAGAGATTACCGGGCCTTAAGTGTGTAGTTTCCAGCATCCATGCTTCTGTTTTACTCCTTAAACTGAGAGGGTTCTACCCCTTCCTCAGGGGAGGTAAATAGAGACTTCCCCTTTCCTTTAGTTGCCTGTGAAATCTAGAGCTTAAGGAATTCTTAAATCACTTTCTCTACAGCACCTAGGCTTGGGCTGTTTGGTTTTCCTAGGGGCTGGGCAGGAGCCTTTGTAAGCAAATCATTAGAAAGCCATGTGTATGCCACATTTCTGTTTCCCACTAGGGTGACTCCAGAGGTGATGCCCACCTAGGTTTCCTGTCTAATGAAAGGAGATACCAGGACTGATTATGCCCACTTTACCCCCATTGTCCATGACACCGTTCTCCTCCCACACTAACCCCTCCTGCTTTGTGCTTGCTTGTTAGGCTGTGAGGGGATTAATACTTTTATTTTGAGTCATTAACACCATGGGTGGGATGCACACTGAAGATTATAGTAATAAATGGTGCCTTGGCACTACTCTTCCCCCCAGTGTGAGGTGAAGGCACAGCCCTGAGCTATGTGCAGTGTGCTGCAAATAACCACTCATTAAGCTGGTGCAGCCCAAGCTGGTGGAAATGGGGCTGGGGCTGTTGACTCACTGCATTCGGTGAGCTGGCTCGGTCAGCCATTCTGACTTTGGCTCTGGGTAGGGGGCAGGGTATGGTGTCCTGCTATTCCAGGATTTAGGGGGAGGGATTGTTGGATGGGGGACCTGGGTTGGCTGGAAATCAAGATTATGAAGTCTCTCTTCCCTGCTCTTGGAGCAACCTGGGAAATATGGTTTCTGGCATTCTTTGAGGGGTTTGTGATGAATAAGGGTGAAGGACACCTGAGTTCTTTTTCTGACTATTATTATCTCAAGGGGTGACCTTGAGCGAGTATTTCTTGTTCTAGCTGTGTGAGGGCTGCAGCTGGATCCTATTCTGAAGTGAATGTAGCTCCAGCAGTCTCTCCAAAACAGAAGTATGGAAGAGCCTGCCAAGGGCACTTGGGAGTCACGGAAAACTTTCCCTCCTTTGGCAGTGCCCAGTAACTGACTGCAGGACACAGAACATAGCCAGGGAGGGGCTAGTACAGGGTCTGAAGCCCCAACTTGCCCCATGAGCTCAGAACCTAGGCCCACTAACTCTGTCTCCCATTTAGGTTGGGAGTTTATCAAATCTTGGTCTTTTAAAAAGAAGAAGTCCTTCTTAGGCTTCCCTGCTGATGATTTGCAGACACATGTTCATGATCACGAGCACGGGGCTTGGTATCATGTGCATGGAGCTCTGTGTGCGTTTTCAGGCTGTTTGTGTACGGCCATATTGAGGATGCAGCATGTACTACCTAGGCAGGAGGGGTCAGTCTTTTGTTCCTAATGGCTGGGGCCCAGGATATCCTGCTGATTTTTCTTTAGGGGGCCAGAGATATGGGAACTATAGAGCGAACTGTGCAGTTCACCCCTCCCGAGATGAGTTCCAACTTGCTGTTTGGAGCACAGAGGGTGACACTATCTTGCCTGTTCTGGTGGCAGTGGTTGCTGTGGCAACACCATTAAAAATGAAAGGGAGATGAAGGAGGAAGAAGGGGAGGGGCTTGAGGAAGGGGCGGGCTGAGTCTGAGCCTAGGAGCTGATAACCAGGGTTATCCACAACAACAAGAAAACCATCCCCAAGCTTCTCATGCTTTGGATTTCCCTAGAGCTGTGACCTGCTTCCTTCTGAGGAAAGGTGTGAAGGCAAGGCTGTGGGGCTTTGCCTAAAGCTCTAGCTTTCCAGGTGCCTCTACCCAACTAGGAGAAATATTCCATCCCCAAATTGTGTGACTGCTTCTACACCAACACTGTCCTCACTAAATAACGAACTCTGGGATGTCCAAAGCCTGACTTCCGTTCTGGTCCTACAGGCTTCAGCCCCAAACCTCTACCTCCTCCATGAAGTACTGGACTACCTTGGGCAGGGAGAGCTACCACCTGGTCCCACATCCCCCTGTCATAGCAGAAGTGTCATTTCTTTCTTGAACTCCAATGCTCACTCAGGCTTGCAGCATGCACACTTTGGCTTGGGTCCAAGAAGTCCCAGAGAGGCATGCAAGCCTGAAGACTTGCTGTAGGGGGGGCATGTCCCTTGCCTAAGACTGTTATACTCCCCTGCCCTGGAGAGCTGAAACCATTCTGGAGATTTTCCAGTTAAAAAACCCGGAGTGGAGATGATTTGGAACTTTTGAATGTCTGTGACACCCAAGATCATGATTTCTAGGACTAGTCCATACTAGAAGAGACCCTTCTAGGTATTCCTGTAGTGTAGAAGAGGTTCCCAGTCTCTAACTAGCCACCCCTCATCCTAATTCAGAAGGTCTGGGGGTTCCTTCCTACCATTTAGCCTAAGTTGGGGATATTCTATGGCATTTTGACCATGGATACCCTACTAGCTTGTCCTCGCCTGTTACCAAATTGTTAGAGTACCCCATGTACCTCTGGCTTTAGAACCTGCTTAAATAAGTTAGGGAAGAAACTAGGAAACAATGTTCACCCTTTTTTTGATCTTCTTTTTTCAAGGTCATACATTGAGGTGAAGGGAACCATTCTTTTGGTTTTCCCTTCATTTATCCTTCCCTTCATAATAGCTTTAGAGCTGCTTACAGAATGAGATCTTCCAGTTCTCAGAAAACAGATATCATGCCAGACACTCAGCCAGGTAAGCTGACTGAGGAGAGAGGGATAAACTGGCTTTGGACCTTATAGGAGTTAGCACCTTATTCCACATGAGAAGCTAGAATACCTTTATGAATTAGTTAGCTGACAGTTACTGTGCTAAGAAGGGAAACAAAGGGAACAAATATGTGGCCATTTTCAATTGCTGGCAGGTAGGGAAGAAATAGGGGTGTTCAATTTTGGTGAAAGCAGGAACTGGGATGGGGGCAGGGGTGTGGAGGAGGCTGTTGCTTGAGTCTTTTTGTCCCTGTGTGAAACATCCTGAGCCAGGGGATTTGGATGGGTTAGCAGAGACAGCACCTGAGACAGTAGGCCAGCCCCTTCCCTTCCTTTGCTTCTGCTCCTTGTTTAGCCACATTCTCATGTGAGTCCATGCAAGCAGAGGAAAATAAAGTGTGCCCATAGGGAATTGGCAGCTAGAGCTTGGCTGATGGAATGGAACATGGTAGCATGCAAGGTCCCAAGTTGAGGAAGACAGGAAAGCAGGGAGCCTGGGAGAGGAGACATGGGCTCCATCGGGAAATGGCTGACTGGGACTGATGACTCTCCAGGGTGAGGTTCTGTTGCTAATAAGTAAGTAGGTATGGAGGTGGTGGTGGTGGGGAGCAGAGAGGAAAGACAGTGAATGAATAACATTTGATACTCTGTGGATAGGGAGGCTCTTCTCAACCAACCTTTGGGCTCACTGCCCACTAGGTAACACTTTCACTGCTGTGAAGCCTTGGGGTAGAAGGCTGGGGGTGAGGAGGTAAGCAAGAGATTTAAGCTGAAAGGGAGAAAAGCTCAAGAGGCCAGGGCCATGGGCTGCACAGAGAAGTGAGAGACTTGCTAGATGGTCTATGAGAACCAGAGCTTGAATGGGGGATCCAAACCAAACTTCAAGTAAGGGGTTAGAGCATCATAGAACTGAGGGACCAGGCTTTGGTTGGGACCCCATTCCCAAATCTTCAGCTCTCTGCACTAGTCCTGGCCAGATAGACCTCCCTAATGCATATGTTGCTAATTTGCTCCCAGTGGGATATAGAGGAAAAACTGAGCTATGGAATAGGCCTTGCTAAATAACTGTTTAGCTCTTTGATAGCGAGGGGTGGGTGGTGGAGATGAAATCCCTAGGACTTTCTTTTCAACTCATGGCTTTGCCCTTCCTTGTGATAGGAGCATTTAATCAAGTAGTGGATTTTGACACCCCCCCCAACACACACACACACACACACACACACACACACACACACACTCACTCACTCTCTCTCTCTCTCTCTCTCTTGTTCTGGGTGTGGGGTGCTTCTCTGTTGTCCTTTTAGTTTTCTGTGCCCAAGAAGAGAATGCCCTAACCATTAGCTATTTTTATTATTTATGGCTACAGGACAGCTTGGTATTAGGGGTTGAAAGAGGTGGGGCAAATCTTGGGGGGCTTGGGAAGAAAATGTATAATCTCTCTGTGGCTAGAATAGTAAGAAATTAGGCATAGATTGTAGGAAATAAATAATTAGGTCATTGTCCTCATGGCTTTATATTTGTGTGTGGTATAGTTAAGGGATGTGGGGCCTCATTTTGTTTGGCTGCAGAGAAATGGACAAATAGATGCTGTGTAATACCCCCTGCCACCTGCTATAGCCTAGAAGTGAATGTGTCAGAGACTGAGGCAATCTGCAGGTCCTGGTGTACTACAAATCATAGCATGACTAGAGGAACAGGATAGGTAGAATAATAATATAAGGACTGTGTTGGGGAGGGTTGGAGTGGGGATTATTCCTAAGGCCTTATTCCCTTGGGGTAGCTAAGTCATTTTAGTTCTACTGCATTTGGTGGGGGGGTGGAGAAAGAGAAGAGAGCCTTGTTTATTTTAGGTGAATATTCTGGGCTTTTGGGAAATAGAGGTTAGGTGCCTAGGTAGCTGTTGGGTTAGTAGTGAAGGGCCAAGTCCCAGAAAGAGGGTGGGAGCTTGCAACTCCTGACCCTAAAAAAACCTAACAAAAACAAATAAAGACACAAAGAACTAAATTGAGAAAAAGGGAGGCTATTCTGAGAGCTAAGTGCTGGGGGTGGGGGGGAGGGAGAGGAATCAAGGGAGAGATGAGGAAAAAAGAACCATAGAGTAATTTGGATCCAGCAGGAGGTGCTGCAGGGGCTAGGAGGAGTTGCAGGGATCTTCTATGGGGAAGGGGAAGGTGGCCAAATGCTAGGCCCTCCAGTAGAACCCTCTGACTAGCTGCGGTTTTAGACTGTAGTTCTTTACAATTTAAGCCAAATTGGAGCTGGGAGTCCCCGTGAGGCCAGACGGCTGTTGAGCTGTGGCTTCAATCCAGAGGCAGTAATCTCAGGAGAGATTCAGGCAGTGAGGGGAGGAGGAGGGAAGGAGGGGGTCCTATATAGCTCAGTCCTGACATACATCCATGTTTAGAGAACCCTCAAGGACAACTGATATGAAGTAAAGGAAGAGAGATAAAAGTGGGCCACATTGCAATGAGGTCCTTCCTGGGCCTCCGGATTGGGGTTCAGGTTATTGTCATGGGTGAGAGAAGGGAGTGGTGTGGTGGGGGATTATGGGGAGCAGGCTCAGCAGCAGATAATTGGATAATGGCTGAAGCAAGGATCAGGGCTGGGGGATTACTGGCAACAGGGAAAATGGCATATGAAGAGTCAGCACATAGGAATTTTCTCTGCTCATGTCAGGGTGCTTGGTGGCTCTGTCCCTGTTGCCCCCTTCCCTTCTCCATGTCAGGCTCTCACTGCGTGCGCAGCCCCTAGAACTGGCCGAATGCCAGAGTGGAGAGCACTGCCAGAGCTTGGCTATTGTTAGCCTTCTGGATTGGTGATACATGAAAACGATTTGCTTCAAGGGATGAATATAAGGACCCAGAGTGAGGAGGGGACACAGAAGTGCTAGACATTGAGGTGGAGGACCAGTGTTCACATTCTAATTCAGCTATTCCCCTCTCTGGGATTTATTTTCCTGTCTGCAAAATAAGAGGGTTTAAAAAAAAGACTTCAAAGGCCCTTTCCCTCTCTAAATCTATGATAATTCTATGAAATTTTGGCTCTACTTCCTTAGGGGTAGTCCTAAGTATACGCTTACTTGGTTGGTTTCCCCTTTAGAGAAGGAAAGGAAGAAATCCCTTGTGGCCCCAAGAACCACAGTATAGAAAGTGGGGGCTCCTATGGAGGATTTTTGAATTGGGAGCCCTGAACCTTTCTTGGGGAGAGCATTGGGGGAGGGAATAAAGGCAAAGCTCCTGAGTCTGTCTTTAGGTTATGGTAGATGAGTGGGTATATTAACTTTCTGGTATGAGGGGTAGAGAAGATCACCAAAGGGACCTTACAGATCATTGAGTCTAAGCCCCTTCATTTGACAGATATCAGACAAGTAAGCCTAGAAATGTTAAATGGCTTGCCTAAGGTGTCACAGTTGAGTAGCAGATCCAGAATTCAAGTTCAGGTCCTTTGACTCCAGATTCTGTGCAGAGAGGCCTCAAAGCCAGGAGGATTTGTGTTCGAATTCCAACTTTGACACCAACTGACTGTATCACTTAACTTCTTGAATTGGGGACATTCTATGCAACCCTCCATATCCATAGACTACCCCCTTCCTAAAAAAGCATGGAGTTGTATTTTCCTCATTTCTTCTGGGGAATGGGGTGGGGCGAGATTGGTTATTTTAACTACATAATATTTATCTTTGTTTTATTATTGTTTTTGTCTACATTGTTGTAGTTAGTAAGTGATCAAAAGATATGAATAAACAAATAGTTCTCAAAAGAAGAATTACAAACTACTAACCATATGACTGTTCCAAATGATTAATTAGAAAAATGTCAAATTAATACAATTCTGAAGTTTGACTTTGCTAACATTAAGTTGGCAAAGTTGAAATGAGGTGGAAATAGTACAGGAGAGAAGGCACAGAAATACACTATGGAAATGGTCCATTCTGGAAAACAATTTGGAATTATACTGTGTGTGTGTGTGTGTGTGTGTGTGTGTGTGTGTGTGTGTGTGTGTTTGTATGTGTTCATACCCTTTAATCCAAAAATCCCACTGTTGGGCATATGCTTCAAGGAGGCCAAAGACAAAAAGGTTCATCTGTACTCTAATATTTCTAGCAGCTCTTTTTGTCAGCCAGCTGCAAATAAAGTGAGTGACTTTATAAAGGAATGGACAAGCATTCTCATTTTATAGAGAAGAAATCTGAAGCCCAGGGAAGGCAAGTGACTTGTCCTCAGTCATTGAAGAAATAGCAAAGCCAGCATTCAAATACATAGCTTGATCTTTTTTTTTCTTTTAACAAACAGCCACTAGTTCATTTAAAAATTTTTTCTGTTAGAAAGTATAACTACTAAATTTCATTTCCTTTTTGGTAAAAGAAACTTAAAAAAAGACAAGAACATATGATGTGACCAGATCCTCTTGAAAGTATTCCTCTTAGTAGAAACTGTTTGTTTCTAAGTCTTGGTAAGGTCAGAATTGACTATTACCACACCTGCTTAAAATATTCTTTTGAGTTTGTGATTATTATTAAGACTTCATTGAATGAAGCCAATGTTAACATGCTGTCCAAAGTACCACAATAATGTCTAAACGTAGACAATACTGGAGAGTTCTGTATTATAGCTTTTCTTCCAAAGCCAGGACTCATGAAGCCATTGTAGCTGGAGGAAGGAGAATTAGAAAGGATGCTGGGCTGAGAGCAGGCTGCTTCTCAAGTCCACTTGTGCATTCTTTTCTAAGGAGCTCTTTCATTCTTGTTTTTTTCTCCTCAGCTCAGCACCAACGAGTCTCCAAAAGCCAACCAGGCGTCCAGTCCGGAAGAAAAAGGTGAGTAGGATTGGACTGAGCAATTTGTGGAGCGGTGATATCAAAAGAATGTATATCAATGGTGTAGCGACTCCTGAAAACAACTGGGCACAGCATCATAGGATGGATTAGGATCATCACTGGTTTGCACCAAGTATGAGCAGGGATTTGGATGAGCAAAGGTTCTTTGTAGGCCGGGGTGGTTAACCACTCGTAACTTTCCTACTTTCTCAAGTTGTGTTTCTAAGACCTAAGGGAGGAAACTTCTTTACTTTTTAACTTTGAACATTCATTTTGGGATTAAATCAGGGATGGAGCCAAAACTATAGGAAGGAATAGATTGTTGAATTCCTGCCTCATCCATCAGTGCAGGAACTTGAAGGGCAGGAGGGAGGAGTCAGAAGACAAGGATGGTGCTTCTGGCCTTGTAGAAACTAAGAGTCTAATGCCTGAAGCCCTATCTCTTGGTACTGAGGTGGAAAGGCTCCTCTGGGCATAGCATGGACAGTCCCCAACCCAAGTACCTTGTTTAAATTCATAGAGCAGTATTACTCAGGAAACTCTGGGCATAGGAAGGGTAGGGAACCCTAGAGCCCAGCAAAATAGGGGATTTTAATGATCTATTGGTTTCTGGAAGGGAAAAGGAAATGGCATTGGTAAACTCACCCAGGGGTCCTCCTTACTGTCCACAGAGAAAACGGATGCCAAGAAGGGTGAGGAAGAAGAAATTGATATTGATCTGACTGCACCCGAGACAGAGAAAGCTGCACTTGCCATTCAGGGCAAGTTCCGCCGGTTCCAGAAAAGGAAAAAAGATCCCAGCTCCTGAGCTACCAGCCTGAACCTTTGTCCTAGTTCCCCTTTTCCCTTGCACCCTTTTCCATAGACCCTGATTCTTCTGTATTCTTCTGTTCCTATTTTCTCCACCCTGTCCCTGAGGCAGTATCAACCCTCAAAATTGCCCCTGCCTCAGCCATCAAGGTGGCATAGCTATAAGGGACTGAGGGAAGTAAAAGAATCCAGTTAGCAGTCACTGAGACCTAAGAGTGAGCCGATTTCTCCCTGGAGAATAGTGATCCCCCTGCTTGGTGTCTAGGACTTGTGTAAGAGACTAGGGGTGGCTCTAGTGGGAAACAAGAGCCTTGAGGCTGAGTAATGCATCCCCTGTCCACAGGGAATGTCACCGCCAACCCAGAAGAGATTGAGATTAACATTGATATGACGGCACCTGAGACAGAGAGAGCTGCAATTGCCATCCAGGACAGGTTTCGGAGCTACCAGAAAAAAAAAAAAAGTACCACCTAAGCTGCCAGCCCCACCTTTGCCTATCACCACCTCCTCCACAGGCCCTGATCCCATGTATCCTGGTTTCTCTCTCCTGCTAACCTGTGAGGCATAACTGTAAACCCTTGTAATGTCCCCTGTCCCCATCATCATAGTAGCAAAGCTCTAAGGAACCCCAGGATACCAATCTCTCCTTCGTGAGTAGTGCTCCATGGCAAGGTGCCAGGGCCTGGCAGTGGTTTACAAGGAGGCAGGGCAGGAGATGATAGACCTTTGGGCAGGTGAAGCAGAGCCAGGGCTTCAGAGAATGGTATTTGAGGGAGAGGGGGACACTTTTCCTTTCTATCACATGCTAAACTTAGAATGTAGGTATCATGTATTGTCTTACAGCTCTCTATGTCCCTATTCCCAATTTGCTCTTATGAGCTGAGCCACAGCAGGTACTGGAGCCTCCCCTTTCCATATCCCCACTTCAAACTCAAGAACTTCTCACAATAGTGCATGCTGGGTAGATTAGAATTTCAGGGGAGAAAGACTGGGAGTAGTAGAGGCAAAGAATTTTCTCCCATTTCCTACTACCTCTCTCACCTTACCATTCTTCTAAGGCCAGGAAAGTGAGAAGGGAGTTCAAGAAGCTGGAAGATGAGGGGCAGGCAGGAAAACTGGGCCTGGGACAGACTGAGGGTAGGAGGATGTTGAGAGGCAGGGATGAAAGAGAAGCAGTGGGGGCTTCCTGAAGCCTTGAGGTGAGTGTCCTCTATGAAGGCTAGCCTCCCTGCTGGCGGACCCTCCCTTTGGTCTCCTGATAGCAGTGTCTTCACCTTTCCCCCAATCTCCACTTGCCCCGCTATGGAGGCAGGGCAGAAATGAACAGTCCTTCTCCCAAGATTTTAGCATGTTTAATAAAAATCTCAAGTGAGTTTGTTTCTGTCTCTACTTTATCTGGGGGTAGAGTATGGAAGTTGGGCCACAAAGGCCACAGGGTGGCCTTGGGTAGAGTGTTGCCGTCTCCATGGAATCCAGGTGAGTGGTTTTTTATTGCTCAGCTCAAAATGTGGATTCTGACAGGAAGGCAAAATTGCTTCATCAGTTTTCAATGAGACCCTAATTCTTCTGTAAATCTCCTCCCACCTCTGCCATCCCACCCACCAACCTTGCCCTCACCTTGATTAACCTCTCAAGTTTCTTTGTCTGCTACTGTCACCACCCCCGCCAGGCACCTGCCTTGCTCTCCCATCTACCCCCCTCCCTCTGAGCTCAGAAGTTAGTGTTCTCTCTGAGAACAAATCTCAAATGAATTGTCCCTCTACTCCTCCTCCCTCATTTTAAATTGAGGGGGGGATTAGATTAGATTGATATTACCAGGGGGTCAGAGGCAAAGGGAAGCCACACTGCAAATTTATTAGGACTCTATATAACAAAATTACAATAGTCATCAATTCAGCTTATAGTTGCTGATTAATGAAAACAGGGCATGAGAAATCCAAAGCCCTGTTTAGGGAACCCTGGCTCAGAGAATAAGCTGGTCATTCCATTCTCCTGATGGGTGATGGGAGTGAGTGGTCCCAGCTACTGTGACTAGCCTGTAAGAGACTGGTTTCTTTCCCTAAACTAGGCCTGGCCCTCCCAGGGTTGAGCCCAATTGGCATCCTTTACTGGGTCCTCAGGGGGTAGGGAAGCCCTATGTTCTAGCATGTAGAAACTGTAGGGATACATAGCAAATGTAGGGATACATAGCAAATAGGAACAGAGAGAGGAGAGTTCCTACAGTCCATTCCCAAAGGTTTACCTAGTACTGTAACTGCAGAATAACATCAGGATTCAGGACCACCAAATGACTGATTCCTTTAGGTACTGCCAGGGAAGAAAAGGAGGTAACAGATCCAGGGGGGACTTGGCTGGTGGCAGCTCTGCTCCACGTGCCACTGAAAGTCCCAGATTTGTTATTAGCCCTGACGTTCTCTCTCAGGTGCACGGGTGGTAGCTCAAGCTAGCTTTGATACTTGGAAGGCACAATGGGAAAGGGAGTGCCGCTTGCTCCTAGCATTCTGGACAGAAGGATAAACGCCATGTCCTTGCCATACCTGTTCCCATTCCTGTTTGCATTATGGTCATCTCAGTGATCCCTTCAATTATTCTCTGTCGTGTACCAAGTATGGTAAAGCCTCTTGCTGGCACTTTAGGCTAGGCAGGAGGCAGATATTAGTTGTTGATGTGACTTACACTTCTTTTTGGATTTAGTGGAGATAGTATCCCTTTTGTTGCCGTGTTTTGAGGAGGAGGTTTGGTCACTGTTGTATCCTCTTGTTTCTGGCCCAGTTGACAGGAGATGGAGCCTGGAGGCTGGTTATCCTGATGCCTCCCATTTAGGCACTGAAGTAAATGTGATACTCCCTGCTTTCTGGAGGTCTCTTTTCACAATCACTATGCCTGGAGGATGCTTGTTTATTTGTTCTTTACTTTGCTGCTTAGGGACACTCTGCCAAAGTTATCTGTCCCAGGGACCATTTTCTTTTTTTTTTTTTTAAAGCAATTGGGGTTAAGTAACTTGCTCAAGGTTACACAGCTAGTCATTATTTATGCGTGGGTGCTCATTTTCTGAGGCCGGATTTGATCTCGGGTCATCCCAACTCCGAGGCCGGTGCTCTTACTCACTGTGCCACCTAGCCGCCCCTTTAGGGCAATTGGGGTTAAGTAACTTGCCCAAGGTTACACGTCTAGGTTTTTGTTTGTGTGGATTAAGTGTCTGAGGCCGGCTCAGAACTCAGGTCCTTCTGACTCCAGGGCCGGCGCTCTATTCACTGCGCCACCTAGCCGCCCCCCCAGGGACCATTTTCAACTGTTCTTGGAAACCCTCAAGTGGCCATCCTTACCTTGTTCCTTTTTGTCAAGAGGGGTGGCAGCTGAGGGATTTTTGTTTTATTTTGTTTTGTTTTTGCGTCTTCAATGGTTACTCCTGCTGTTGGACAAGGAGGCTTTCCACCTTTCCTTCAATCATTGGTAGCTCCTGGCTATGACTCCTTTCTTTGCTTTGTAGTTCCTGCTGTGAGTTCTGTGGCCTTGGGAGATCATCTTCCAGGTTCCCAGGCTCCAGGTGGTAGGTTTGGTTCCCAGGCTCCAGGTGGTAGGTTTATCTAGAGCTGTAAGATACTCAACACATTGGTGCTGTCCCAGGTAGGAGATTTCGCAGAAGAGGCAGGTCTGCCATATGTGGCAATAGCATTGGCATTAGTTAGGATTCTTGGATGAAAACAGTCTCACATTCTCACACAAAAACTTCTGCTGCCTCTTCAGGTGCTCTCAAGGTAGACAGATGGTAACACCCCAGTCATGACAGGTACAAGGCTATCAGATACCCATGCATGTGTGCCCAAAGTCTATTTTGGCTGGCAAAAATCTGAGAGCAGTCAAAGTTGATGGTTGGGAAGGGTAGTTTTACAAGCAAAGACACAGGGTGAGGGCAGTAGAGACAGGTATATGGACATTCTCCTGAGGGAGCATGGTAGTGCTTGGTCACATGGGAAGGGGTCAATGAAACCACATTCACAGGTATAGCAAGCATACAGGTGTCCTGAGCATTCAGCCATTTATGTCTTTGTGTGTTGCTGTAGTTACTAGATTTATGGTTACAGGGAGGACAAAAGACATGGAAGGCGGTTTGCTAGGACCCTGCTTTTTGGACTGATTTGCTCTTCTTTCTAGAGTCTGCTGTTGCTGCTAAAGAGGCTTTTCCTTCTCTTGACTCCCACCTTGCTATAAAGCTACTATCTTCCTCTTCTTCTAACTCCCAAGACTCTGTCTCTATTGCTTCTACCACTGACACCCAACACTTTCTTGGGCATCCATCTTTTTTTTTTTTGGTCCTTCAAGTCCTTCCTAACATGCTTTCTTCCTGAGGCCTCCTCTGGGACTGCCCTCTCTGGAATACCCTCTATGATCTCTATGCTTCCTCCTCACCACTATCCCCTTCCTCCTCTGACTAATCCTCAGTTGATCTACTTTCTAACCAGTTGGCTTCATTTTCTCCTCATCCTCATAACCAAACCTGTAGCACATAGGCTATCTACTACTCCAGAAATGAAAGATCCGAGGATAGAAGTGTCCGGGCTCCAGTTTTTGAAGTAGAAGGGATCAGTCTTTGCTGGAGGGAGTCAGAATGTTTGTTTTGTTGCTATAATGTTACTACAAAAGTAGAGGAAGATTATCAGTGCACTAGATAGACAGCCAAACAGAGACTCCCACACTATATCCCTAGGCTCCCGGACCTGGGGATTCCTATCCCTTTCTTGGTCTGACAGGTCTCTTCCCCATTTCTAAGGCATTCTTACCACTCCCAATGACCCAAATTGCCCAAAGCCTCTTCAATTTTTCCTTAGTCTGTGAGGTGTTAGAGGCTTGAGGTAGGTAAACTGCTAACACATACAGCCTCTGGGCTCCCAGTGCTTTGTTCCATCCCCTGCCCTTTATCATCACTGATCTACCTTACCTGCCCACCACTCTGGATACTTGGATCACATCAGAGCTGAGATCCACAATTATTAGTTGAACCCAAGGTCTAACTCGCTCAGCCTCTGGTTGCATAATCAGTGAAAGTGCAACTAGTTTGGCTCTCATTCATTCACTGAACAAGAATTAAATGCCTGCTATGAATGTTCAAGCTTATTCTACTAGATTATTTTTTTCCCAAGCAATGAGGTTGAGTGACTTGCCCAGGGTCACACAGCTAGTAAATGTCTGAGGCTGGATTTGAACTCAGGACCTCCTAACTACAAGGTAGGTGCTCTAGTCACTTAGCTGCCCCTATTCTAATAGTTCTAAGGATACAAAGACAAAAACAAGAATCCTGCCCTTTAGGAGTTTGCATTCTATAGGGGAAATATAACTTTGCTTCTCTAGCTATCTCCTTCTAGAACCAAGATCAAACTCTGTCATTTGTTCCTGGAAGAGGTGTGTCCCTTATGGTCCCACACCCAGAACAAAGTGCCCCTCCCCAAACACTATTCTCCTATTAGAATGTAAGCTTCTGGAGGTCAGGGTTTGTCTTTGCTTTTCATTTGTATCCCCGGTACTTACCAGTTCTTGGTATATAACACTTAAGAAAATGATTTTTCGTTATTTTATTCATAGCAAGTGTATACAATGTATATGCAAAATAATTTCAAGTGGGAGAAAGTGCTAGTAACTAGGGGATCCAGAAAGCTCTGCCTGTAGCCACCTGTAGAAGGCTAGGTGGTAGGTTGTAGATCTATCTGAAGCCCAAAGTTAGGGAAGCTGACTGAGGACTATTGGCAGGCCTTAAGGAAGATGACTAAAATCTTGGAATAAAGGACATTTAAGAGGGTGAAACCCTGATGTGGGGGACTCACCTCAGCCCCTATGTCCCCAGAGTCTCTGCCCTTGTTGGGTTTTTACACCCCTAATCATTATAAAATTTTTCTGAGATGGGGAGATGGGTTCTAAGAATGAGAATCTTAGTCCCTGGTCTCCATGGTTCAGTGGGTGAGGGCAGGCCCAGCTCCTTCTGTGTATATGTGTGTGTGTGCTGGGACAGTGATGGAATGGATGAAGGGGAGGGGAAGAGTCACTATGGCACTGGGTGAGAAATGGGACCAAAGGATAGTTACATACCAGCTAAGCTACTGGGACAAAGGGTAATGGGACTGAGGGCAGGGGAAGGGCTTCAGAGCACAGTTATTCTGGGGGAGATTAAGCTTCCTCCCCTTTTCTAGATTCTCACTGCTCTTCTTTGTACTCTTGTGACTTTCCTTACTATAGAATCTTCCCCTGACCCCTAACCTTGCCTTCCCAAATCTGGATCTTTCAGGAGATCCAGTTAGACTTGGAACCTTGTCATGTTAGGGCATTAGCTCCAGGGGAAAAGGAGTTAAACCTATATTTATCTTTGCATGACCCATCCAAGCCTGCTCAATTCCAGGTGAGGTGGGAGGGAGGGTCTCATTAGGGTGCTTGGTCCTTATACCAAGGTGAAAGTCTGCCAAAAAGAAGGGTTTGCCAAGTGTTTCTGGACAATTTGCCCACTTGTTCTGCTAGTTCCAGAAAGACGAAGCTATCTGGTTACAATCAAGGGCAGGAAAGTCCCCAGTAAGAGAAGGGAGTTTGTTCAGGAAGCTCAGAGTCAGGAATTAGAGGCCCAAAGCAACAGCAAAAGGGACAAAACCCTGAAAGTTCAGTTCCCACTTTAGTCTTTGTCTCCATGACTGTCTTTCTAACTCCATCTTTATCCCCATCACTGTTTTCTTCCCCATTGCCCAGCCCCTAAGTTTTCCAGCTGTGCCTTAAGTCTCTCACCTTCAAATGTGTGCCCCAGATAGCTATCATCCCCCTAAGCTCAGAGGTGAGCCATTTCTAACTACTTTTAGCTCTTTATGTGATGGAAAGATGGAGTTAAGTTAAAGAAAGAAACTTAACCAAGCTGAGGATGGAGGCCATCCTCAGGAGTGGGGCTAGAATGTTTGGCACCCAATGGTAAAGACCAGTGAAAGTAAAGTCCTTCTTAAGGTCCTCTATGGCCTGTAACCTGCTCATATTTTCCTTTAGGGATTTTGGTGCAGGAGTTCTGACCTCACAATCCTCCTCCTGTTCCATGCTTCGATCCTCTTTGCCCCCCAAATAGGAGTCTAATGTTGCACTTTTCTGTTTATTTTGTTTCCTTTGCCTAGGCATGTTGCCACTTAATTACTTGACTTTTGGGCTTGTTGCCACAGTAAGACTCTGCTGCCAGACAGGGGAGCTTCCATCCTAAATGTTGGGGTCTTCTCAACTGCCAGAGGTATTAGTTGGGTGCCCTCCCTGAAGCCCCCACACTCTGGCAAGCTGGACACACACCCCAAGACCTCCACCCCAGACTGCAATCCAGATCCAGGGAGGTTAAAGCAAGAGTGATTACCTCCCAGACTGATTGCCCTACAGTCCACAGGCCAGGAGATGAAGCTGCAACTGAAGCTGCAAAATGGCGGCTTGCTGGGGCTCCTCAGCCACTTCTTGCCCCCAGGAGAAGAAGCTGACTCATTCCCAAATACTGGTCCCAAAGTCCATAGGGCACTAACCTCTCACTTTGTCCTAGGCATCTATGTGTTGATAATTCTGGAAAAGCCATAGCTCCTGGTGTTCTAGGGTCCCTCCAGCAGGCTGCTGGTCTGGCCGCCCTTGGGCTAAAACCTCCAACTCACATGGACCTGGGCTCGGCTCCCAGAGCACTGTGCTGACCGCTCCCTGTTGGGCTGCTGGGCCATCCTCAGAGGGAGGTTAGCTTCTCTGTGTCGTTTTGTGGGTGCTGGAGCTCCAGAGGCTGTTCAGCATCTCCCTTTTACATGATTTTGAAGTGGTGTGGGCTGGAGCGCCATGGAAGTGCTGTTTCTACTCTGCCATCTTGGCTCCACCCCCTATATCACAGAATTTTTTAAGGTAGGAAGAGACCCCTTGACAACATACCCCAAAAGTTGTCATTTCTGTCTGTCTAACTTCTCTTCAATCCAACCCCTTCTCTCTACTCCCTCTGTCGACATTTTAGGTCAGATCCTTGTCACCTTTCACCTGCACTGTCCATCCTTCACACAATTGCTAAAATTTGTCTCTCTTCTACTTAATAAACTCTAGTGTCTCACTCTTACTTCTAGAATAAAATATAAACTCTAGATTTTAAAGCTCTTCACAACTTGGTCTCACTTTGTCTTTCCAGCCCCATTATGCATTACTTGTCATCTTGCGTTCTATAGTCCAACTAAATCAGTCTTCTTGTTCTTTCTCACATACTACAGTCTCTGAGTCTTTAAACTTCTATTCTCCATACATGGAATGTACTCCCTCTTCATCTCTGTCTCATTGCCTTTAAGATTTGGCTCAAGTATCACCTTCTACAGGATCCTTCCTACATCATGCCTTTCTTGATTCTTGCAACTGCTGGTGACCTTTCTCCCTCTCTATTTTGCATTAATTTTGTTCTGCATTTGTATTTTATTATATATCTATATATACACATGTTGTTTCTCCTACAGATTGTAATCTCTTTGAGAATGGTGATTGTTTCATTTTTCTGTCTTATCTCCAGTGCTTGGTAAATAATAGATATTCAATAAATGATTATTGATTGATGAAGATAACAGGTACATAAATAAATGTATGGATATAGTTTAGAATCACTCCATTTGAGTCTAGTGCCTTCTAGATACAAATACTTTAAAAAAAAACAACTGAATCAAACAATCATCACTGAGTGTGAACAGGGTCTGTATACCTCCCCAAGTGAATCAAAGTCACTGAGTGAAAGATTGAGTCATACTCTAAAGAGAAGTTATTTCTGAATCAGAGAAAAGATTTTGAGCATCTGTATTTAAAAGGTGGGAGCTAACAAGGAACAAAGTTGTGGTAGAGAAGGGAGATAAGAAGCAAGTCCTTGGCTCTATGGCCATCATGGAGAGGAGGATCTAGGATAAGGGAAGTTACATGAAAAGAGTAGTTCTTAGGGACAGCAAGGTGGTGTAGTAGATAGAACAATGCCCTAGAGTCAAGAGGACCTGAGCGCAACTGTGGTCTTAGACATTTACTAGCTGTGTGATCCCGGGGCAAGTCACTTAACCCTGATTGCCTCAAACAACAATAGACTGTTTTTTTTCCCCAACTTCCTCTCCTGATGCATATCCAATCACACATGCTATAGTATAATTCATTATTTTTTAGTAAACCGAATTTTCCCCAAACCACAAAGAAGCTAGAAGTTAATTAGAAAATATAAATGTAAAGTTAAACAGAAAACCCAACCTTTCCCCAAATGTTAGGAATTTTTTCCTTAACTGGGAGTTCAGAATGATTGTGACTGAACTCAGAATTTTTCATCTAAAATAAATATCCTAACACGGAAAAGAAGGAAACTAAGTGGACTGTTGTTTCAGTGTGAAGGATTCCAAGGAGATTAATGCTGAGATCAAGTAGCAGCTTCATTGGACCAGCAAAGATGGGGCCTGGCAGGAGATCAGGCTGGGGCTCATACTCCACACTTGAGAAAGTGGCAAGAATACATTTATCAAGAGTGCATCACATTTCCTCCTAGGCTTAAGTTGAGCTAATCATTGTAATACCTAAATATATTGAGAATATATATAAAAATTAATGCAAGGTGTGTTGGAAAGGAGGGTGCTAGCAACTGGGGGAGGGGTGATCAGGGAAGGTTTTATGTAGAACGAGGCCTTTGAGCTGGAGCTAATCCTTTTTCCACATGACAACACTTCAGATACTTGAAGGCAGTTATCATGTTTCCCTCTTGACAGCACCCCCTCCCTCCAATCCTCTCCTCTATCCCTAATTCCTTCCATCAATCCTCATAGAATGTGGATTTAAGGGAACTGAGGAAGAAGGGACAGTTGTAGGGAAGAGATAATTAGTTCTTTTTTTGACATAGTAATGTTAAGATGTGCACTGGATATCCAGTTAGAGATATCTAATAGGCAGTTGGAGATTAAGAGAAGTTAGACCTGGATAAGCAGAATTAGGAATCATTAGCAAGGAGATGATAAGTGAATCTCTGAGAACTGATGAGATCACCAAATGAAACAGTATAGCAGCAGAAGAAAAGAGGGCCCAGGACAGAGTCCTTTGGCAAACCCACCTTTATGGATGGTGATCTGGCTGAGGATTCAGCAAAGGAAGCTAAGAAGGATCAGTCAGAAAACCAGGAGAGGAAAACCAGGAGAGAGCAGTATACTAAAAATCTAGGAAGCAGAGAGTATTAAGGGGAAGAGGGTGAGCTCTTACACTGCAGCATACAAGACTGAACACAGTACTTCCAACAAGACCTAACAAGGGTGAAGATGATCATTTCCTCAGTCCTAGAAGCTCTAGAGCAGTGAGAGAGCCTGGTCAGATACTGAAGACGCCGAGGTCATCCAATGAATCCTGGGCCATCACCAATTGTCCTGAGTTTTGTCTTGCCACTGCATGGACTGAGAGGAATTTGGAAAAGAGAGTGAGGCTTATGACTTTTCATAGCTATGCCCCGCTTAAGTCCAATTCACTTGAGAGTCACGCATCACCTTGGATGATGTCATGGGTCCTCTTGGCAATTGAAGGACAAAGAACAACAACTTTTCTTTACACTAACCAAATCATGTGAGCTTTTGTTGACTGCCACATCCCACTGATGATTCATATTGAGATTATAATCCACTTAAAACACTAGACCTTTTTCAGAGGAACTGCTCTCTAGCCATGTTTCTCACAATTTATACTTAGGAGATTGTTTTTTTTTTTCAGTTCAACTACAAGACTACTTCATCCTTATTGAATTTCACCTTAATTAGACTGTCAAGATCTTTTAAAAAAATTCTTACTCTGCCATTAAGTGTGCTAACTATCCCTCTCAACTTTATGTCATCTGCAAATTTGATGAGCATACCATCTATGAGTGAAATGAATGGATTTAAAAAGCATTTGTTAAGTACTTACTATGTGTAAAGTCCTGGGAATTGAAATACAAAATTGAGACAATCTTGGTCCTTAAGTTTATGTTCTAATAATCAGAAGAGTATCTCCAACTGCCTATTAGATATCTCTAAATGGATATCCAGTGTGCGTCTTAATGTTACTATGTCGAAAAATGAACACATAAAAGGGAATAGTGGTCAGTGAGGGGTGTTTTGGGAAGTCCCAGAGATAGAGAATGGAGCCATAGTGAAAGATACCTTTTCCACTAGAAAGGACAACATTTGTTAGATTATGGTTACAGAGTTATGGGGAGAGAAGGGAGGAAGAGGAATAAGGAGGAAGGTGGTTTGATTGTGGCAGAAGACAAGAGAGCTAGGATGAAGAGTGTAGCACAACTAGGTCCAGCTAAATATAATAGTCTAGCAAGGTGGTGGAGTAGAAGGAACCTGGGCCACTCAGCTCTCCCCCCCACTACAAGACTTCCTGTCGGCACACAACTGATTCAAGGTAAAACTAAACAGGACCAGAAGAACAATTTATTAAAACCTCAATAGTGTAGAAATGAACAATTCTGAAAAACAACTATTCTGATCAACTAAAAGAGCAACTATGATTTCAGAGGATGGATAAAGAAGAACATGCCCATATCATGAAAAGAGAGATGATAGACCAATAAGTAGAATAAAAAAATGAATTTTGGGGAATTTATTTTGCTTGATATGACACAGGAACATCATATAGGTATAGCTTATACTTTCCTTTTTTCTTTTTTTCCTTCTTTCCTTTTTTTCTTTCTTTCTTTCTCCCACCAGAAGCATGGAGACAAACCAGGGCTTATTTTCCTCTTCATCACTTATCTTCCCCTACCATGAAGTCACCCTATTCCAATCCTATATGACTGTCATCATACCTGATAGTGTCTGTGGCCCTATGGCATTATTCTTGGAGGACAAGCAGCTGCTTTCAACTCTTTCCTCTTCAGGAAAAGCCTCAAATCTCTTTTTGAGCTTTAAGAGGACAGCTGTACCTTTCCTTCTCTTTTTCCTATGTCTCCTGAAATTACTTTGTCTTCTCTCTATGTATGTGTATCTGTGTTTTGTGTGTTGTTTATTTAGATATGATGTATGTATGTATATATGTTTGTGTATATGTATATTTGTGTATATGTGCATATTTATAGGTGTGTGTATGTGTATATATATGTATAGGTGTGTATATATGTGTATGTATATGTGCATATGTGTTGATTGTTGTTTGTTTCAAAAAGGACATCATTGGGTGATGTCTTGACTTTTGGGTGAATTAGAATTAATGGAGGCAGAGTTTACAAAATCATCAGCCTCACTCCCTCTTCCAGACTTGTCAGAGTTCAGCGACAAGGACAAAAGTCAGGACAACTGGCAATGGCCCGAGATGCAGTGGATGACCTTGGGGTCTTTGATGTCTGGCCAAGTTAAACCTAGCATGCCATAACCTAGCAAGGCACCTTCCTCACACACAGCAGAAGTGCAATAAATGTTTGTTGAAGTAGAAGGCGAACCTTTGTTCAAAAGTCTACACCAGCAGAGCACAAGGTCTGACAGATCTTATGAAACCGAGACAGCTCCAAAGAGCAGTCTGGATAAGAATTGTATGTCTGTCATCTGAGGACTAGCCTAGCTAATTTCAGAGTAGTTCATCGCCAGATGCTTGGTAATGGATATTTTTGGTTACAGAAACTCAAGGCTTAGAGGGATTTCAGACCACATTGGAAGAATCGCCCACCTCTGATGACATTGCATGTCATTCAGAGCTAGAGGAAAGTCATTTAATCCAACCCTCACATTTTACAGATGAGGAAACAGAACTAGAGAGGTGAAGAGATACCTAAGGTCATATAGGTATTAAGTGGCAGAGCAGTGATTTGAACTCAGATCCTTGGTCATACCGTAGAAACCTTTTGGAGATGAATGACTCCATTCAGATAAAAAGTGCCTAAGTATGAAAAGAACTACATAGAATAGAATTGATAACCAGATACTTGTGACCAAATATTGTCACTTTGAAATGTGACATCAATATATGAGTATACTGGTATTAAAAACCTTGACCACCAATCACATCAGTAAAAAGCTCACTGGTTGATTAAATTAAAAGCAGGTCACAGAGTTCAAATTGCCACTCTCAATAGCATCAGAATGGACTTACACTATAATATAGACCAAACACAAGAATAATAATTATAGCTAGTGTTTATATAATACTTTAAGGTTTTAAAAGTGCTTTACAAACATTATCTCACTTGATCCTCATAATAACCTTGAGAGCGGGTTCTATTATTACCCCCACTTCACAGATGTTAAGTGATTTGCCTAGGGTCACACAACTAGAAAGTATCTGAGGCTAGATTGGAACTCAGATCTAAGCCGAAGCAAAACAGTTCCAGGAAATCCAACATTGCTAATGACCAGAGATTTGAGATGAAACCACAAAATGAGCCTTCAACTTTCTAGAGGCCAGAGAGAACTGACATCAGTCTCACCAGAGACCTCACTCTTCTGGATCTATCCCAGCCATTAGCCCATAGCCCCTGGGTCTGTCTACCCAAATCTAGTGTTCTGCACTTTTCATCCAAGGACCTTGGACTAAAGATCATTGCTTCCACCATCTGGGGATGGGGGTGGGGGTAGAGGACAGGATCGTTTTTGCTAGTTTGAATGTGATGTTAGGGGTGTGCTGGAGCCAGTTCTAACAGACTTACTTGAGTTAACTGCTGAATTTTCAGTGTCAGTGTTTATACCTCAGAAATCAGCAACCAGATGTAAATGTATTGTTTTGTTTAATGTCTAGGCTTAAGAAAGTGTTAATAATGCACATTAAACATAAAAGTGCGTGCATAAATTTGCCCCAAACTCTTCTTATCCATCCACTCACCCCTGGTTTTACCAACAATTCTCTGTATGGCTCTATAAACCTTGCTTGAGCTCAGGAGGAGGGCAGTAGAAAGCTCAGAGAATGAAGTCATCACCAGACTGGAGGTTATTAATAATTACTGATACGTATATTGCATTTTAAGGTTTGCAAAGTGCTTTAATCCAGTAGATCAGTTTGGACCTAGCAACACCCTATTTGCTCATCTCTGGAAATAATTTGGTCCTAGCAATGGGGAATTTAAGTAATTTCTGTTATATGATATGGAAATGAGAGTGGAACTTTCCTACTCTGTACTAAGTAAATTAAGTAAAGTAAGTAAGGGTATACATATTAAGTAAATAAAAGCAATTTGATTGACCAAACCTTTGAGAGTCTTGGCTTTATTTGGAGAGTATGTTCTTAAGTTTTGGCCACACTGTTTCACATAAAGCCCTGGGTACTTTAGTGATCTAAACAAGATTAAAATATAATTGAGAAATATTTAACAAAACAAATAAAATATGATAAAACAAAGGTGAAATTACATTTTAAAACTAAGTCAATATGCAGCCCACAGGAATCCTTATGTATGGGTTAGCACAACACCCCCACCTCCCAAGAAGTGAATAACGGAACCCTGGGTAGTCTCTCCAGAGACTATCTTCAAATCCAATACTCTTTCCAAAGCACTGTATTGCTTTCAATAGTCTGGTCTCTACCATAATGTTTGAATTATAGAAGCAATTTCTTCATAATGAGATACACAGCGTTTTAATACAGGCCATCCATTGAAGCTTGGGAGCATTTCATTGAAGTAAATTTTTTGTGGTTGTAATGGGATCTTACTTATATTAATAATACTAATAATGAGGGTTTATATGTGTACAGGGATAGGATATGATAGGAGGCTATTTCTCTTCCTGTTGTAAATTCATTCCATTATTTTCTTGTGTGTTTAATTAGCCTTCTCAGGAGACATACCCTATTGCTAAACTATGCCAAGGAAGTCAGCTGAAAAAATTTTAAAACCAAACCTGATTAAGTGAATTTTACTTTATTTTTTCCAGTTTCAAGTCCTCAACCCACCACAAGCAGAGTCCATTAAGCACAAATATCCTATTTATAGATGTAAATGTTAATAAATGTTTGATTAATTGAATTTAATTAAAAATTTGTGAGGCATTGTTAGACTGCCACATAACTTGATTTGCACCAATTGTCCCAGGCAAAAGTATATCATTATAGACTGAAAAGAAGCCAGAAACATGGTGGCTGGGTGTTAAGAAGGGGCTAACCAGGAGTTGGCGAAGAGTTAATATAGCAAAAGAGAAGAAGGGAACCAACACTTACAAGATCATAGATTTAGAGCAAGAAGGCATCTTGAAGTTCATCAACTATACTCCTTTATTTTACAGATGAGGAAAGAGAGACTCTCCCAAAGGAGAAGTAAGCTAGCCAAGTGACTGAGCCAGGATTCAAAATCAGGTCCCCTGACTCCAGATCCAGCATCCTTTGCACTGAGGAGACAGCAGCAGCTGAGCTGGAGACCAGGTTTTTGCCTGAGAGTGGTCCTCAGAGGAAGAAGGACTCCACTAGAGCTAGGCTGTAAGTGTTGACCCAGTAACATTGGAGAAGCAGATAAAGCATAAAAGAGATAGAGCTTTTAGGCATAGAGGTAGTTTCCATGTCTACCACAGGTATCAAACATGAAGCCCTGTGGATGGCATTTGGCCCTCAACACTCCTGAGTATGACCCAAACTAGATTAAAATGTAATTGGGAAATACTTAATAAAACTGCAATAAAATCTAGGTAACATTGC
The DNA here is from genome assembly GCA_011680675.1 of Gymnobelideus leadbeateri. Taxonomy (NCBI): domain Eukaryota; kingdom Metazoa; phylum Chordata; class Mammalia; order Diprotodontia; family Petauridae; genus Gymnobelideus; species Gymnobelideus leadbeateri. Next base: position 275,458 of record WOXC01012315.1, read on the forward strand.
ATTTTAAAACTAAGTCAAGGGTGGGCTAGGTGGTACAGTGAATAGAACAATGGCCCTGGAGTTAGGAGGACCTGAGATCAGATCTGATCTCAGATACTTAACACTTACTAGCCATGTGACCTTGGGCAAGTCACTTAACTCCAATTACCCTGCCTTCCCGCCTCCAAAAAGCAAAAACACCCAAAACAACTAAGCCAATATACAGCCAGCAGCAATCTTTATGTACAGGCTAGTAGCTACTAGTTCTACTTGGATCTGACACCATTAGTCTACATTATAGACACTTGTTTCTATGGTCCTAAGCTGGGTCCCCAAGCTTAGGTCTAACGTAGACCAGGTCCAGTCTCAGAGATTGATCCCACATGGTCATATTATCCTTTGGCTTGTATACCACCACCCAGAGTTTACTCTGGGAAATCACCTAGGTGTCCACAAATGTGATTAGTAAGGTCACCTTGGGATTTTCTTGACAGAGATACTGGAATGGTTTGCCATTTCCTTCTCTAGCTCATTGTACAAAGGAGGAAACTGAGGCAAACAGGGTTAAGTGATTTGCCCAGGGTCACAAAACTAATAAGTATCTGAGGCTGAATTTGAACTCAGGAAGATGAATCTTCATGACTCCAGGCCCACTGTGCTGTCCACTGAGCCACCTAGCTGCCCACACTACTTCATAAATATCATCTCACAACACCCCTAGGAGGTAGATACTATTATTATCCTCATTATTATTATTATTATTATTATTTTTTTGCTTTTGGGAGGGAGGGAAGGTAGGGCAATTAGAGTTAAGTGACTTGCCCAAGGCCACAAGGCTAGTTTTGTGTTAAGTGTCTGAGGTCAGATTTGAACTCAGGTCCTCCTGAGTCCAGGGCCGGTGCTCTATTCACTTCGCCACATAGCCGCCCCTATTACCCTCATTTTGCAGTTGAGGAAACTGAGGTAGACAAAGATTAAGTTGCTTGCCTAGGATCACACAGCTAAAAAATGATCTGAAGCTCAAATTGCCAAGGTCCAGTGCAATCTAGCTACTTTTGGAGCAAGACAAAAATGTGGGGGCTTTTTTGGGGGGGGGAGGGAATTCTCCACTCTTTATTGTGTATTTAGCAAGAAAATATTATTGCTTTTTTTTCTGTCTTCTTCTGCAAGATTTTTCAAATGAATGTCTTTTCCAAGTCAGTTATATTCTTAAAAATCCTATCTCTCCGCTTGGCTCAGAAATCAATTGTTTTCTGGCAGAGGACATTTCTAGATGTTTTTAGTTTTTGTTGTGGTGATTGCTTACACCCACTAATTGTTCACAGAAAATAGTTCATGATTATATCTGTTTCAGCATCACTTCTGGAAAAAATCTCTTTATTCACTTCACTAACATCTGGAGGTAAGGCAAAAAAAAATTTTTTATATCTTTTTTTCTAATTACATGTAAAAGGTGAAAATTTTGAAAGAGTTCAGAGAGGCTGGCCAGCTCTCTTATCTAGGCCAGCACAGAGTCGTCTCCTCTAAAAAGAGTCTGTCCTTCTAGGGTACCAAATAAATCATCTTGGGGGCAGCCCCACTCACTGGAAATCAGTAGAAAGCTGTCTTTTATCCTCTCCTTACATTAATAAGATACCAGTCTTCCAAACTGTCTTGTAATCGTTCCTGCCTTATAAGTTCATGAGGTTGAATTTATCAAGGAAACTCCCTTGATAACCCCCTTGGCTAGGAGAGGAGACTACTGCAATGATAGGCCAGGTAATTATTGAGCCTGCAGTGAGGGCCTGCTCTACTTTAGTGGTAGTGGAAATAAATAGAAAGCAGGAGATGGATTTGAGCAAGATTCTGTGGGACTTAGTAACATACTGGATGAGAAAAGAAAAAACAAAAGGAAAACTAAAATGATCATAATCTTAGCGTTGGAAAAGACCTTTGAGGCCTGGTTTGAAGCTCTTATTTCACATAGGAAGAAACTAAGGCCCAGAGTGGGTGAGAAGCTCACCTAAAGTCATACTGGTAACAGAATTAATGTAAAAGCTTGAGTCTTCTGACTCCAAAGCTTTCATTCTTTCTACCACAACACCCCAAGGTGTTGAAAATAAGAGATAAAATGAATGATAGTGCCACTGTCCCCAAAGAAAGTGAAGGTTTGGGTCAAAAGGTAATAAATTTAACTTTGGGATATATTGAGTTTGAAGCATAAGTGGGTTAGCCCAGAGAAGAGAGAGGCAGCTGGAGATACAGGTCTGGAACGTAGAAGGGTCATCAGATTTAGGATTCATCTATGCAGAAATCATAGGAGTGAAAAAAATTAGCAAGGGAAACTGTGGAGGAAGAAGGGAACAGTGGAGAAATTTTTGGGGAATACCCACATTAAGAAACTGGGAAGACATTAAATAGCAATTGAAGAAGATCAGAGACAATAGACAATAGTGGAGGGGCAATTAGAGAAAAATGAGGGAAAACAGTGAACTATCTCTGAAACCAAGCAATGGAGGAGAGAATATCTGAAAAAATGTCAGTAGGCAAGAAGGAAAAAAAGGCTAATGAATTTGGAAATTATATCATTTCTGTTCAGTCATTTTTTTAGTTGTTTCTGACTCTCCTCAACCCCATTTGGGGTTTTCTGTTTCTATTTCCAGTCTATCCCTTCTTCACACAATTGCCAAATCAATAGTCCTCAAACACAGACCTGATCATGCAAATCCCTGATCAGAAATCTCTGGTGGTTCCTTATTGCCTCTTAGGACAAGATACAAAATCCTCAGTCTGATATTTATGACCTCCACAGCCTGGCTTCTATCGACCATTCTCATATAGTTTCAAGTGACTTCCTTCTGTACTGTAGTACAGTACTGTAGTACTGTAGTACAGTGTGTAGTGGTTTGCCATTTCCATCTTCAGCTCATTTTACTGGTGTGTAGTGGTTTGTCATTTCCATCTTCAGCTCATTTTACTGAGGAGGAACTAATGCAAAGTGCTTTGCCCAGGATCACACAGCTAGTGAGGGTCTGAGGCTGGATTTGAACTCTCGAACTTGAATCTTCTTATCCAAGCTCAGTGCCCTAATTATTATTATAAACAACACCAATTCCCTATTTCTATGGGAGAAATTTGTGGGAGGATAAGGACAAGAGAGAAAATCTTGATCACTATAAGAAGGAAATTATGCATGCAGTTTCTATTTTGTACTTGTCTATTTATTTACATGTTGTGTCCTCTGTTAGTAGGGAAGTTCCTTGAGGGCAGGAACTGTTTTTGCCTTTCTTTGTATCCCTAACACTTAGTACTGTGCCTGACACATAGTTTGTGCTTAATAAATGTATGTTGATTGATTGCCGTAGGTGTTTGGAGAGGTTTGAGCTAGTAAAAACAAGTCAGAAATTGAATTTGGGAGGAGAAATTTGTAAGAAATTCAAGAATGTTAGAAGGAGAACAATTTCCAGTTCCAGATGCTATTTCTAGATCTATGGGAGAGAAAAAAAGTAAAGTTCCCTTTAACAGGATCAAGAAGGATTACTGAGGATTAAGGGGGATCGAAGAAGATAACAAAGTAATGAATTGAAAAGAGAGACTGAACATAAGGAAAGGGTAGTTGTCAAGAAGAGGCAAGGTAAGTAGGAAAGGTAAGTAGAACAATTGGAGGGTTAAACAAAACTGGCAGAATGAGTAGTGGTGAAACAGATCTGAGATTGGTGGAGGGTCCAAGGGGAGTGTGTGACTGGGGAATTGGTGAGACTTAAAGGAGAGAAGTGGGAGTGGGGCTGTCAAGGGATAATTGGCAGTAAGAATTTTAAATTTAAATTAAATTTAAAGCATACTTTGGGTCGACATACCCGTAGTTCAACAAAGCAAAACTGGAAATCCTAACTAGCCTAGAGTGGGGAAAATTGTGAAATGATTTGCAGCAAGTGTGTCATGGTCATATTTTTGCCCCAGGCAAGTGACTATGGCCTGTTTTAAGTAAATGCCAAGTTGTTAGAGACAATGAAGATGATGTTCCAGTTTTATCCCCTTTTGGGGTTTTCTTGGCAAAGATACTGAAGTGGTTGGTCATTACCTTCTCCAGTTCATTTTACAGATGAGGAAACTAAGGCAAAGAGGATTAAGTGATTTGCCCAGGGTCACACAGCTAGTAAATGTCTGAGGCTGGATTTGAACTTGTGAATATGAGTCTTTCTGATTCCAGGTCAGTAATCTATCCCAGTACTCTATCCACTATGCCACCTAGCTGAGATGGGTAAATTTGACCTTTATTTAATGAGTGGAAGACTGTACTAAAAACTGTAAGGATCAGGAAAGGTTTCTTGTAGGAGTTGACACCCTGTGTTTAATCATGAAAGAAGTTAGGAATTTGGGGAAAGGGGGGTAGAAGTGAGGAGGGAGTATTACAGGTATTGAAGACCACCAGTGCAAAGACATGAAGGTAGGAAATGAAAGACAGAATGTTATGTAAAGGGAACAGCCAGTAGGCAAGTCTGCCTGGAATGTGGAGAAGTAGAAGGAAGTCATGTGAAACAATATGAGAATAGTCGATAGAAGCCAGGCTATGGAGGTCATAAATATCAGACTGAGGATTTTGTATCTTGTCCTAAGAGGCAATAAGGAACCACCAGAGATTTCTGATCAGGGATTTGCATGATCAGGTCTGTGTTTGAGGACTATTGATTTGGCAATTGTGTGAAGAAGGGATAGACTGGAAACAGGCAGTCCAATTAAGAGGAAATTACAATTATGCCAATAAGAGGTGCTGAGGAATTATATTCAAGCAGTGACTTTGTGAGTGGAAAGAAGGAGGTGGATTGGAAAAATGTGGACATACAACTCATAAGACTTGGAAATTGATTAGATTGGGGAAGAATTAAGAAAAGAGTTGAAAATAACCCCGTAGTTAAACATCAGGTTTGTCAGAAGGACAGGGGGACCTTGACAGACTGTGGGAAGTATGGAGGGGGAGGGATAGGTTTTGGGGAAAATAGAAGTTTTGAACATGTTTAATTTGAGATGCCTATGGGATCTCCAGGTAGAACTGTCCAACAGACATATATGGGGATATATAGAGTTCAGGAAAATTATGGTTGGCTATATAGATTTGTCACATAGGAGTGACAATTGAATTTATGAGAGCTAACAGGATCACTGAAGAGAGAGGTCCTAGAGAAAGAGGAAATCCAAGGATAGAGTAAATATCCATGCATAGTAGGCAACAGAAGGATGATAACCTAAAAAAGGGAATATGAGAGAGAGGGGTCTGACAGGTAAGAAGTAAGCCAAGAGAAAAGTAAGGGAGGAAAGTATGTAGAGAAGGTGATTGACAGTGTCTAGAACTACAGATCTTGGCCAGATAGAATAAGAATTAAGAAAAGGCCATTGAATTTAGCAGTTAGGAGATCATTGACAACCTTGGAGAGAGCAGTGGAGGAATCAGAAGTCAGATCCTACAGGATTGAGAAGTGAGTGGAAAGTGAGGAAAAGAAGACACATGGCACAGGTAGCCATTCCTAGGAGTTGGAAGAAAAAAGAAATAGAGGAAACTTGGGTGAGGTTTTGCCAGGATGAAATGAAGGTTGTCATCAGATGTCCAAATGGGGATATCCTCCCTGTAGGAGACAATGAGTTATAATGGGGGTGCAAGTGTTTCCATTTTGTTAATGCTATTCTAAGTCTGTTTAGACAGAAAAATCCTTCTTGCAGCCTGTCAATTTTTGTTTGTATGTTTTGAATGTCTTCTTTAGGTGTTGTGAGCCTGTACCTGAGGTCCCTGATTATAATGGCATCTCTTTACCTACCATTCTGACACCCATCTGCTGAAACGATCTTTGCAGGAAATCTAAACCAGAGATCATTATTTATTGAGTAATTATCTCTTGGTTGTTTCTTTTAAATGGCTTTCTTCTATGTAGCTTTCTTTCATTAATTTGTTGTTGTTGAGTCATTTTTCAGTAGTCTGACTCTTGGTGACCCCGTTTGGAGTTTTCTTAGCAAAGATACTGAAGTGGTTTGCTATTTCCTTCTCCAGCTCATTTTACAGATGAGGAAACTGAGGCAAATAGGTTAGGTGACTTGCCCAGGGTCAAGTGTCTGAAACTGCATTTGAACTCATGAAGATGAGTATTTCCAACTTCATGCCTGGCACTCTATTCACTGAATCACCTAACTCCCTTCATTCAATTAACAAGCATTTATTAAACACCTACTTTAGGCTGAGCACTATTTTAAGATTTTCAAAGCATTTTATTGTATTATTTTACTTTATCCTCACAACAACCCTAATTAGATAGGTACTAATGAATGATATTAGCCTAATAAATGTCAGGGGCATTTACTTAAGCTTAGGTCTTACTGATTTCAAACCCAGCACAGATCCTTGCTTATTAAACATTTAACATTTGATTAATTAAAAATTAGGAAGAGATACATTTATTGCAACACAAGAGAATACTAAAAAACTGGGATACACATAGCCTTCATACAACTCCTTGTAATAGGAACTGACCTATAGCACACCATTTATTGGAATTATGACAGTGACATGTGGCTTCCACCAGGTTTGAAGCCACGAATCCAGACATGATGAAAGAGAGAGAGAAAATGGAATGAGAAACTTTGGGGTTTTATTAACTATGGGGAGGAGACTGTTCTGAAATGCAGGATTCTTCCAGGCTGTCCCGCTGGACCTAGCCAAAGAGGTCCATTTCCATGCTTTTGGTAATAAGGAAAGTTAATGGTCTAAACACTCTCCACTTCTCTGGAGTTGTCCAGTTGTACTGTCACTCATTCTCAAAAGTGAAGTGTAGAATATAGAGCAATTTTAATTTTAAGGTAATTCAAAGAAATTTGTTATAACAGAGTTTTGTGAGAACCCTCATAATAAATGAAGGTACTTTAAAATGTTACAAGGCCAGAGTTGGGACTCACTGTTCTAACTGATTTTAAAATGAGGAGGTAACTGGCTTGGAAATTTCTCTAGAAATTCCCTAGAAAAGGGAATTGTCAATGTTAGCAGGGGACAGGAGGTGGGTTTTTGTTTTGTTTTGTTTTGTTTTTAAGATTAATTATAGGTAGGGGTGTTCACTGATGACGTTAAGATCTGGGGGGAGATTTGTGCTGTTGTGTTGTCGTAAAATGGGATTATGAATTATCTGGGATGCAAGGTCAGTTTGATACGCTCCGGAAGGGAAGGAAGCCCCCTGTTGTCTGATGCTAGGTAATGCACCCTGCTCAGCGTTGTATTTGTAGGATAAACTGCTACTTTTTTGTCCTTTTCATCATAAAACTGTTCCATATGAAAATGATCTTAAAGAGACAGTAGACCTTATAATAGAGTCTTTAATAACAGGTGGTTGTTGCATTGCTGTGATGGCTATGTGAATTATAAAGGGAATGAGATATCGATATCTATATCTATATCGATATCGATATCTATATCTATATCTATAGCTACATATGATATCTTGACTCCTTTCAAGCCTGAAACCCAGTAGCCTTAACTTTAACAGTTGGTGAGCAACTGTGTGGTCAGGCCTTTGGGGCAAGGGAGAAGGTTTCTGGGTTTATCTATCTTTTGGGATTGGGGGTAGGAGATTCAGAGACTAGGAATGGGGTGGAGACTGGGAGTTGTTGCCGGGAGGCTGGGGGAATAAGAGGCAGACCCTACAACTTCTGGAAATGTCAGTGTTTATTAAACATTTAACACATGTGGGGAGTCTTAGGGGAAATATACAGAACGTAGAAAAACTCTAGGCATTCATTTCCCTGTGCCCGGGAGTACATCCTAGCTCTCTGTTCTTTTCTCTTTCCATTTTTGCTTCTGGGTTTAGTTTTTTAAAAGTCATTCCCCAAGGCCATGGCTTGGCTCACGCACCCTCCCTGCCTCCACCTCGCTTCCCAACTTCCCCACTGCCTTCTCCATACAAAAGTCCAGCCCCAGATCCTTGCTCCAAGGGTAAGAGGGAGGGGTGCCTACCCTGGGAATAGAGGACCTGGCTTGGGCCAGCCCACTGATTGGCCTGGCTATCCCTGTGTGGACTGAGGATAGAGTGGGGAGCGTATAACACTGAACATCAGAAGCTTCATGACGTCATTTGTTCTCAGTCATGGTGGAGGGGGGAAGACAGGGCACTCACTACAGGAGAGTGGAAGGGGTAGGCTAGATACAGATAAAAAATAGCAAATAGATTATTTTTTTAAAAAACCCTAAATCAACCCCGTAGGAAAACTTGATCTAGGGTGTTAGCTGGGGATAGGGAATGGGGGACTAAAGAAGGGAGCTGGGTGATGTGTCTTGGAAAAGAGGGTAGAGGGAGAGGGGCTGGCTGAGTGGGAATGGGGGCCCCTCTCTTCTCAGCACCAAACACACAGCCATTATTAGGGTTCTAGGTAGTGGGGAGGAGCAGGCACTGCTGGCCTCCCTGAGAGCCAGAGCTAGAGGGGGAGAGTGAGGTACCTGGGGACTATGGTTTGGAATGAAACTTACACCTTGGAGTGGGGTGGGGGTGGGGCAAGAGAGGAGAGAGAAGACTAGGCAGAGACGGGGGGCACTGGGCAGGGGTGGGGGAACCTAGGCCCCCATGTTCTGGCAGGGCCTGAGGGGTGGTCACTTGTCCGAGTCCAGGCCCATCATGGTCTTGAGGGCGTTCTTAAGGCTGGTTTTACTGGGGGACTTGACCGCAGGCCGGAGCTCAGCGCCCGGCTCATCCCCTCGGAGCTCCATCTCAATGACCACTACTTGGGAGCCTTTGGAGGGCTCTGCCCCAGGCCCCCGGCCCCCTGCCCGGCCAGCTAACCGCTATTTCTTGTCTTTGCGAGACTCCCCAAGCCCCTTGGCCTTCTTTTCACTAGCTGCTTTGGTGCTGCGGCTGTGGTCCAGCATGGCATACAGAACAGGTGTCTGCAACAGGGCATATTGCACAGAAATCACTTCTTCCCACTCCAGACCTGCCCCATTCCTTTCTTATACCTCCCCCATCTTCTTTCTTTCCCTAGGGTCCCTTGTCCATCACCCCCTCCCTGATACCCCCTTCTCCCCTGGATCCTGGGAGGTCTCACTGACCTGCCGGCCTCGTTTAGATGAATCCTTGGCAGATTTGTGCAGTTTTCCTTTTTCCATTGCACTGTAATGAAGCAGAGGAGGGGGGCTAACATTGTGACTGCTGTAGGAGAGGCCCCCACTAGAGACCGGAGCCCCAGAGCTGCTAAATTTTCCTTTCTCAGCTTCCTTTAACAAACTCCTCCCCACGCCCACCTCTCACCCCATACACAGCTCTGCCCCACCGAGGTGACTCTCCCTGAGTGGCCTCCGGTTTACCTGAGCCTTCTCTGCAGAGCAGCTTGCCTCCTCAGCCAACAGTATCGAATCAAATAGAAGAGCAGCACCAGCAGCAGCACCAGCCCCAGGACACCCCCGATCACAGCACCGAGTACCACCCCATACCTGGTAGGCACTGAGTGCCGAGGAAAGAGAGAGAAAAGGTTGGGAGGGGTAGAGATCTTCTGCCTGTTGCTCCTTACGTTCTGAGAGGTCCCTCCCATAGGTACTAAGAAAGATGCTGCACTTCCCCCCACGATTGAGGGTGGGTCATATTAAGTCTTATTTTTGCAGTGTGAAAAGACCAGGAGCCTTCCCCTTACAGCTCCTAATACAGACCAGCAGAGCACACCGTGTTTCCATTGTACCTTTGCAGTTAGGCTCTGCTTGGCTTTTTCTTTTTATGAATCTCTGGGGTTCTTCTTCTCTCAAGCCTATATGAGGTAGTACTCATCTCCTAGCCCCACCTCCCTCCTGTCCTCTGGACCATCATCCTAATTGATTCCCCAGATTCCAGTCTTTTCTCTCTAACATGTCCTCCACAGAGCTGCCAAAAATAAACTTTCCTAATGCACCTATTACTCTCTTGTTCAAAAACTTTTGGTGGCTCCCCATTGCCTTCAGTACAAAGTAAAAGCTTCTCAGCCTGGCAGTTAAATCTGAACCTATCTACCTTTCCAGCTTTCTTTCATATCAGTTACCTCTGAAAACTATGTTCTAGCCAACCTGCCCCTTGAAGTGTTCCTGAATGTAATGCTCTTTCTTATCTTCTGCCTTCATGAACTAGGACAAAGCATCCGCCATGCCTGGAAGCCTCCTCACGGATGCTGCCAGCCAGCTGCTTCCTCACACTTCCTCTTACCTCCTTGGCTTCTTTCAGGGGTCAACTCAAGAGCCAACTCCTCTCCAAAGCCTTCTTTGACCCTTTCCTCCTCTCCCTCAATTCACTTGTTTGTATATTTGTACTTATTTGTATATTTGTTGTATGTCCCTAGTAGATCCTTGAGGATTGGGATTGTGCTTCTGGTTTTTGTCTTTATATTCCCACTGTCTAACATAATGCCTTGTACATAGTATAGTGAAAATTTCTTTGTTTAGTTGAATCCCATCTTTCTCCCTCTTCCTCTATTCCCTCCCCATTCTCATCCCCCATACCTTTGTCAAAGACGTAAAGTGTGACCTGAGAAGTCTTGCCAACAATGTCAGGTGGGTTTTTTACATCACAGGTGAAGGTGCCATTGTCACTATAGTCTAGGTTGTGGATGACAATAGAGCCATCCTTCCACCGAGGGTCCCCAACCCACTGGATCCTCTCTTTGAAGGCACCCACTTCGTCGATGTAGGGTTGGCCTTTGGCGAAGTGGAAAATCTATGGTATGGAATTCAGATAGAAGTAGGTCTGAGGTTCTGGTGCCTGGGAGGAGCATTGCCAAGATTATCTCTTCTCATCAATGACCTAATCTGGCATAGGGACAGTGCTGGGGTAGAGTGGGATGGAAGGAGAGTGGGAACAGGGAATGATGCCAGGAGTGTGGGCACTTAGTCACAATGGCATCCATGGGATGAACTGCCATCTGCCACCCACTGTTCCTATAATATCTTTGTCCCACTAAAATTAGGGTTGGGGCCCCTAACTACTTCACATCAACCCAAATTCTGTTTTTTTTCCCTATCCTCTGAGCCTTATAAGCCTCCCACTCCTCCACTTTTTATTTGCCCTCACCGAGATGGCGTCCCGGCCTCCCTCAGGCTGGTAGCGCCAGGTAAAGGAGATGTCATCTGAGATCCACTCGCTGGACCAGAAGGAACAGTGCAGAGTCACCTTGGAGCCTACTTCGCCATGGACCTCCCTATCCGTGTAAACCACAATAGCCTGGGCCGGGGACAACACTGAAAACACATGACCCCGCCCCAAGTCAGAGCTGGCAGAGACCTACCCCATATCCATGGTCAAGACAAGGAGCAGTTAATATGAAACATGGGAAATTAGTGACCCAAGGGGACGCACTAGGGTGGAAAGAGTCAGGCCTGAGGAAATAGGAATGGAAGAAATATAAATTATCTGTCCCTAAAGTCCTAAATCTCTGAGATCTCAACTGGATAGATCTACATAAGCTACATATCTGCCTGTGTTTTTCTTTATATACTGTGGGTCAAAAGAAATCAACACAAGTGAATCATCAGTCCTTTTTAAGAGGTAAAGGCTGGATCATGACCACTTTCTCCCTCTCTGTCGAGCGTCATCTTGCCTTTTTCCTTGCTCACTCCATTTTTTTGAGTCTAACTAAATGGGAGAGGGGCGGCTAGGTGGCGCAGTGAATAGAGCGTTGGCCCTGGAGTCAGAAGGACCTGAGTTCAGATCCGGCCTCAGACACTTAACGCACACACAAACAAAAACCTAGCCATGTGACCTTGGGCAAGTTACTTAACCCCAATTGCCCTCCAAAAGGCAAAAAAAAAAAAAAGGAACTAACTAAATGGGAGAGAAAAGCTAAAGAAATGACCACAGAATGGGAACTTATCCTCAGTGAAGGCTGGAGTCATGTTCCCTGAACATGGACTTTGTAGGACACAAACTTTCTAATATTCATTTACCCTAGTGCTTGTACCCAACTGGGGGAATAGAGAAATTTCCACAACTCCTCTGTCTTTCCCAGGAGGACAATATTTCTGGCCTTGGATCTTTTAGGGGAAGGGAGGTATTTTTAGGGGAAGGGTAGGAGACACTGTGCCAAGCTCCCCTTCTGTCCAGGGAATTAGCTTTTGACATATTGGCTAGCTAGAGTCCAGGGTTGGAATCAACTTAGTCTCCCTTTTGCCTGCCTTGGAACCTTGGCATCTTGGGTGAAAAAGATGGAATGGGACTATTCCCTCCTGTCTGTCACTTAGTCCACCATCCAACTGAGCAGGGACTTCCAGCCTGAGGGATGTTTAATCAGGACCAAGAGGAAAACATAGCCCCTGCTCCCCATCTAACTCTTCTGAGATACTGCCATCTGCCCTTGTGGATATTGAAGCAAAAAAACAAATCGAGGTGTTCTGACTTGAAGTCTCTTTTAGGTATTCTGCATTTGCTTTCCCCCTCCCTTAAAGCCCACTCTGGCCCTGTGCCTCCACCCAGGGCGGGCACAAGGGAAGTGCTGACAGGAACACTGTGTGTGGGCAGTACCCAAGGGGGTGATGGCGGCTGAAGGCCCCTTTGTTCCCTGTGCTGAATGATGGCGTGGGGTGGAGGTGGGGTGAGGGATTAACCAAGCAGACAGTGCTCTATTGTCTGGCCCCAGTGAGGGGCCTGGCATGGTCTGTGACACCCCCTCCTAATCCCCCATACCTAAGTCCTCCACCTCAGCATATAGGAACATTACAGCCAGCCTCTGGCAAGACCTCCCACAGTGGGGAAGCTCTTCCTCAGGTCCCAATTCTATTTCACTGTCATTGGTATAGACCCTTGCCCCTCTCGTCTCACTCAACAAGAGGGTTGTGATAAAGCACTTGATAAATATAGGAGCTCCAAATAAACAGGCTACCATGGCCATCATCATCTCCTCACCTTCCCCATCTCTGCTACTCCCCACTGTCAGCTTTTTCTTAAGGTGTTGCACCATGTTCCAGGATGTCAGGCTCAGTACAACCTACCCAGGACAGCTGGAGTTCAAGGCTTCAGAGGCTCCTCAGAGACTGAAGTTCTGACTTGCCCCACTCCATCTTATTAATTTCTCCCCATTCTCCACCCCTTCTCCAGGCTCTGGGCCTCCAAGAATTCTGCAGATAGTCCTTCACTTCCTTACCCACCCACTGCACCACAGGCCAAGTTGGGGAGTGGAAGAGAAGGCTGTTAGATGGCACAGAAAGGAAGACAAGTCTATAAAAACAGTTCAGCACCCGTACGCCACCCACCCAACCCTCCCAACACACAAAGACAGGAGTTCATCAGAAGAACCTTCACGATTCATTAGTTCTGAGTTCCCTCCCTTAGATCACACCTGACCTTTTCTCATGTGGTTAACTATCAGGATATTTGTTGGAGTGTGCTGAGGGGTGGGGGGGCTGGGAGCCAGGTATCCTGATCTCCTCCCTCCCGAACCCTTCCGCACCCACCCTGACATCTGTCTTGGCACACTCTCAGCTATGGCTCTGACAGCAGCCTCTTTTTCCCCATCTGGGTTTCAGCACAGCCCAACGAGTTCTCTACAAACATCCACATACACCTACTCTCTCCCTCCAGAGTATGACTGTCCCCCCTCACCTCTTCCTCCCCTCTGTGCCTTACACCGCGTTCTTCTCTTGGAGACGGGGTAGAATGAGCAACAGGGAAATAAGGATATGAGGGCTTAAGGTGGGAAGGCTGAGAGATAATGGTATAAGATACAAGAATGTGTTTGAGTGTATCTTTGAAGGTGTGTATGTAGAGGGAGGAGTGGGGCGGGGATCATCTCCACTTACCCAGAAAGGAGAAGAGCAGCACAGTCAGGACCGGAATGGGGATGGCTGGGGAATCCCCAGGAGCCATGGCTGGGCCCGGGGTTGGGGTTGGGGCCAGGATGCCTGAGGCCCTGGGAAAGTCCTGGGAAGAACAAGAAACTGAGAAGGGTCTCCTGGAACCCGCTTAAAATCCTCTGGGGATCCAGCCTGGGTGGGGGGGCTGGCCTGAGTCAGTGGCCAATTGCAGTATGGCATGTGCAATTGCGGGGTGGTGGGGAGGGAAAAGAGGAGGGGGGCAGAGCTTCGGGTGGAGAAGGAGCATTGTGTGCCCTGGGTTGGGAGGGAGGGTGCATACTTCCCTACACAGACTGCTTTGTGTGAAATGGCCTTCCTTCTCCCCTATCTGGAATGTTAAGGGGGTGGTGGTGGTGAAGTAGAGGCAGCAGTAGGTACAGGGATAGAGACTCACAGATCTCAGACGAGGAGGGACAATAAAACTCAAGTCCTTGATCCCTGTGGAGCCCTTTTGAGCGACTCCTTTCTAGTGTCCTCACCTTCCATCTATAAACTAGGGGATATGTATGCATGCATATAGGAGTAAGGACATTTTTACTTAACAATCTCTTAGGAAGATGCCCTTGTCTTAACTTCTTGGGGACTTTTGCAGCCATATAGATCTCTGGAGACAGCTAGATCCTTTAGGGGTTACTCTACTCATCCCCCTTGCTTCCAAGTCAGGCTTTCTGAGCAGATGGATCTCCTGCCTGGGGACATCTCCTGGGAAGAAGCCCTTTTTCTCTTTCTGTTCCTCATGGTATGTACCCTACCCAGTCAGGCAGCTCTTCCTTCTAGCAAACGTCAGCGTTATATACTATTATCACTGTCTCTTCTTTGTTTAAATTCTTGTTGGCCATGACCTTGGGGGTTCTAACTCTTTATTCTCACCCCTTCTCCAGTTAGGTAGGGCCTCTGTAGTGTCAGACAAGGTGCCATCCTATTTCCTTCCCACCTTTCCTGTTTCTCCTTCTCTGCCTTGTACCATCCTTGGGGCAGGGAGTAGATGCAGTGACAGATGGGCATGCTAAGGTATAAGGTGGGAAGACTTGGAAACAACTCAGCCTTCCCAGACAGAGGGTAGCAACTTCATTTACCCAGATAGAAGAGAAACACACTCAGGACAGAGTTGAGGATGCCTATGGGAATCCTAGGAGCCATGGCTGGGACAAGGGTCGAGACCAGAAACACCTGAGGGCTTGAAAGAGTTTTGGGGTGACAAGACATAGAATGAGGGCTCCTTGAACCTTCTGGCCTCCAATCTTAGAGACTATGCTTACCCATCCTAATTCAGTTCATTGCTGCCAATGGAATTCCCCTCTCCTTGCTTTGGGAAGTCTTTCCAATAAGTTAGTTTGTGATTGCTTCAGCTTTCCCTACAACCTCTGGTCTGTGACTGTGACCTAGTCCATGATGTATGTAAGGATATGCTTGTTATTTAAGATTTATCTCACACAGCTCTATGTATGTGTGTATATATGCAACCTCTGCCCACATTCACATATCTCTGTAGCCAAGTATGACATATTTTGCTGTTCAGTCATTTCAGTTGTGTCTGATTTTCTATGACCCCGTTTTAGGGTTTTCTTGGCAAAGATATTAGAGTGGCTTGCCAGATGTGACACAGATCCCAACCATCTCTAAGCTCTCTCTCTCTCCCTTGAGTGGGGCTGGTTGGATCACCCTACTTCTACCAACCCCAGAGAATCTACACCGAGGCTATTACTTCAGCTCTCAGGTTCCTACGGGTAACCCTTTTGTGGGCTATTCCCACTAACACTGTGGCTCATGAGCTTCCACTGGGATATTTCCCATTCAAAAAATTAGCCACTAAGATTTAACTGATTCTTTTAAAAAATTATTTTTAGGATAGGCCTCCCTATTTTATTCATGCTGAAAGATGTGCAGTAGCCACTGATAACTTTGATACCATGACTGATCAGCATAGAAGTTTTGGCCTGCTCTAAATCCAGCCTGGGCTGCTCCATCCTTCCTTAGGCAGTCTGGTGCCCCCTTTGCCCCATCTCCAGGGGTTCACCATATTGATGCCAGACTTAATGAGCACACCTGATCAACTTTAGCCCTAGAGGGCTCAGAACTCCAGCCTCAGTCTCTCACCCTAGCTGAGATTATAGGTGTGTGTTACTATACCTGGCTACTCAATAATCTTAACTGAAATACTTACTGAAAACGCAAAGCAAACATATGGTATTTTATAATATTCCACCCACAAGTGTCAATCACACTGTCCTGTCCACGCAGTGTATCCACGGGGAAAGTTTACATACATCCCCGTTTTGGGGTGGTATTGCCTACAAACAACCAAAACAACCCACAACTCCGGAACTATGGATTTTAGTCTTTTCTTCCTGTCAAAGCAGATGAGATAATGTTTGTAGAGCCCTTAGCATAGTACCCAGCACATAGTAGGCACTTAAGGAGTACTGATTCCTTTATCTTCCTGCGTTCCCCCGTCTCAGGAACTTTCAAAGTTCTTTGATGAGCATAGGTTCTGTGCTAAACAGATGCTTCTGCTGCTAAGCAGAACTGATCCACATTGTGTTTAACTAACACCTCACTGGGTACAGCATCTTAGTCAACCCAATGGGCTGCCTTTCTGATGCTCTGCTTCCAAGCTTCCCTTTGTTTAGCTTCTTCACAGCAGAACATCATATAGAACAGGGCATATTCTCTTACTCCTAAGGTTGCTTACTCCTATATAGTAACTATAGAATCTATCACTTTCAGCTTTAGGCTTAGCTGGTGCCTTTGGCCAAAGTTCTGTTATGCTCTTTTAAGAAGAAAAGACCAACCTGAGTTCGGATCCGACCTCAGACACTTAACGCACACACAAACAAAAACCTAGCCGTGTGACCTTGGGCAAGTTACTTAACCCCAATTGCCCTCCAAAAAGCAAAAAAAGAAAAAAAAAGAAGAAGAAAAGACCATTATCCTAAAGTTGGTAAAAATCTTCTTCTTCTTCTTCTTCTTCTTCTTCTTCTTCTTCTTCTTCTTCTTCTTCTTCTTCTTCTTTTTCCTCTTCCTCTTCTTCTTCTTCCTCTATTCCTTATTACTGTTCTCAGCAGTTGGTGGCACTACAGTGTATTCTAGTGTCTCATTGGTCAACCAATCTGCCTGACAACAAGTGACAGTGAGAAAAATCTCTTTCACACTGTTCTGAAATCTGTTCTTTCACCTCTCTTCTCTTCCCAAATCTGTTTGTTTGGTTTTTTGGTTTAGCAGCTGGTTCTTTTCTAGGAAGGATCCCACTTAACCAAATTCTCATCTTCTGTCAAAAATCAAGTAAATTACATTTGCCTCATAATCATAGAACAGTTCTGATGTCCATATCTCCCTAGTTCTTAACCTAAAACTTTTCCATTTCTTCATACACATCATTTAAGCATACTGTGTTCTCTATTTGCTCCAATGTTCTATAGCTTATCATGTGCAAATGATCAGCTGTTGTCTTAGAAGTTTGTGTCAGACTTGATTCAGTAACTGCCTTTCTTAGAACCCTGAGATTAATCTATGCCCCAGACAAGTAACTATCAATAACATGTATATACATGCATATATATATATACACATATTACATACTTAATGTACTGTTCTTAGCCACCACAAAAAGAGATGCCATAAATATTTTTGTACAAATAGGTTTTTTCCTTTTTTTTTAAAAACCTCTTTGTGATACAGACCCAGCAGTGGTATTGCTCAAATGGTACCCACAGCTTTATAACCCTTTGGGCATAGTTCCAAATTGCTCTCAGTATGTAATATGTATACATATATGTGTGTGTGTGTGTGTGTGTGTGTGTATGTTTGTAGATAGATATACTAATTAGATGCCCTGACCTCAAAGCTAGGAAGACCTGAGTTCAAGCCACATCTCTGAAATATACTGACTTTGTGACCCTGGACAAGTCCTCTAACCTCTCAGTGCTCCAAGCAACTCTCTAAGAGAAGGTATTGACTTGCACTGGTAAGCAAGACAGCTAAAGGTGAAGATGAGGACAGAACACATGATCCCCTGGTAGTACAGAGATGAGTGCCTTGGCTCTTTCTGGGCATGTTCTCTGGAGATCCACTGTGAAATTTATTTTTTGAACCCAAATGTAACACTTTACATTTTTCTCTGTTGAATTCATCTTATTATAGTTGGCCTAATGCTCTAGCTTGATGAGATCTTTTTAAAATCCGGATTATTTTCCAGCATGTTGGCTATCCCTCTTAACTTTGTGTCATCTGCAAATATTTGCTGATGGGAGTTAATTAGAGGAAGCTAGGACACTTGCTCCAGCATGATGTTCTTGCGCAGGACATACTATAGAAGAGATATGTAATGATTATGATGATGATGAAAAAAATTATTAAGCAAAATGATATATATGTTTGTATACACATATGTACATATATAGATATAGATATATATCTATACACACATATATGTATCACATAATCTCATTTGACCCTCACAACTTTGTGAAATAGGTAGTATAAGTATCCCTATTTTAAATGTGGGGATAGGGATTTCATTGGTATAGAGGACTCTCTGGTAAGGAAACATCTTCTATCAAAGCAAGTTGGTTCCTTCTCTGAAACTTAGTCTTAGATGATAGCCTAGAGCACTGAGAGGTTAAGTGACTTACCCAGAGTCATCTAGCCAATATATGTCAGAGTTAGGACTTGATTCCAAGTGGGTACAAGGCTAGCTCTCTTTCCACCACACCAAGATGCCTCATATCTCCATTTTCAAATGAGGAAACTGTGGCTAAGAAAGGATAAGTGGCTTGCCCAGAGTCAAATGTCATTTAGTGTTTCTGGAAGTTTGATGTCTTCCTGATTCCAGGCCCAATACTCTTTCCACTATTGCTGGGTTTTAGATTTTAGGTTAAGTTGTAAACATGAGGTTCAGTCCCTACATCTATGTGTAGACCTAGGTTTGTTACTCTTCAGCTAATCAAACATTCACCCTTTAGATAATTTCCCCAACAACTATATAACAGCTAAAATTTATGTAACATTTTAAGGTTTGAAAAACACTTTACTTACATTATCTCATTTAGTATTATTGGTACTTTTATCCCCATTCTACAGATGAAGAAACTGAAGACCAGAGAAGATAGTTAAGTGGCATGACCAGGGTCATAAAATTAGTGTCAGAGATGGGTTTGAACCAGGTGTCTCCTGATTCCAAGTCCGGTACTTTATTTACTATATCATACTTTCCCCAAATATAGGCATAGTTCAATACTTAAAGAATATCAATATACCTCTTTTTATTCAACAGCTGGGTTCTAGATAATTTTTTGTGTGTTTAAGAGGCTTATTATTTAAATAATTCTATGGTGATTCCTTCTACAAAACAAATAATAACTCCCCAATATAATTTATACAATTTTTCATTTTTATATACTGTTCAGGTCAATAGGCTATAATATATAAAAATCTAAATGTATATATTTTTGAAATAATCTTTAATTTTTCCCCAATTACATGTGAAAACAATTTTTAACATTCTTTTTAAGAAAGTTTTGAGTTTCCAACTCTATCCCTCCATTCCGTCCTCCTTCCCCAAGACGCTAAGCAATTTGATACATGTACAATCATGTAAAACATTTCCATATTAGTCATTTTGTGCAAGAAAACTCAAACAAAAAGAAAGTTAAAAAATAGCATGCTTTGGTCTGTATTCAGATGACATCAGTTTTTTCTCTGGAGGTGGATAGCATTTACCATCATGAGTCCTTTGGGATTGTCTTGGATCATTATATTGCTAAGAACTAAGTCATTCACAGTTTTTACTGTACAATATTGCTGTTACTATATATGCATTATTCTCCTAGTTCTGCTTATTTCATTTTGTATTGGTTCATGTAAGTCTTTCCATTCTTTTTTTTAATGAAATCGTCATGCTTGCCATTTCTTATAGCACAATGATATTCCATTGCAATCATATACCACAACTTGTTCAGTCATTCCCCAATTGATGGGCATCCCCTTAATGTACTGTTCTTAACCACCACAAAAAGAGATGCTATAAATATTTTTGTACAAATAGGTTCTTTTCCTTTTTTTAAAAAAAAAATCCTCTTCATGATACAGACCTAGCAGTGGTATTGTTCAAATGGTACCCACAGCTTTATAGCCCTTTGGGCATAGTTCCAAATTGCTCTCAAGCATGGTCATATCAGTTTGCAACTCCATCTGCAGTGCATTAGTGTCCCAGTTTTACCACATTCCCTCCAACATTGATCATTTTTCCATTTTTTCAGATTAACCGATATGATAGGTGAGGTGGTGCCTCAGAGTTGTTTTAATTTGCATTTCTCCAAGCAATAGTAATTTAGATCACCAAATATGCTTTTTTAAAAATCAAATTTGTGGGTGAACCAATGGGCAAATGAAAGATATACAATGGTTAACTGTAGCATATTTTATGACCCATGTGCAAGATTTTGCTGGTAAATATTTTATAACCAGCTCTCCAGAAAAAAATATACATACAATATTCTTTTAAATTTAATCTACATTACTAACATTTTCTCCATCACCTTCTTAAGTCAAAACAATCAACAGCATAACCAATCAAGACCTGATTTGTAGTATCTGCCTTTCTGAGGTATAAATGCTTACACTGAAAATTTAATAATCAGTTGGCTCCAGCATACCTCTGCTCATATGCAAGCAGAGATTTAAGGTTTGTGATGAAGCAAATGTATATTTGGAAAAGGATGTGGGTCAGTCATGTGAGAGTAAAGGATTATTTTTAAAAAAATACAAAAAGACCTCCATAGCACATTGGATAGCACCTTCGTTGAGGATTTGTGAAAGAACATGGATGGGTTGCAATCTCTGAAGGAGATTGAGGGAGTTCCCACATCAATGAGATTCATTGATATTTTGAATTATCATACTCATATAACAGGGTTCATCATATTTTATGGAAATTACCTTGCTCATTTTCTTAACTGTCAGCTATTGTGGCATCTTGTGAAATTTTCAGTAATGCAGATCAAAACCATGAGATCATCAGAACCTGAAAGTATCTCTGACATTTTGGGAAACACAAAATGCATCAGATCTTCTTCTTCCCCTTGATATTCTCTTTTCTCTAGGTTTCCAGGACATCACTCCTCATTTTTATTTTACCTATGTGACTGCTTCTTCTTAGTTTCCTTTGTTGGATCTTCATCCAGGTCATACTTGCTAAGCATGAATGTCCCAAAAGACTCTGTCCTGGGTCCTCTTCTCTTCTCCATCTGTACCATTTCATTTAGTGATCTCATCAGTTCCCCTAGATTCAATTACCATCTCTATGCTCATGATTTTTAAATCTTATTCAGCTCTAACCTCTCTCCTAACCCCCCAGTCTCACACCTCCAATTGCCCATTTGACATCTCAAATTGGATGTTCTATGGACATCTTAAACTCAGCAAAAACCTGAACTCATTATTTTTCTCCAAGCTCTCCTCCCTTCCAAACTTCCTTATTACTGTTGAGGGCACTACTGTTTTTCCAGTTCACCAGGCTTGCATCTTAGGTATTATCCTTGATTCCTCAATATCTCTCACACTCCCTTATCCAATTGGATACCAAGGCCTGTCAATTTCTCCTTTGCACCATCTCTCCAATATTCCCCCTTTTGTACTCTGACTTGGTCATCACCCTGGTATAAGGCATCATCACCTCATGCCTGTACCATTGCAATAACCCACTGGTGGGTTTTCCTGTCTCTCCCTACTCCACTCCATCCTCCATTCAGTAAACAAAATGATTTTCCTAAAACATAAGTCTGACCATGTCACCCTCCTACTCAATAAACTCCAGTGACTTTCTATTACCTCCAGGATCAAATACAAAATTCTATAGCATTCAGGACCCTTCATAACCTAGCCCCTCCCCCTTCTATAGTATTCTTACACCTTATATATATATTCCTTAATCCAGACATTTTGGTCTTCTTGATGTTCCTCAAACAAGACATTTCATCTCTTGACAGGGCATTTTCACTGGCTGTTCCCCATGCCTGGAATACCTGTTCTCAACTCTGCCTCAGGGCTTCCCTCATTTCCTTCAAGTTTCAGCTAAAATCCCACCTTTTACATGAAACTTTTCCCTATCCCTTTTAATTCTAGTGCCTTTCCTCTGTTTTTTCCCCATTATTCTGTAATAACTTGTTTATACATAGTTGTTTGCATATTGTCTCCTCCCTTAGATTGTGAACTTTTCTAGGGGTAGGGACTATCTTTTGTCTTTCTTTGTCTCCCCGGTATTTAGTACAGTGCCTGGCACCTAGTAGGAGCTTAACAAATACTTATGGACTACCTAGTGAAGTGAGAATGCTGGCAGGAGAATTGGGCTCCCAATTGCACCGCTTACTTTTTTGTGACCCCAAAAGGATCACTTGCCCTAAGAATCTTAAGTTTTCTCATCTCTAAAATAAGTGTCTAATTCTACCTTTGAAAGTTATTGTGAGGATTCAATACTCTTTCCTGGTCAGAAGATTTGTGGACAACTGAGTTCAGTTTTGGGAGCCACATTTTAAGGGGGACATTGACAAACTGGAGCAAGTTCAGAAGTGGGTGATCTGGATGGTGAGAGGGATTTGAAACCATGTGATATGAAGAATGCTCACAAGAACAGAGGGTGTTTTGCCTGGTGAATAGAAAACAAGGAGACTTTATAACCGTCTTCATACATTTGAAGAGCCTTCATTCAGCTCTAAGAGTTTATGATTTTGTGTGGAATATGATTAGATTTATTTTGTGTAGCTCCAGAGGTCAGAACTGTGACTGAAGGATAGAAGTTACTGAGATGTGGACTTTAGTTCATCGTAAGGAACTCCCTTCTAATTGTTAGAGCTGTCTAAATATGTGTCAGGAAATTCACATATCATTTCAGCTGAAAAGGCTAAGATCAGTCCAATTCTTTCATTTTACTGAAACTGAGGCTCGGAAAGCTCAAGTACTTTGCTTAGGGAGATAGCTGGAACTCAGTCCTTGGAATATTCTTTCTACTATGCCTGCCTGTCTTCCTTCCTTTCTCTCAATCTAAAGCTCAAAAGTGTTCGACTTTGGAGGGAAGGGGAGATTCATTACATAATTCCCCTTCTCTCTCCTCTCCAGTTGAGGTAATGATTGAGTTAATGGTTATCACTTTTTAGTTAATGATTATCACTCTTAGGTCTTTCTTTCCACACAAAATCATAAACACCACACACACCTCCATCATCCCCCAACACAAAGCCATCTTTATCTCAGTAAAAGGTTCTTGTGCCTCTAGGCATCACCCACACAGTATAGAAACAAGGCACACAAAAAGGGTTTGGGGCAGTGTGGGGTCCTGATTGAGGAGAAGCCATAATAAGAGGTGAAAAGCCATTAACTTAAAATCTGTGAAAGGTGGAAGCCTGGACATGGTGACCTGTTAAAAAATCATAACTTAGATACTGTGATCCATACATGACCAGTACATGACCAATACCCAACCTTGAGTGTCTAAGCATTTACCCAACAGTGCTGAGTTCTGGGTTCAACAATCCTGGATGTCTGGGAACCTGGTTCAATACTAAATATAAACTAAAATATTAGCCAACATATTAACTAAGCAGAAAAACCCAAAATATCCATCAATTCACAATGAAGCACCCTATGGCTCCTCCTCCTTTTGTCTGATTTCTACAATTACTTTGGGGATTTTGGGGGGTCTTGGAGGGGATCCACTAAATCATCTGGCAGCCACCCTGGATTGCTCCTGTTTGTAAGTATTAGATAATTGATTAAATTCATGATCAATCTGTGGCCTCTTTCTTTGATATGAAACTCACTCCATGATTATGGGGAAAGTACAGGGGAATTCCAGCCAGGGGAATTCTGGACCTTACAGGTAGAATTGTGGTCATGTTGTTCAAGGTACAGCTTAGCAGTGGATGGAAAGAGAAAGATGAAGGGAGAAGAGAGGAACTATCCTGGGAAGTTATAGTTTGGGAAGCTGGGGTGCTTCCTGCCCCTCTAGTTGAGACATGATTCTGCCTGCTTCCCACTATCCCCACTCACCCTACCTCCCACCCTGAATCTCATTCTAAGGCGAGCTAGAGATGGATATCTAATAATCAGGGACCTTCCTCTATCTTTGATTAATAAGTGATGGGTGGGAGGTCCCACCAGGAAAGTTCAGACCAGGGCCAAGAGGCTGGAAGACCCAGTGCAGGGAGAAGAAAAGGGACCTAGTGAAGTGAGTTTGTGTATAGTCGTGGTGGTAGTGGAGGAAAGGGCTGTGGTGTAAAAATTCGTCTTAATTAACTGTAAGTGTTTTCTCCTACAGCTGGTGCACAAATGACAGAGAAAGAACGTAATAAGTGAATGAAGGAGTCTGGAACGGGGACTGGGAGAGGAGAGGAAGACCTGGGGTATCCCGCCCTATAACTGTATAGGCGGCACCTCGGCACGTGTCAAAAGCGTTGCGTCCGAGGACTAAGTGGGTTTGCATCTGGGCTGGCTGCATCGTTTGCCCCAGTATGACCTTGGGCAAGTCATCTAACGGTAATAGCGAGCATTTGGGTAGCGCTTTATAAGTGCCACTTTATCCTCACAGCAATGCGGAGAATTCTTTACAGATTTTACATTTTACAGATTAGGAAACTGAGGCAGCCTGGTTCTGACTTGCTGGTGTCTGAGGAAGAATCAGGCCTTCCTGACTTCGGTCCCGCACCCTATCCACTGCACTGGGTCACCGGCCGTCTCTGTGGGCCTCAGTTTCCCCATCTGTAAAAAGACCGAGGTTGGAACTTTAAGAGTCTCCAGGCTGTGCACGTGAGACGCAAAATTCGGCGAGGGAGTTAGGAGAGGTCCACGGCCGCTTTTTAACGAGGCGGCAGCGCCAGCTTGACCTCTGGACCTGCTCTAAGGGCGGAGGGAGGACAATTGCTGAAGAGCTCACAAAAACCCTTTCAGGACACCCGGAGCCTCACGTGACCAGGGAACACCCGGCTCGCGAGCACCGCGAGCGCGCAGCCGCGTGACGTCACTTCCGCCCAGTTGAGCTCCGCAAGATGGCTGCTCTTTTGTTGAGGTGACTTTAGCCTGGGGCCTGGGAACGGTGGTTCCCGGGGAGGGTGGGGTGTGAGGAGGGGGATCGTCTCGACCCGCCGGGCGCCGCTTTGTGAGTGGGTTGGGGAGGGATGCGGGACTGTGATGGCTGCGTTCTTTTCCATAGCTGGGTCCTTAGAAAGGGGCGAAAAGGGCCCGGAACACGCGCCGACCCTCCCCCTTGAGCGCGCTCCCGCAGGTTCAGAGGTCACGCCCTGTCTCCCGAGCTGTAAGTACACAGCCCACTCGAAATTTAGCTCGAGTTCTCGGCCAGAGCTCTCCCTTAGCCCCTTCACTGTACAAAGAGTGCCCTCCCCGCCCCCGAGGCAGTGCTGTTTTATGTTCGGATCCCCACTGAAGATGTTTAATAAATACTGAAACCCATGTGAGAGGGGACTAAATACGCAATAACCGGTAAAAACGTGGAGAAGTCTGGACAGCTTGCGCGGAGGTGGGGCAGGGGGGCTGAAGGTCATGCCCTGTTCGGCGGGTGGGTCAGACGGACGGACCTGACAGTCTGAATAAAAACGTTCATTTAACTCAGTAAGCGTGCATTAAGTGATCGGGAGCTTAATTTTGTATGCACTTTGAGAATATCTGGGTATCTAGGTAGAAACAAGTCAGCTGACTTGTGGAAAGTTGAGGGGGAAAGTTTGTGCACATCTGCACAGAGGTGACATTTCCAAGTTTTGGGAGAATGTGGCCGTTAGTGGGAGTGCCGGATTCCCCCAGTCCTTTTTTTTTTCTTTTTTTGGAGGCAGTCAGCAGTCACAGCCAGTAAGTGTCAGGTTGGATTTGAACCCAGGTCTTCCTGACTCCAGGGCAGGTACTCTGTCCATTTCACCACTTAGCTACCTCTCCTTAAAGGCTTTAAACATTTCCTTCCCACCTGTTAGTTCATTCAGTGTAAAAGCAATCCTAAGGGTCTTTGATTTTTCCAAAGGAAGAAAAAAAATTATCTTTTCCTCCTAGAAAATGGCAGTCAGGTCTGCCAAAGCTCCCTACTTTGTGTGTGATGGGTGGTTTCAGTGCTTGATTTGAGCTGTGTAGCAGAGTTATGGGGTGTGCCACGTTATTACTATGGAATTAGTACTTACTCCCATTATTACTATCACTAGGGAACTTTGACAAAATTAACACGTGGCCTTAATACACTGGTCAGTAGTTTTATTTGTTGGTTCCACTGGACTCTGGCTTCTAGAACTGGTCACATTGCTTCCAGGCAGTTCAGTTTGGGCATTTCAGTCTTAGTATTTAGAAGCTGAAGCACACCTGCAGCATGTCTTCTGGCCTTGTCGTCCACCTTACAGCCACCAAATAGAATTAATTCACTACCAATGGTTTGTTTTCTTTCATTTGACAATAAGCTTCATGATAGCAGATATCCTGTCAGTCTTGTATAAACCCTTTATATATCACCAAGTGCAGGAGTGAGTCAATGCATAAGGGATGGAAATATTTAGATTGAAATCTGAAGATACAAAGAGTAACTCAGGTGAAAGAGAGTTGTCAAAAAATACAGATGGGATGTACTGATATTCATATGGCTTCACTAAAGAAATTAGATTACTAAAAGATAGTAGTAATGGGAGATAATAGAAGGTGAATGCAAAAGTGAGGCAGTGTTCTGTAAGAATAAGGACAAGCAAGCTAAAGCTCTTAGTAAGCATAGGCTGGTTAGATAAAACTAAGAACAACAAAAAGGAGCAATGTTTTTCTTTTAGCTTTATTGGGGTAAAGAGCCTTAGGCAAAGGATAAAACTGTTTGTGGTATATAGGATAATGATAATGGATGACTAAAGAAGACAGAGCAGTCTGTCTTAAAAAAAACTCTTTAATTTTACTTCTCTTTTCTGTGCCAAGGTAAATGACTGGAGAGCAGAGCAAAAATGGTCAGTAAGGCTATTGAAACCCAAGATAAGGAAGGAAGACTGAGACTATCTAGCTGCCTTTGATGGGTTCAAGTTATCATATTTAGATGAGATACAATTGTTGAGCCACTGCTGGTTATCTTTGAAAGATTGTGACTTGCCCAGGGAGGGATACTGTAAAATTGGAGGCTAAATGCTCCGATTTTCAAAACAGGTCAGAGAATGGACTGTACGGAGTATTAGATAATGAACATAATTTCATTTCCTAGGAAAATTGTAGCGTATATTTTACAGGGGTGGTTAGTGAAAGGAAAGGGTCATATCAAAGAATTAACAAGGTTTCTTAAAAATTAAGAGATAATTGGTAACTTTGGAGAGAGTTGTTTCAGTTAAATGATAAGACGAGAGATCAGATTGCAGAGCATTTAGAAGAGAGTGAGAAGAAAGGAAGTGGAGACTTCCTTTGATTTGTGGATACCTTCTGACTGAGAAAAGATAAAGAGATGTTGGATGATAGCTTGAGGGGATGGTAGAGTTGTTTGGTTTTTTTTAAAGGAAGAGGAAAATGCAGATATATTTGAAGGGTACAGGGATTTAAAAAAAAAAGCAGGTCATGCCAGTAAAACTTGTTAAAAAAAAAAAGAACAGGTCATGCAATACTAACCTAATTTCCTTTTTTAACAGGGTTACTAGTAAGCAGATCTGGGGATTGACATAGATCTAGTTTACCTAGATTTTAGTAAAGCTTTTGACAAAGTCATGCTATTCTTGAGGAAAAGATGGAGGGATGTGGGCTAGATGATAATATGGTTAGATGGATTTGGAACTGATTAAAAAGTTGTACCCAAAGAATAGTTATTATTGGTTTAGTACTGTTTTTATTTTTAAATTGTTAAGTTAAATAACAAGTAAAACAAGCATTTCCATATAGAGAGCAAATTTTAAAAAGAGAACTATACATGAAACTACAAACCTTTATTACATACAGCTTTCTTTTCTTTTTAAGTATGTAGTAAATCAAGCATCTAATATCCAAAGATGCCTTACTATGGTTCTGTTCTCTTCTGTGCATTTTAAAATGTTTAAGTGACCTTCTTTTCTTTTCTTTTCTCCTTGACAATCCTACAACTGGATCTCTCTCCCACCTTCCCAACAAGTAAAATTTTAAAAAAGGAAAACAAAATCACAGTAACAAATAAGCATAGTCAAGAGAAATGAATTCTCACATTGACTGTGTTCAAAAAATGTCTCACTCTTCACTTTGAGTCCAAACTCCAATCAGGAGTTTGATTGCATGCTTACTCATTAGTCTTCTGGAATCATGGCTTGTTATTTTATTGATCAGAATTCTATGTTCTTTCAGTTTTTTTAAAAACAATATAATTATAAAAGTTGTTTCTTTGGGTTCTGCTCTTTTTGCTGTGCATCTGTTCATGTCTTCTCAGGTTTCTCTTAACTCTTTCCTTTCATCATTTCTTATGGTACAATAATATTACATTACATTCATATACTATAATTTGTTCAATCATTCTAATAGATGAGTACTCAGTTTCCAGTTCTTTGCTGTAATAAAAAGATCTACTTCAAATACTTGTGCACATGAGTCCTTTTCCTCTTTCTTTGTCCTTTTTGGGATATAAGCCCACTTAATGATACCCTGAGTCAAAGGGTATTCACTGTTTTGCTACTTTTTGGACCGCGGTTCCAGATTACTTTCCAGAATAGTGCAAGCTATATTTATTGATTTTTTAATTTTTTTAAACATAAGTAAAGGGACATTACTTTTAATCTCCCAATAAATTTCATCTTGTTAGATTTCTTCCACCATGCCATCCTCTCTAGATCTTTTTGGCTACTTTTGGATACAGCAAGTGTATTCTCTCTTGGTTGGTATCATTTACAACCTTGGTAAACATTACTTTTATGCTTCAAGAAAAACATTAATAAACACATTGAATAGGAAAGGGCCAGAGACAGAAATGTGTAGCATGGCATTAGATATTTCCATCCAGGTTGACGTAGATCCATTTAATTCTTTTCTTGCCAAACTTCAGCTGAATCACTGTCACCATTTACTTCCTATGCTCCAATCTGTGAGCTACTCAGAGAAGCTGGAGAAAGTTTTTGCAACCAGGCTAACTGGATACATTACATTGGTTGGTTGTTGTCCTTCTTGAAGAGGACCAAAATGACATTGCTGTGCTAGAGTCAAGTTTCAGTGTGTCCAACTATGGCTTATCAGATCAATATGAGCTCAGAATGCTCGACCACAGGTTGGGCACAAATAGTTCTTGTGAACATTTGGGGTGGATTCTCCAAATTTGCGCATCCTGTGTTTCCTTTGAGCTGTTTCAATTCTGCTTTGCTCATAAAGCACAGCACCTTCTCTGATGTGGGCACACCGTGCTGAGAGGTCCTGTGTCAGTGTCTCCCATGTCTCACGATCAATTCCAGAGTTCTTAAGAGAGACCTTGAGAGCGTCCTTGTCCTTGTCCTTTTTCTGACCACCATGTGAACGCTTGCCCTGTGTGAGTTCTCCACAAAATAGTCTTTTTGGAAAGGGTATATTTTGCATTCGAACAGTGGCCAGCCCATCATAGTTGTGCTCTTTGAAACCGAGTTTGAATGCTTGGCAGTTTGAGTGAGGACCTCAGTGTCTGGTACCTTATCCTGCCAAGTGATCTTCAGAGTCTTCCTAAGACAATTCAAATGGAAGCAATTCCATTTCCTGGCACTGGTATACTGTCTAGGTTTCACAAGCATACAACAATGAGGTCAGAACAACAGCTCGGTAGACCTTCAATTTGGTAGGCAGTCTAATACCTCTTCTCTCCCATACTTTCCTTCAGAGCCTCTGAGTCAACCAAACACTGAGCTGGCTCTGGCAGTGTGATTGTCAACCTCATTATCAATGTGTACATACATGGAAAGTACACTACCAAGTAAGTGAACTTATCCACAGCATTCAAAACTTCTCTATTTGCTGTAATTAATGGTTCCATGTATGGACATATCCCTAACTGGATCTTAACTGCAAGTCAATTATTCCTTTTATTCCTTCCAAGTTGATGCCCTGTCTCACTGTCCACAGAATGTTTTCCAAATCTTCTCATCCCTCCAGCCCCACTTTTCTTCCTCTTGTTCCCCCCACCAATCTGAGGATTTCTTAACCTCTTACTTAACTGAAAAAATTGAGACTATTTTATGTGAGCTCTTTCTTCTTCCATTCTCTTCATCTCAAAACCCATCTTATCTCCCATTCTTCCTTTCCACCTGTTTCTGAAAAACAGACACTTGCCAAGACCAGTTGCTCTATATGCTCTACATGTGCACTGGATCCTTTATCCGCCTGTCTTCTTCAGTAGATTGCATGTTCAATTTTCTCCCCACTCCCTTGGCTCTTCAGCCTCTCGCTATCCACTAGTTGTCTTCAGACATGTTTTTCCCACCCTTACAAAAGTTTTCTCCATCCTTACACAAATTTCATTAAACATTACACCTTTCAAGTTACCTTCCTGTATCTCTTCTCTTTTTCCCAACCAGACTCCTTGAAAAAGTTGTCTCTACTCACTGCTTCCACTTTCTTTCCTCATTCCTCAGACTTTTATAATCTGAGGCTATTGATCTCTTAGTGACAAATCTGATGGTCTTTTCTCAGTCCTAATCTTTCTCAGCCTATATGCTGCATTTGATTCTGTTGACTGACCTCTCCTCCTGGATACTTTCTCTCCTCTCTGGGTCTTTATGACATTCTCTTAATTGGGTCTCCTACATGGATGAACTTGCATTCTCACTTTGCTGCTTATCATTCACATCATATCCCCTACCAGTGGGTTGTTCATCAAAGTTCTTTCTGGGATGTGTACTCTTCTATTCTCTCTCTCTCTCAGTAACCTCATTAGCTCTCACAGATTTAGCTATGCTCTCTTTGCAGATGATTCCCAACCATATATATGTAGTCCCTGTCTCCCTCCTGGCTGTCAGTGCCGGATCACCAGTTGCCTATTGGATATTTCAGACTGGACAATCCATTTAAAATTTTTCACCTTTTCCTTTAAAACCCTATCTTCTTTTAAGTTTCCCTACTTTTGTCAAAGGAATCACCATTCTTCCGTGTCAGGCTTAGAATCTCAGCGTTAGCCTTGACTCCTGACTCTTCTAGCCTCTTATATCCAGTCAGCTGCCAAATCTTGAAGTCAACTTTCACATCTCTGTTTGCATCTGACTTACTTTATCTACTAACACAGCTACCACTTTGTTCAGGCTCTCATCACCTCTTTCAGCATCCTCCATTTGCTCTTCCTGCCTTAAGTCTTGCCCTCCTCTAGTCCATTCTGTGCACTGCTCCCAAAGTACCTCATGTACAAGTGTAACCATTGTGACTCAGCCAACTCAAATGGCTTTCTTTTGCCTCTAGGATAAAATATAAAGTTCTCTGTGCAGCTCTTACAGCTCTAAACAGCCTGGTCACAGCGTACTTTTTCCGGCTCATTGGCGATTGTTTCCTCTACTCTACTCATCGATGAAATCAAATTGTTCACTTCTTTCTCTTCCTTATCGATAACACTCCCTTTCCTGACTCCACATCTTTGTATCTGCTCTCCTCCATGCCTGTAATGTATTCTCTCTTTAGCACACTTGCATAGAATTCTCTTCCTTTACGCAGCTCAGGTACCACCTTCTATATGAAGTCTTTGTTGATCCTCTCCTCCTCCAAACTGCTCATACCCTTTCTCCCAGACTATCTTGTATTTAACTACATTTTATGTATGTATTTTTTTCTTGAATGCTTTCTTTTTAAAAAATTTATTTATTTATTTTTAGTTTTCAGCATTCACTTTTACAAGATTTTGAGTTCTAAAATTTCACCCCTTCCTTCACTCTCCCAAGATGGCATACAGTCTGATAGAGGTTATACATCTGTGATTGTATCAAACATTTCCACGTTAGTCATGTTGTGAAAGAAGAATCAGAACAAAAGGGAAAAACCATAAGAAAGAAAAAACAGAGAAAGTGGCAATAGTATCCTTCAATTCAGACTCCATAGTTCTTTCTCTGGATGTGGATAGCATTTTCCATTATGAGTCTTTTGGAATTGTCTTAGATCATTGCATTGCTCAGAAGAACTAAATCTAACAAAATCAGTTATCACACAGTGTTGCTGTTACCATGTACAATGTTCTCCTGGTTCTGCTCACTTCACTCAACATCAGTTCATGCAAGTCTTTCCAGGTTTTTCTGAAGTCTGCCTGCTTACCATTTCTTATGGAACAATAGTATTCCATTATATATCATATACCACAGCTTGTTCAGCCATTCCCCAATTGGTAGGCATCCCCTCAATTTCTAATTTGTTGCCAGCACAAAAAGAGCTGCTATGTATATATTTTTGTATATATGGGTCCTTTCCCTTTTTTTATGATCTCTTTAGGATACAGACCTAGTAGTGGTATTGCTGGATCAAAGGGTATATACATAGTTTTATAACCCTTTGGGCATAGTTCCAAATTGTTCTCCAGAATGGTTGGATCAGTTCACAACTCTACCAACAATTCATTAGTTATGTATGTATTTATTAACTTCATATTTATGTGATACATGTTTTTATATGTACTTATATGTACCTTTAGAATATAAGTTAGTAGGGAGTAAGGATTATTTCATTCTTTGTTTTTGTATCTCTAGCACCTAGAAAAGTACATGCCAGACCCTTGATAAATATTTGTTGATTGATTTCTTAAATAATCAGTAGTTGAAGGTTAAAGTTGCTTAACGAGTAAGTAATCCTTCTAGTCATACTATCATGCAGCCTATAATTACTCATTTCAACCAGAAGATATCATGAGTTAAATATAGACAGGGATTTATACTTGTATTTCATGTGAAAATTAGTGGTTGTGGGGTTTGTGTGACCAGTTCTTTCTGTAAGGGCCTTGTGGAAAGTTAACATTGCCATTTGTTTGGTGGAAACAATAGCACTAGACAGAGATAGTCATAGATTCCAACCCACATCTGCAAACTCTCACTGGGTGACTGAGTGACCAGGCCCAGCTTGGTGTGAGGAATGCGTGCCCTGCAACTTCAGAGTTACAATTACTTCAATTGATTTAAAAAGATTTGTTCCCACTTCTTTTTTCCTGAGAATCTTTGGTGCATAATGTCATTGTTCACCTCTTGCCCTTATAGCTGGAGCAAAGGAAGATCTGGAGAAAGAGAAGTGTTGATTGGATCTTATGTTTCAAATTCTAATGTTTCAAGAGAGTTAGGGAAATATTGGTGTATTAGATATTCATGATGAGAGGGAAATAAGGCAGTGTCAACTTTATTGGTTAGTCTGGGAATCTAGTACTTTCTTTCCATTATTCATAGTTAGTGCTTGGGCTTTGCCTCATTTCCACCTTGAAGTACTTTTCAAAGATGGCTTGTACTTTTGTGGCCAGAGTCAGGGTAAGAATCACATGCCTTACTTACCAATATACAAATATGAAATGAATTTTAATTTCTTACTTGGACATGTGATAATTTTGTAATTTTTCTGGAGATGGTTTTATCCTTGTCCCAATAATCATAGCACTTAAGTATAAGAATTGTTATTCTTGGGTGGCTAGGTGGCACGGTAAATAGAGTATGGGCCCTAGAATCAGGAGAACCTGAGTTCAAATGCAGCCTCAGACACTTAACACAAAAACTAGCTGTGTGACCTTGGGCACGTCACTTAACCCCAATTGCCCTACCTTCCCTCCTCCAAAAAAAAGCAAAAAAAAAAAAAAAAAGAATTGTTATTCTCATTTTGCATGTGAAGAAACAAATTCAAAGAACTGAGGTGACTTGTCCATGGTCACTCATGTCATTAATGGTAAAGCTGGGAACTCTCAGTGCTTGTGTATATAGAGGCAGCATGGATAGTGGACAGGATGCTGGGCTTGGTGTCAAGGAGATATGGCTTCAGGTCCCACTTTTGACATGGTACCATAGGCAAGATACTTAACTTCTCTGCACCTCAGTTTCCTTTTCTGTAAAATGAGGGAAATAGATTTGATGACCTATATGGACTCTTTTAGCTTTTAATCTATTATCTTATAATAAATTTCTTTAAAAAGTTTTATTGATGTTCTTTTTTTATATTACTGTCATTCTTTCCCACCAGAAACCCTCCTTTGTCTCTAATAATTATAGTAAGCAAAACAAATCAACATATTGGGTATGTCTGTTAAAGTATGACTAATTCCATCCCTCTAGTCTACCAGCATTCTGCCTAGAGGGTGGGGTATATTTCACCATTAGTTTTCTGAATTCATGATTGATTATTACATTCATTGATCAGAGTTCTAAAGTCTTTCAATGCTGTTTTCTTTTATGTCATTTTGGTCATCATGTAGATTGCTCTTCTGGTTCTACTTAACTTTCTTCTGTATCACTTCATTTAAGTCTTCTTAATACAACAATATTCCATTACATTCCAATTTGTTTAGTTTAGCCACTCTCCCAATTGATGTGCACCCATTTTATTTCTTTGCTACCATGAAAAGTACTGCTATAAATAATTTTTTATACTGCCTTTCCAGAGAGTAACCCTAGTACTAATCTGTAAATCTCAGAAATGATGAGTATTCAAATAGAAAATTCATTCTCGAACATTTTTCTGTATTTGGTAGAAGAAATCTTTTACACACATTCTTTCCTCTCCCATCCCAATATTTCCCTAGATATCCTTCTATATTTAATTTCTGTATCTAATTTCAAGATATCAATCAATCAGTCAAACACTTATTATATCAGGAGGGATTTGACATTTCAAGTGCTTCAGTTTTCCTCATAAACTTTTTTTAATTATAACTTTCCCCTGTTCAAGAACTTAAAAGTGCTTTCCTTAATTACTTAGTTAATACTCAAGACCCTCCATTGTTTCTACACACATTCTTTCTTTGCTCTTCTTTCTCTCTTTCTCCCTTTCTTCCTCCCCTCTTCCCCCTTTTCCTCTTTCTCCTTCCTTCTCCCTCTCTCCCTCTTCCCCCTTTCTCTTTCCCTCCCTCCCTGGTCCTCTCCCTTCCTAACCTTTTATCACATAGATTTTGATTTTTAATTTGTATATATGTTGCATTACTCCCACTCTCCCAATCTTCACCTAACAAACAATGCATTTTAAGTGCTATGAGAATTGGGATTATGTTTTTAACATTAGAAGGACTGAAATTTAGGAGTACCTTGAAGGAACAAGCTGCATCAGTTAACACAGTATGTTGTGGTTTGTTTGTTTTTTTAATCCATAAGGCAAAGAAAATAAGTGATAGTAGGATGAAAGTGTTTTGTGTCAGTTGGTACTCTTGATCCTTCTGGTATTAAATATCCTTTTATTTCCCACAGCACTACATTAGGTACTGCTTAAAGGAAGCATCCCATAAATTCTTGTTGAAATTGAAATTTGTTCAAGTTGTTCCCCATCACATTTAGCTTGCTGGAGCTAAGCCATTTCTTGCTATTTTGTGCATATGTCCTATATGTATTGTTTTCTCCACTCAGCATCATCTACATCACCTTATTTAATACCTGACTCAAAATTTACTTCTTCAGTGAATCTTTTCATGATTAGTATGACACAACCAGTCTATTCCTTTACTTTCCATCTTAAGAATTTACTTGTGGTTTTGCACATACAGATGTTACAATTATTCTCAAGTCCTTTGATGTTATAGTAGAGGCTCAGTCTTCTGTTGTTTTACTTCTCCCTTTTGCCTGGTACAGTGTTGTATGTTCCAGAGGTGCTCAGCAAATCCTTTTAACTGATTGTTTATTTTTTATCTTGCAGGTATGCTGGTCGTCCTTGCCTCCGTGCTCACCTAAGCCCCAGGCTCTGTGTCAGAAAGTAAGTGTTTTGAGTCTTTAAGGATTGCCAGAGAGGAAAGAATGGATTGAAATTAGTTAAATAATTATAAGAAGAGTTTCAAATAATCACAGAATTTTGAAATTGAATCAAATGACATATGTAAATCAAACCTTAAAATCTTAATTATTGAAAGGGACTGAAGAAGCCATCTAGTCAAGCTCTTACTGAACAAGAATCCATTTGATAGTACATCCAACAAGTGGTTATCCAGCTTTTACTCTCTTAGTATAGCAATTCATCTTGGACTTCAACTTCTTATTAATCGTTTCTGTTCTTTTTCTAATGGACAAAGTTAAAAGTGTGTTTTTTAAGGATATTTATTTAGTCTTTAATCAATTTTCCTCCTCATTTTTTCCTGTTGTATATGACATTATTGGATAGACTTTCTTGAACTTTGTTCTTTTGAATTCTGTCATTCTATAATAAAATAACAGTTTACATTTCTATAATGCTTTTTGTGATTTTACAAGTTACCACCAATGAGATAGGCAGGGTTGGAGTTACTATACTTCTCATTATTACTCCCATTTTATAGGTGAGGAAATGGAGACTCGAAATGGTCAAATATCTTGCCTAAAGTAATATAGTTTATAAGTGGTGAACCTGGGAATAAAAGCCAGACTTACTTAAGTCCTAGTCTAGTGCTCTTCTTATTAATAATGCTTGCTTCCTGTTCTGGTATGTCCTTTTCAAGTTTTTCAAGTGGCTACTTTGATAACTTTTGGTCTTTTTATCCCTTAGCCCTGGACAATTCTCAGGGCTCAGTCCTGGGCCTTCCACTCTCATTCTCTCAGAACACATTCCTTTTCTTTTTTAAAAACAACATATTTTTATTTGTATCCCTCACCCCCTCCTCTGAAAGAGCCTTCTCTTGCAACAAGAACAAATAAAAGTAGGGGGAAAAAGCTCAGTAAAAAGGGCTAACATATTGAAAAATATTATCCATAGTGTTCCATATGCCTAGTCCCCTATCTCTGGTGTTATGTATCCATAGTGTTCCATATCTGTACTTCCCCACCTCTGCAAAGAAGGGAGGGAAAGAGCCCATTTATTTTCTTGGCAGCAGCTACAACCTATATGCCAGAGACCCCCAAATTTTCATTTCTATCTCTGATCTTTCATCCTTCTTTGCTCTTATAGGTCCTACTGTTCAAAGCCATAACTAGCTAGCTATTCTGGTGTCCAAGTCAAGTAGCCTAAAAGGTGCCCTCAATTTGTCAATTTTTCTTCTTTTTTTCT
Source organism: Gymnobelideus leadbeateri (assembly GCA_011680675.1). Classification (NCBI taxonomy): domain Eukaryota; kingdom Metazoa; phylum Chordata; class Mammalia; order Diprotodontia; family Petauridae; genus Gymnobelideus; species Gymnobelideus leadbeateri. Next base: position 312,308 of record WOXC01012315.1, read on the forward strand.
GTTTTTTCCCCTCAATTTGTCCTAAGTGAAATTCATTTGTGATCTGTACCTTAAAACACAGACCTCATGAAGGGAGAGATTTTCCAAGATTCTGCATGGGCTTCATGAGGAATGGAACTGGGCTAATCTGGGCTGGAGAGGAGCTCGCCTGGAGTACTGTTGCCTGATAGCTTCCTATTTTAATTAATTCTTGCTAACCAGTGCTAGAGGCAGCTAGATGGTGTAGTGGACAGAATGCCAGTCCCTCAGTTAGAAAGAATCATCTTTGTGTATTCAAATCTAGGCGCAGACATTTACTAGCTTTGTGACCCTGGGCAAGTCATTTAACCTATTTTACCTCAGTTTCCTCATCAGTAAAATCATCTGGAGAAGGAAATGATAAACCACTCTAGTATCTTTGCTAAGAAAACCCCAAATGGGGTCATGAAGAGTCAGGCTTGAATGAACAAAAGTAACCAGGTACTAAGGGCTGAGTATAAGGTGTTGGCAGTGTCTTTTAAAGTTTGGTACCCTAAGGCAAAGTACTTAGTCATCCTACTGTAGTTATGGCTCTGCTGCTATCTATCTATAGGATATTGTCATTTGTATGTCTTAAATTCAGTATGTCAAAAACTCAAATCATTATCTCACATTCCCCCCAAACCAATATCTCTTCCCAACTGTAGTCAACTGCTATCAATTTCACCATCATTTTCTTAGTAATATGTAACATTGGTGTTAACTCTGACTTATCTTCAAGTTGCATAATTTCTCTGAGCCTGTTTTCTCGTTTGCAAAGGCTGAATGATGATAATTCTCCTGCTCTTTGTACTTCATAGGATTGTTTTGAGAATTAAATGGAGTAGTTGAATGTGCTTTGAAAATTGTAAAACACTACATAGTCTACTACTATTTATCTTACACAAGTAGTCAGCTGTTTTTTTTTCTGCCTATTCTCTCCAGTTTCATCCTTCATTTCTTCTTCAACCATTTTTTTACCTCCATCCTCTCCCTATTATAATACATAATACACATTGTTGCCAGATTGACCTTAATAAAACATTGCTTTAATCACAACACTTCTTTGCTCTGAAGTCTGTAGTGATGCTGTATTTGGGCCAAATCCAAATTCCTCTGTATGACATTCAATTAGACCCACACTATATAACCTTATTTTCCACTACTTTCCATTCTGGTCTGTCTAGCCAGGAAGATTTTATTGGTTTTGTTGCTTCTTTCCTTCTTACCTTTAATTATATAGTTTCCTTAACTTAGAGTGTACTTTCTCTTCAGAAACTAATCATCACTTGGAGAGGTAGCATGGTATTGTGTATAGGATACTGGATTTGTAGTCTGGATGACCAGGGTTTGTGTATCAGTCACTTCTGATACTGCCAATATCACCATGGTGTCCAATTAAGGAGGTTCAAAATTCGAATAAACAGAATGCTCGGCACTCCCAAGAAAGACTCAAGGCAATTTCTTTAGAATATTTATTCAGAATATTTGTATATATAGGCAAGTGAGAAAGAAACTGGAGATAACAGAATAAGAGGCTTAAAGATAGCAGAATAAGAGCAACTATGATTAATAGTGGATATATATATATTTACATATTTATAAGCATCACCGTTGTGGGGAAGCACCAACACCTGACCACACAAGCTGGGGAATCCCGGGTACAGCCATCAGGGTCCCAGGCAGAGTGTCCTCTCCATGGGTGAGATTCCAATTTGGGGTCTGAATCTTACAGTTTAAGTAGTGCTGAGAACAAATAAGGTATACTGCTAGGTGTTTTTTTAGCAAGCATCAGTATCTTGTGTGAGGCCAGGGAGGGAGGTCATTCCCTCCAAGGCCCCCCCAAGAGCGATGTTTCCTTGGAGTGGCTAGTTCCAGGAGTTGGGCAGTTATCATATCTTTTCTCAAGGACCTAGCCAGGGTAATAGGGTCATATTCCATTACTCAGGGTAATAGAAAGGTTGTATTGAGTTGGGGCCTTGGTTTGTATAATCTTATTCCTCACAGAGGGGCTTACCTTGCCCCTACACATGGACAAGTCAGTTAATATCTCTTTCCCTTTTCTTTATTAACTTCTGTTTTACATCATTCATTTCCTCCAGATTTTGAGTTACAATTTTTTCCCCCGTTTTTCCTCTGCCCACCCTCCCAGAATAGCAGTCTTACAAGGTATCGCTTCCTCCAATCTGCTCTCTCCCATATCTTCTCCCATACCCCCTTTGACTTTTCTATTAGAGCAAGGTGAATCTCTATGCCCCAATGCTTGCACCTCTTATCTCCCACTTACATGCAAAAGAGTATTGATAATAGTATTTATATATATTTAAAACATTTAATTTTAAGACCTCGATTTTCAGATCCATTCCCTTCCTCCCTTGTCACCCATTCCCTCTGGGAAGATAAGTAATTCAGTATATGTTGTACATGTCTAGCTATGCAAAACATTACCATAGTAGATATATTGTACAAGGCTGCTTATAATTCCCTCCCACCCATCCTACCCCCCACCTGGTCCATTCCCTACATGATCCTGTCCCTCTTCTGTAGTGGGTACTTCCAACCTCCCCTCCCCCCAAGGATGCCCTCCCATCCATCATCCCTCCTCTCATCCCCCTTCCCCCTATTCTGCTGCAAGTTGAGATATCCCATTTAGTATGTATGTCATTCTCTCCCTGAACCAAATTCAATGAGAATGTGGTTTTGCCTTTTGCCTTCCTATTCTCCCCCTCCCTTGCAACCACTTCCCCTTGCTTCTTCTACATGAGATAGTTTACCCTACCCTGTCTCTCCCCATCTCCTCTTGCCACTTTCCTCTCTCACCTCATAATTTCATCCCTTGAGTATCCTCCCTTCCCAACAAATTCAACCTATGCCCTCTATCCATATATAACTGTAACCATATACACACACATTCACATATGTATTCATATGACCACACACCCTTCTTCCATTATTTTCATAGTGAGAAAGATATCATCAGTCACAGTTATTGTTTTTCCATATAGGAATGTAAATAGTTCCACTTTGATAAGTTCCTTTTGATTTCTTTTCCCTGATTACCTTCTCAGGCATCTCTTGCTTCTTGTGTCTGGATGTCAAATTTTCTATTCAACTCTGGTTTTTTCCTCAAGAATGCTTGAAAGTCCTCTATTCCACTGAATGACCATATTTTCCCCTGAAACAAAATACTCAGTTTTGCTGGGTAGGTGACCCTTGGGTTCATTCCCAGTTCTTTTGCCCTCTGGAATATCATATTCCATGCCCTTCGATCCCTCAGTGTAGAAGCTGCCAGGTCCTGGGCTATTCTGATTGTGTTTCTACAATATTGAAATTGTTTCTTCCTGGCTGCTTGGAGTATTTTCTCCTTGATCTGGGGATTCTGGAACCTGGCTATAATATTCATGGGAGTTTTCTTTTTGGGATCTTTTTCAGGAGGTGATCTGTGGAGTCTTTCAACCTCTATTTTGTCCTCTGGGTCTAAAACATCAGGGCATTTTTCCTTAAGAATTTCTTGAAGGGTGATTTCTAGGTTCTTTCTTTGATCATGGCTTTCCGGTAGTCCAATAATTTTTAAATTGTCTCTCCTGGATCTATTTTCCAGGTCAGTGGTTTTTCCCATGAGATATTTCACATTGCCTTCTATTCTTTCATTTGTTTGGATCTGCTTAACAGCATCTTGATTTCTCATAAAGTCATTAGCTTCCATTTGCTCCAGTCTAACTCTGAAGGAATGAATCTCCTCAGTGAGCTTTTGAGATTCTTTTTCCATCTGGCAAATTCGACTTTTTAAGGCATTCTTCTCCTCATTGCCCTTTTGGGCCTCCTTTGCCATTTGAGTTAGTCTATTTTTTAAGGTGTTGTTTTCCTCAGTCAGGCTGTTGACCCTCATTTCATACTTTTCCTGCATCCTCATTTCTCTTCCCAATTTTTCCTCCACTTCTCTTATTTGATTTTTAAAGTCCTTCTTAAGGTCCTCTATGGCCTGCAACCCGCTCATTTTTTCCCCTGGGGCTTTTGGAGCAGGATTTCTGACCTCACGGTCCTCCCCCTGTTCTATGCTTCGATCCTCTTTGCCCCCAAAGTAGGAGTCTAAGGTTGCATTTTTCTGTTTATTTTGTTTCCTTTGCCTAGGCATGTTGCCACTTAATTACTTGACTTTTGGGCTTGCTGCCACAGTAGGACTCTGCCACCAGATAGGAGAGCTTTCGTCCCGAATGTTGGGGTCTTCACAGCTTTCTGGCAAGCTGGATACCCACCCCAGACCTCCCCTGCCAGATCACAATCCAGATCCAGGGAGGTTAAAGCAAGAGCGATTACCCCCCAAGACTGATCACTGGATCTCCCTACAGTTCGCAGGCCAGGAGCTGGAGCTGCCACTGAAAACTACAAAATGGCGTGTCTCCTCAGCAGCTTCTAGCCCCCAGGGGAGGAAGCCGACGGGTTCCCCAAATACTGGTCCCAAAGTCCATAGGGCACTAACCTCTCACTTTGTCCTAAGCATGTCTATGTTGATATTTCTGGAATCGCCACAGCTGCTGGTGTTCTGGGGTCCCTCCAGCTGGCTGCTGGCCCCGCCGCCCTGGGGCTAAAACCATGGCTCAGGCGGACCTGGGCTCGGCTCTCTGCGTGCTGTGTGCTGAGCTGCCGGCTCCCAGAGCGCTGCGCTGGTCCTTCCTGCAGGGCTGCTGGGCTGACCTCAGCGGGAGGTTAGCTTCTCTGTGTCTTTCTGTGGGTGCTGGGGCTCCAGAAGTTGTTCAGAGTCCCCTTTTACATAGTTTGGAGGTAATCTGGGGGGAGAGTGCCCAGTTAATATCTCTTACCTCTAGTAGCTCTTACCTCATCTGTAAAAAGTGAATAATGATAAACTATCTACTTTATAATGTAATGAGGACCAAATTGGATGATTTATGTTATGTGCTTTGTAAACTTTAAAGGACTATATAGAAGTCAATTAATATCACATAGTGATTGTTCAGTTATTTTAAATTTGTAGATAGATGATAGATGGACCAGTAGATCCTGCCATTAAGGAGCTTACATTTTAATTGGGCATGGGGTGGGGGAGTGAGGTGAGGAGAGATAACGTAAAAAAGAGTTGAGAAGTGGAAAGTGGGAAAGTAGAGAAATCTGGAGACTTTGGAGTCAGCATGGCTGGCTTGAATACTTCCTCAGATGAAGGTTTGGGGTTGGAACTCACCAGTGTATATGCACATGATTTCTGTGGTACTTTTATGTTCTTGCTTATGCCTTGGAATTGTACTTTGTTCATATATGCATGTCTCCTCTCTCAAACTAGATTTCTATAGTAGAAATTCTTAAAGACCAGGGAACATAGCATACCGAATATAATGCTAGACATGCAAGCAGTTAATACAGTAATCCACTCGTTGAATAGATCTTAACCTAAACCCAGTGAAAAAGAAAAAAGTGGGAAGCTATCAGGAATCATTAAGTTGGATCTGGTTCCTTATTTTTGAGACAATAGTAAAAATATTTGGTAATGTGTAAGTAATAGGTCCAGCTGTTGTTACTTGCTCTTTTTCATGTTGGAGACCTATTGTTGTCATAATGTAGTAGGAGATATAAGGGTGGGTAGGTAGGAAATAGAAGATATATGAATATGGAGACATTGAGAAGGTAGTGGTTAAACATAAAGGGAACAGAGAGGCAAGGGTAAAATTGGATTGTAGCCTGATGACTAAGTTCTGTAGCATCTGGAAGAGGGCATTTTGATCTGTCAGACTCAGCACCCCACATTTAACTGAGTTGGATTGGGAGATGTTGGGTGGGATCTCCCTGGTGAAGAAATGTGTGGTATAGTTGTTTTTGAAAAAATTGTTCCATCTCTGAATATAGACTGTAAGTGGGTGCTTGCCTCTGTGGACATCTGGAATAATTCACAACCAATTCCTAATTACTCTGGTTATTTTTAGACAATATTGATTTTTTTCTTCCCTCCCCAGAACCAATAGTTTGTTCAGTTCCCTGCCAAGTAGCAGGGTCTTCAAGTTAACTCTTTATCGAACTCCCCTGAATGAACAGTTAGGGCCCTCCTCTTCAAGAACTCTTTAGTTAATTATTATTTTTATTTCTAATTTCAGTAATTTTCTTTCTAGATAATAATTATTTTAACTTCTTGACATCTCATTTCCCCTATCTCTTTCTTTGAATGTTGTGTTTGTCGACACATTGGTAGATGCTTATCTGTTATCAGATATACACTCACAGACTTTACATCTAAAGTGTTTTAGGTCTCCATCTGTCAGGAAACTGAAGATTTTTTCTTAGCTGCCTCTTTTTCTAGGATATGGCAACCACTTCCCTCATTTCTATGATTAACAACTTCTCACAGGATGTCTAGTTATTGCATACATAGAGAAAATTGTTGTTTAGACTAGTTTCATTAATAGCTTTTACTGCCATTTCTCATTCAGGGATTAGCTTTTTTGTTCTTAACTACACTTCAGTAATAGCTTTTACTGCCATTTCTCATTCAGGGCTTAGCTTTTTTGTACTTAACTACACTTCAGTAATAGTGACATGATTTTCACATTTCTCAAATTTTCTGCTCACGTATTTTTAGGCCTGCATAATGATTATTTCTTTCACTTGAGCAGTGGATCGTATTGCAGAATTATAGAATGAAAGAATTTTCTATTTGAAAGAGACCTTGGCAGCCAACCCATGATTCAGTCCATGCCCTAAAAAGAAACCCCATGTAAACATATGTGACAAATAGTCATCTAGCCTTTGCTTGAAGATCCTCAGTGACGGGGAACCCCTCTGTTTTCTGTTCCAATTTGGGGTAGCTCTGATTATTAGGAAGTTTTTCCTTCAGTCCTAAATTTGCTTTTTTTGTAATGATCTATTTTTCTGAATTCTGCCTTCTGGGGCCAAATAGAACTAATCCTTCCATATGATATCCTTGAGGTATTTGAAGACAGCAGTCGCATACTCCCTGAGTATTCTTTTCTCCAATTCCTTTAGATTATACTTATATGACATTGACTTGGCCCACCTGATTATTTTCCGTAAAAGGTACCCAGAACTGAATATAATAATCTAGTTGTAGTATGACTAAGGCAATATAGCAGAACTATCACTGCCTTACTCCTCATAGTAATCACACAATTTTATATCAGTTGTTTTGTCTGCCATAACACACTGTTGATGCCTATTAACCCTATAGGCCATTAAAATTTCCAAGTCTTTTTCAGTTAAATTACTGTCTAACCATGCTTGCTTCTTCTTGATGTAGGGTACGTAGGTTATACAGTTCATAGAGCCCTGGGCCTGGAGTCAGGAACAACTGAATTCATCTGACCTTAGACACTTACTAGCTGTTGCACCCTGGGCAAATCATTTAATCTCGGTTTGCTTCCGTTTCCTAATCTATAAAATGGGAATAAAAATAGCATCTACTTCCCATGGTTGTTGTGAAGATTAAATGGAATAATAATTGTAAAGTACTTAGCACAGTATCTGGCACATAGTGAGTACTATGTAACTGTTAGCTATAATAATTATCACTATTGCTATTACTGCTACTTGTGAAATTGTTCCCTTGAGTCCAAAGACAAAACTTCACATTTATCCTTGTTGAGTTTTATCTTAGATTCATCCCTGGATTCTAATCAAGATCTTTTTGGAGCCTATCACCCATTATGCATAGCTAGCTTTGTGTTATCTGTACATTTAACCAAGGTATTGGTAAAAAAAAAATGTTAAATAGAACAGATCTCTGAGGCATACTACTGGAGACTTCCTTCCAAATGTTATTCAGCCAGTTCTGAATCCATCTCATTATCTCATCCAGCCCTCATCTCTCCATTTTTTCTGAACAAAAATAGCATGAAATACCTTATCTAACATTTTGTTAAAATTTAGTTAAACCATATCTACATTATTCTCCTGCACTGCCAGTTCTATAACTCTATCAAGAAGGAAATAATATCCTGGTATGACCTAGTTTTGATGATATCATGCTAGTTCTTTGTGATCACCACTTCTTTTTCTAGATATCCATTAACTTTCTACTTAACACTTTCTTCTAGAATTTTTAGGGGTTGAAGTCAAACTCATTGGTCTGTAGTTTGCAGAATCTACTCATTGTTAGGGATTTCCTTGGTTTTATAAGTACTTGTTTGTCCATCTTCCAGGTTAAATAAAAAAGCTCTAAGATGAAATGAAATAGATAGACAGTAGCACTTAATGGCTTTTTTGCTTCCTTGAAATACGTCAGCCCTGTGAACATTGTGAATCATGGAGGATTCTTGCAGTTATGTTGGCACACAGTAATGAAAAGATTAATCTGTCCGTTGTGATTTTAAAAGAATGTCCCTGCTCTAATATCCATCAGAGGTGGGGGAGGAGAATAGAGAGATCTGGAGTTGGTTGGCTTGAGTGTTCAGAGAAGATGAGGAAGGAATTATACTCCCTGCTTCCTCCTTGGGGCAGGTACAGAAGGGAAGGTGAGAATGAGTTTTATATTTAGAGCAAGGATTCTTAACCTGGTCCATAAATTTGTTTTTTGGGGTTTTTAATAGTATTTTGAAAATTGTATTTCAATATAATTGTTTTCCTTTGTAATCGTGTGTATTTTATTTTATGCATTTAAAAACATTTCACTGCAAAGAGGTCCATGAAACAAGAAAGTTTAAGAACTTTTAGGATGTGCTAATTAACTGGGACAGAATAAAATAATTAGATTTATCGAATTATACAATAAAATCTTCAGTTTTTTTCATCTTTAGAAAACCTTTAATGTTTTGCTACCATAATAATCTATTTTACATAATTTGACATTGAGTTTACAACATCTTGATTTATTCTTAAACTTCATCAGTGAAACCACACTTTGCTCACATTGGCTATGAATGTACCATTGATAGTCTATTTTTTCAAGTCTAGCTTTGATTATATCTTTTGGATTCCCAGGCCATTGAACCCTCCTCTTTGATGACATGTTGTATGGTATAAACCCTTATTGTGATATTACATCTGTTGGGAATTTCTGTAGTTTTGGAACAATTTTGCTTCTTTGTATATTTATCAGAATTTATCGCTCCCTCAGTTACATAAAAAATCCCCCAAACAATTTTTTGGATGACTTTTATACTATGATGAAGATATCAGATCTTACAGAATGACCTGGACTTCTTCTTACAACAGTTTTGGCATAGTCTTAAAAGAAAAAGTGAGTTTCAGTAGCAAAAATGATCTTTTTTAACTGGGGGGAAAAAGACTATCTTCCCGTCTCACCCAGGTTGAAAGTACAGGAATAATTTGTGAGCCCATGACACTACAGAACGTGTTCAGCTTCTGACCTGGGATGGTTTGGCCCTCCATAGGTAACCTGCTGGACACCCCCCACCCCAGTTGACTCCCTGGATCTCACCATATCGATGGTGGACTTAGTATGGACAGCTGATCAGCTTAGTCTACTACAGCTTAGAGCTCCCAAGGTCAAGAGAGCTACCAGCCTCTGGCTTCCCAGTGACTGAGCTTAAAGAGGTGCACCACTGTCCCAGGTCTTTTTTCCAATCTTTAGTACAAAAGTTTTTTTATTATCTTGTATTATCAAGTTTTTTTATTCATAGAAAAGATAAGCAGCTGCTTTTAAAACAGTCTTCTTAGTTCTTCCGGCTTAAGAAGTCTGGGCCATGATGTAGAGGAATCAATAGCAATTCCTCCAGGAGTCAGGTCTCTTTGAAGGTCTTATTGCCCTACTTGGTAATTAGATAATACACAAATAAGATAATGTATATAAAGCTTTTTGTACTGGAAGGCAGTCTGCCAGAAATTAGACTTAGATCAATGTCTTATGCTACATTTCATAATAAATTTAATATAGATATGACTTGAATATTAAAGATCATACCATTAAAAAATTAAAAACAGACTATATACCTTTTACAGCTATGGATAGGAGATGTAGTATTAATCAAACAAGAGATAGAGGTCATTACAAAAGCAAATAATTTTGATTACCTGAAATTGAAAAGCTTTGACACAAATGAAATTAATACATCTAGGATAAGAAGGGAAACAGTGGAATGGGAGAAAAATCCTCATATTTCTCGGATAAGGGTTTAATATCCAGATATAAAGACAATAAATATTATTTAAAATATATTGTATGTATGTGTGTATATCATATATGTATATATAGAACAGGAGTTGGCAAACTATAGCTAAGGACCAAATTTGATCATTGCCTGTTTTTGTACGTCCTGTGAGCTAAGAATGGTTTTTACATTTTTAAATACAAATCGTTTTTAGCTTACAGATCATAAAAAAACAGATATTGACCAGATCTGGCCAACTCCTGGTATAGAAAACAATTTCCTTAGTGATTAACAAACCCCTACTTGATCATACCCTCCCTCTGCCTGTGATTCTGAACCTCCTTATATCATCAGTTCAGACTCTCTATTCCATCTCTTACAGCTCATTCCCTTCAACTAATCTCCCCCTCGTAACCCCCCCCCCCCAATAATGCATTCTGAAACTATCCCTTACACTGTAACTCGATGGAATGCTGTTTTGCAAGTAACAAACTTACTTTATCTTTCCCTTTTCTATTCTTTCCATCTTCTGGCCCTCACTGAAACTTAACTCCCTCCTGATGATGCAGACTCCCTGGGATCCCTTTCTAGCACTGGTTTTACTTTCACATATTCCCTTGATTCACTGGAGGCATTGTAATGCTCTTTGCTCCTTTTCCTGTTTCTCCCTCTACCACCATTATTCACTAACTTCTCTTCCTTTGAGGTTCACTTAATCCACATCTAATACTCCATCAAAAATCTGGTAGCTCTTGTCTACCAACCGGTAGGACACTTTAGCTCAGTGTCTGGCTTGCAGTCTTTCTTTCCTCCCCAGTTCCTTTACTCATCCTTGGGGAACTTCAGTTTATATATGGATATTACCTCAAATATCCTAACCTCTCAATTCCTCTACTTACTTCCCATGACCTCCTCAGCCCCACTTCATTTACATACAGAGATGGTCATAACCTTGATTTTTCTATCACCCACAAAAGTGCCACTTCCACACACATGAACTTTCAAATTCCCATATCTGATCACAATCTATTGTCATTCTACCTCTCCTTCTGCCTTGCAACCCATGCCCTCTTGTTTGGCCCCACCATGATCTGTAGTCCCTCTTCCCCTGTTCTTTTTACAGGCCATCACCCCTGCATTGGCTATACCCTTCTCCCTTCCCCATCTAGACCCTCTGATCAACCAGTTCAGCTCTACATTATCCTCTTCTCTTTTTAGACCCTCACTAGAGCACTGATTTTTCCTTACCAAGCCCCAAACCTTGGATTGCTCCCACCATCCACTGTCTCCATTCCTACTTACTTGCTACTGAATGAATCTGGACAAAATCATTAATCTATGCTGACTGTCTACCCTACAAATTTGTGTTAAATGATCTCAACTGGGTCCTTACTATGCTTACTATCCTTTTACATCTCTCTAAATAACTCATCACGTTAGTTCTTCCATACCATTTCATCCCTCCTTAACTCCCCCATCATGTCCCCTCCCCCCACCTTCTCAACTGAGAACCTTGTCTCTTATTTCAGTGAAAAAATTGAGGCCTTTCTCCAAGAGCTCCCTCTTCTCACTTCCTCTTTACCTCATATCTCCCCCATGTCTTCTGCCACTATCCTTTCCTTCATCCCTGTTTCCCATGAAAAGGTGGCATTTGTCTTTTCCAAGGCAAACCCTCTGTTTACACAAGTGATCCCATTCCATTCCATCTTCTCCAGCAGATTACCCCATTCTGTTATCCCCACTCTCACTTATCTTGAATCCTTTGTGTCTATTAGCTGCTTCCTTGCTGCCTACAAATATGTCCATATCTCTTCTATCTTCAAAAAATTTTCACTTGACCCATCCATCCCCACTAACTATTGGCCCACATCTCTCCTCCCTTTTATGGTTAAACTCCTTAAAACGCTCATCTGTAATGGATATCTCCATTTACTTTCCTCTCACTCTTTTTTGCTCTGTATTCTGGCTTCTGATCTCATCATTCACCTGAAACTGCTCTCTACAAAGTTACCAAAGATCTCTTAATTCCCAAATCTAATGGACTTTCTCTGTTTTCATCCTTGTCTTCTCTTCAGCCTTTGACACTGTCAGTCATCTTCTCATTGATACCTAATGCTCTCTAGGTTTCCATGACACTTATGTTTTTTACATCACTCTTCCTTTTCTAATTGCTCTTTTATCTCTTTTGCTGGATTTTCCTCCAGGTCATGTCTGCTAAAGGTGAATGTCCCCCTGGGCTCTCTGTCTTGGGCCCTCTTCTCCTTCTATACTCTTTTACTTGGTAATCTCTTCAATTCCCATGGGTTCAATTATCTTCTCTCTGCTAATTATTCTCAGATTTACTTATCCAGGCTTAATCTCCCTCCTAATCTCCATACTCAAATCTCCAAGTGCCTTAAAACTCAGCATGTCCAAAACTGAAGTCATCTTTCTCCCTAAACCCTCCCTTCTTCCTAATTTTCCTGTTGCTGTAGAGGGTATCACCATCTTCCCAATTACCTAGGCTATTAACCTAGGTTTCATTCACTATCCCTCACTTTCTCATCCTCCACATCCAATCTGTTGCCAAGGACTAATGATTTTATCTTAGTGGCATCTCTCATGAATACTCCCTTCTCTTTTATGACACTGCCATCATACTTCACAGGCCCTTAATTAACTCATACCTTGGCTATTGCAGTAAACTGCTGGTTGGTCTGCCTGACACATCTTTCCCCACTCTAGTCTATTCTCTACTCAGCTGTCAAAATAATTTTCCTAAAGTACAGGTCTAGACGTTTTTCTTTCTCAGCCCACCCCATTTAAACTCTAGTAGTTTTCTTTCATCTCCAAGATCCCATTTGGCATTCAAAAATCTTTATAAACTGTCGGCCTTTAGAAAAAGTTTGGTTAAAGGAGACAAGCAAATAGTGGCATACAGCTACAGAATTTGTTCTTTATTCCCGTAAGGCTATCGATACTTGGGAGCAAGGAGGCAGGACTAAAGTCCTGACCCCAGAACAAAAGGATGAGAGAGCTTAAGTACATTTTAGGACCATCCCAATTAGGGGTGGTTGAAACACATACATTTATGACCCCCATAATGGTTTAATGGGGATAATTTAATTAATTTAGAATTAAATTAATTAAAATAACTTAATGGGGATAATTTAGTCCCCATAATGGTTTAAACATTGTATGAGAAAGGAATTTCTTAATTGGATAAATGACAAATACAGAAAAACAAGAAAGCTGACAAAGTGTCAATTGAAATTATGATCCAGAATATCTGTGTTTTCTTTACCATTAACATTCCATAACATGGTGTATGTTCAGAAAATCTTAAGATAAGAAAACATCCCATTTCTCAAGTTAATGCCATGAGTTGAGGGTCTTCTCCTGAAGAGCCAAAAAGTAGGCCTCTTCTGGTTTGTTGCCACAAAAAGAGATATTCTCCGGGCTCACTCAGAGAGAAAAACAAAGTTGGGTCTCTTTGGAATTTATGATCCTACTCCAAGCCTTATCTGGTCTCTGGAATGGCTAAGATAGAAAGAGAGCCTTTTTTGTAAAATGAGGCATAGCAGTATTTGATTAATTCAGACCTTGGCCAAAATATGATATTAACTGATTATCAGAACTTACCCCCTCTAGTTTACCTCTTCACCTCAGAAATGGAATTCCACCTGACATCCAGTGAATTGGTGATGGTGATAAAATATGGAATAGTTGATGTTGGAGGGATTGTGGGAGGATAGGCACATTGTTACATTGTTGATGGAACTGTGAATTAGTACAGCCTGACCATTTTGGGTAGCAGTTTGGAATTATGACAATAAAGTGGCTAATATGTCCATACTCTTTGACCAGAGATTCACCTACTAGGCAGTAGTACCCCAAGGAGAGCCCTGATAAAAAGAAAGGCCTTGGGGTGGCTAGGTGGTGTAGTGAGTAGAGTGCTGGCCCCGGAGTCAGGAGGATCTGAGTTCAGATGCGGCCTCAGACACTTAACACACACACACACACACACACACACACACACACACACACAACCTAGCCATGTGACCTAGTGCTATTCCCCTGGGAACAACAGCCAAGGAAGAGATAGAAAAATTCTGGAACAAGAACATCAATTCAAAACGTCCTTTGTCACCTCACATCACCATTTACAGGTAGGAGGGAATTCTAAGATTGACTCTAAAAATGATAGATCAAGGGTCCTTGGAGTTGAGCATTGCCAAGTTATTTAACCCCAGCTGCCCTCCAAAAAGCAAAAAAATAAAATAAAAAATAAAAAGAAAGGCCTTTTATATACCAGAATATTTCTAGCAGTGCTTTTTGTGGTAGCAAAGAGCTGGAAACAAAGACTGGGGAACGACCAAACAAACTGTGGTACTGTGCTATAGGTAATGAATATAATGAATACAGAGAAAATGGAAGGAGTTTTATGAACTGATGCAGAATGAAGTAAGCAGAGCCAAGAAAATAAGACTACAACAATGTAAAGCTAACAGTCAACACCTACAACACAATTAAAAGTGAATTTCACTTTTACAAATTACAAAAAAGCAAACATGGCCCCAAAGAAGAGAGATGAGAAAACACCTCCCTCTACTCCTTTGTAGAGGTAAGAGGTCCCCAAATGTGGAACACTGAATATATTTTCATGTTTTTTTTCCCAATGGATTGAATAGTTTTCCCATTTTTTTCTCTCTTTTTTCCTTAAAAATTGTTACATGAGATGGTTTTCTGGCCATTTGGGGTAAGAAATACAGGGGAAATTTTAGGCTACATTAAAACAAAATACCAATAAAAATTTTTTGGAAAGCAAAGCACTTTGTAAAATTTAAAATATTGTATGTTTCAGCTATTTTTATTATTATTTTAGTGTACTTTGTTGGGTTTTTGGTTTATCTTAATACTTTTGTCCACCTAATTGCTTCTGGTTTTATTCTAGTGCTATTCCCCTGGGAACAACAGCCAAGGAAGAGATGGAAAAATTCTGGAACAAGAACATCAATTCAAAACGTCCTTTGTCACCTCACATCACCATTTACAGGTAGGAGGGAATTCTAAGATTGACTCTAAAAGTGATAGATCAAGGGTCCTTGGAGTTGAGCATTGCCTCTCTACACTTAAACCACAGTTTTTATCTTGAACACAGACATAAATGTTCAATATCCTCAGACCTTTCCCTATAGGAAATGAAATACACACTTTCCCCAGTTATTTTAGTTCTATATCTGAGGTCTTGTTCTTCAAGTAGTCTTTCTTCCTTGTTTTTCAGGGTCTTGCTAAATATAGATGTTTTGACTGTGGGCAGTTGTGATAGGAGGTCCTTGGGGTAAGACTGAGGGGGTAATAAAAGAAGGAAGCAGTTGTATTGCTTGATAGTAAAACAGTAATTCCCCCCACCACCACTAGACTACAATCTGAAATTTCTCTTTTTTTCCACTTGGGTTCATGAATCACTAAGGCCCCGAAATATTTTTTTTAATAAATATCTATTGAAATATTTTGTTTTCATGTCATCTGTTTCTCAGTGTATCTGTCCCTTATTCCCCTCTCTGAAAGCCATCCCTTATAACAAGGACTTTAAAATTTAGCAAAACTAATCAACACATTGAAAAACTCTGTCATTATCTGTAGTATCCATATCCATGGCCCTCCAACTTTGCAAATAAGAGATACCTTCTCCCAATTGGTTCTTTTTGGTCATTATCATCGTTTCATGGCATTCAGTTTTGATTGTTGTATTGCTAACTTACTGAGAACCTATATATTCAGAGCTTTAGTTCTTTATTTTGAGGTCACCTCAGTGAGTGGGGCAAATTAATTCTTTTTCAAGGAGTGGAGGGTGGTAGTTTCCGACGATGACTGATGTACAGTGGTTGAAGGCTATGGAGGCAAAAAAACTCAATCTTTAGAAGAGCTGCATCTCTCTTTTGTTCCAGCAAGACCTCTAGGGCTATTGCAGCCTCCTTAATTAGCATTCTTGCCAGTGGAGCTGGCCATTCTTGAACCACCTCCACAAATACCTCAGCCCTTCAGATTTTCCTAGAGCCAGATTCCGGGAATAATTCTGGTTGGCGAAATAAACCATTCTGTTCAAACAATATCAGGGTAATAGGTGGCCTCAGTCCCTGTGTCTAAGAGATCAAACACTCCTTTCTACCTCAAAAATAATTAAAGTTGACCTTGAAGGGAGTGAGTTTGAAAACTCCCAATGGAGTTTTCAATTGAACCTCTTTGCAAAGCCCTTGAATTTTTTCTTAGAACAATCTCACGTATATAGAATGGCTTAAGGCTTGTGAGGTGCATCTGCCATTTACTGTTTGCTCCCATGGTTACAGGATCATAGGCATCTCTTTTAAGTGAAGGAAGTACCAGGGGAGGTAGGGTGCTTCCATTGTCACTTGCCAGGCAAAGACTGCTGGGACATTGAAAATCAGATTTGCCATTTGCTGTTATTAATTATTACAGTTTGCAAGGGGAGCTTTGGGCAGTGAGTAATTCAGACACTATTCTTTGGGCCTTAAGGATTGAAACACA
Source organism: Gymnobelideus leadbeateri (assembly GCA_011680675.1). Lineage (NCBI taxonomy): Eukaryota > Metazoa > Chordata > Mammalia > Diprotodontia > Petauridae > Gymnobelideus > Gymnobelideus leadbeateri. The sequence goes on from WOXC01012315.1 coordinate 328,900, forward strand.
AAGCAACATTGTATATATTTTTCTTTAGTATTAAGGTATCTAGTTGAGAAAAAGGAACCAGTTGTTCAAAATGAGGTAAGAACAAGACTTAGTTAAGTAGAAGTGCCAAGTACCAGAATAATAAAGGGTTTTGAGAACAAAGGGTGAGTTAACTACTGAATAACAAGAGATAGATACCTTTCCCTAGAAGAAATAAGTCGAATAAACCACTGGGACTTGTTGATTGTTCTATCTTGTAGAGGAAGGACTTCAGATACCCTTAAAAGATGAACTCACAGACTAGGAAAGATTTCTTTTATTCTCTATTATTTTAGTGTAAGAACTCAGAAAATTAGAAGCATACTAGGACACGAATCCATTGAGTTCATTCTTAATTTCTTCATTTTTGACTGATCCAGTTCAGTTTTTGCTTGTTCTGTAAGCTTTTTATTTAGGGAGAGGGCCACAAAGGGTTTTATGCTTCCTTCTGCTAGGGTGCTTGCTACTCATTGCTTTTTTTGGTTTTGGTTTTGTTTTGCAGCTGGTCTCTGCCTATGATGATGTCCATTACCCACCGAGGCACTGGTGTTGCTTTGAGTGCAGGTTTGTATTGAGTCCCAGAAGATCCATGACTATCCTGGTTGCTTCTGCCTCTGTCTCCTTTGTGTTTTAATATCCTTATTAAGAATGGTGAGGCTTTTTGGCCCTGTTGTTAAATGTACTTTGTCATCCTCTCAGCTTCTTTATTATAACATTTAACAAGCATTAGTGCCTTTGTGTTATGGAATATTCTTAAGATTGTAGAGTTTAGAATATCAAGAAACCTTAGAAGTCATCAAATCTAACTTGTACATTTTGCAGGTGAGGCAGCTGAAGCCCAGATTAGTGAAGGGACTTGGCCCAAAAGTCACACAGGTCACAGTAAGCAGCACAGCTGGGGTTTGAACCTCTGCCCTGCCTCCAAAGCCAGCACTTTTCTCTTTGCATTACGGGGCTTCACTCAAGAAAAACACCCTACACAATGGGTAGTAGATAGAGGAGATATGGTATCAGGTGACAGTGTTTCCAATTGTAGAGGGATTTGAGGAGCCAGAGTGTCTCCCCTGAGACACTTATTGATTTTATGCATTCAGCCAGGGCCATCTTAGAGCAAAGGTGACATTTCTTATGTATCTGGAAGAGGAATGGACTTTGGTGACAGATGTAAACTGAGAAGTTGTGGGGTGCCATTCAGGAGGTATGGCCAAATGGCCTGTCTACAAAAAGATTTTCAATCAGATGACTGCTTCAGTGAGGGCCTGGCAGCTATTCAGGTTAATGTTCCAAGATCTTTACTGACAGTATAAATGACTTTTTGACTTTGAACAGTATGCACATCTCCCACCTTTTCCTATTGCTACATCCTTGATGTTTCTTAGTACTTCTGGCTATCACCTTCCTACCTTCCTACCTCACCAAAGAGGAAGAAAAACTTCTTGCCTGGAATCTGTATGTAAGCGGTAGCATTGCTGCAGTTGAAGGAGCAGTCCTGTTACTTCCTTTGAAACAAGACTGAGCCTTGCTGGCTTCTTCTCTTGGGGTTCTTTAGCCTGGGATTGGAGCCCATTCCTCACCTATCACATCAGGCATCATTATCGGCCTGAGAGACTCCAGCCCAGTCTGCACTGAGTAGAACAGATGGGCACTCTAGGAACCCTCAGGGCCCAGCATGCAGCACTTTCTCTTCTGTTCTCTCCATCCGGAAATCTGCCTTTTGGTGCCAGCCAAAGCTATCAAGGGGTTGGCCAGGGCTATTTCTCATAACGGTTGTAGATGAAAATGAAGGGGACTGCTTTTTTGTAATCACTCTTCCTGCTTTCCTTTGCAGTCTTTATGGGCTTTTCTGGATTGCTTCAGACTCCCAGTTTAGAATTCTTTATTGAAATGCTAACTGCTCTGCTGGCTAGGGCTTGTGTCAGGGGAGTGGCTGCCAAGCCATTCAAAGAAGTGAATACTGAAACTACCTGCGGAGACTGACACTCCACTAGTTGTCACATATACCAAGTAGACAGAGTGTTTTATTTTAGTTAAGTTCAGGTTGAGGACATATTCTTATCTGTCATTTAATCAGTAGGGGGAAACCTAAATGAAGATCTTGATAAGATGGTTGATTGTCCAAAAAGCCCTATTAATCTTTGTCTGGAAGAGCTACCTGGACTTTGGATATAATCAAAGACTTGATATTGACATCTCTCTTCTGTGGACTTGGACCCTGTTCCCTTATCCTAGCTCACTTCACTAGCATTGAACCAACACTATAAGTTTGAAGATTGAAGATTTGATTAACCAGATGCTCACAGTTGCCTTTACAATGACTAAATTAGAATCATAGAATAGAATCATAAAGTTTGATGTTTCTCACTAGCATGTGAGTAACATAAAGTAGAATACCGTCTCTTGCTTCTTTCCTGACTGTCTGCTATGCTAAAAGTCTATTCCTCCTCAGATTTCTACTGAGGACTTTTGCTGGATCTTCCTCTTGTCCTTATGCCATTCTTTTTTGTATCTTCTTTTTTGTGTACATGTTATCAGCTGGGGGTAGAAGATAAGGTTATAGAACTTAATTCATGGTGTGAAACCTTCATTCTTTGGAACCTCACTTTATAGTTCTGTGGTCTATTAGATGGTTTGGAAATCTTAATCATTCTAGACAGTAATTAATCTACTTGCACACCTCAGAAAATGTTTGGTCATATCTATAAAATCTTTTCCTACTTCCTGACTGCCAAGTCTTGGTTTTTTTGTACTAGTAAAGTGGGATAGGCTAAAAACTTAATTTAGCATTAGAGAAGCAAAATTACTTCTTGGAAATGCTTCACTTTACTTGGGAAACACAGGTGCTCTGGATTCTGAGAGTGATTGATTGGCAGAAAGTGAGCTAGTGAGATTGATGGGATTGATGTTGACAGCACTTTAGTAGAAAGCACAGTCAGGTGTTGTCAACTAAAAGCTTTAATTATTCTTTGGACAGCTTTGCTTGTTTTGATGTTTACAGTTCTATTGGCAGTAGTGTCTGCAAAGGCTTGGAGGAGGTGGTTTTGGTAAAATAGTCAGAAAGCCTCTGGAAATAGCTTAAGGACTTAATGACGACATCTCTTTTCCTGCTCTGTAAGTTCTGTCAATACCAGTTAACTGTAGTGGAGCCAGAGGGGGCTGGTCCTGGCAGTTCACTGAAATGGCCTTTTCCCTGTAGTGATTGCCCAGGACAGCTACAACAACTTTATTTTCCTAATTTTAATCATTTAAACACTAAAGGAATCTCTAGAACATGACAACTTACGATTTAGCAATCATGAGATCTGCCTCTTACCTCCCAACAGTGAGATTGAAAAGTGTTTTTCCCCTGCATTTATCCATTTATCTGCCTTTCTCAAGAGGAGGGAATTATGTGCTACTGTCAGTCCTTTGAAGTCAGGGTTGGACACTGAATTGATCAAAGTTCTATGTCTCCTAGTGTTGTTTACCTTTCTATTATTCTGTTTATTATGAAAATTGTTCCTTTAGTTCTGCTCCTTTAGTTCACACAAGCCTTCTCAATGTTCTTAGAATTCTTAATATTTGTTTATTATGGTGCAGTCGTGTTCATATACTGAATTTTGTCCATCTACTTCATAAGTACCCGCCTTGTTTGCAGTTTTTACTGCTACAAAAAGTGCTACTACTATTATTTTTGCATATGTAAGACCATTCCCTTTGTTTTTTTACTTTCTTTGGTTATATGCCCAGCAGGGATCACTATGTCAAAAGTTTATTAACTTTTCTAGTATAGTTTCAAATAGTTTTGTAGTATTGTTGGATTAATTTAGAACTCCACCAACAGTATATTAGTGTAACCCTCTCTCCTCAATCCTCCCACTTTGCCGTTTTCTCTCTTTTCATCTGTGCCCATCTAATGGGTATGAGATAAAACCTTAAGAGTTGTTTTAATGTGTAATTTTCTTATTAGTGATTTCTTCATTAGTCATTTCTTCATCTTGATGTTTTGTATTTTTTCTTTTGAGAACTACGTATTCCCATCCTTTAAGAGTTTATTTGTTGGGATAATCAGAGGAATATTAAAGAAAACTTAGATCTCTTTTTTCTTATATATTTTTCTTTGTAAGGGATCAAACTCTTGCTTTGTCACTTTTGTTTGAATTAACATATATCCTCTTTGGGCGGCTAGGTGGCACAGTGAGTAGAGCGCTTGACCCTGGAGTCAGAAGGACCTGAGTTTGGATCCGGCCTCAGAGACTTAACACACACAAACAAAAACCTAGCCGTGTGACCTTGGGCAAGTTACTTAACCCCAATCTCCCTCCAAAAAGCAAAAAATAATTTAAAAGTTTAAAATAAATTAATAGATAGATAAATAAAAAACATATACCCTCTTTTCTCCCAGTCCCCCTTTTAAAGAACATTGTGGATAGGGCCAAATGGGAGACAGCCAGGTGTTGTGATTTTTTGGTTAATATCTAAGGGGGAAGTGGGCAAGACCTTGGGGTCACATCCGTCTAGTTAACCCCAGATTTTTTCATATAACTTTTCTCTTGACCTTCAAATAGTGTAGTAACCCTATCGTGTAAGATGTTTTTCATTAAACATTTCATCCTTGTAACATCTTGATTTTGACACTCTGGAGTCTAGTAATCTTTTAAAAATTTTAATTAGAAAGGTGTAATATAAATGTTCTGGAAAACTTTGAGATGGAAACTATTTATTCCCTCTGTGCTAAGTAGGTTCATTGGCAAAGTTCCCTAGTATCTGGTGAGGCAGGGTCTGAAGAAGCAGCTATCCACACCTTCAACATCTTGACTTAGGTCACAGGGATTGGTAGTGTTGCTACTCCAGGTGATACTAAGACGAGGTAGCCAAATTGCTTTTTGGGCTCTGAGCTCCTTAAGAGTGTCTGTTATTGGGACTACACAAGTGTTGACGTTAGGTTGCCACCCAGGATATAGGTAGCAATGAGAGCTACTATCATATCTAGGAAATATTTCCTCTAGATTGTTGGGACACTGCTGTTTAGGTCTCAGACTTTTCATCTTGGCAACAACACGGCAAAGGTCAATAGAGAGACTTGTGGCTGAACAGATCCCATTTTTATTTTTGGATGTCTTTTCCTCCATTGATGAGGTAGGAATGGTTGTATCTCTCCATTTCACCTCTTTGAGAGCCCAGATCAAAATGGTTTTGTATCTGAGGACAGAATAACCAAAAAGCATTTTTAAAATGACTGCTAAGGCACTCCTTTAAAATAATTATAGTTGACTTTTAAATAGCTAGCTCCAGAAAGTTGAAGAACTCTCTGGCAGAGATTGTTTTTTCAGTCTCACAGATAGGGAAGCTAAGGCAAAGAGAAGGTTCTAGTAGAGCTGGAACAAGAATGAAAATGGCCTTGGCTCTGTTAGGGACTTAATATTTGCCTTTTATCTGATTTCTTGAGTAAGAAATCTTATTACTTAATAATCTGTTCTGTCTTTGGCAGCTTCCATGAGAAAAATATTCACTTGTAGTTTGGAGAACTATGTGGGGGTGAGGAATAAAGAATGTGAGATGAATGTGAGATGGGATGGGAGGTGGGGATTAGGGTTTGGAATATCTTCTGTAATTTTTTTCTCATCTTAGAACTTATATATGTGGAACTGGCAGAGGATAATAACTTGGTCTTTGCATCAGAGCCTGGGTAGTTATCTGGTTTCATTAACTCTTATTTAAGTTTCTTATGTCAAAAGTAAAGAGTTGACTTCCCTTTGAATCACAGACATGTAAAAGGAACTCAAAAAGATATAATTATGCCTTAATAACATATATGTTTTATGTGTATATGTATCTATCTCAAATAGTAATATTGTTTATATGACTTTAAAAAACTATCAAAGCAACAAGGACAGGTTATAGGATATCTGCTGTTCATTTCTTATTGAAAACACCATAAACCTTTCCTGTGTCATTGAAAAGCTCATTTGGTATTGAAATTAAGTATTGCTCATATGAAATTCTTGTAAGACAGTTGCTCTTGTATCCAACCTGGTGGTCTCTGGCACAAACTTGTGCAGCCACTTCAGACTCTAGCTTGCCTCTGTGCACAATCAGTTTGATTAGTTTAAGGCCAAGTGCCTCAAAAACCAAGTGGTTTGAATGGGTTTGTTGGGCTGTTGTGTGGCTAAGTTTTTACAGATTTTCTGAAGGCCCTTGCAAGAGTCAGTTGGTTTTTCAAATGTGCTTTACTTATTTGTGGACATAATTTTTTTGCTGTGCTTGTAAGTAAACCCCATTAGGTTTACTTACAAAGCTGGCCAAGCAACTGAGTGAAATTTTAGTGAGAAGTCTAGGAAATTGATGGTAGGAGGGGATGCTTGTGTGAAATTCCTGGATCAAATTCCCTGCCTTAACTAAATTGAATATTACAATCACAGCAGCAGCAGCAACACACACACACACACACACACACACACACACACAACTAGCAGTTGTAAAACTATTTAGTTTATATAGTGCTGCAGTTTTTCTTGGATTGTGTAATGGAGTACCCAAAGTATCTTTTATTTATCTTTATATTTCCCCAATTTCTAGCTCTGTGCCTTACACATAATTTGTGCAAAATATCTGTTGAATTAGTGGTGACTATCCCAGCTATGAATCGTTTATTTGGTACTTAGGGATTTAGCTATCCTAGTCTTTTCATTAACATAAAAATAACCCCTTTGGTGAGTGGTGCTGGGCTTGTGTCTGAGATTTCTAGAAGGAAAGAGAATGACTTATGTGCACTGGATGAAGATGGTAGAATTTGAATAGAAAAAATTTCCCCTTTTATAGAGTGGAAAATGAAATCTTTTCCTCACTTGTCCCCATATTATTCCAAATGAGGGTGTCTTGAATTGTCCCTAGATTGTTTAGGAGAGCGGCTAATGGGAGTTTGGGGAGTGTTAGAGGAAACCAGAAGGAATGATGACTTTCCAGTCTAGTGTCTTGAAGTGAGGGTATGTGAAATTTTTGATAGGATAAAATTGTACATTGTTTGTTATGGAGATAGAGAAAAAGAAATTGTCCTTAAGCTGGTGTTTGAAAATTTCTCTGAAGAGGAGGTCTACCTCCCCTTTCCAATTGTAGGTATAAAGACATTTTTTCCCCAAGGCCTAACTGATTTATTTTTCTTGAAAATTTCTAAGAGGCATTGTGGTATAGTGGCTAGAGTGCTAGCCTTGGAACCAGGGAGACCTGAATTCAGGTCCCATTCCTGAAATATACTGCTTATCCAAACCTGAAGAGTCATCTAACTTCTCAGTGTTCTAGGAAGCCCTCTAGAGTTAGAAATTGCACGGGAGCTGCCAGCCTGTGTTGGGAGAAGGAGTTTCCTCATCCAGGAGTTCCCTATGCCATTAAAATCACAGGTTCTCATTCCTCCATGAAAAAAAAGCCAGAGAATTTTCTGGTGCAGATTCACTCTGTGTCAGATTATTCTGGCCTGCTTGTAGCGGGACCAAGCAACCAGTCTGAGGGGTAAGCTCTCTTGCTTTAACCTGCTTGGATCTGGATCTCTTTCTTGGGTGAAGGTCCTGGGGTGTGTGGCCAGTGGGCCAGAGCTTGTGGGGGCTGCAGGGAGGGCACCCATCTAATAGCTCCAGCAGCTACAAAAACCCCAGTGAGTTGGGACAAAGCAGATACCAAGGCTCCTCAAGAGTCTTCCCAGGTTTCAGGGGGGCAGAGCCAAGATGGCAGTATAGAAGCTAGAAAACTCCATGAACTCCCATAACCACATCAAATACCTATAAAATATTACTCAAAACAAATTTTAGAGCTATAAAACCCACAAAATGACAGAGAAAAACAAATCTCCTGCTGAAGGCAGCCTGGCAGGCCTACAGGAAGGGTCCATCACAGCACACTGGGAGCAGAGCACAGCCCTGTGAGCCACGCAGTTTTAAATCTCAGGGTGGCCCTGACAAGCAGTAACTGGAACAGACTTAAGGAGAGTGAATCACTAGCAGCTATGGCAGTTTCCAGAGTTATCAACCCATAAATGCCAAAGAGCAAGTTAAAGGTCAGTATGGAACTCTGTTGGAACTGGCGGGGATGGAAGAGTAAAGTTCAGCCCCTGCCCCTGGGGCAAAAAGCCACGGAGACATGGTAGCTGTGCAGCTGCTGCTGCATGGCTGCTTCCAGAGCTCTTGGCCTGCAGATTGTAGCGGGACCAAGCAACCAGTCTGAGGGGTAAGCTCTCTTGCTTTAACCTGCTTGGATCTGGATCTCTTTCTTGGGTGAAGGTCCTGGGGTGTGTGGCCAGTGGGCCAGAGCTTGTGGGGCTGCAGGGAGGGCACCCATCTAATAGCTCCAGTAGCTACAAAAACCCCAGTGAGTTGGGACAAAGCTCTCCTCTCAGGAAGCAGAGTTCTACTGTGGCAAAGAGTTCAAAAGTCAAGTAATTGACTGGAAACATGAGCAAACAGAGGAAGCAAAGCAAGCACAGCAATCAAACTTTAGATTCCTTTTTTGGGGACAAAAAAGAATCAAAGCATGGAATGGGAGGAAGACAAGGAAGTCAGAACTCCTGCATCAGAAGCTTCCAAGAAAAATATGAATTGGCTACAGGCCAGGGAGGAGCTCAAGAAGGATTTAGAAAATCAAGTAAGAGAAATGGAGGAAAAATAGGGGAGAGAAATGAGTATGATGCAAGAAAATCATAAAAAGCAAGTCAGCAACCTGACTGAAGAAAATAACACCTTAAAAAATAGACTAACTCAAATGGCAAAAGAGGCTCAAAAAGCCAATGAGGAGAAGAATTCCTTAAAAAGCTGAATTTGCCAGAAGGAAAAGGAATTTCAAAAGCTCGCTGAATAATTCCTTCAGAATTAGATTGACGCAAATGGAAGCTAATAACTTTATGAGAAATCAAGATACTATTAAACAGATCCAAACAAATGAAAAAATAGAAGGCAATGTGAAATATCTCATTGGAAAAACCACAGACCTGGAAAATACATCCAGGAGAGATAATTTAAAAATTATTGGACTACCTGAAAGCCATGATCAGTAAAAGAACCTAGGGGCAGCTAGGTGGCACAGTGAGTAAGAGCACTGGTCCCCAAGTCGGGAGGACCTGGGATCAGTTCCGGCCTCAGAAAATTAGCACCCAAGCATAAAAAATGACTAGCCATGTAACCTTGAGCAAATTATTTAACCCCAATTGCTTTAAAAAAAAAACCTAGAAATTATCCTTCAAGAAATTCTCAAGGAAAATTGCCCTGATGTCTTAGAACCAGAGGGCAAAATAGAAATTGAAAAAATTCACCAATCACCTCTTGAAAAAGATCCCCAAAAGAAAGCTCCTAGGAATATTATAGCCAAATTCCAGAGTTCCCAAGTCAAGGAGAAAATATTACAAGCAGTCAGGAAGAAACAATTTGAATATTGTGGAGACACAATCAGGATAACATAAGATCTAGCAGCTTCTACATTAAGGAATTGAAGGGCTTGGAATATGATATTCCGGAGGTCTAAGGAGCTAGGATTAAAACCCAGAATCACCTACCCAGCAAAACTGAGTATAATGTTTAGGGGGGGAAATATGGTCATTCAATGAAATAGAGGACTTTCAAGCATTCTTGATGAAAAAACCAGAGTAGAATAGAAAATTTAACGTTCAGATACAAGAAGCAAGAGAAGCATGAGAAGGTAAACAGGGAAAAGAAATCATAAGGAACTTATCAAAGTTGAACTATCTGTATTCTTACATGGAAAACGGTAATTGTATCTCATAAGGCTTCTCAGTATGAGGATAATTGAAGGGAATATATATATACATACATATATGTGTATATATATACACACACACACACACATATTTGTCTATCTAGGAGGGTATATGTATAGGTGAATACATATGTGAGTATGTGTGTATATGTACATGTATACATAGAGGGCACAGGATCAATTGAATAGGCAGGGATGATATCTAAAAAATGAAATTAAGAAGTGAGAGAGGAATATAATGAGAGGAGATAGGGAGAGAACAAATAGGGTAAATTATCTCATATAAAAGAGGCAAGGGAAAACTGTTACAATGGAGAGGAAGAACAGGAAAGCAAAAGGGAATAGGTCAACCTTACTCTCATTGAATTTGGTTTAAGGAGGGAATAACATACACACTCAATTGGAGAACAGGAAAGCAAAAGGGAATAGGTAACCTTACTCTCATTGAATTTGGTTTAAGGAGGAAATAACATACACACTCAATTGGGTATCTTATTCTACAGGAAAGTAGGGGGAAAGGGGACAAAAGGGGGATGATAGATGGGAGGGCAGATTGGGGGGGAGGGTAGTTAGAAGCTTACACTTTTAAAAAGGGAAAGGTCAGAGTAGAAAATAGAACAAGTGGGGGCAGGATAGGATGGAGGGAAATAGATTCAGTCTTTCACAATATATCCACTATGGTAATGTTTTGCGTAACTACACATGTACAACCTATATTGAATTACTTGTCTTCCCAGTAAGGGTGGATGGGGGAAGAAGGGAAAGAATCTAGAATTCAAAGTTTTAAAATCAAATATTTAAAAAAATATTATTATTTACATGCAACTGGGAAACAAGATATATAGGCACTGGGATATGGAGATCCATCTTGCCCTACAGGAAAGTTGGAGGGGGGATGGGGAGATTAAGGAGAGAGCAGATTGGGTGAGGAGGTATTCAGTGAGATTGTTGTTCTGAGGTAGTGGGTAGGGGAAAGATGGTGAGATAATTTGTAACTCAAAATTTTGTGGAAGTGAATGTTGTAAACTAAAAATAAACAAAATTAAAAAAAAAAAAAAGAAAGAAATCACAGGTTCTGTCCTTATCCTTTTTTCCCCTCATGTTTATTGAATCCTTTTCCCTCAGTCTTTCTGCTCAGTTTCTACTTGACTTTCCCATACTTCTTTGAAATGCATCAGTTATGATAGAGATAAGGACTAGACACTACATTTAGAGGTCATGCAGGAAGGTTGAAATTAAACACTAGGTAATCTTAAAAATCTTCAGAGAAAAGATTTGGTGCCCACTGGAGTATGTCACAGCTCTCCTGTAAGAAATTCTTATGTCAGGGCAGGTAGGTGAATAGAGTGAATAGAATACCAGCCCTGGAGTCAGGAGGACCTGGGTTCGGATCCAGCCTCAGACACTTAACACACACACACACACACACACACACACACAACCTAGCCATGTGACCTCGGGCAAGTCACTTAACCCCAATTGCCCTCCAAAAAGCAAAAAAAAAGGGGGGGGGGGAGCGGCTAGGTGGCGCAGTGAGTAGAGCGTAGGCCCTTGAGTCAGAAGGACCTGAGTTCGGATCCGACCTCAGACACTTAACGCACACACAAACAAAAACCTAGCCGTGTGACCTTGGGCAAGTTACTTAACCCCAATTGCCCTCAAAAAAACCCAAAAAAAGGAAAAAGCAAAAAAAAAAAAAAAGATGAAAGTCTCATGTCTAGCTCGTTCCTTTCCTGCCTTGATTCTAGTTATTTCCTCTTGTCTTGAGTGGGTATAAAGGACAGTTGGGCACTGTACTTTATGTCTTTATTCTGGGTAATAAACCTGAGTTCTTTTCTTGTGTGAGTTATAAAGTAAATGTAGCCCCTCTCAAGATACAGACTGTATTCAACAAACATTTTTTAAATACTTAATCTGTGCTATGCACTAGGAGTACAAAGTAAGAAAAAAATAGGCCACCTCTTTGAGCAATTTAAACTCTTCTGTGCAGATACAGTATATCTATAGATAGATAAGTCAGGATAATTTAAGGAAGAAGAAAGTACTAACATCTTGGGTGGGGAGAGAGGTGTGAGGCCTTCCAGAAAAGGTGGCCCCTGAGCTGAGCCTTGAAGGAAGATACAGATTCTGAGAGTTAGAGATGAAGCAGTTGCGTTTCATAATAAATGTTTGAGGCATCAAATTGAAGTTGTATTGGATATAATTGGCAAAAAATGATGCACTGCTTGACTTTCTCCCCAGGAGTGTCCCTTTTTGGATTGGCAGCCTTGTTGCTCCCAGGGAATTTTGAGTCTCACTTGGAGCTTGTAAAGTCCCTGGGCCTAGGACCAACTCTGATCCACACAGCCAAGTTTGCTCTTGTCTTCCCGCTTATGTACCACACCTGGAATGGAATCCGACACTTGGTAAGTTTGGTTGGTCTGAGAGTCTGCAGAGGTGGGGAAGCAAAATTCGGCCTATTTTAGGAATGGCCTTAGAATCAGTCTTGTCCATCTTTCTCAGATGAGTAAATGGAGGCACAAAGTTTAAGTGACCTGTTTGAGGTCACATAGCTAATAAGAAGAACCTGAGATTTGGGCCAGATCTTCTGACTACAAATCCAATGTTGTTTCTGTTTTGTCATACTACCTTTCTTTAACAGGGAAAGCCTGGCCTTAAGTGCTAGTGTCAGAGGTTCTGGGATGTACCAGATACTTTAGATTTTAACAGTGGACCTGCTTTTAGCCATTTGATGTTTTGGGAATAGTTACCAGGTACCCCAGGGACAGTTGAGAACTGAGGTCTTTAGTCTTGCTTATAAAGAAATTGAAACCCAACTTCTATCACTGTTGCTTCTGAGTAGATCACTTTCTCTATCTTCTTAAGTAGTTCACCTATTAATTTTTGCTCTTTGTTGAAATCTTTCTTCCTTCTGCCTTATGTAACAAATATAACTCCCATTGTTTCTTACTGTAAGTTACTGATTCATTGCTCTCTGTAAGACTGAGTTTGTCTTGGTTTGTTCTTGGGAAACTACCACAACAGAACTCTAAAGACAGGTATTATGTGGTAAAATTTCAGTCAGCCCAGGGGGCAGTTTCTTAGAATCAGAGAAGTGAGAGACCTCTTGTTAGGCTGGGTCCATCAACCACTCCTGCAGCTTTGCTCAGCTTGATTTGAAATGGTTTTCACTTCCCTTAGGGAGACCATTTCTGCTAATGACATGTTTTCCCACTGGGGCAGCTTTCTAACAAAAACTCAGCTGATCAGCCTTCTCTGCATATAGCCTAGAGGCCAGGGCTTGCAGATTTCCTCCTTTGGTCATAATATGTGAGGACTGAAGAAAACCCAAAGCTCATTTTTGTCCCTGTTCCTGGCTTGTGAAAACCTCTATTGAGAGAGGTCAGGAGCCTAAGGGCTTTGCTTAAGTCTTTAAAAAGCTATTCTTGTTCTTTCTTTTGTCCGGTCCTCAGCTCTGAGGTTGGGACAGGATTTTCCTTTGCCGCTTCTCCGCCCCACAGGCATTGTGCTCTGCTAGTACATACTTGTGAATGCAATCCCCCTGCACTCTTCTTGGTTCCTTTATCTGAGCTGAAGGTAGGTTTTTAGCAGCTTACTTTCCAAGTAAAGATAATTAGAGACGGACCGAGGATGGTTGGTTGGTTGCCTCAAGTCACATGACAAACAGGAGCAAGTGCAGTGGCATCCCATCTGCTGAGTTACATGATAGGCACAATAGTGACTAGTGGAAGTCCAGTTAATCAGCACAGAGAAAGCACTGGATACAGCTTTACTTTCTTTTACATCCTCCACATTTTTCCAATGTGCTCGAAATCCTTTGGCCTGAGGACCGCATGTTGTGCAGGCCTGCCCTGTGGTATACTCTGAGGCTTCTTATCACCCGTCTGCTTTAATGCCAATGAGTGATTCTGTTGTGGTCAGGCACTGGGTTGTTTAGCTTGGAACTGAAGACCCCTAAGGTTGGCCCCTGTGAGTTTTTAGGGTGGTTTACTAGGGGACAGGTAGGTTTCCAATCCTTCTAGGGGATGAGAAATGACCTCTGCTTCTGTTTTGGTTTATGCTATGGTCACATGGGAATGTAGGGGATGTTAAGGGAGGCCTTTTCAGGCCTGCTTTTGGTATGTCCACCTGATTCACCCGGCTTTCACCTGTTGCTCCAAGAAGCTGTACCATGTGCAATGGCCACACCCAGATAAAACCACCTCAGCGGAAAGTCAAAACCGGGTTGAGGGTAACCTACAGGCCTCAAACCCACCGGTGAATTAGGGAAGCATCTACCTCAAGCATGTGAAGACCTCCCCTGGTGAAATGGGAAGATGAGAACAGTTTATTCCATTGACCATGGAAGCAACTGAAGCAGGCACTGTGGAGCACTTAAAGCCTGGTCAAACATGAAAGATACCAAGGTTATTTACTGTATCCTGGGCCATTACCACTTATCCTGACTTCTGTCTTGCCAATAGACTTAGATGACTCTGGAAGAGAGAGTGAGGCTGATGACTTTGTGCAAATTTCCTCACTTAAATCCAATTTACTCTGGAGTCAAGAGATCACTCAGTGATGTCACTGATCCTCTTTGAAAACAAAGACAAACAAAAATAATGATATGGTCAGGACTGTTTGCCTGAGGTTTCCTTTTGGCTTCTTTTTGCCTAGCTTGGCCAGTATCTTATTAAAGAAGTCGTTGCTTCTAACAGATGCTTTGATGTGGCCAGTTTTCAAAATTTTGATTTTACTAACCCTTCTGTTGTTTTAAAAATTATGATTTACCAATCCTTCTGATTGCTTAGTTTCTTCTTTTTTTGTCTTTTTCTTTATAGATGTGGGACCTAGGGAAGGGCCTGAAGATTCCTCAGCTCTACCAGTCTGGAGTAGTTGTCTTGGTTCTCACTGTGTTGTCCTCTGTGGGACTAGCAGCCATGTGAGGGGATAACATATCTTCCATCTCCTCCGCTGAAGGATTGAGTTCACCTTCTCCCTTTCCTTCAGCCACCCTTTCCCTCAGACCAGGGCAGAGCTCTTCTGTTTTGCTTAGATCTCTGTATGTTTGAAGAACTTAGAGTCTGGTCCAATACTCATAGTATTGGAGCTGTGGGAGAAGTTCCAGTGTTCTTCTCCCTAAAGAAAGCTGCATGATAAGGCCCCCAAACTCTTCCTCTTTGCCTCTTCTTGCCCTTCCATCCCCTCCAATTACGTTTCTTGATGTGGGTTTGTCCTTTTTCCTCAGGCCTCCTCAGCCTCTCTCCACATTGGGCCTTGACTTGTGCTAAGGGTCAACTGTTGGCTGCCCAATCCTGAGGCAGTAAAAACAATGCCAGCTCTGTGGTCTCTGCCTTAGGGTTGGGGAGAAAGGCTTTGAGTGCCAGTGGCCGTGGGCTGCTGGATTAAAGGACAAGGCTGCCCATTGGAAATGGCCCAGAGTCCTAAAACACCCACACTTTTAGAGAAAAAGGAACCAGCCTTTCTGGGTGGGTGCAGGGAGAGAAGGAAGGAGGGTGAGTTGGCTCCCTGGAGGCTACAGATGTTCTGTGGGGAGAGGGTAGACAGCTCTCCTGGCCCAGGAAAGGATTCATAAGATTCTCAGTCAACACATTGGGAGTTCTCTCTTTTCCTAGCACTCTGAGAAAAATAAACCTTTTAATTTCATATTTTCCAATAAAAATTTATGTGACATCTTTTTCTGTAATTAAATTTAAATTACCCACCCCATCTATTTTTCTCCTTGAGATCTAGATATAAGGAATAAGGACTGGGGAGGTGCCAACAATCTCCACCCTTCAGCCAGGAAAGCATTTGTTCTGTGAAGAGTCTCACATTAAATGAAAAAAGGTACAGCATGATATTAAATCTCTTACAGCATGCAGCTCCAAGTATTGAAGGGGGAGGGGAAAGATCCCAGTTTGCTACAGGCCTCCAAACTCTACTGGAGACTGGCTGTTATCCCTTATGTTATTATTAAGAAAAGGTCCAGAAAAGTAGACAGGGGCCTGAGGAAAGTGGAGAGCTGAGAGCACAGAATACAGACTTTTTGGAAAAGAAAGGAGAAATTAAAGATCTAAGGAATTATAATGGAGAAATTTTCACCTCATATATCTGGAAAGTCAGGCTCCTATAGCCCTAGTTCCCTGAAATTTGAATATATTTTTATTTCATTAAATATTTCCCAATTACATGTAAAACAATTTTAACCATTTAAAAAAGTTATGAATTCCAAATTGTTTCCCTCCCATGTCTCCCCTCTCCTTGAGAAGGCAATTTGATAGCAGATATACATGTGAAATCAAGCAAAATATATTTCCATATTAGCTATGTTGCAAAAGAAAACAGACAAAAAATAAAAGTTCAAAAAAGGTATGCTTCAATTTGTATTCAAAGTTTATCGGTTCTCTTTTTGGTAATGGATAGCATTTTTCATCATGGATCCTTTGGAATTGTCTTGATCAAAGCAGCTAAGTTTTTCACAGTTAATCATCCTTCTAGTATTGCTATTACTGTGTAGAATGTTCTCCTGGTTCTGCTCATTTCACTTTGCAGTTCATGTAAGTCTTCCCAGATTTTTCTGAAATCATCCTACTTATCATTTCTTATAGCACAGTAGTATTCCATTACAATTATATATCACAATTTGTTTAGCCATTCCCCAGCTGATAGGCATCCCCTCAATTTACACCCTTTGCCACCACAGAAAAGGCTGCTATAAATATTTTTGTATAAATAGGTCTATTTCCCTTTTCTTTGATCTCCTTAATTATATTTTAAGAAGATTTTTTTCTGATGACCACTAACTAGTCATGGGTGAGCGTTAGAAATATACTATTTTTGATGCCTTACCAAGGGAGATTGGAGCTACTAGCCAATTAGGATATGGGGTGAGATAGATTATATCATTTAGTTTAATGTGTGGCACATAGTGCATAATAAATGCTCATTGATTTGATAGGATTTCAAAGATGGTAATTAGGTGATATATCTGAGATATATCTGAGTGGAGTTGTGTTCCCACAGCATTTTTATGGCTCAACTTTTTATGATGTCAACTCCTGAAAATCTATCCTGAAACATTCTAGCCAGGATCTTATGAGGTACTCTATCTTACTTATTAGCCCAACTATCATTGCAGAATGGGGAAGGCACTTTAACTTTTCCTCTTGCCTGAGTTATCAACTAGTCCCCTTGGCTCTTGTGGATTTTAACTTCCATTTGATTGAGATGTCTCCAAAGAAATTATGAAAATAGGCTGGCCACAATGGTGAATATAAGGACTTACCTTATATAATAGCCCATATGCACCACTGCATATCTTTTTTTTTTTTTAAGCAATTGGGGTTAAGTAACTTGCCCAAGGTTACACAGCTAGGTTTTTGTGTGGATTAAGTGTCTGAGGCCGGCTCCGAACTCAGGTCCTTCTGACTCCAGGGCCGGCACTCTATTCACTGCGCCACCTAGCCGCCCCGACCACTGCATATCTTGATGTCAGGAAAAAGACAAATCTCCAGTGCTGACTTTACGAGAACATATGGCTGGATTGTAATTTACTGTTAGAGGGAATGCTGATGTTGAGATTACACATTCATTGCATTATTTTACCAGGTGTGAGTTGAGTATTTGTTATTTTGTTATTTGATATCTCCCCCTTTTACTTCCCATTTTCCTGAGCATTTAGTATTTGCATTATTTTATACTGGTGAATATTACTATCGTTTTCCTGTATGTACAGGCCTGTCTACACCCTTAGATTTTAAGTTCTGCAAAGACAGAGTAAATGTTCTTACATCTTCCTCCATGATTTAGTATATCATGAATACTTTTATCATATTAAATTACTTCTTGACCTGAAGCCACTCTTAGGACTCTGAAGTTTGCCCTCTCTGTCCTCAGAACCCCATCCAAGATCAGTATGGTTAAATAATGTGACCCAGAACTTTGTTGGGTTTTTTTTTGGGGGGGGGGGGGATTGTTTGTTTTTTAATTCTTGAGCAACTGGACTTGTCTTTCCCTCTGGAATCTTGTGCTTCCCTAGCCTGGCCCAGTTAAAGCTAGAACCCTGTGCACCTGAAATTCCTTCCTTCCTGCCACCCGTATTAGAAATATCAAATATAGAAGGATGGGAAGACCCAGAACAGAAGAAAATTTCACATTTTATTTTTAAAATTTTCCTTTATCCAAACCCCATATAAACTTGTTTGACATTCCTGAAGTAGAATTAGGTTCACTCCATTATCTCCTTGGGACTTAATGGGGCTGGTGCCTCTGCTTCCTGCTGGGGTTCCTCATTATTTTCTATATTCCTCACTTGGATTTCCTGGCCCTCAGGCTCCTTATCACCTTGGCAGGCCTCTGGAGTCTTGGGACTGTTGGGTGTACTTTTTGAAGCCCTGGAGCAAGAGCGGGAGCAGGAGCAGATTCTATTTGGGGGAGGTGGGGCAGGGGAGGCATTGGGGAGGCCTCTTGAGGGTGGGGAATTTATGACTGAAGAGGGATGCAGAACCTCTTGTACAGCCTTTGGAGTAACAGTCTTCTCTGGAGACTTTGGGCTCCTATCCTTTCCACGTGGTCCTGGATCTTGGGGCTGTGGGATGACAATAATTTGGTAGATCAGATTTATCTTCTAGGCAATTATGGTCCATTGTGACCCACCCTCCTTTATGGTTAGACCAGTCTCTGTTATGGCTTCCACCACCCTCTTTTAGCCTCCACTCTGCTCATCAAAGTTTCAAACCCATATTGACAACTGGTCTACTTGGCATTTCCACCTAAAAGTATTGATATCTAAAATAATTCGAACTATCCAATGTCCAGATCATCTAAATTCCCAAGTTTATCACTGTCTTCCGTATTTGAATAAACAGTATGGCCATTACTCACCTTTGCTAAGAATCAATATTAAGATTTGAATTGGATCTTAGATATCATCTAGGACCACCCCTTCATTTTAAAAGTGGGGAAACTGAGGTCCAGAGAAACCAGGTTACTTGCCAAAGGTTAGCAAGCTAGTAAGTGGCAGAATCAGGGCTTGGACTCAGGTCTTTAAAAGTTTGATTCTTTGTTCTCTATCCCTCACATCCTTCATTTCCATGATCACTCTATTTTGGGACCTCATTTAAAGGCTACAGAACTAGTAAGTGGCAGAATCAGGGCTTGGGTCTTACAAGGTTAGATTTTCTGCTTCTACAATATCTCATTTTAACAATCACTATTTTGGGACCTCAGAATCTCTTGGAATAGCCTCCTTTCCTACTTCTTTTTTCCTTAATCCTTCACATGGCTGCCAGATTCGCATTTCTAATGCATAGCTTCAATAATGCCTTTCTCAAAAATCTTCAGTGATTATCTGCCTACAACAAAATAAAGCCAAATTGCTTATTTTGGCATTCATTGACCTTCACAACCAAATCTACCTTTCTAGTCTTTTTTTTTCTTTCACATTATCCCCTTTCATATACCCATCACAAGTCAAATTGGACTGCTTAAGTTCCCTGAAACATAATTCTTGGCCTGGAGCCCTCCTCCCATATCTGCTCAAATATTTGTTCCTCAATGCCCAGCTCACTGCTGAGCTTTTCTCAAGAGGATTCCTTTCTACTGTGAACTCATAGCATTTTTTATCTGTACACACATTTATCTTATTACATTTAGTATATTATAGTTATTGTGCGCATGTCTCATCTCCCCTACTAAGCTAAACCTCTGCAAAGCAGGCATCCAGCCATATATTGCTATCTCGGTGCCTAAAGCACAGTGGTAGTCAGCTTTGTTGAATTCAAGTCAGAACTGGGCAATAGATGGATAGGACCAGGATAGGATGAAGCAGAGTTGTCTAAAGGCTCCCCCTGCTGGGCCCAAGGATATATAAAAAAGGATGGGTCAAGAAGAATCAGGGTTTAAGTACATGGCCCCGGATTTCTGGACGTAGTCCATTGGTGGCATTGAGCAGATCAGGGTTTTTCTGAACCCAGTTTATTAGTCGGTTGGCAGCAGCAGTGGAACGGGAAGTCAAGTTTATTCGAGCTGGTGGTATCTGCAGAGGCATTTGCCAGGTACCCATGAATGTGCCCCAGGGACTGGTCTGCAAGGAAGGGGACAAGGTTAGCCATTTACTGTGACCTACACTCAGGGGCTTTCCTCTGACACTGCCTCTCCCCCACCCTACAACCTCCTTAATCTCTTAACACTAGAAAGCCCAGGTTAACAATTCCAGAAGACTGATGATGATGATGAAACATGCCACCTTCCTCCTGACAGGTAATGAACAAACTTGATGCAAGATGAGAATTTTTTTTTTTTACATGGCCAATGTAAGAATTTGTTTTGCTTGACAATGCATATTTGTTACAAGGATTTTGTAATGCCCAATTGGTGGTTTGGGGGAGAGAGGTGGAATGGAGAAAATACTTACTAATTTTTTAAAATGAAGTTAAAGAAAAAAGAATCCTTGGTTTCACCCTAGGTTGGACAACTAATTTCATACCCCTTACACAGTACATACACACTAATAGGATCAGACAGTCACTAGTTCCTGCCTCCCTTTTGTGTCTAGTGGCTTAAATTTAAATTCCAAGTGATTCAACAGATTTGAGAGAACTCCCCACCACACCCTAAATCAGTGTCTTCATAAATACCCATGCATAAGCTCCTTATTGATTCTCTATTTTCTTTAGTCCTTAAGCTCTAAAGGGGTCACTTGGGTAGTAACCATGATTATACTTAGACTCTTTTATTGGGGTAATTAATTGAGTTGGAGAGCCCTCGTTTTACTATGTAATTTAAATAAGACTGATCCTCAGGGTAGTAAGGTGAGGAGGGTCAATGGCCACTCTTCAGGGGTAAGGTATCTTACCTTGGACCTGGGAACTGAAGGTAGCAGATGACCACGGTCATTAGCGATGATCTGAGTGTAGCCATCATGGGTTTTAGGGTGCTAGAGAAAAGGACAGCCAGTATGATAGTCCAAGAAGTACAAAGTGGGAGAAATGAATATTGGCTAGAAGAGTTCACAAAAATTAAAAGTGAGGAAGGACTTGAAGAGACATGAGGAGGGGTGAAGTCATCCTTGGGAAAGGGAATGAAGAAGTGATGGGGATAGGTATAACTTTATGTACTAAGGAAGAAATGGGGAGGGAGAAAGAGGAAGAAGAGGTACCTTTTTGTCGTCTTTGGGTACACACCAATTCCGAAGATAGTGCGGGGCAAAGGAATTTTCAAACTATAGAAAAATATAAGTTTCTTGACATGAACTGTCTCATTTTTGAATTTTTAATTATATCCCTAGCACTTAGTATAATGTCTGACAGGCACTTTGTAAATGTTTGTTAATCGATTTGAACATAGTACCCTATGCCCAGAAAACCGCAGACCCAGAAGACACAGGGTACTCTGGGGCAAAAAGGCTCACTGGAACCCCAAAATCAAGGCATATAACAGGCATAAAAATCTTAAAAATTTAGAGGTGAGATAACCCAATTCCTTAATTTTGCATCTGAGTAGTAAACTGAGGCACAAAACATGGTGTGCCTAGGATCACAGTAATAGAGCTGGAACTAGAACCCAGACCTGTAAACTCCTAATAAAGCCCCACACCCACCCCCTTGCACCACAGAGAGAAGCCCCTGTGCCTGTGGTGTAATTCTAATCTTACATGCTCGACCCTGAGGTCTCAGCCCTGGAGAGGTGAGACACTCTCCCAAATTGCCTTCAGGCGCCCAATGGGAGGGATATGAGGCAGGGTGTCTGCAGACTCGGGAGTCGATCTGATCATCTGTCTTTGGGGATGTCATGAACCTTAGAGGAGGATCAGATTCATATCGGGCTATGAAGAGATGGGGAAGCAGTAAAAGAAAGGTTACCTGATTAGCACTGTAGTTAGAAGCCATGATCCCAGTTGCTATTGTTTACATCTGTTACCTAGCAACCACAGAGAAGTCATGCCTTCTATTACCACCAATCAGTGGGGACTGTCCTTTCCTCCCACCTCAACTGTTTAGTCCCTTACCCACCCCCCAACTCACCTACAGGAGTTAGAGAGACTCAGACATTAAACAAGGGGCACTAAGTGATTGCTAAGACCTTAAGAAGGAATCTAAGGTGAACACAAAGCCCTTCTTGGATTTACTCTTTATGTGTGTTTGGGTGTAATGGTTTTCACATTGTGAATCTGCCTTGCTTTTTCTAAGCCTCTTGTTCTTCTTGTGTGTGTTTTCTTTAATGCCATGATCTTCACATTGATGAGGCTGAGTTGCTCTCTCACCAAGCTTTCTGTAATCTTGTTTTTCCTTCCACTATTTCTTGCTGTTTTATGCTCACAATCTTTTTCTGTCTTCTTAAATAATGTAACCCTCATGCCAGCCTAGGAATCAAGATCCATGACTTGTAGGCACTGTCCTACCCATTGTGGTCCATCAAGTAACTAGAAGGTCTTCAGAGAAGCCTTCCCAGGATCCCCTCAGAGCATCAAAAGGTGAATTCGGGCAGTACCTGTCTAGCCCACTACCCAGCTCCTCAGAGGTGCTGCCCTGGCTATTATAGCCTCCCCTGTGTGCCAGTAAAAGCAAGATGCTTAATGTAGGACAGAAAACTGAATGGAACCTTGGTCTCTTCCCATCCCATAGTCTTTCCTCATCATTGCAAATGAGGAAACTGAGGCCTGGAGAGGTTGAGATCACACAGAGAACTTTTTTTTTTTACTACCTGTTGACTACTTCCCCCATATCTGAAGTATTATTGGGAATTTAGTTGTGTGTCTTAGGGCCCCTAAAACTGACTGCTACAATTTATTTAATAGTTTTGGCTTCTGTGATGCCGTCCTATGTATAAGAATGTTTGCTTCTTAAAAATTTGTAACTGCAAATGTTATCTTTCCTCTGGAGAATATGTATTAGTTGATATTGCTTGCTAGAAAATATAGTACATTTATACAGAGCTGTGTTCACAATTGAGATCTTTTTTTTTTTTTCAAACCTTTGTTAGGATTTTAGTTAGTATGTTGTAAACTTATTTTTCTTTCTCTTAGAGCAGACGTTCCCAAACTTAATTTGGTCTACTGCCCCCTTTAAAAAATTTACCTTAGCACACCCCCTGGAAATCTAATTTCTTTAACCCTTTAACATTTTTTAATTTGTATAATTTCAAAAAATGTAAAATATTTTTAAATGGCACACCTTAATAATTTATTATAAATTTGTGGAGGTTTTCCTGCATTTAAATTTTGATGATAGAATATTGTGGCATGTATCATTGTAAACAAGTCATTACATGGACATATTTCTACTAATGCATGCTAGACTTCCCAACAATACACAACATGCTTGCCTGCCATTACTTGCTTGTTAAGACCTATTGACAGACTTGATCACTGATGGGTCAAGTAACTTGCATTTTGTGTGTTTATTTGGAAATCAACATATGAAACATGTATGAATGGTTTTTCAAAATTTTCTTATCTTCTTTCCTTATGCTTCCACCACCCTCTTATTTTTATTCAGTGTTCCCAAATTGCACCTGAAGCTGCTACCATCCCCCTGGTTCATTTCAGTGCCCCCACAAGGGTTAATGAACCTCTGAAATAGTCTGGGTTAGCATTCATGTATACTCAATCGAAAAAGCTACGCACACTTCTCTTGGAAAGACTTGGATTCTCACTTGAAAAAAAACAATCCAAGGTCATCTTCCTGACAATAGCCAACATTAGAAGAAGACTCCTGCCCATATTAGTTGGCTCGTATGAGGGGGCAACTAGGTGGTACAATCAATAGAGTGCTAGGCCTGCAGTCAGGAAGACCTGAGTTCAAATGTGACCTCAGACACTTACTAGCTGTGTAATCCTGGGCAAGTCACTTAACCCTGCCTGCATAAAACTGGAGAAGGAAACCACTCTAGTATCTTCACCAAGAAAACCCCATAGACAGTATGGCCCAAAGGGTCATAAAAAGTTGGACACAACAGCAACATTCTGTAGGAGAGGTAGTATGGTTTGGTGAATGGAGAGATCACTTTTAGGCCAGGAAATCCTGACTGACATACTGGCTAAGTGACCCTGGGCACTTAGTCACTTGACCTCTCAGGCAACTCTAAGACTACAAGTTAAAATACCAAACTGTATTGGTAAAGGGAGTTTCTTCACTTGGGAGTTCCCTATACCAATGAAATTTTGGGTCTAGCCCCTATCTCTACTATATCTATATACCACTGTAGTTTAATTGATTCATACATTCTTTTGCTTTCACTCAGCTGAGGATTCCATCTTTCTCTCCAGCTTCATAAATATGGTCAGCATTAGCATGTTGGGAAAGATTCTAACCCTATGTTTTCATTTTTCTCAACCATTTAAACATACCAAGTATTAATTTGGAAGCAGAGGCAAAAATGTCACACCTTACTCCTCATTAATCTCCATCTTGAAATCCCTGAAAAGGAGGGGGAAGGATTCCCAAACATCTGAAATGAGATTTTTCCAGTACTAAATAAGAAAGCTGGGAAGCCTTTGGTGGGAGTGCCCATCACTCCAATCTAGATGCAGATTTGGAGGACAGCAGCACCCAATTCCCATCTCTAGTCCTCCGGAGGCCTTGGTTGTCTGTCCAGAATATTCTTTAATAAATTTCAGTTGGACATGTAGGTTTTGTGCACGGAGTTTTCTCCTTTTCTCTTCCCCTGTTGTGAGTACTGACTTATCCCATGATCCCTCATATTCTAAGCCAGTTGCTTCTTTTATCTTTGTCTTCTCAGTGTCATATTTTTTGTATGATGGGTTAATTGGGTTTCTTAGCTTTCTGTAATCTTGTTTTTCTTTCCACTGTTTCTTGCTGTTTAATGCTTGTAATCTTATTCTGTCCTCTTAAACAAGATTTGCCTTAATGGAATTATACTTTTAAACTGATGTTGGCCTTGGTGGTCATCTGTCCTTGGAAAGACACTGAGTTCTTGCTGGCTGAGGTGGTTTTTAGACTCTTTTGACTTCCTTCTTGTGATGATTGAAGTTGATTCATGCAATCTTTTGATGTCATTTGGTTGAGGATTCCCTCTTTCTCAAATAGCATTAATACAGGAAATAGTATTAATTTGTGTAAATGTTTGTTCTTTCATCCATTTCCAAGCTTTTAGCATCAAGATTTTGTTCAGATCCCTTTGGAGCTGCTTTAATTTAATGTCAGATATATCATTTGCATTTTTCTTCTAATTTAGTTTTCATTTTTACATTTATTCTAACAAGAGTTGATAGTCTGCACACAGATAGCTAATTTAGAAATGATTCCCATGTTGGTAAATAGTCATTTCCTATCTCTTAAGATACAGTCAGTTTTATTTTTTGTGTGATTTTATTTAATGCTTACCTTATTCACAGTCTCCAAATTTTCTCCTTGAAGAAAATATTCTTCATAAATAGGTATATTTTCTTTTTTTTTGAAAAGCAGAGTTTCCCTTTTTAAATAATTTTTTACATAATTTTTCCAACCTACGTTCTAAGTACCTGTTCTCTCCCATTCAATTAAGAAGGGCCCTACATATTTCACAAGGCAAAAAGAGAGGTCTCTGAGAAATAAAATATTTTAAATTGATCCATTACTTCTTTTTCCTTGAATATTACATCTGAGAGGAAGAAAGAGCTCAAAGAGGGAGAAAGGGGAAGATGATTCATCAAACGCCTTAGTCAGAGCAGGTGTATTTTCTTTTTAGCCTATTAGCTTTTTTTATTTCTTAATCCTGAGTATATATTCCAATATATTTTTCACTGTCATAACTTATGCCTACCTCTATTAGGAAGTCACCAAGAATTAAAAGTATATGTTGAATTAATTTGGAGGATTCTACTGAGTTCTTTGTAGCATTTCTTATCTCATCCTCTGAAGGAGATATAGAAGCATATTCTATAAATATCTCCATGATAGTCTTTTGCAAATGCTTCTCATCCTATGAAATGATGGCTTTCTGTTTTCTTTGGAAACATAATAAAAACACTTTGCTAACTCCTTTATTTGATGTTTGAAGGATGACCTCTGAGCCATCTTTCCATTTAGCTATTCCTTTGTATTCTGGTTTCATTCAGAAGAAGAATGTCAATATTGATATAATTTAGCAATATGTTCATTCACTAGTCATTGAAGAATTCCAACAGTCACAGTGTTTATAGGCCATCTAAAAATAATGGGTTTTTTTGTCCCGATTCATTTTCCCCACCGTTACTATGGAAGAAGAAAGGAGTAGCAGCAGTCCTTCCTTTTCTCACGGATAGCCTAGTTTCTGGTAATTACCATTCCTGGGGAGAAAGGCAGAGGGAGGGAGGGAGAGACGAAGGGAGGGAGATAGAGACAGAGAGACAGCAAGGGAGAGAGAAACAGAGGGAGAGACAGGGAGACAGACAGAGAGGGAGAGACAGCGACAGATAGTTTTGGATAGGAAGCTGCTTGACAAGACAGGATAGAGTAATATTTTGACCACTGCCCCAGTCTTTTTGTTTGTTTGTTGTAATTTTTTTTCTTCCCCTTTAGAAACTGCTTTCTTTTACCTGGTGGTCATGGAGAAACTTTTTTTATTCTTTTTTCTTTAGACCATATAGGTCATAGGAAGCCATCAGCTATTGTGACAAGACGAAAGACTTTAGCACTCTGAACCTGTGGCAGCTTGCAAACAGCCATAGCCTGAGTCTGGGACTTGCTCTTCCAATGGATGACGGCAGTCCAGAGCAGTTCTCCACTTCCCCAGTGCCCCAGAGAGCCAAAGTGGGCTGTTGGGTCAGTGTTAAGGAGACAAGTTCTGAGAACTCTGAGCTAGAAGTTTTTTGTTTGTTTTTAAATCTCATTTGATGGTGGGGTGAAGGAAGTACAGCCTTCTTCTGCCTTCGAATTGTGTTCTATTTCATAAAGTCTCTGGCTTTCTCAAGGATTGTCACAGATTAGATGTTGAAACAGCCTAGGGAGGTTGTAGAAGGCAGTTTGGGAAGGTGAATGGGCAAGCAAGCACTTAAAAACCTCCTGGGCATTTTACTAATGGCTAATAAACCATGTGGTCACCAAAAAGTCTATTTCCTGTGTATTAACGTCAATATAGAGGGTTGATACCGAGTCAGGACATTTTCCAGACCAGCAGGATTGGGAGTGACCCATAGATATTTCTGTGTTTTGGTAATTCTGAACCATACGATGCCCTGGATTCTTTCAGAATCTTTCAGAATCCAGTGATGAGAAGATTTTCTGTTACTTAACTCTTTGAAGCTAGATGTACATGGAATCTTTTGTGTCTAAAGGTGTCAGCCCATAGGGCTGCTATGTACTGGAAACTGGAAGAGGACACCACCTACTGGGAAAAAATTATAAACTGCACTTCCTTGCTAGTTAATGGATATTATTTTTCATCCTTTTTGCAGACTTAGAAAAGGTAGGCCACAAGGTAGGGTTAGGCTACTGCTGAGAGACCTCAGCTGTCCCCCAGGATTCCCACCAAATGGATCAGTTAAATATTAAGTTTATACTGTGGACAAGATAATGCTCTACAGAGATGGCTTAAAAGTCAGGGAGATCTGCCACTTGCTGGCTGACTGACCCTGGGAAAAGTCACTTAAACTTTTTAGAGCCCTTAAAAAGATTTTAGGTCTTAGATTTTAAGTCACTGATGCTATACAGATATGCATGGATATGTATATGTTTCTTACTGGGAACTCCTGGCACAAATCACTGGTCCATTTAAAACACAAAACAAAACACCCTGAGCCCTTTGCTTGGTACTAGAGATACAAAAAAAGAAACGCGTCTTGCCTTTAAAGAACTCAAATTTTACTGCGTTTGACAGCATATATAACCTCATGATGAAACATGCTATCCAGCTCCAGATAGAGGGATAATGGACTGGTGTAAACTGAGGCATTTTGAGGGTCGTGGGGATGTAGGAGAGCATAGCTAATATAGGAATTTATTTTTGCTTAATTATATATGTTTTGGAACTAAAAAAAATTAAAAAACAACATAGATATTTTAAAGGAATAGCAAGTTGTTTATGGTAGATTTGCAGTTTCATGTGCAATCATCTTTTTTATTATACTATGTTGTGGAAATGCTCATTTCATTCTATAAATTAAAAACCAAACAAAAAAAACCAACAACAATGTAACATACTCTAGGTGGCATAATGGATAGAGTCCTGCACTTGTAGTCAGGAAGACCTGAGTTCAAATCCTACCTCAAGACACTAGCTATATGACCCTGGGCAAGTCACTTGCCCATTCACCTTCCCAAACCGTCTTATTTGCTTCAGTTTCCTCATCTTTAAAATGGGGATAATATCACCTACTTCCCAGGGTTATTGTGAGGATCAAGTGAGAATGTTTGTAAAGAGCTTTGCCAACCTAAAAGCATGATATAAATGCAAACTATTGTTATTACATAAGTATACATACATATATATACATATATATATATGTAACATATACAAATTAAATGCCAGGGGGCTTTAGAGAAGGAGGCCCTAGTAGCTGGGAGCAACAGGAAAGACCTCATGCATATGGTGAACTAGAGATTCTAAGAGGCAAAGGTCATGAGGGTGTGCATTCCAGGCATGGGGGAGACAGCCTGTGACAAGGCACAGAGAGGGGTGATGAAGTTGTGTGTACAGAACAGCAAAGAGTCTAGTTTTCTTAGTTTGGGGAGTCATGTTTATGATAAGGCTAGAGCTAGGGAGTAATTGACTTTTAAATGCCAAAGGAGTTTTGTTTCATCCTGCAGGTAACAGAATTATTGAGCTGGGGAGACTTGGCTTTAGGAATATCACCTTAGTACCTCTGTGGAGGATGGATTAGAGAGAGGACAGACTTGAGGCAGGGAAACCAGTCAGGAGTTTAGTCCAGGCAAGAGGTGATAAGGCCTGAATTAGGAAAGATGATTGAAATAATGGTGGTCCCCTGGCCAGAAGGAAATTTTCAAGAAAAGTGTGGGTGGGTTTGCAGAGATAGACAGTGGATTCTGATTAGGTATGTTGAATTTGAATTGACAACTGGATGTCTAGTTCAAAACAAGCCGTTTTGATGTGGGATTGGAACTCGTTAGAGATGCTAAACCCAGATATAGAGCTCTGGGAATCATCTTTCAAAAAGATGACCTTTGAATCTATGGGAACTGAGAGAATTCACAGAGAGTAGGAAGGAGATAAGAGCATGCAGGACAAGCCTTGATGCTATGCCCCCAGTGAGGGGGCAAAAGACCTATGAAGATTCAGCAAAAAAAAGTGAAAAAAGACAGGGGGGGAGAGATCCGAGAGAGCAGCGTCACAAAAATCCAAAGAGAAGAGTGTCCAAGAGGAAAGAGTGGAAGACAGCATGAAAAGCTCCAGAGAAATAAAGGGCGAGCACTGAGACAGGGCCAATGAGAGATCACCGGTCCTTTTAAAGGGAATGGGTTCTACTGAATGATGAAGTTGGAAGCCAGACTGTAAGAGGGTAAGAGGCAGAGAGGAGAGGAAGTGGAAGCAGTGGGAAGGAAGATAGCTTAAGGAGATGGTAGAATCAAGTCAGAGGTTTTTTGTTTGTTTGTAAGGATGGGAGAGACCTGGGTGTGTTTTTAGGCAGCTAGAAAGGAACCAGCAGATGAGTAGACTAAAAATTAGACAACAAAAGGCTATCCCTTCATCAGAGACTGGAATAAAATAGAATGTCAAGGGATTTGGAGCTGTGGCCTAGGGAACTCGTGGTGGATAGCCTCTATGTAATTAATACTGCCTGGTGAACTGGGACAGCCAAAAGGCACAGTGGATAGAGCCCTGGGCTTGGAATCAGGAAGATTCATCTTCAGGAGTTTGAAGTTTGTCTCAGACATTTAACTGGCTGTGTGACTCTGGACAAATCACTTAACCCTGTTTGCCTCAATTTCTTCATCTGTAAAATAATCTGGAGAAGGAAATGGCAAACCATTTTATTATCTTTGCCAAGAAAACTCCCATGCAGTTACAAAGAGTTAGACATAACTGAAAATGCCTGAACAACAATAATGTTGAGCTGATGAATAGGCATCAGAGAAATTAAGTCTTTTTATTCCCCAACCCATGTTTGTGTAGGTAAGACTATCCCAGGATTCACTCTTTTTTTGGTTCTCCAACTACTCCCTCGACTTCTCTCTTCTGTGGGGCAGTTTCCTTTCTAACTCTGCCCTGTAGTAAAGTGACAATAGCCACTGCCTGACGATCCAAACCAGCGTATCTACAGCTGTTACTGCTTCATTTTAGCTCAGAAAAACTCGAGGGAAGGTGTTTTCTCGGGTCTGGGAAGTTGTTAAAACAAAGCTTTAACTTTTCTCTCTTCTTCAAACATGAGCCCCAAAGCCAGCAGAACTGGAAACACAACAGACTAGCTCTCCTCCCTCCAGAGTTTTTTCTAATCACTTAATTTAATATCTTCAAACATTGGTACATACAATTTGCCAATTCTTTTTTTAAAGAACAATTTGGCAAAATGAAATTACAGTTTACTGTGGGATAGCAAGTTTCACACATACACAAATAGCTCCTCCCCCCAATTTTTTCTTTTACACAGAAACAAAACCCCCAAACCATCAACTTCCTGGGCATATTTTTTAAAAAGGAAAGAAGAGGGGGGGAGAAGAAAACTCTTTTGTCTTTTAACAATCTTTTACAAGTTACATATTTTAGAGCTAAATAGAGATACACAAAAAAGTTACTGAAATGTTCAAAATAAGATTGCATTTTTGTTGTCATTTTTTATTAATTTTTTTAAAAAAGGTTTGTTCCCTGCCCCATACCTTACCTTTGCTGTCAAAAGAAACATGGTCACAGAAC
The DNA here is from genome assembly GCA_011680675.1 of Gymnobelideus leadbeateri. NCBI lineage: Eukaryota > Metazoa > Chordata > Mammalia > Diprotodontia > Petauridae > Gymnobelideus > Gymnobelideus leadbeateri. The sequence continues at coordinate 359,419 of WOXC01012315.1, forward strand.
ATATGCCCATTTGAGATCAGGGAACCATGGCTGATTTGAATTCCCCTCCCTTCCTTCCCCCCAAGTAATATGTAGAGAAACATAAATAAATTAAAAATCCAAACAGATTTACCTTTTTGAAGTACTTTTAAGAAAAAAAGTGTCTTAGAAATGTTGGTTCTGGGCGGAGCCAAGATGGCGGAGTAGAAACAGCTCGTCCAAGCCTCTCTGCCCCCAGATTCTCCACAAACTATGTAAAAAAGGACTCTGAAAAACTTCTGGAGCCCCAGCACCCACAGAACGACACAGAGAAGCTAACCTCCCGCTGAGGACAGCCCAGCACCCTGCAGGAAGGACCAGCGCAGCGGTCTGGGAGCCGGCAGCGCCAGAGCGCAGGAGCCAAGCCGAGCCGAGCCCAGGTCCACTTGAGCCGAGGTTTTAGCCCCAGGGCGGCAGGGCCAGCAGCCGGCTGGAGGAACCCCAGAACACCAGGAACTGTGGAGACTCCAGAATTATCAACATAGACTTGCCTAGGACAAAGTAAGAGGTTAGTGTCCTATGGACTTTGGGACCTGTATTTGGGGAATGCGTCAGCTCCCTCCCCTGGGGGCTAGAAGCCGCTGAGGAGACACGCCATTTTGTAGTTTTCATAGGCATTTCCGGCTCCCAGCCTACAAATCGTGGGGAGATCCAGCGATCAGTCTTGGGGGGTAATCGCTCTTGCTTTAACCTCCCTGGATCTGGATTGTGATCTAGGGTGGAAGTCGTGGGTGGGTTTACAGCTTGCCAGAAACGGAAGTTGCCCCCCACACGTTCGGGACGAAAATTCCTCTAGCTGGCCTTAAAGCCATAGTGTGGCAACAAGCCCAAAAGTCAGGTAATTAAGTGGCAACATGCCAAGGCAAAGGAAACAGAAAAATGCAACCCTAGACTCCTATTTTGGGGGCATAGAGCGGGAAAAGGACTGTGAGGTCAGAAGTCCTGCTCCAAAAGCCCCAGGGGAAAACATGAGCGGGTTGCAGGCCATAGAGGACCTTAAGAAGGACTTTAAAAATCAAATAAGAGAAGTGGAGGAAAAATTGGAAAGAGAAATGAGAAGGATGCAGGAAAAGTATGAAATGAGGGTCAACAGCCTGACTGAGGAAAACAACACCTTAAAAAATAGACTAGCTCAAATGGCAAAGGAGGCCCAAAAGGGCAATGAGGAGAAGAATGCCTTAAAAAGTCGAATTTGCCAGATGGAAAAAGAATCTCAAAAGTTCACTGAGGAGATTCATTCCTTCAGAGTTAGACTGGAGCAAATGGAAGCTAGTGACTTTATGAGAAATCAAGATGCTGTTAAGCAGATCCAAACAAATGAAAGATTAGAAGGCAATGTGAAATATCTCATGGGAAAAACCACTGACCTGGAAAATAGATCCAGGAGAGACAATTTAAAAATTATTGGACTACCTGAAAGCCATGATCAAAGAAAGAACCTAGAAATCACCCTTCAAGAAATTCTCAAGGAAAACTGCCCTGATGTTTTAGATCCAGAGGGCAAAATAGAGGTTGAAAGAATCCACAGATCACCTCCTGAAAAAGATCCCAAAAGAAAACTCCCAGGAATATTATAGCCAGGTTCCAGAATCCCCAGATCAAGGAGAAAATACTACAAGCAGCCAGGAAGAAACAATTTCAATATTGTGGAAACACAATCAGAATAGCCCAGGACCTGGCAGCTTCTACACTGAGGGATCGAAGGGCATGGAATATGATATTCCAGAGGGCAAAAGAACTGGGAATGAACCCAAGGGTCACCTACCCAGCAAAACTGAGTATTTTGTTTCAGGGGAAAATATGGTCATTCAGTGGAATAGAGGACTTTCAAGCATTCTTGAGGAAAAAACCAGAGTTGAATAGAAAATTTGACATCCAGATGCAAGAAGTAAGAGATGCCTGAGAAGGTAATCAGGGAAAAGAAATCAAAAGGAACTTATCAAAGTTGAACTGTTTACTTTCCTATATGGAAAAGCAATATCTGTGACTGATGATATCTTTCTCACTATGAAAATAATGGAAGAAGGGGATGTGGTCATATGAATACATATGTGAATGTTTGAGTATATGGTTACAGTTATATATGGATAGAGGGCATAGGTTGATTTTGTTGGGAAGGGAGAGTATTCAAGGGATGAAATTATGAGGTGAGAGAGGAAAGTGGCAAGAGGAGATGGGGAGAGACATGGTAGGGTAAACTATCTCATGTAGGGGAAGTGGGTGCAAAGGAGGGGGAGAATAAGGAAGGCTAAAAAGGCAAAACCACATTCACATTGAATTTGGTTCAGGGAGAAAATGACATACATACTAAATGGGATATCTCAACCTGCAGCAGGATAGGGGGAAGGGGGATGAGAGGAGGGATGATGGATGGGAGGGCATCCTTGGGGTGAGGGGAGGTTGGAAGTACCCACTATAGAAGAGGGACAGGATCATGTAGGGAATGGACCAGGTGGGGGGTGGGATGAGTGGGAGGGAATTATAAGCAGCCTTGTACAATATATCTACTATGATAATGTTTTGCATAGCTAGACATGTACAACATATACTGAATTACTTATCTCCCAAGAAGGAATGGGTGACAAGGGAGGAAGGAAATGGATCTGAAATTCGAGGTCGTAACATTAAATGTTTCAAATATATATATAAATACTATTATTAATACTCTTTTGCCTGTAATTGGGAGATAAGATGTGCAGGCATTGGGACACAAAGATTCATCTTCCTCTAATGGAAAAGTCGATGGGGGTATGGGAGAAGGTATGGGAGAGAGCAGATTGGAGGAAGCGATATCTTGTGGGACTGCTATTCTGGGAGGTTGGATAGGGGAATAATGGGGGGAAAATGATTGTAACTCAAAATCTGGCAGAAATGAATGATGTAAAACAGAAGTTAATAAAGTATTTGTTTAAAAAAAAATGTTGGTTCTGATTTTTTTCTTCTTGGAACTCTTATTGTAGTGAGTTTTATTCATTTCTAATGTCATTTTCACTGATAAAATTATATCTGTTTCTAATGTTGAACCATTTGATGGTACCAAGGACTTCAGTGACAAGAACTTTGTTTTCTGGATCTTCAGTAGATGTAGCTGTAACACCTGCAGGAGGAGTAATTAGGTTGTATCTCCACTGGTGTTGCTTCTCAAGATGGTAGCTGTGGACATAGATCTGGAAGCACCTGCATTCTCAAGGTTTTTAGGTTCAGAGTCCTGGGGGGCAGGGACAAAGGAGGGGAGTGATCAAGCAGGTGAGGGTGGTTTTCCCTATCTCTCAAAGAGGGTACTTTGGTGTTTCAACTAGGCTGGCTTGTATGGTCTGTAATGCCATGGCTTAGGACTTCATGTAGGGTTTGGGTTTTGGTTTTTTGTGGGGGGTTTTTCCCTTCCTTTGTAAATGCTAGATTTAGTACAGTGACTGACACATAGTAAGCATGTAATAAATTCTTACTGACTGACTGGACTCTCAGGCCATTGTGGCAGCTTCCTCATTTTCTGCATCTTCAGCTCTTTCCATCCTCCAGCTTTTTATTCTCACAAATCACTGCTCCAAAGTTCTATAGAGAGTGAAATATTACTGTTCTGATTCACACTGATTTTTCTTTTTTGTCTTTTTGTCTAATATTACTTTTTACCTCACCTTCTCCACAATAAACATTTTCTCTTGACCCTAAAGTATCACCAGCAATTGATTTGAAATAGACAAAAAAAGAGAAATGGAAAATCTAGAAATATTTCCTTTCAGGATCCCTGGAAAGAGGAAGCTTAAGAGTGTAATTGGGCTAAACACACCCTCAGGGCGCATATTCTCTGACCTCTTTCTGAAAGGGAATTAGGACTGAGACTCCTGGATGGTCTCAGGTTGGGAAGATAGCAGGGCCTTGTAATTGAGGACCATCTACTCAGTAAACTTAAAAGAAGAAACAACTTTCACCCTCATTCCAGGATCAAAAGATTTTGAGCTGAAAGCATCTAGTATCATATAATTCAATGTATATATTTTATTGATAAGGAAAGCAAGATTCATAGAAGTGAAATTATTTGCTCAGAGTCAGAGAGGTCTTAGTGGACAGAAATAGAATTTGTACTCAGGTATCACTCTGTTCAGTGTTCTTTCCAGTATACCATGCTTGGTCTTTGCTTTCCTTCCAGCAGCCTGATGTGGGCATACCCTACCAACTTAAGTCCATTTGGGGGGTAATTCTTTCTATCTCTATTCTCTCTGTCTCTCTGTCACTGTCACTGTCTCTGTGTCTGTCTCTGTCTCTCTCTCTGTCTCTCTCTCTGTCTCTCTCTCTCTCTCTCGTCCTCTGTATTCCGTTGACCTTCAGCAAACCATTGTCTTGCTGACCTGCAAATTCAGTTGCCTGAAAACTAGTTATTAATAATTCCATTGTACTCTATTTTGCTCTACATATTTTTCCTTCTAAGCCAGGGCTCCCCCTAGTGAATAACAGAAGGAAAAACATCTTTTTCTGGTCTCCAAATAAAGAAATCTCTAAAACTTGATACTGAAAATTTTTACTTCAATTAAATGCAGTAACATGGTTCAGAGAAATGTTGGGGAGGAGGTGATGGAAGATCATGAGCATTTAAATAGCAAAAAGTCAAGAACACGGTTAAGTTTGGAGGAGGAGGTGAAGATAGTTTCTAGGGATAAGAAATTTTTTGTTTAGCTCTTTTTGGGGCAGGAATTTCAGCTTCAAATTGGTTGAAGCTAATAAGGAAATTATGCCAAGAAAGGGACAAGCTGTAGTAAGTTGTCAGTGGCAAGATTTGGACCCAGGTCCTGTGACTAGAGAGCCTGTGCTTTTGCCATGGTCCAAAGGCAAACTTTAGTACTTTAGTATCTTCTTGTTCAGTTGTTTCTAACTCTGTGTGACCCCATGTAGAGTTTTTGTGGCAAAGATACTGGAGTAGTTTTGCCATTTCCTTCTCCAGATTATTTTATACACAAGGAAACCAAGGCAAACAGGATTAAATTACTTGCCCAGCGTCACACAGCTTTCTGAGGCCAGATTTGAATTCAGGAAGATGAGTCTGATTCCTAACTTTAGGCCTGGCATTCCATCCACTGTGCCACCTAGCAGCTCTCCTATTTTACAGTGATTTTGTGTTTTATCCTATCTTATAACTTCTAGGATGAAACAGAAAATCCTTAGTCTGTTATTTAAAGTACATTATAATACAGCTCTAGCCTTCTTTCCTGGGCTTTTCTCACATTACTCTCCTTTGAAAGAAGGTAATATATAGGAACTTTTAAACAAAATACCAGTGGTGGCAGTACAGTGACTAGAGCACTGGCCCTGGAGTGAGGAGGACCTGAGTTTAAATCCAGCGTCAGACACTTAACACAAAAACTAACCGTGTGACTTTGCCAAGTCACTTAACCCCAATTGCCCTCCAAAAAAAACCCAACAAAAACCAGATTTTTTATTTCATTGTGTAACAAGGATGGTTTATCAATGAAGACCCAGGCCTTGAAGCAGATATCCCCCACCTGGTTTGAGTCCTTAGATCAGAAGTTCTTCACCCTTTTTGTGTCCTGGATACCTTTGGCAGTCTGGTAAAGCCAAGCCATTTCTCAGAATAATGTTTATTGCCTAAATTCATAATTGTTCTTTTCAAAAATTTCCTAAGTAGACCTGGACTGCTTGCTTTGTTAGAAAATTTTGACCTGACAACGAACACCAAGAAAACAGAGGCTCTCCACCAGCTGGCACCACACTATCTATACGTGGAACCATTGGTTACAGCAAATGGAGAAGGTTTGAATGCTGTGGATAAGCTTGCTGATGTTGGCAGTATACCTTCCAAGGATGTACACATAGATGATGAGGTAGATGCATGCATTGCCAGAGCTAGCTCAGTGTTTGGGAGGCTCTGAGGAAAGTGTGGGAGAGAAGAGGTATTAGACTGCCTACAAAACTGAAGGTCTACAGAGCCATTGTGCTGACCTCATTGTTGTATGCCTGTGAAACCTGGGCAGTCTACCAGCTCCATTTCAGGAAACTGAATCGCTTCCATTTGGATTGTCTTAGGAAGATTCTGAAGGTCACCTGGCAGGATAAGGAACCAGACACAGGTCCTTTCTTGAGTTGAATTGCCAAGCATTCAAACTCTATGATAGAGAGCACAGCTCTGATGGGCTGCCCATCTTGTTTGAATGCCAGATGTATTTTTGCCCAAAAGACTATTTTATGGAGAAATCACACAAGGCAAGCTCTCACATGAGGGTCAGAAGAAGCAAAACAAGATATACCCTCATGGTCTCTCTAAAGAACTTTGAAATCAATTGTGAGACATGAGAGACATGGCACAGGAGGGCTCAACATAGGGTTACCACATCAAAGAAGGTGCTGTTATGCTCTATAAGCAAAGCAGAATCACAGCAGCTCAAAAGAAACAGGAGATGTGCAGATTTAGAGACAATTCCACTCCATGTGTTCATCTGGTTCATTTGTGCCAGACCTATGGGAGAGCCACTGTCTGTACCTTGACCCTGATATAGTGACACAATTTTGGTCCTCTTGGAGCATGAAGGACAACTCTCTTCTTAGTAAATCCCTTTTCTAAAAGTTAATGGAGTTCCATTGATTGATTGATAATGGGATACTGTTAGAGACTCAGTAGCTACAGTACTGGAAATACCCTAATCCCTCAGTTACCCCTAGAACCATGAGGGGAATAGTAATTATTACCTTTTGGGGACCCAGAGAGGACACTATGATTGGTAAAGGGGACCCTCTAAGAGTTCATGCACCTCTACCAGTGCCCATCAGCTTCTATTCTGCAACTTACAGTCTTAAGAAAATCTGCCTAGAGGCACAAAAAAGTTAGATGACTTGCCCAATGTCACATAGTCAATGTGTATGAATCCAGGTGTTCATGACTCTGAGGTTAGTTCTCTATCCACCACACCATGCTGCTACCTCTGTAAAAAATTTACAGAGCAAAAAATTGCCACATTAGAGTTAGGGTTCCCACATTTCTGCATCACAGACTCCTTTGCAGTCTAGTTAAGTCTGCTGTTCCCACCTCAGAATAATGTTTGTTTTTTGGTTTTTTTAAGCAAATGGGGCTAAGTAAATTGCTCAGGGTTACATGGCCAGTCATTATTTATGTGTGGGTGCTCATTTTCTGAGGCCGGATCCAATCTCGGGTCATCCCAACTCTGAGGCCGGCGCTCTTACTGTGCCACCTACCACCCCCAGAATAATGTTTTTAAAGGCATAAAATACATAGGATTACCCAGGAAGCCCATTATATTGAAACATCATACAAAGATATGTAAAAACAAATCCACGGACCCCAGGTTAAGAAAACCTTGTTATAGAACATAGAAATTTCCTATGCTATCACTAATGGAGCCATAAATGGCTGACAACTTTCTTGGCTAACATCATGTCCTCCTTATGATGATGCCTTCCTCTAGTCACATCCCCCTTATCTTTTGATTAATTTTTATTCCAAAGTTAGCTCATTCCTCTGGCCCCTCTTTATTTGTAAGATGTAGACAACTTGACTCTATATCTTAATATATTTCTGTTCTAGTCCTATTGCTGGATCAACTCACTTCCTAAGGTTGATAAATCAGTTTGCTTTCTCCACTAAGGAAGATTTTGGTGCCTTACAGGTTTACAAAACCACATACAGTAATATACAACAGCAAGACTACTACTTCACAAAGATTCACCCCACTGTTGTCAGAGGAGTTGCTACTAGAATATTAACTGTAAACCTCATTCCACTGAAGCAATCCTAGACAAAGGACAGTGGGGAATGGAATGAACATAGTTCCTAGAATTTGTGGTACCAAAGGGTGATGACTCATTGGGAGAAGTCCAGAATTCTATTTCCCAGGAGACCATGTTGCCTCTGGTACTGGTTGATTGCATGGGAAAGGATGTGAAGAGAACTCTGGAAAGAAAAGAAAATCTGGTACTTGAGATCTGAGTGAGAGGGTATAGAAGGCTTCAGCGACAGTATAGAGTATTTCAGAAGTTCTGATATATTCTTGAGGGCTCAGAAGCAAAGAAAGATGCTGAGAGTAGAAAGGTGCATCAATATGTCATTCTACCAGGAGAGACAGTTCTTAATATGCCAAGTTTGTATGCAATTAAGGCTTCTATTCATATTGTTCTAGAAAGAAAACTTTATTTCAAAACTAGGAAGAAGACCTGGTTCAAATCTCACCTTCTTCAGATGTCTCTCTTACCCCTGAATGCCTTCCTTCTGAAATTGTCAGGCTTTTGGTAGATTCCTGAAGCTCTCTTTCCTCCAAGTATCTAATCTGTCTTCAAAACATCAAGGCACCATGACGGGGAGACAGAGAGCATGTGCCAGGTAAACACAACTACCACCACCACTTTAATGACTCTTTTCTCTCAGACTCTGACAGAGCCATGCCAGGACCCTGAGCCCAAGAGCCTTGGGAATTTATCTTGGGCAGTTATCTCCCAAGCCACCAGACCTACTTGAAGGCCATTCCCCCACAGCCATTATAGAGGAGAAAAATCACTTCTGAAGAGAGACCCCACCTGTTTCATCACCACCAGCAGCAATAGCTAACCAACTGCCAAGAACAGGCAGATAGGCACAGGGGTTCTGGGAGTAGCAGTACCTCACAGACCACTAGTATTGCTTCCAGCCCATCTGGGGAAGCAGCTCCTGAGAAGGGGCCAATCATCCTCACCAGCTGTCAACCAACTGCCACCCAAAGGGCAGGCAAAGCAGCATAGCTAAAGCAGTAAGGCACCCTGAGAGAGAGACAGAATGCCTCCTGGCATGGGTCAGGAAAGTCAAACCACTACTACCACCTTGACCATTATCTCCCTTATGGGCATAGCCCAAGACCCTGAGCCTAAGAACTCTGGGAGTAGCCCAGTGCCCAGAAATCATCACGGAGGCAACACCAATGGAGAAGTGGGCTGGCAATCACTTGAGCAATTGAACACCCAGAAAGGAAAATTCAGTCTTTGGCCCTGCCCAATGGTTCAACATCAGAAACTTATATGATTTTTATCAGTGGAAATGACATTTAAGAAGTACTTTGTCTCTGTATCTTAAGGACCATGGGACTTTTCCATCCAACTCTCAGAGCTCAAACCTTCCCTATATGTTTTCTCCCACATCATAATGTGAGCTTCTTGGGAGCAGGACTGTCTTGTTTTTCTATTTGTATCTCCAGCACTTAGCACAGTGCTCTGCACACAGTAAATATTTGATCAGTGCTTCATTCATTCATTCATTCATTTTAGCTCCTGACACAGATTCTGCCATTAGCATTGCTGTTCTGTTCCCATTGCCAATGGGATGTCCCAAGTCTTCTGGCCTTGCAAAGTTTGCAAGGTCTTCCCCTTGTCATTGTGGGAGAGAGGGGTGAAGGAGTTTTCTCTTCCTCCCCTACCAGTACCCTTCCAGGAGGTTGGCTAAAGTTTCACCACTAAGACGGCTGCTGCTCAAACACTAGATTCTGAAACAGCTTGCTCTTTTTAATCTAAACCCCAGAGAACACTGTGGACTCTTCAACCAATCCTAATACACTTCCTATAGGGTCCTTTCATTTCATCCAATAGCTAGAGGCTCTCTTTTTCTTCACAGCTTTGTTGATGAAGTTGTTGATTCATGGAGAAGTCTAGGCCTTGTCCACACCTAGTTTATAGCTCTGATTGATTGACTTCTGTGGTGATTGGTGTGCCCACCCCCACCCCCCGCCCACACTCTGCTTTCCCAAAGAGCCTCCTTTATAATAAGCATGATCAAAGTCCTATTTCTTTGTCCAAGTTCCTGTCTCTCTCTGTCCTCCCCCTTCATTTTGAGAATCTTTCATTTGAAGACATATGCCTAGTCTAGGAAGGAGCAGAATTTTACATGATTCTCTTTACTTGCTTTTGGAAAGAACAGAAACATTTGTATTAGGTATGAGCTGTATGTTTACACACAAATGTGTGTTTTAACAGCTTTCTGCAGAAGTTAAGTGTCTTTATTTATTCTTACAGAATTATCCAGTGCCTTACTCAAGAGTCTTTTCTTCCCCTCCACCTTCTGCTACTTTGTTATGCCGAGGCAGCTGTTTTTGTATTTTAGTGAACAAGGAAAGGGCCTGCTTTCTGACCAAAACCTTCTCTGTGTAGAATTGGTAAAGTGAATAGAGTTATTCTGCAAAGATACTGCATTGCAACCCCAGGAGATGGCACCTCCCACAGAGATGTTGCTATGGAAATTGGGTGGGTGGGTGGGAAATGTAGATATGCAGGCACATGGGCATTATACAGAGTTCCCTAAGTTTCAAGTGCTTTTTGACCTTGAAGGAACTTCTTTCCGTGGAGAAACCATATGAAGGCTCAGAAGATGGGGAAGAGTAGCTACACACACAAGTCCTTTCTTGAGTATAGCCACTCCAAGTCCTTGCTGCCTCCAGCAGGTCCAACAGGGAGCTGGGATGGGTGCATTGGCATCCTGTAGCTGAAAGTAGGAAAGAAAGCAAGCAAAACTCAGTGGAAGTTGACTGAGAAAGCAAAGTCCAGCTTTTTGCTCCCTGACCTTGCTTCCTTGGAATGTGGCCAGGGAAGTTACTGTCTGACCATTTTTCCTTTTGCTTTACCCTGTGGGTCTGAAACGGGTGGGGAAGAGAGAATGGACATATTCATTCCCCACTGCATCTCCCCCCATGCAATTCATATTGTAGCCTTCTGTATACTTTTAATGCTTGGCTTTTATACTATTTGACAATGTTGTTAAGATATATCACCATTAAATATGATATGTGTTCAAATAAAAGTACATCATTTGCAATTGAGAGAGAGATGAAGCTTATCCCAAGGGAAAAGTGATTTTCCCCAGTTCAGGATGGGAAGGGATAGTGCCAAGTAAAAAGACTGTTTATAAACTGTTTATAAACCCAGAGACTGTTTATAAACCTCGAGAAAGTTCACCAGGAAACAAGCCTGTGAGCAGGAAGTTGTGGTTGTGTCTAAGTGACCCCTCTGGCATATACAGCCTTATCTGGCATTAGACAATCTCATAAACCCACATAGAACCCCCAAATGACTTTCCCATTACAATATAAACTAACTTCTTTCCAAACGATTTCCCTGACTTTTCTGGTAGCTCTTCACTTTCCCCAGGTAGTCCTCTAGACATAATACCACCCTTGGATGGAAGATTTCCTTGCAAGAAGAAAAGGAAGCTAGAGCTGACTCCTTGCCTTCAGATGCAGCCTTGTCTTGCCATGGACTGATATAGTATCTAGTGGGCTACCCTGGTTAAGGTTTTCCCAATAAGAGTATGAAGTTATACCTGGTAGAGAAGCAATTCCATTTTTACTTCCAAATCTCATAGTCTACATAAGTCATAGTTCTAACACAGGGCTAGGCTCCTGTATACTCCTTGGCTTCAGTTTCTGGCTGGTCCAGAAAATCCTTCTCGCTGTCTCAGACACTTGATCTAGGACTTCTGACAGTGTTCCTTCTCCAAGAAATCCCTCACTGCTCTGCCAGCACTACCACCTCTAGAGTAGAGAGGGTCCCTGTGGGTTAAGGACCCTATGTAAATGGGTGCACTTCTAGACCCATCCTGCATTTGTAGGTAGCCTTTGTGTGTCTCTCTCCAGCACGTCTCTTTTTTAAAGGTCTAGCTAAGGGTGGACCCCCAGATTCTCTGTAACTAGCTGTGAACCATGGCCTCAGAGATTTAGAGCTGAAAGGGACCTTAAGAGGCCATCACAGCCAGAAAAGGAAACTGAGGCTCAGAAAGGTTAAGTGACATAGCTTAAAAAGTGTCAGAGGTAAGATATGAACCTAGGCCTTATTTCCTACTCTAACAAGCTGGCTTATGCCAAGCTGATCCTTTTCTACAGGTCAAGAAATACTGAAGGAAGTGTAGGCATCCCATCCAGGGGTGTCTAGACCAGCACAAGGAATGTTTGTATCTTGTATTGGAGAGGGCCAGAGCAGGGCTTCAGGGCCAGAGCAAAGGCTTCCCACCTTGAACTTGTTAACAAGCAGTTAACCTTTCCCAAGTTCCTCCAGAGTCACTTTCTAACATTAGTTATCTTTACAGTGGTGTTCAAGGGAGGATCTAAGTAATACATGCTGCCTAAAATGGACTTGGATCACTTACAATGATTTCATCAAGGGACTTAATTGTATAGTGTCATGGCTTATGGTGGAGATTGGTCTGGTCCTTTAAACAAAGCAAGGTGCTGAGTCATTCACTCAGACAAAGGATTAATTGCTGGCATCTGGGGGCAGTGCCAGTTTAAAAAAAAGCTGGACGCTGACTCCACTCATTGTAGCTGTAATTATATAACTTCAGGTGTCATCTATACATCTTTATCCTCAGAAATCCTCATGCCTACACTTAGCTATTTTTGTTACACCACTGCCCCTCCCCCAGAAGCATAATCTCAGATAAAGGGGGTTATGGATGCCTTAAGACATGGACTAAGCCTGCAGGGCAAATAATAAATAAAAATCCTTAATAAAAAGATTTGTTTTGTGGAGTTTGGATTCAGTCAAAGGGTCGCACTTGAGGACCTAGAGGGCCATATGTGGCCTCGAGGCTTCGGGTTCCCCATGGGGGGCGGGGCAAGAGGGGCATGATCAAGTAATAAATCAATAAACATTTATTAAGCATCTACTATGTGCCAGGCCACGAGAAAGATCAAGCAAAATTAGAGAGCTTACTCTAAGCTGAAGGCAAACCTGAACGGTTTTACAGATTTTGTCAAAAGCCTACGCCTGAGAAAAATATTCACAGACCAGCATCTTGCAGTTACTTCACTGACCCATCCCTGTGCTCTCATATCTCCATCCCTGCTCTCTGTTTTTTTGTTTTTTGAGGGGGAACTTGCCCAAGGTCACACAGCTAGTTAAGTGTCAAGTGTCTAAGGTCAGATTTGAACCTAGGCCCCCTTGATATCAGGACCAGTGCTCTATTCACTGGGTCACCTAGCTTCCCCCCATCCCAGCTCTCTGATTCCAAAGAGTATGCACATTTCCCCCACTAGATAGGGCTTTACAGCTGACTGCTTTCGACCACTGGGTGATCCAGCAGAAGGGGCAAGTATATATCTCTCACAGGTAGAATTTACCTAGGATATAAACTCATAATAAAACGGTTCTTTCCCTGAAGCAGTTTTAATGTATATCTGGATTTGGGGTAATAAATTCAGATCAATAGCATCATGATTTGGTTTTTTTTCAAAGTGTGAAATATATGTGTGGGTGCATAGATGAGATGGGTGAGATCATATATAGAATAGCCACCTCAATTATATGAGATGGATAATTTATTTATACATTTATATATGTGTGTGTATATATATATATATATATATATATATATATATATATATATATATATCAATATCCATGAAGGCTATTAAGGAAATTGGCCAAAGACTGGATCAACATTGAATCACAGGATCACAGGAACTGAATGGAACATCAGCTCTTAGCCAGTCCAACCTGTGCCTAGAGATCTCTCCATAACATCCTAATGGAGGTGGATGAGTTCAGATAAAAAGAACCTCACTACTACCCAAGGCAGCTCATTGGACCTTCTGATTGTTGGAAAATATTTCCTTATGTAGAGAAAATCTGTTTCTCTGATTTTTTCCCCCTACCTATCTTCTTTCTTTCTTCTAGTTCTTCTTTCAGGAGGCAAATGGAACAATTATGATTGCTCTTCCAAATGGCAGACCTTTATATATCTGAAGAAAGCTCACACATTCCCCCTACATCTTTCCTTCTCCAGGGTAAACATTCTCAATTACTTCCACCAATTTTCATATAACAGTTTTGAGACTGTTCTGATCCCTCCTTTCTGGGAGGGAGAAGAATTCTAGTTTATTAACATTCTCCCCAAAATGTTAAGCCCAGGATAGAGTATATTCCAATAAATGTAGCTTTACAGGACAGAGTAAAGTGGGGCCAATATCTCCCTTGACTGGTTATACTTCACAATTTGGCATGTGAGAGGCATTGTAGTATAATGGTAAAATCACTGGACCCAGGGTTTTCATCCTAGCACCAAAACTTTTGAGCTGAACAGTCTGTTAACAAATCTCTTCATTTATGGGTTGAATTAGATGACTTCTGTGCTCCTTCCCACTCTTGAGATTCTATGGTTTTATAATACACCCTGATGTTGTGTTAGCCTTTTTGGTTTCCATGTCATACTAGTGACTCATGTTGAGCCTGAGGTTTAAAAAATCCCCCAGGCCTTTTTCACATCAGCTATCTATTGAGATATATTTTCCCCACCATACTCCTTTGGTTGATTGTTTGAACCAAAATATAGGCCTTTATATTTATCCCCATTAAGTTTCCTCTTAGACTGAGCTTCATTCTAGCTTGTTAAGATCTTTTTGGCTCCTGACTCTGGTTGAATATGCTTTCCAGTTTCAGGTTATTTTGAAATTTGATAAGTATGCCATTAATGCCTTCCTCCAAGTCATTGATTTTTTTAAAAAGCACCAAAGGCTATATCCTAGAGGAATCCACTAGAGACCATCCTCCAGTTTGAGGGAGAAAGGAGTTCTCACCTTTGCAGCTCCCTCACCTTGCCAAGTCTGATTTGTAGGAAATTAGACTGAACCTAAAGGCAAGAAATATTGAAACAACTCAAACTAGATTGTAAATTATTTAAGAGACTGCTTTTTTATTCCTTTTAGAAGGGATAGCTTTCTGGGCAAGGGAGTGCCAAGAAATGTATTTGGAAATGGAGGTGATGTAAAAACAAAAGATACAAATAAAAAATTCATAAAAAGATTGATTAGGCCCAGTAAAATTATGCAAGGTCAGTCTGTACTTTAGATACGAATATGTGCCAGAATGTATTCAACAAAGCATTCCCTGTCCTCTCTCTCTTCAATGGTATGTCCTAGATATACATGCAGCTAGCTAACTCTCACTCAGGGAACAGTAATAAATCAATACTATCATTACTTCTGGAAAGAGTATGTCAACTGACTCCCCTATGGCTCTACTCAATATTCCTGTAACTTTCCAAACCAAAATACCCTCCCCTGACCACCATTGCTTTGTATTTTGTCTCCTTTTCCTAGAATGTAAGGTCCTTAAGAGACAAGACAATGTTGCTTTTGTCATCCTCTGAGGAGATGACACTTTGATGATTAACTCATTTTCAAGTCAACATACCTCCCCTTTCTGAATGATCCTTAACCCCTACTTACCATTGTTCCAAACTCTTTCTCCATCCTTCACAGAATACAAACTCTCACTCTAAAGATAACCCAACTTTTCCACCGTATTTTCTAGAATGCCTTCCCCATAGGAAACAGATTTTTTCTTAAAACTTTCCATTCTTGCTCTCTCATCTTCTTGTACCCACTGAAACCTGACTTCTTTCTGAAAACAAAGCTTTCCTGACTATCTTTTCCAGAACTGATTGTACTTTCACTCATTACTTACCACCCACCCACCCTAATTCAGTGTGTAGCTTTTTGAGAGAAATAATTTCTAGGTAACTCAATCATTTTATTAATAAGGCCGGCACATTAATAAAAGGTGGTCATTTGACTGTCTCTCTTAAACTAAAGACAATCATGTCGGTGGGCTCACAGTTTATGTGCCCTTCAAAAAGTAGGTGTTTCCTAGGGTGGGAATCAACCCTGATTGGTTAACAATCAATGAGAGAATGAATATTACAATGAGGGGCTACATGTGAACTTTGATTATGTCATCCA
Source organism: Gymnobelideus leadbeateri (assembly GCA_011680675.1). Lineage (NCBI taxonomy): Eukaryota > Metazoa > Chordata > Mammalia > Diprotodontia > Petauridae > Gymnobelideus > Gymnobelideus leadbeateri. Next base: position 375,147 of record WOXC01012315.1, read on the forward strand.
TTTCTAAGGTCCCCCCAGTCTTGGGCAATCTGTTCCAAGAATTTATGCCCCACCAAAGCTTGAGCAGAACATCTAGGTGAAGTCTGAACAAGAATGTTAGTCCAATCTCATTATCAGCAATGTCCTCAAGAGACTGAACTTTTCAAAATCAAGACTTTAGAAAAAGGGAGAAACTCTGGATCTCCCCAAATAATTGGTTATTAATAATCATTTCTCTCAAGTGATTATGGGAGAGAAGCTAAGATGTCTCTTGGTCCCTATTGTCACTTTCAGACTTTCCCTCTACCATTATCATTCAGTAATGAATCGCTCTTTTCTTTTGAGGTTTATCTAATTCACATTTATTATTCGATCAAGATTCCAATAGCTGCAGTCTGCGGATTTCCAGAATACTCTTCTTCTTTCCTAAGATTAATGCTGATCTTACAGCCTTTCCTCTCTAACTTCTGTCCTCTTACTAGGGTGCTCCAAAATACATGTTGATACACCCTTACAACATTCTAACTTCCCAATTCCTCAACTTACTCGTTTCTCATGACTTACTCATCCAGCCCCATGAGAGGTACACACAGAGATGGTAATACCCTTGATCTTGCCATCACCCATAACCAATCCACATCCACATTCATGAACTCTGAAATCCCTTTACCTGATCATAATCCTTTGTAATTCCACTTCTCCCATTACTCTTCAGTTCTTAGACTATCTCTCCATGCACAGGCTATATTAATTTCCCTTCTCAATCTTGACCCTCAAGTGATCCAGTTCGGTCTTCACTGTCCTCTTTCCTTGTCTCCATATTATATTGCTGATCTTACCCTGTCCAGTTTCAGTTTTAGATTTCTGAAAGCAACCATAGCGTTCACTTCACTTCACATGCTGCCAAATGAAGTTGGAGAGAATCATGTTGACTAGGTATACTACAAGTATATGTTATATAATCTCAACTGGACCTTCATTGAATCAAAACAGTTTTTTATACTTCCCCAACTAATTCAGTATCCCATTCACCACAGTAGCTTTTCCAAAACTTTTTATCCCACTTCTAACCTCACATAGCTCTTCTTCCTCCAACCCTCTCAACTGAAAATCTTGCTTTATATTTCACTGAAAAATTTTAGACTATTAGAAGAACATAGTAACATATTACCTATCAGACTTAGATATAGAAGAATTTGTGAATAATCATGAGGTAGAGGGCATTGTCAGATATGAAATGGGTCATTTTGATTATATTAACAAGGTTTTGTTTTTTTTTTTTACAAATAAAACCAATATAGCCAAGATTAGAGGGAAAGCAGAAGACTGGGGGAAATTTTATAGACAGTTTCTCAGATAAATGTCTCATATGTAAAATATATATAAAACTTTGTCAAATATATAAGAATATGGATCTTTCCCCAATTGATAAATGGTCAAAGGATATGAACAGGCAGGTTTTCAATGAAGAAGTCAAAACTGTATATAGTCATATGAAAAAAATGCTCTAAATCATTATTGATTAGAGAAATGCACATTAAAACAACTTTGAGATATCATCTCATACATACCAGACTGGTTAAAATGATAGAAGGGAAAACAACAAATATTGTGAACCCATCCAACCATTTTGAAGAATAATCTGGAATTATGCCCAAAACTATATGCTTACCTTTTGACCTAGCAATACCACTATTAGGTCTATTTCCCAAGGTGATCAGGAAAAAAAGGAAAAGAACCTATATATTCTAAAATATTTATAGCTGCTCTCATTGTGGTGGAAAGAACTGGGAATTGAGGAGATGCTCATCACCTGGGGATTGACCAAACAAGTTATGGTATATGATTGTAAGGGAATACTATTGTGCTATAAGAAATAATGAGTTAATTGATTTTAGAAAAACAAGGAAAGACTTGCATGAAATAATGAAGAATGAAATGAGCAGAATTGTTGTATACCGTAACAGCAGTATTGTTTGAAAAACAGCTGTGAATAACTGTCATTCTGAGTATTATAAATACTCAAATCAACTACAGAGCACCCACGAAGGAAGATGCTATCTACCTCCAGAGAAAAAACTGATAAACAAAAGTATGCATAGCAGGGTTTGTATATATCTAAACTAATTATATGTTAATGAATATATTTATGTGATATATTATATATTGTATATATATTGCATAATGTATATTTTATATATGTATATATGTGTGTGTGTGTGTGTGTCAAATGGTGACCTCAGTGCAGCATAGGAAGGGAGGGAGACAGTTCAGAACTTAAAATATAACCCCCAAAAAGGGGGAAAATTTTTTAAACTAAAATAAAAAACCTAGGAAATAAAAGAAAAAACTGAGGCTATTGACCACGGAGAGCTCCCTCTTCTCTCCTATTCCTCATTTTATATCACTCACAGGTCTTCTGTCATTTTCTCCTCCTTCATCCTGTTTTAAATGAAGACGTAGGCTTTCTCCTTGCCAAGGCAAATCTCTCTACATGCATAAGTGATGCCATTCATCTTATCTTCTCCAGAAGATTGGCCCCTTTATTATTCCCAGTCTCTCATTCATCTTCAATTTGTTTGCTGACTGATTCCCTACTGCCCACAGATAGGTCTGTGTGTTCCCTGTACTCACTAAAACCCCTCATTTGTTCTATCTCCACTAGCTTCCTATGTGCCTCTTCCTTTTATGACTGAATTCCTTGAGAAGACTATCTACAATCCATGCCTCCACTTCCTTTCTTCTCATTCTCTTCTTAATTATCTACACTGACTTCTGACTGAAATTGCTCCCTCCAAAGTTACTAATAATCTCTTATTTGCCAAATCCAATGGCTTTATCTCAATCTTCATCATTCCTTACATCTCTGCAATCTTTAACACTGCTGATCACCCTCTTCTTAATGTTCTCTTCTCTCTAGACTTCTGTGACTCTGCTCTTTCTTGGTTCTCCTGTCTGATAAGTCCTTCTCTGTCTTCTTTGTTGGATCTTTGCTGTCCACCAAAGCTTTGGTCTGGGCCCTCTTCTCTTTCTAAAGTATTCTACATGGCGATCTCATTAGCTCCCATTGTTTCAATTATTATCTCTGTGCAGATGACCTACTTTTCCAGCCTTAAATTCTCTCTCAAATGCTTGTCTCATATTTCCAGCTATCCAGCTCATTTAGAGATCTCAAACTGGATGTCCTGCAGCCACCAATATGTTCAAATCTGAACTCATTTTCTTTCCCTACAAATTATCCCCTCTTCTTAACTTCCCTATTACTGAGTAGAGTACCACTATTTTATCATCATTCAGGCTCAAAATCTATCATCCCAGGGGCTCGACACTAATCTAATTCATTCAAGGGATAGAAGGAGGTGATTGCCCTTAGATGGGTCAATATTCTGGTCACTGTTCTTACCTAAACAAGACAGATTCTTTGTTAAGTTTTTGCTTATTATCCTTAATCCATTCACCTAATAAAAAGTCTTTTTTGTTTTGGCCTGACCTATTTCACGTTTCCTAAAGGATTACTCAGGAGTCTTTAAAGGGCTCTAAAGAAAAATATTATTTCTTATTATTTCTAAAGAAATTTAAAAGGAGATTTAAAATATTTTAACATGTTGAATAGGTACTTCACCTTCATCTTGGTTCTACATTATCTGAAGAACTCTCTCAAGTTCTATGTCTTTTGGCAAGCCAGGCCAAGGGTTGGGTTCTTTGTCCTGTTCATTGTGTGGTCATCCTTTTCAAATAGTAAAAAACAAAAACAACCCAGAAGTGACTGAATGAGCCAGGAGTTTTAGGCCCCCAAGGCTAGAAATATCCATCTCATGATTACTCTTTGGTCACAAATACTCAGGCAAGAGACACAGAGCAGAAGAGAAGTCAAGTACCAAATGAGTGCTTGGGAAGACCAGAAGATACAGAGACAGATTAGATGGGGAGGAGAAGGAGATAGAGAAAGAGAGATACAGCCAGACAGGCAGGCAGGCAGGCAAACAGCCAGCCAACCAGAGAGATTGGGGAAGAGAGAGGTGGGAGACAGAGACAGAAACAGAAGAGGCAAGGAGAGTGAAAACTGTTTGTCCTTTTAAAATGTTGTAGCAGCATACCTTCCCCACTGTCAGACAGCTAGAAGGGAGTAGGGGTGGAAAACCAAGCACCACTCAGGGTTTGCTGCATTCTTACAAAGTGCCAAGCCTCTCAATACTGAGCCAAAACTCAGGTGGCCCACCAGGAACAAGTCAGGATCATACATAGGAATGAAAGGTAGAGCTCACCTGTTTGCTGCTATCACACTATGATTATAACTGGAGCACCAGTTCACGATGCCATGACTATACATGCTGAGTTTGAGAACAGGAACACTGCTGATACTCAAGCTAGCATGTACACAGATAATGAAAACACATTTCTGTAGTTGATCAATTAGAATGGGACTTAGGGGGCTGCTGAGCATTACTCTTTATTAGCATTAATCTGGTACCACCACCCTCTTCCCATTATACAAATGTCCCAGGAGAGTAAGGAAAACCTGAATCACAGAATTTCAGAGGTAGGAGCTGTCTTAGAGATCATCTATCCCAGCCTGTACCTGAGCAAGAGTCCTCACTACAATGCCCCCTGACAAGCAGTCATCCAATTTTGACATGAGCCTCCCTTTAGTGAGGGAATTTACTACCTCCTAAGATGCCTTATTTCACCTTAGGATAAGCTCTGAGTGTTAGGAAGTTTCCCTTACATCAAATCTAAATCTATCTCTCTCTGAAACTTTCATCCTTTTCTTTTAGTCCTGCCCTCTGGGTCCAAGCCTATGGAGATGAAGGTATTGCAGACCTCTGTTTAAAAGGCTCTAACCATGAGCTTACTCCTGTGGTCTAAAACAAGTATGGAAGAGACTCAGGCTTTATAGATTGAGTTCCTGTCTGAAGAATAGGGAATAACCCTTAGAACCAAGATAATGACTTACCAAAAGGTGGAGAATACCCTGGCCTAGAGAGGATAGTTGATGGTAATTTTTAAGTATGAGGTGTATAACAAAGACACCTCCCTCACAGCCCCTCATGATCCCAACATGTAGCAGGTTTAGGGGTCTGGGGCTTGACCACACTCATGAGCCACCAAACTTCTTCCTGTTATTTGAGTCACTACCATATATTTAATGTATTAATTGGGAGCTCTACAGTGATTTAGTGATATATTGGATAATTTATTTCCCATCAATAAATTTACAGTCTCTCCTCATTAACTTATTATCTTAAGTCCCTATTCTAATTGATCAAATATTAATTATTCAGTGATCTAAAAATATTTTCCTATTAGTAATTACTCTTATTCATCTATAACTAAATGACTCAATATATATAACTATTAATGAATGGAATCATAATAACTACTTTCCCATTAGTAACTACTTAAATGTCTACATTTAAATGACTAAATATATAACTATTGACAAACAGAATCTATAATAAGCATAAAGACACACATACCTATAGACTCTGACTAATATCACCACTTATGTTAAAATTATGTCTTGTTCTGTTTCCCCTGCCTATCATTCCACCCTTTCTAGTTAGTATATTAAGTTTGTAAGTAGCCAATCTAAAGTAACAATAACAAAATGTAAGATTGCAAAGGGGAACCTACAAGTTACTACAGATTGTTCCATAGATCAAAGCAAAATTTTCAAACTGTATGATATTAACTAAAAATCATATCCTGAGACTATGTGCTAAATCCAGGGAAGACACTAGGCTTTGATGCCTTGGCCTTTTGGTCCTATGATCTGTAAACCTTAGATAATCTCTAGACATATACAGTAAGACAACAGAACACCAGATGTTGCTGATAACTTTGATATGATGTGGGCATGTTAATGAACTAACTACAAAGTATCATGGATAAGAGTTAGTCTTCCAGCAAAACTTCATAAAAATGAGACCTCAGATTCCTGTTTCCTGAGTTCTCATCTATCTCTGTCTGGGTCCATGTTGCTGAGTGCTCCCAACTCCAATCCATGATGACAAGAGTAACTCTCTGTGCCCTCTTCTTCCCCATCCTCTTCACCAGGATGCCTGTCTTACTCTACTACCTCATCCCCATCCCTACTAGGGCTGCCACTGTACCCTCCATTTTTTTGCCCTTGCACCCTCTGTGCCTTACTAAAGTGTGATTGAACCTGTGGCCCGCAACACTCTTGAGTAGATCCTGTAGCAAATTAAAATGTAATTGGGATACATTTAACATAAGTAACATTTGGTTTTTTAAGTCAGTTTGTAGCCCATAGGGATCCTTCTGTATGGTTCAATATCTCCAATTTTTATTTGAGTTTAATACTACTAAGCCACACCATACTTAAGGGAAAAGTTCGTGATGGCCTCCCAAAGAGAAGAAAAGTATTTCCAACAAAAAGAATTCTCAGAGCTGTGAGTTAGTGTAACTTTTTCCTTCATTTGAATATAAGCTCCATGAGGGCAGGAACTGTCTTTTTTTTTTTGCTTGTATTCCCAGTGCTTAGCATAGTGATGCATAGTAATTGCTTAATAAATAAATCACTTAATAAATGTTTATTGTAGACCTGTTTACTTTTCACTAAAAGGCTATATAGCTGCCTCAGTACCCAGCCAAGGGAACAGAACTGGAAATCTCTTCAGATCCCAAGCCTAAGGTTACTATTTGTCAAGAGCTTAAGAATGCTTCATGTTGGTGGGAACTGTGAACTGATCCAGCCATTTTGGAGAGCAGTCTGGAATTATGCTCAAAGAGTTACAAAATTATGTAAACGTTTTGACCCAGCAATACCACTATTGGGTCTGTTTTCCAAGGTGATCAGGGAAGAAGGAAAAGAACTTATGTGTTCTAAAATATTTATAGTAGCTCTCTTTGTGGTGGCAAAGAACTGGAAATTGAGGGGATGCCCATCAGTTGGGGAATGGCTCTTTAAATTGTGGCATATGATTGTGATGGAATACTGCTGTGCTGTAATAAATGCTAAACAGGTTAATTTTAGAAAAACATGGAAAGATTTGCATGAAATAATGAAGAGTGAAATGAGCAGAACCAAGAGAACTGTTGTATACAGTAACAGCAATGTTGTTCAAAAAACAACAATATAAATACTCAAATCAACTACAAAGGACCCATGGAGGAAGACGTTATCCCAGAGGAAGAACTCTAGAGGAAGTATGCATACTATGGTATATAACAAGTAAATAATATTTTTAAAAATTTTAAGTGCTACATTGGTTCAAGAATGTCAGGGTTTTGTCTAACAGGAGAGAAGACAGGCATAGAACAGGAGTGATCCCTTCCAACAGTTAATGAACTATAGATTGTTCCCCAAAAAGACTCAGGTTTGTGGGGAGACACATTATGTGCTGATAATTATCACTTTGCCTTCTGTTGGTGAAAGTCTCAGGTTTAAGGGTTACTGGTAGCTCATCTTCTAAAAGGAATCCCCCCCTTCCACCTCACAGTGGGGCTTGTGCTGCACAGAATGAACATGTTGTGCCTGCCCTGCATGGGAGATGGGTTTTTAGATTCATCTGACCTTGAAGAGAGACTAAGATTTGCAGAAGCTACAGAAAGAAGACAGAGGCAATCTTCAATTGGAGGCATTTGGGGTCCACATTTTGTAGAAAAGAAGAGGGAGGAGAAAGGGGAAAAAAGTGGGAAAATATTTGGCTGTTTCCAAAACTATCACAAGTAACGCTCTGATGGATAATTTCCTAAAAATTTGTTGAAAGGATGATTAAACTACTGGCAATAATTTGTGAATAAGTGTGATCAGGTGGTGTTTGATAATGTGGCTTTTGCATATAAAAATGCAATTCTCTCCTGTTTCATTGGGATAAATACTAAGGAAACTATGTATTTTTGAGCATTTAGTTTATAAGTTTCAGGATGTTAAAACCAATTTATTCAAAATTTTCCACTAAGATCTCTATTTGTCCCTGTGTATTATTTATGTAAGCAGGGGCTTTATTTGCAATTGGGCCATGTACTATTGTATTTCTGCTTCAGGAAGTAACAATCACATTAAAAAATTGTGTTCTCTCCCACATAAAATAAACTGGACGTTTATATCTGTGTTGAAATTTATTTTATCTCTTCTATATTTATGCTGACTTAATGTTTAAATCTGTGGCTTGAATGACTTTAAGTAGCAGAAATACATACCTGGCAAATAATTTGGAGGCTCATATAAAACAAAACTTTCTAATACTTTCTAATTCATTCAATGCTTTTTTGGTAAGTAAAAGTTTATCTGACAATTTATTTTCTAGTTGTTCTTTGTTTTTATAAAAAGAATACATAAAAACTGGGGATTTACATTAAACTAAAATTTATTTGTTGAATGTAAAACTTAATGTTTTTTGGTACCATAAGAAGGCAGTACTGTGATTGCCAGATTCATTTCTCTAAAGACTTCTGTTGTAATTGGATTACTTACACAAGGTACTAACCTTGGTCCAAGTGTGAAAAGCATCATTGCCATTCCTTTTGTATCTAGTAAAGAATTACCACAACTAAAACAGCAGCAACAACAAACCCCTATAGGAAAAGAGTGAAAATGGGGCTGGGACTCTCCTACTCACCTGGTACCCTAGAGGTCACCCATCCTTTTTAACTGCCTGGTGCCTTATAAAAGTTTCTCTTGTGATTTCTTGAGACCCAGAGTATATTCCCTTGGGTGTTAAAAGATTTTCCAAAATAGTCATCTCAACAATGGCCTGACCACCTTAACTGTTTTAAACTTTGCTGCAAGTTGTAAGTATCATGGATCAGGTTGGTTGTTGAAAATCTTAGAATATCTAAGAAGAAACTGAATTCCTAGGCCCACATCAAGGGCCCAAAAGGTCTATTGAAAACCGTTCTATTTCCATTCTCAGGAGTCTCTCCAAGATTAGTGAAGCAAAGGTGAAATTTGTGAGGAACTAGTGTAAGAATTGTCCATACATGCTGTTGAATTGCAACATTTGGTTGGTTGAGAGACCTTGCCAGGTGTTTGTGGACAAGGTATAAATTCCAGGACCCAGACACATGGAAATATAAGGAAGATTGAGTCTCAGCTCCCTTGTAAGGCACCACTTGAATCTGTCATTCCAATGGATTTAATTATATATAGTACACACTAGATTACCCATTGTGAACACAACAGCCCTCCAGCTGTAATATGCCTACTTACTGACTCTTGAGTGATTACATATGGTTTAGTAGTTGGATCTGTAGTTTGATGGGACTTCAATTGGAAGACTGGGGTCAATGAGGTATGGGGGGAGATGTTAATGCAGTTCATGTGCATATAGACCCAACACTCATTTCTTTGTGACCCATTTATGTAAATGCTCACCAATCATCATCATCACTAGAATAAATGGCGCAATCAGGTGGACCCTCTCATTGGACTTATGGTGGCTATATCTGGAAGTCTTCAAGTTGTTCCATCAGTTCATGAAATGAAAAATTTGGAATATAAAATGTTGGATTCCTATGAACCCAAATCATGACCTCCCTCTCACTGCTCCTACAGATTGCCCAATCTGTTGACTACTATACCCAACTCATAGCACCCATGACTATCTGTCAAATGAACTAGCAGATCCCCTTTCCCATAAGTAAGATGCAATGCATGGGTATGTATTAAACTGTGTTGACCTTTTGGTCATATCTATGTGAAGGCAACAGAAGCCTCTATTATCAAAGGGTTGATGAAGTATATACTATCTACTGGAATTTTCTCTGGGCCTAGGCTTCATTCCTTCCTAGGCTAGACTGGGAGGAGCGCTCAGCAAGCAACACTAATTTTGGAAGTTATAGATGCTACCCCAGTTTGTGGAATGTTTCATTGAATGCCCTCCCTCATCCTTTGAACATGCAAATAAAAGGGCCTGTTGCCTCTGACTTTGACCTGTTGTCTAATTCTGTTTGTAAAGTACTGTCCCTTTGTTATATGGACAGTCTGGTTGCAGAAGAACATTTGTGTGTGGAATACTGATGAAATCAGTTTGAGAGAAACAGCTCCCCAGATAAAAAGTCTTGAAAAGAGCAACAAACTGTACTGAGGATTTGAAAGAAAACTATGTCTTCTAATAACTGTACTGAGAAGACCTTTGTGAAGGCAGAACACTAAAGTACTGCAGGACATTGTGGTCTAACAGCTCATTTCCATATGACTGTTTTTCAAAGTTTATAAATGAGAAACTGTAAATCAAAAAACTGTTTGTGTACTAATTAATGATTATAGGAGGAATGTGGGGCTTTTGAGTTTCATGGGGTCACTACTGATGAGGAAGCCTGATTCAAGGCCTTTGGAAACCACAGGAGGTAGGAAAGTACCAAGTGAAGAGAGATGCCAAAGAGGGAGCTGAGCACAGGAGGATGTGGGGACTTGTGGAAAAATCCTATAGAAGACAGACTACAGAGCTGATAGGAAACAGCTGGCAAGCAGGTTCTATAGCTGTTTTGCTGATTGGTAGAGACATTGCTTTGTTGATAGATGATTGGCTGGAGAAAGCAAAGTCAGCTGACTCTAGGCTCTGGCCTGTTAGAAGATTATTGGAAGATGGCTGAATCTTGCTGCTACAGTGGCTGGACTTAATGACTTTTAGAGCCAGCTAGGGCTTGAAAGGGGGGAAACCTTTCAAGGGTGCCTGTGTAGATCTTTACAATCCTTTGTAGCTAAAGATAGGGAAGAAAGAAATAAGAAAGAGAAAAGACAGATTTTATAGCCATTTTGAGCTGTGCTAATATATTTTGCTAAAACAACATATCACTTTCTCAGAACCTTGATAAAGGGAGAAGAGGGGAGTATGGGTAAGAAGTGCTTGAATTCTTAACCCTGTTCCAGTGTCCTGAGAGTACCAGGACAGCTAAAGATCTGACTAGGAACATAGAGCAGAAGGGTGGTTTTGCTCAGCACAAGATTTGTACAGCAGACTGTTCTCTAATGAGACCATCAAGGCCTACTGTCCAAAGCTGTGAATTACCCTAGGGCTATGGATTACCATACTCATGTTGTCTCCCTGATAGTATTCTGTGTGTGGGCCTAATCTCCCTTACGAACATTATATGGATTAGGGAATGACCCAAGTTTATGGGGAGAGTGTTATATGTTTTTTTTTTTTTTGGAGGGCAATTGGGGTTAAGTGACTTGCCCAAGGTCACATGGCTAGGTTTTTTTGTTTTTTGTTGGGGTTTTTTTTGGTGTTAAGTGTCTGAGGCCTGATCCGAACCCAGGTCCTCCTGACTCCAGGGCTGGTGCTCTATTCACTGTACCACCTAGCCACCCCGTTATATGCTTTTTGTTACTGGTTTTGCCTTCTGTTGAATAAATGTTGTTAATCTTGCTTTTGCTTTCACTTTTAGTAAATAGTTCATGTTTAGGAGTTAGTGACTGATTTTGTATAAATGGGAAGCACACAGCTGGTGGCTCAGGACCTTATAGTGGCAAATACTAGGAATGCATCTACCCTTTTTCCACTCCTCCCTGCACCCTACACACACTAGTTTTACCTCTTTAAGACCCTGAGAACGTTTCAGTTGTAGATATGATGCCGGTGACCAGCCTCCCTTCTTAGAATCCTGTTGCATCCCAAACCTACCATAGTGAGGGCAGGTAGAGGGTAAGTAATATGAAAGAGACAGAGACAGAGACAAAGGCAGAGACAGAGAAAAGAAGAAAAGACAGAAAAGAGAGAGAAGAGGCGAGAAAGACAGAGATAGAAAGAGATGGGGTTTGAGTGCCATGTGTGAAATGTTTTAGTAACAGCAAAGGATCCAGTAAGGAATCCTTTGCAGAGAGATGATCATTGAGTCTCTTGAGAGTAGGTAAAAGCTTCCTTTCATTCTATTTACCTTAATGTCTTCTAGAGTCTAGTCCCTGGATTACTGTTTCTGTACTTCTGCCTTTCGTCTCATTCCTAGGCACTTGCTACAGGTTGTTTCTCATGCCTAGAATATCTATGTTAGCTATTGTTAGCTAGAATGGACTCTGCATTTTAAAATCTCTTCACTAAAGGTTTAACCCAGCTCAGGTGCTACTTATTTTTTAATCCTCCCAGCTGAATGTGTGCTCTGCCTGGAGTATTTTCTCTGGATCTATACATCACCTCTATTATATTCTACGTTGTATTATATTTATCTGCATAAGTGGTGGTGGATCTCTCCCCCATACCCTATAGACTATAAGTTCCTTGAAAACAAGTATTTGACTAAGTCTAACACTTGTTTCTGTTTAAAAAAAATCTACAAGACATAGAAATGGACGGACCTTTCCTTAATATAATAATAATAACTCACATTTATATAGCACTCACTATGTGCCAGATGCATTACAATTACCATCTCATTTGAGCCTCACAACAACCCTGGGAGGTAGGGGCTATTATTATCCCCATTTTTCAATTGAGGAAACTGAGGCAAACAGAGGTTAAATGATTTGCTTAGGGTCATGAAACTAGTAAGTATTTGAGGTTATATTTGAACTCAGGTCTGTTGTGCCCCCTGGCTACCCCTGTAAATTATTCCAATCCAAATCCAAGAGCAAGCACTGTTTGTAATGGAGAAAAGTTAAAGGTCTTTCTAAATAAGATCAGGCATGAAGACGTCCATTATAACTATTACCATTTAACATGATACTTGAAATGCCAGGTTAATTAATAAGACAAGAAAGAAATATTGGAGATATAAGCATAAGCAAAATGGGAACAAAACTATTGATTTTTAGAGGTGATATGAGGATTTACTTAGGAGACTCTAATGAGTCAAAATTAATTGAAATAATAAATTCAGTAAATTCCTGATTTAGTCACTGTGGAAAAGTACTTGTATTTTATATTCTTTATAATTCTTTAATCATGTGTTTTTAAACTTTAGTTATTAAATTAGTTTTAGGTGGCTTTTCATAAATATGTTTCAGTTACTCTTTTCCTTCTTTTTTCTTTCTCTTTTTTAGCAATCCTATCCCTGGCTCCCCACTTCTCCCTCATTTCTACCCCACAGTGAAAAAAAATTAAAACAAAATCTTTGTAACCTTTGTAGATTTAAATTCCCACATTAGCTGTACCTGAAAACATATGTGAAGTTCCTTTTGCCACATGTATATCCTACATACTTGCCTCATTATCATTGTATTTTATGTTGGGGATGGTGTGTATATTTGTGGGAGAATGTACCCTGTGGGCTGCTGGCTGACTTTCTTGCAGTTCTGGGATGGAAGAAGTCACTGCAGTTTCTCATAAAGTCACCTAGCTACTCATTGTAGAACACGTGTTTACTTAAGATCATGAAAGAATCAGTACAAAAGAAACAGAGGTATTATGTGTTCATGGATCCATAGGGGCTGTAGGGGGGAATGCAACCTGCTATACCTACTCTACTTGGTAACACAGTCACCCCATTCACTCAAAGCCACCAAGGAAAATAGTGAGAGATAATCAGTAATATCCCATTTGTATCCACACTGTATTCTAGCTTAGCAACCGCTGGGTCATCCTTTCTTCCCCTGCTACCAGTTTAAAGATTTCTCTTTTATTTTTTTCTATTTTTGTCATCTCACAGTAGAGCCCCTGGGGCATCATAGTTACTTGGGCTTGAAACTAAATGAGTATCTGTACACACTCAAAGGACTGTCCTCCCTTTCTCCCCCTCCATTGGCCGTTCCACCCCATTACATTTTCAAAGTGCTTTGCAATGGATCTGTGAAAACCTAATTCCCTTATATTTAAATATTTATTTTGTCTTTGTAAACACTATTAACTACAGGCTTTGCTATTTTGGTTGTACTTATTGAAAATACAATGATAATTGAGGGGTAACATGCCCAGAGGAGAGAGAGATCCATCTCACACTGATGTGCTTTGTGAGTACTGTCCCTGGCTGAGGGCTTGAGGCTAAAAAAGGAGAGAGATTTACAGATCCTTCACTTCAGCTTCCCAGAATAGAAGAGCATTTCCATCAAGAAATCCATAGAGTCAATGAACCAATAAGAGTATGAAAGGGGGGCAGATAAGTGTGGTTGCATAACACTGTTCAAAACACCCCACTACCATTTCTAAAAGTAGGAACTCATCTAGAAATTAGATGTTCGGTTTTTTTTTTTCTATCTGGGAAATAGGGGCTATGATTAGCTCCATTTTACAGATGAAGAAACTAAGGCAAATGGGGTTGAGTCACTTGCCCAGGGTCACACAGTTAATAAAGCGAGGCCAGATTTGGATTTAGATTTTCCTAGATTCCAGTACTTTATCCACTGTGACTCCTAGCTACCTAAAAACAGTCCCTTGGGCAAACAACTCTATGGTTTATGCAGGGAAGAAACAAGGTACAGAGCCAGACCTCCAGACACCTGAGGAGCCTTGTGATTGACTGAGGAAGGTGATGGTGGGCAAAGCCAGGCAGAAAGCAATGAGTAAAACCATGGAGAAAACCAAGAAAGCGTCCACGTCTGCTGTACAGAAAAGCATGTTTAGTGATTGGGCATGTTCCAGTTGAGAAGTGATAAAAAGCTATTTGCTACCTGTGACTTTTGTTTGCGCAGGTGTCCTGGATCTATGATACTAGAAATAGGCAGGGTTGCTAAGCGATGGATCAAGCAAGAATTATTACATGCTGTTCTGTGCCAGGGGGTCCACTGTGCTGGATATTGTGGGTACAAAGACAAAAATTAAAAGGTCCCTTCCCGTCTTACATCCTATAGAAAGAAACAGCATGCATGAAGGCAATATTAAAAATTCACATAAGGTGATTTTGGGGTTCAGGGAAGTCCCAAAAGCTGAAGTGATCAGAAAAGGCTGTATGTAAGAGGTGGTCTATAAACTGAGTTTAGAAGGAACCTGGGGCCTCGAAGAGGTGGAAGTGAGGAAGGGAGAAAGGGAGAAAGGGAGGAGTGCTTTCTGGGCATGGGAGACAACCTGGGAAAAGGCTCTTGTCTTCTGCTGAACAAACTTCTCTGGATCGAATGCCATGTAGCTTCCCTAAGGAGAGAGAGATGTAGAGTAACTAGAGATAAAGAAACTCTGAACGTCTTTCCCAAGTATCCCAAACTGAGTGGGTTAGCTCAAGTGGAAGGGAGGCTGAAGCATTAACAATGGGTCTGTGTCTGCAGAGACAACCTACCAAAGGGCAGTTAAGTGTTGCTGTATCAGTTCTCTGGCCCTGTGAGAGCTGTGAGCCTCTTAGCAGAAAGGGATCCCTGGGAAACATCCACCCTACCCCCACATCCACAAACCACATGTAGGGTTC
The DNA here is from genome assembly GCA_011680675.1 of Gymnobelideus leadbeateri. Lineage (NCBI taxonomy): Eukaryota > Metazoa > Chordata > Mammalia > Diprotodontia > Petauridae > Gymnobelideus > Gymnobelideus leadbeateri. The sequence continues at coordinate 390,357 of WOXC01012315.1, forward strand.
ACGTGGAGATGTGGGAAGGGGTCTGGAGAACATGTACCTTCCCCAGCTCTACAACAGGATCAGGACAGACTTAGGGACAACCTTTAGCCAAGCTGGGGAGAAGAAGGGTTACATGGACGATAGCTGGAAACCTTCTTTGTTGAGTCTGCAATCCATCTCAGCTGCCATAAGTGCTCAGATCTGACCACTCCAGCTTAAGGAAGTCAACAACTGTTATCCACGGTGGGCTTCTTCCTTAACATGTGAGGCCATAGCCTGTAGGCCAAAATGGAATCTTTCTTTTTCCAGGGAGGAGGGAGTGGAATTTTCAAGAACACTTGGCCTGAGTCCCTAGAAAATTCTTTCTGCTCTATCCCCAGCAATCAGAGGCTTACTTAGTATTCTGAATTTCCCTTCTGGAATCTCTCTGAAGAAGGAGGGTCAGAAATATGTCCTAGCTCTCATGCCTGTTCTCTCTTTTATTAAGTGTGAATGGGTTTTCTCTGCTGGTATTGTTGTGGCTGTTTGTCCTTCATTTTGGAGGAAGACCCTGACATCAGGAAGGTGATGCCATGACTTGAAGTGAATTAGATTTAAGTGAGGGAGGGCTATCAGTGTCATCAATCTCACTTTCTCCTCTGGAGTCATCTGGATCCAGTGGCAAGGTATAGATAAGGACAATTGGAATTAGCCCAGATGATGTGGGAGACCTTTTTTGCCTTTGTAAGGTAAGGTCTTTTTAACTTCTCACTTTGACTGAACCAAGGCTAGGTAAGACTGATTAAGGCTAGGTAAGAAATGAGCCAAGGAATGGCTTCTTTTAGCTAATTAAAAAAATCAGTCTGGGAGAAGAAGAGTATCAGGGTTTCTGGGAGGAAAAGGAAGCGGGGGAGGGGAGAGGGAAAAGGAAAGGGAAGAAGGAAGGAACTGCCTTGCTCAGCTGGAACTGGCCAGTTGGGTCCCCAGTGGGGCAGCTTGAACTAATCACAAGTTGTTGTTTGTCCTGACATCAAGAAGGTGATGCCATGATTTGTAAGTGAATTGGACTTAAAGGAGAGAGGGCTGTGCAAAGTCACCAGCCTCACCTTCTCCTTTGAAGCCATCTGGGTCCAGTGGCAAGATAAAGATCAGGATGACTGAAGATGGTCCCAGTTTTCCTTGATGGAACTAGAAAGGCAGCTGTCCATTAGCTGGATAGATTGACTATGTCCCATCTTGTATATAAAAACCCAAACCTATCAGTGCTGAGGTCAAGTGAGGCAGCTGGGGTACATTTGAGGCAGGGAGTGGTGAGAAGACACCATGAAAAGAGAAATGACATGGGGGACCAACTGTGGTTTTCACTAATATACATGAGACTGTGCTAGCCAGTGATTGTTTTGGGTCTCTCTTCTCTGGGGAAGGGAGTCAGAGGGCAATCAGTGGGCATAAACTTCAGGATCTCAGGGACATCTTTGGTTTGGTAATATGGATGATGCATCTGAAAAGCATCCCTGCGAATTTGCCAAGGATGACGAATTTTTACAAGCAGGGCATGAGAGTAATGGAGGAGTCTCCAACAGGGACCCAGACATCAGAGCATGCAGAATTTGCCTTGCCCAATAACCTGAACCTGACCTCAATGAGACTGCTTCAGAGCCCCTCCACTGAGAGAGTGCACAAGTACCCTGTGACTGTTTCCTATTTATTGTGTAGCTATGAAAAGCCTTGTCTGCTGCTGCTGAACCAGAAGAATCCATGATATAGGGAACCAAGAACCAAAGAAGGCAAGAATTCCACCACCTAACTTGCTTAACTTGCAATCAATGTGACCCCACCTCCCACCAAATTTTTGTTAGTAAGGCTGCACTAACTGACTCTACCCCACAAGCTTGAAATAGAATGCAACCCCCGCCTTGACTCTCCTCCTTCTTTCCAGTGCTTGGAGATCCAATTTCTAAACTGGAGAAATTTGCTAAGGCCTCCATAGCCAGCATTGCAGCAGAGATCTGCATGAGAATGGAGGAGCAGAGGAACAGGGCATACACCCCACACCCCAGTGCCATGGAGATCCAAACACTAAACAGTAGAAACTTGCCTAGGCTACAAGAGCAATGGCATGGCAGCACTCTGTATTCATGGGCCAGAGAAGTGAAAAACAGAGGGAAGGGGGCAGGACACTTCCTGTTGGGAGGGGGTGGTACTGGACTAAGCCTGAAGGAGCATTTTGCTGGGGTCCATTCTATCCCCTCTGACATCACTTCAGTTCAGGCCACATCAGCTAGGCTGATGAACTATAAATTGTCCAGTGCGGGAGGAAGAAAACCAATTTATATATAATAGAGAACATAAGTTTTATGTGCAGTGCCCTTATGCATACTATGTATATGAAAATGCCTATTTTATTTGAGTTTTGTCAAATTCAGAATAACAAGAAAGAAAGAGAGAAAGAGAGAGAGAGAGAGAGAAAGAAGAGAAAGAAAGAAAGAAAGAAAGAAAGAAAGAAAGAAAGAAAGAAAGAAAGAAAGAAAGAAGAAGGAAGGAAGAAAGGAAGGATGAATTTAACCATCAGGCCAGTGCAAAAATAAAAACAAACAATAAGAATAACAACACTTTATTTGCAGCACTAAATATTGTGGACTAAGCCTAAATCTGGTTTCTTCAATCTAATTCAAAGTCTTTTCTGTTCAAGATCTTTCTCCTCAAACTTTTAAAAAATGTAGCAGACAGGGAAATTTCAGCCAATGTTTGCCTGAATGGAAGTGAAGAGGGTTACCCACTAAAAGGGTTAGGGGTTGCTCTGGAGACCCCAAAATACCAACACGATGGGTCCTGCTGAATGAATTCGACTTGGGTCTTCTCAGCCAAAGAAAAGTAAAATTTATTTTAAATTCCCTTGCATTAGACAGAGTAAGACTGAGCTAAGGCATTCTATGGCGCTCTCACACCACATAGTGTGAGATGGGGTCATGTACAGAAGAAGGTTGTGGGAGGAATCTAGGGGTGGTCTAGAGGAGGAGTTTGGGGAGGGTCTTCAGGAGGAGTTAATGAGGTCAATGAGTGATTAATGGTGGGAAGTACCTGGAGGCTACAGACAAAGGTGGCCTAGGCCAGTTCTAGGGTGTAATGATATTATGATCAGGCTCAAGGGTGGGAAGTAGATGAACAATGGAGGGAGGGCTAGGCTAGTAACTAGGCTAGTAGTTAGCAGTTAGTAACTAGGCTAGAGGTCAGGCCCAGAGACAATGTAAGGCTTCTGGACTCATGCAAAGGCCCCATCAAATGAGACAATTTAATCAAGAATGCAAGGGAGGTTCCCAGAGCCTGTACCTCATCAGAAGCAGGCAACCTAGTTCCACAAATCTGTCCCTAAAAAAGGAAAGACTTTACTGGACTAAATCCCAATGAGAAACTACAGTAAATGGCTTTTCTTCCATCTCAGAGCTGTACAAAAAGGCAGTTAGAAGCACAAAGACAATAGGAAAGAGCATTATGCTCATGCAGGCCAAAAAGAAGGAAGCATTCCAGTATGACCCTGTGTCAAAGAAAAAATATTAATATTGTATTCTGCGTTTTAGACACGAGTCTTCTAGAAATTTTTTAAATTAACTCAACATTAATAAAAATCCAAGCGTTTCTTACATGAGTGAGAAATGTCCAAACTGACATACAGTAGTTCCCCTTATAACCTTGGACATCTGTCTGTCAGTTTAAGGTAACATTTTTAGGAAACTTGTACAAGAAAATGTCATAGTATGTTTTGGTTTAACATTCTACTCCATCTCATAGCTTCTCTCAAAACTATTCAATTACTTCCTTGACTGAATCTCTAGAAGTTTTATAATGAAGAATGCTACCCACCCCAGACAGAAAGGTGATGGACTCGAGGTGTAGAAAGAAACATACATTTTTAGATATAGTCACCATGTAGATTTTTTTGGTTTTTTAACTATACCAATTTGTTACAAGGCTTTTCTTTTTTCTTCTATTTTTAATTGGTGGAGAGTTTGAGGAGGAAAGGAAGTATCTAGGGCATCTAGGTGTCAGAAGTACTTCAGACACTTTCTAGCTATGAGACCCTGGGCAAGTCACTTTTCTTTGTTTGCCTCAATTTCCTCAGCTGTAGAATGACTTGAAGAAGGAAATGGCAAACCATTCCAGTATCTTTGCTAAGAAAACCCCAATGGAGTCATGAAGAGTCAGACACGACTGAACAAAAAAGTGGGTTATTAATAGTAATGCCAAAAAGGGCTGTCATTGAAGCTATTTTTAAATGTATAGAAAAAAACGGAAGGAAGTTCAGAAGGAAGTACATATAAGCAGTACAGTTTTGAAAGCAACATATTGGTTTTATTATATACTTTTTAAAAAAGGAAGTAGTATGAAATGGAGATTTATGATTTCATATACAATCTTCTTTTTGTATTTCTCTGTATACATGGTAACACTGGTTTTTGGTGTTTAAGTTGAGGTTTAAAAAATTAAAATAAAATGCAACAGGCCTTCATGAACTATAAAAATCCAATTAAAACTATTTTAATAGTTGAAGTTGAAAAGTATATAATGTAAGAATTTTTTTAAAGGATAAAAATAATCTCCCCTTCCACAGTCACTAAATTAAGAATTGAAGGATTTGACTGGCAGGCAGCTAGGGTTTAGGAAAAGACTCCCTTCTTTTCAACTTTCTCAGACCCAAACTAATCCTTTTATAATTCAGAAGATTAGATGTTTAAAGTACCAAGTTGAGGTGCACTAAAGAGAACCCCTTGTGGCTACTACAAATGGAATAGCTCCACCTACCCCCCAGGAAGCAGAAGCTCTCCCACCTAAGGCCTAAGGGGGACCTCTAAGGGAAGAGAAATAGTTTCCTTAGTTAGACAGCCCTAACTCCCAAGGATTTAGCTTTTTAAAACCCCTGAGGACAAGGGTAATCTGTTTGCTGAGGCAATCACTTTGTTCCCTTCTGTCTCAATTAGGAATCTGTTGAAATGTTGTAAAAAGATTGTCTAGTGGAACCTCAATTTTACTGTTTAATACCTTGTACCACATCCCCTCAGACTCAATGGACTCTGCTTAGAACCCTTATCCCAAGATAAGGGATAGCAATGCTCCCCCAAACTCTTAGTCCTATTTCCAGCCCAGTTCCACCTCACTCCATCTCTAATATTAAGGAGATCAACTTCTGTGGAGATACAGCCTGGGATGGAATGGAATATTCTTGCCACCAAAGTCCTCGACATTGTCCAATGGTTCAACATCAGGCATGGATGTGGCTTTGTTAGTACAAATAACATTAAAGTAGATGCATTATTATATATTTTGCTGCTATGCCTAAGGATCATGGGGGCTTTAAATCTGACTAGAGTTGAAATTTCCTATAATATGCTGTTAGAACTTAGGTTTCCAGAGAACAAGGACTGTCTTGCTGTTTTATTTATATTCCCGATGCTTAGCAGAACAGTGTTTTACATGGAATAAGTACTTTTTTCATTCATTCACATTAAAGTTTTATCATCTATGATTAAATCCTGTTGAGAGAGATGAGAATTATACACCCCTCTCCGGTATACACAAACACTGATGTTTGTACTATTGTAGAAATCTATCAGTATTTGTTATTGTATTGATTTTATGCATTTTTCTTTATGGACCAGCCTTTGCTACTATGACATCTACATGTAATATGTCCTGAGTGTGATTTAGATTTGTGGTCACTAGAGAGCTTTCCAGACTTTGAGACTATAGAAAAAATATGCTTGAACATATCCCAGTTGATTTGATGGAAAATGTAAAATGTTTAATTGGAAGGGGGTGAGACTCAGAGTATAAGGGTTTTTCCTTGACCTAATCACAGAAAAGGAACTTTATAAAGCAATATTAATCTAATTATAAAATTGTGATCATGTCAAATGATCACTTCATGAGGTACAAATGTGTTCCTTTAGTGAATCCCACACCCTAAGGATGAATTTGTCCTTCATTCTTGAAGACCATGACATCAGGAAGATCATGCCATGACTTGCAAGTGAATTGGATTTAAGTGAGGTAGGGCTGTCCAAGGTCACCAGCCTCACTTTCTCCTCTGGAATCATCGAGTAGGTCAGGAAGGTTGGAGATGGCCCTCAATCATTCGGTTTAATGAATTCAAGAAAAACTTTGTAGAGAAGACCCAAGATCTTGAGAAAAAACAAAGAAGCCACATGCAACTAGAGAAAGCACAGCTCTAAAAACAGAGCCAAGACAACCACCGCAAAGAGAATGAGCAGAACTATGGAAGGCTGAGGTTCCTTGCACAGACAGGGCACGTGGTGTGCTCTGGCAGAAGTTTAGTTGTGCTAAGGAAGCTCAAGACTACCAAGTTTGTGGCAGCTATCGTGGATTTCCCTTCTCTCTTGGAAGCCCAAAGCCTTTCCTTATGCCAGGGGAAAGTGTATATATATATATATATACATACATATATACATATATATGTTTTTATAGAGTTTGTAATCTGTATGTACTTATTTAACAATTTTTTTCGTTTTAAAAAGAGGTAAGCACTCCCAGAGAAGAGGGACAGATAGAGTTAACCTTGAGATGTTTTGTCAGGTGCTCTCTTTGGCTGGGAGAATCAGTTTTAAAAGATTGTATTACAGAGAGAAGGAGGAAGAGGAAAAGGAGGAGGACCAGGAGGAGGAGGAGGAAAATCCATACTAACAGCAACATAGCTTCAAAGGTTACAGAGGGATGAGTTGCAAGCTACCACAAAGAGAGGAAGAGGCCAAAAGAAAACAAAATCCACATATGCTATTAAATTATCACCCAAAATGAAAATAAGTGAAAACAAAACAAGCATGCTCAACCACTGGCTCATAAAGCAGCTGTGAGGTAGGTAAGAGAACAGTGATTAAACAGTGTGATGGATCCTTCCCAGTCCAATGGCCTGGATATTTTCTGGTAAAACTTACCCTAAAGTAGCATGAAAAGAATACCAATGCTTAAGATGTCATAACTTTTTCAAAATATTGGTTAGTTTTCCTCAACTGTTTTTCTACCCTATTTTAATCTTTGTTATGGGGGGGGGTATATAGATGATTTTTAAAAGATATCAATACAAATTTTTTGTAGAAAAAGTTAAAGAGAACAGTAAACAGACTCTGCAGCGGCTCCCTAGAAGGAGAAGAGAGTAAACTTTGGCGAGTCTGGTTTCAGAGGAAAAGAGGAGGCACCTAGTGGGGGAAGCAAAGACAATGCAACAGGCCTTCTCTCAAAGAAGTCCTAATGGATGCACAAAGCTTGATTGGACACAGTTATGATTTGGGCGAGTGGAGGAGGAGCAGCATTCTTACCCTCCTCTGCAACTCATCCCCACCCCTCACTCCACATACCCGAGGGCTCACCAGTGTTTATCTTGAGTCCTGGAGACTTTGACCGGAGGCTAAGCCTATTTCTTCCTTAAGGAAGGGGAAAACATCTCCCTCAAGATGATTACATCAAATGAAAAATGGTATCTACCCCCCAGTGAGAGACCTGGTGAACTCTGAATGCAGATTGAAGCCTAATGTTTTTAGTTTATTTTTCTTGGGTTGGTGTGTGTGTGTGTGTGTGTGTGTGTGTGTGTGTGTGTGTTATCTTTTGCAAGACAGCTAATATGGAAATATGTTTTGCATCATTTCACATGTATAAGTGACATCAAATTGCTTGCTTTCTCAAGGAGGGGGAGAGAGAGAGATTTCGAAACTCAAAATGTTAAAAAATGAATGTTAAAATTATTTTACACATAATTGGGAAATATTTAATAAAATTAATTTTTTTTGAAAAGATAATTACATCAGAAAAAGTACAGGCACCCTGAGGATCGTGGTGAGAAGCCCTGGAGGAACATTGACAATGCAATGGGAAGAAAGTACAATCAGTATCCCGTATTTGAGGCAAGAAGGCTGCCCACGGTCCCTCCCGTGGTCCCCAAACCAAGGGCTTCATCCATGACGCCACAGGAGAACTGTTACGGAAAGCAGTCTGGAACCATGACCCCAAAGTCAGTAAACTGCATATCCTTCGACCTAGAGAGATATAACTAATAGGGCTATATCCGAAAGATATAAAAGAGTGGAAAGAACTCATTTACAAAAATAATTAGAACACTTTATTGTAATACACAAGGTTACAGATTAGATGAATACGACCCAAGGTTGCACCTTGTGGGTCCCCACTCCTAAAACTCTGCCTTGTTAATCCAGACGGATGAGTGTCTCTTTAGTAGTTTAATGAAGCACAATTAGTTCAAAGCAAAGGCAAAATTAGAGCAGTAACTCTAAAACACTTCTATCCTCCAGAGTTGGAAAAACAGGCACCAACTTGAGTAATCTTAATAATGAGGTACACACATAGTGAAGCCCCAAAGGAATAAATGAAAACTATTTCCTAAGCTCCTGCTATGTGTCTGGGGATAAAAATGCAAGCTACATACGTCCCGTCTTCTCAGTTTGTATCCCTTCCTGGCCATAACGCATTCCTTTTTACAGACGTCCTTATGCCATTTCCGACAGCTGCCTCCTCTAGCCTTCCAGTCCAGCCTTCCGGCCTTGGCCTGAAATGAAAACGTCCCGTGATGGGTTTGGCTGCTCGCATCACCCTTTCTCGGCCCTGCATTCTCTGGCCAAGGTCTTTCTGGCCCCCCCCATCTACACCAGAAACCTTCGTCCTCTCGCGCTGGCTTACCGGGAAACCATTGCCAGAAGCGCTTTAGAGAACGAGACTATGCCTAGGGAACCAGGCTATGCAAGGAAACCAACGGTTCCTGAACTGGGCTCAAATTGCCCTCTCCACCTCGGTGGCCCTCTCCAATCCCCCAGTCCCGGTAGTCTAAAACTCCAGAAGAATGACTTCTCCGTCTCCTTTTCTCTACTTTCACTTTTGTATCTGCGTAAATGAGCGAAGCTGGGTTAGGGTTTGTAGGAGGCTGCTTCAACCAAAGCAACTAAAAACAGACAATTCCCTGACCGGGAATCGAACCCGGGCCGCGGCGGTGAAAGCGCCGAATCCTAGCCACTAGACCACCAGGGAGTTGGCCAGAGGATCTTGTTTAATCTATTTGATTTTGTTTACGTTCTTTTTTTCTTGTTTTCTAAGCCAAACTGAGTGATTGAGCGATGCAGTCGGGCAGAGCACACACCGCTTGGCCCTGACGGATGTCTACTTCATCAAAGAAAAAAAAAAGAGAGAGAGAGAAATGTGCATTTCTTGGTTTCTTCTCGGACTGAAGACGAGTCACCGCAGGGGTTTAACATTCGCTTCCTTTTTGTGTTCTTGTTGACCTTTCTGTAGTCCCTGCGTCTACACTGATTCTCTGGTCCTGCCCTTTGAATCTGTTCATACAACTCTTCCCTTGTTTCTCAGGGATTCTGCCTGCTGCTCGTTTTTTACGGCCATCACGGCACTCTGTTTAATTCGCTTACACCATCATCTGTCCGGCCATTTCCCAAACGACAGACAAGGGACCCCCTTCTCCCTTTGCTGTTGTCCCTACATCCATTCACCCCGTCCCAGACAAGCGAGGAATACTGTGGTCTCTGAGTAGAGGGACTTTCTCAGTGGCCATCATCTCCTTGGGATACATGCCAATCAGAGGCATCATCACAGACTTGGGGAGTTTTCTCTACTAACTCCAAAGGGTTTTCCTGAAAGGTGGGACCGAGTCTCCGCTGCACCAACAATGTAAGCCAGGAAGACGCCTCAGACGGGGGTGCTCCTTCTTCCTTGCCCAGTTTCCTAGGAAGTTCAGCCGGCTTGTTTAAATCTGCCTTTCTCCTCTCAAGGCTGAGCTGGACTGTTTCTATGGCTGCTAGAATTGGGAATTGCTACTTGCTTGAGTGGCCCAAGAAAGTAGCAGGGAATACATGAAACCTGGATGGTGTTTATCTTTTTTTTTGTTGTAGAGACTACAGAAAGAAAAAGGACTTCCCTGACCGGGAATCGAACCCGGGCCGCGGCGGTGAAAGCGCCGAATCCTAGCCACTAGACCACCAGGGAGCTCACAGGCATGCTTTCACTTCAGCTCTCTCACGGCTCTCTATGTCTAGCACTATTGCTTTCAGTTTTCCCGGGGCTTTCTAATAATGTCATTATCTATTCTATCTCGGTAGCTCTCTGAAGACTACCAAACCCCTGGAAAATAGAGGCAGGTAAGGACTTCCGCCTCTCCCAGAGATGTGTCTGCAGGAAGCAAAGTCTGCAGGGCTGCGGCAACAGATTTGCTCCCCCGGTTGCTCAGGCTTCCCGGGGACCTGAGCTCCGACGTGCAATGTTGAGAGGGTGCAGAGCTCTAGGCCTCCCAGCCCATTAGTGACCCGCTTCCCAGCCCACTGCTGTCTCTTCCCTTGCGCTGGCTTCTCCTTCTCTCTGCGCCCACACCTGCTGAACCGTCCCAAGAACAGCTGCTTCTCCATCCTATTGGCTTCGAAGTCCCCAGAAGAAACCAAAGCAGCTTCCGGCAGTTCCCACCAGCTGGGCCTGTGGGCTGTGGCCCCCTGCCACTGGGGCCACCCGGAATGAAGGGGTTCTAGGCTCCCAGTTATACATAGTCCTCCCAGATAGAATTCATCCAGGATATAAGCTCAGAATACATTAAACTGGTCTTTCCCTAAGGGCTATTTTAATGTACAGGGTGTCTTGAATAGTTAAGCTTTAATAACTTAAATTTTCACTAAGGCTTTTGGGATACCCCGTGTATCTGGGTTTAGGACAGTAGATTCCGATAAATGGGTACATCCGGCTTTGGATGAGATATGGGAGGAAAGGAAGTATGTCCAGGGTGGGGTGTTGACCAGGAGTTAGACTGACATTGAAATCACCTAGTCTCAACAGTTGAATGGAACTCTTGGTCAAGGATTTAGCCAGTCTTACCTGAGCATCTGTTCATAACATTCCCCTTACCTGAGCATGTTCATAACATTCCACAGAAGGCATGTGACTTCAAGTGAGAGGACCCTACTACTATCTGAAACAACTCATTCCATTTTTGAAAAATTCTCATTATTAAGAACTTTTCCTTTATAATGAGAGAATGTATTCTGCATCTTGTATCCATTACTACTTCCTTCTGGGGTCAAATAGAGAAGTTCCAATAATTCATCTTCTCAAATGACAGTCTTTCAGACACTCAAAGAAAGCTGTCCCATTTCCCTTACTCTTCCCTTCTCTTACCCCTTCTCCAGGTGAAAATCCCCAGTTTTTCCATCAAATTTCATATGACAAGGTTTTGAGTTCTGTTCTCTTTTCTGGGAGGGGACAAATTCCAGGTTGACAATGATTTCCCTAAAACATGAAGCCAAAAACTGATCCAATATACTGTTACAGGTTGAAAAACAGTGAAACTCTTATTTCCTTTGATTTAGGCACTAAATTTCACCATGAAGAGTATGAGAGGTGGTGGTGCACAGTGGTCTGATCACTGGCCTCTAGAGATACCTAGATTTTGCATCCCAGCTCCAATACTGAATGTCCATGAACAAGTCACTTGATCTTTTCATTTTAAGGGCTGAATTAAAGGGCTTCTATGCTCTCTTCCCCCTCTTAGATTTATATGATTTTTATGATGCTTCCTAAGAGTGTATTAGGGGTTTTTTGGCCACTATGTTACAGTAATGACTCCAATAGAGTTTGCAGTCAAATAAAACTAGTGGGCCTTTTTTTTCCCCACATGCATCATTTGTCCATTTTCCCTCATCATATATTTCTTTGGTTAGTTATTTGAACTTAAATGTAGGCCTTTATATTTATCCCTATCATTTCACCGCAGTTAAGATTGAGCTTCATTCTAGCTTCTTGAGATCTCTGGCTCCTGATGCTGGTTATATAGCATATCGGCTATCCCTTCTAGCTTCATGTGATTCAGAAATTTGATAAGTATCTCACTAATGTCTTCACCAAAGTCATCAATTTTTGTTTTTAAAAAGGACCAAGGCTCCATCACAGAAGCATCCACTCAGCACCATACTTCAGGCTGAAGGAGGAGGGAGTTCTAAACCTCTGTCCCCCAAATTCTGCTACATCTCCTTTGTAGGGACTCTGGGCATGAAGCCTGGAAATACTAAGTCAGAACTCAGAGAGCTGCTTCTTCATCTTCTTCCTTACTTTTTCTTTTCTTGTTCTTGTTCTTCTTATTACTCTTCCTCCTCCTCTTTCCTGTTCTCTTTGTTCCTTACCCTTGTTCTTGTCCTCCACGCTCAGAAGCAGGCAGCATTCACCCCATTCAGGAGTGCTAGAACAGGTGTAGCCCCTCATGCCTGTTCCAGACATTGAGGTTGCTATTATAAGCAGACCAAAGAAGCATTGAAAACTATTGGAAAAATATCCTAGAATGGGAAGCGACCAAGGGGTACACCTGGAGGAAGAGAGTAACCAAATAACAAATCCACATAGAGGGGAGTAAGGAGATATGGGGGGCAGAATGTCTTAACCACAAAGATTATGAGAATACCTAGCAAAATGAAGCAAGAATACAAAAATGGAATAGCTTGAGAATGGCAGGAAGTGAGACCCTCACACAGAAACTTGGAAATCTTCCCCAAGAACTGAATACCCTAAAAATGTGATTGAGTCAAAAAGACAAAAAACTCAGTGAGACAACAAGAAATAGGAAAACAAAATAGAAAAATTGAAAACCAAGAAAATATAAGAAATAAAATATTGAAAACAACTGGCCTGAAAATTGACCAAGGAGAGACAATTTAAGAATTACTATCTGAAAATCACAACAGCAACAATAACAAAAACTTTGGAAATGGTATTTTAAGAAACCAAAAATAAAACCTGCCCAGAACTCGAAAAACTAAAGTGCTAAGTGCCCAATGAAAGAATCCAGCTGTAATAGGGTCACAATACCCCTCATCTCCTCACTACAGGTTGATGGCTCACTCTACTCTGTCTCTGCACACTCCATTTCATCCTCCACCTAGCTATTCAACTGACCTTTCTGAAGCTTAATTCTAATCCTGTCATCTCCCTGCTCAACCAAAACATCTGTTGTGTCCAAGATCAAAATGTTTTGTTTGACTTTTAAAGACTTTCCTAACCTGACCCTCTCCTACCTTTCCAAACTTCTTACACCTCACAACCTCACAGCCATTTTTTTTATCCAGTGGCACAGGTAGAAACCAAGCCTCCTGACTCCAGGCATTTTTCCTGGCTGTTCTCCAGGCCTGCAACTCACTCCCTCCTTATCCCTGTCTCCTGGCTTTCCAAGCTCCCTTCAAGTAGGAGTTAAAATCAATCAATCAAAATCTCAAACCATCTCCAACTGAACCAGTATATATCTTGTTTATACATAGTTGTTTACATATAATCTTCTCCAATTGACTGTGAGTTCCTTGAAAGCTGATAGTTGCCTGTCTTTCTTTACATCCTACTGTTTAACACAGTGCCTGGCATACAGCAGACACTTAAGAAATTCTTGTGGATTCGAATCAACCCAACAAGCATTAATTAATCAGCAAGGCCCCAGGTGGGGTGGGTGGAGAGAACACTTTACAATTTGACCACCAGGTGGCAATACTGTCAAATGACCATCCACGTGGTCTTGTCAGAGAGTGTTCAGTATGTTTGAATGGGGCAAGAATGACTGGATTGGAGGAGGGCAAATGCTGCAATTTTCAAAAGGGGGGAAGGGAACAGGGTCTGCAAACTATATACCAGTGAGTTTCACTTTGACTTCTAGAAAAGTTCTAGAAAGGAGAAGAGTTCCAGAATGGAACAGAAAAGGGTAGCGATCACAAAGAGCCAGCATGACTCCATCAAGAACAGATTATGCCAGACTAACTTCATTTCCCTTTTGGTAATAATTACCATAGATAGACAGTCTACAGTTACAGCATGGTCAGTCCTCAGGCCATCCACATCCACCTACTTTTCCCATTGAATCAGGGAAAGTTCCTAGACACTTTATAATGAATTAGGTGGTCAAGACTGAAAATCAAGTGAACAACAACAAAGCTTAAGAGACAGGAGTCATTTTTGACCATCCCTCCCCAGACAGAGGCCAGCAGGAAAGGACTGAAGTTTAAATAAGACCCCATGAGAGATGGAGACAGGGCAGCAATTGCTAGGGACTCAGTCCAAATTCTTCTCCAAATCACATTCCCTGGTCCCTGGAAAAAGGAAAAATAATGCATCCGGCCCACAGTAAATGCTAAGAGAGGGATTATATTGTTGTATTTCTTAGGTCAGTGAGGGTTACAGGGGTAGGATCAACAGATGTGGGCTACTACAGCACCCATGGCACCTGAGATGGGGTAGAGATTAGAAGGTCTCAAACTGCCATCTCTCTCTACTCTGGCCAAAGGTTTTCTCTAGGTCTGCCCCAATGGCTTTACTGAGTTGGGAGGATACGAGGTTCCCAGTCACTACATGTTCTGAGACTACTACACCTGACTGCTTCGATCCTGGTTGGTGGAAGTAGGATGCTTCCCAAATTCCCTCTCTGCTACTAGGCTCACAATTGCTACAGAGCCAGAGAACAGATTCTGCCTTTTGGCAGGCTGCCCCTGCAGACACAGAGCCATGTGTTAATAATGCCTCAGCCTCCACTTTACTTGCATTAAACCCTTCTGTTAGGAATAGCTGGAAAAGGAGGTTCACAGTTCCTTTATTCCCCACTTACTCCTCACCTCTCTCTTAGGGAAGCTGCCAGAAATTCCATGGAGCAGAACAAAAAAGCCTTTTCCCAGGCTGCCTTCTCCACCCCACCCCACCCCATCCCATCCCAGGCCTGGAAGGCACTCCTTCCTCCCTCATCCACCTCCACCTCTGCAGAGCTCAGCTCAAATGCTACCTCATCCATGCAGCCTTTCCTGATCCCCCCAGCTTCGAGGGCCTCCCTGGACCAGAAAGTCATGTATTTTGTATGGAATTCTTTTGTAGCTATTTACTGCTGTACATGTTGTCTCCCCCTAAGGAATTCATGCACCTCGGGGCATGAGGCATTTCATTTCATTTTTGTCTCTGCATCCAGAAGAACGAGCACAGTGCCTGGCACATGATGGGCATTCAATGAATGCTGGTTAATGGATCCAGGGACTGACTGACTAACAACTGCCCACCCCAGTAAGTACCACAGGTCCAGGGTCCCGAGCAAACAAAGGCCAAGGCTGGAGGGCAGCTTTTTGTCTCTTCTAAACAGGAACAAAGACAGTGCCTACACCTCCAGTTGGCCCCCCTGCCTTTGCTCATTGGTTTCTGCCTGGCTTTGCCTAGCATGACCTACCTGTGCTACCTGTGCCAGTCACAAAGCCAGGGGATGAGTTCATATGACAGTATGGCATTGGACAGATTCTCCATCCTGTTTTCTGGATACAACTAAGCTGCCTACGCAAAGGACTGTTCAAGGAGATCTGCTACTCATCTACCTGCAAGGAAAAGCACTTTGCAGGGGAGGGGACATTCTGAGGGCTCAGTCCTGCCAGACCCCTAACCCTCCTTTGACTAACTGGCTTGCAAGCAGAGACACACTTAGGAGCTGCTGTTTATTTTCCACAATTTATTCCGAGACCGTCTTTCTGTACAGAAACAACAGAAATATTTCACAGAAGAAGCCATATAAAAATACAGGTAACAAAACATACATATCCATAAGGAAGACCCGTGCAGGCAATGTTTGTCTGGGGAAGGAGGGGAAGGTTAAGGGAGAAAGGTCCAATGTGCGGAGGGCTCATTTCTAGGACCCGCTGAGAACAGGCGTCCCCAGAAAAGCATCTGGGGCAAAGGCCTAAGAGGCCAGAAGGAAAAGGTCCAAAGTCCAGAGGAAGAAGCAGGGCCTGTTCCGAGAAAAGGCCTTAGAGCCCAGCCCCAGGCCCCCCGCTGGGAGAGGCGACTCAATCCACCTCTTGGATGGTGGGTCCGGGTGCCTGGGCCGCACAGCTGCTGCCCGCGGCAGGTGCCCCGGGGGCCCGGTAGAGCCGGGCAATGATGGGGTGGCTAAGGCGCTCCAGCTCCTTCTGGTGGTGCTCGTCCTCCTCCTTGTCGGCCAGCTGGTTGCCCTGCAGCCAGGAGAGGGCCTCCTGGCACTTGTGCAGCACCTCGATCCTGTCCTCTTCCTGGATCTCGTTCCGAAGGCCGTCCTCTTGCACGGTGCTCTTGAGGTGGTTCTTAGCGGCCACCCGGTCTCGCTGAGCCTCGTCCTGGGCCTCCCGCACCATCCTCTCCACCTGCTCCTTGCTCAGCCGGCTCTTGTCGTTGGTGATGGGGATCCTGTTGGCCTTGCCCGCGCTCTTGGTGGCCGAGACGTTCAAGATGCCATTGGCGTCGACGTCAAAGGTGACCTCGACCTGGGGCACCCCCCGCGGCGCTCGAAGCGCCCCAGCAGGTTGTTGTCCCGGCTCACGGCACGCTCCCCCTCGTACACCTGGATCAGGACGCCCGGCTGGTTGTCCTCGTAGGTAGTGAAGGTCTGCGTCTGTTTGGTGGGGATGGTGGAGTTTCGCTTGATCAGGGTGGTCACCACCCCGCCCGCTGTCTCCAGGCCCAGGGATAGGGGGGCCACGTCGAGCAGAAGCAGGTCCTGTACCTTCTCCGACCTGTCCCCCATCAACACGGCCGCCTGCACCGCCGCCCTATAGGCCACGGCTTCGTCGAGGTTGATGCTCTTGTTCAGCTCCTTGCCGTGGAAGAAGCCCTGCAGCAACTTCTGCACCCTGGGGATGCGTGTGGAGCCGCCCACCAGCACGACGTCGTGGATCTGGCCCTTGTCCATCCTGGCGTCCCGCAGGGCCTTCTCCACCAGCTCCAGGATTCCCCGGAAGAGGTCGGAGCACAGCTCCTCGAAGCGGGCTCGGGTGATGGTCGTGTGGAAGTCCACCCCCTCGTACAGAGAGTCGATCTCCAGGTTGGCCTGGGTGCTGGAGGACACCAGCTCACAGGCTGTCCTCAGCCTCCTCAGGGCCCACTTGTTCTGACTCAAGTCCTTCCTATGTTTGCGCTGGAACTCTTGCACAAAGTGGCTCACCAGCCGGTTGTCAAAGCCCTCCCCGCCCAGGTGGGTGTCCCCGGCCCTGGCCTTCACCTCGAAGACGCCGTTGTCGATGGTGAGGATGGACACGTCGAAGGTGCCGCCCCCCAGGTCGAAGATGAGCACGTTGCGCTCCCCGCTCCCCCCACCCCCCGCCGGGCCTGTCTAGTCCGTAGGCGATGGCCGCCGCCGTGGGCTCGTTGATGATCCTCAGCACGTTGAGGCCCGCCATGGCCCCCGCGTCCCTGGTGGCCTGGCGCTGCGAGTCGTTGAAATAGGCTGCCACCGTGATGACCGCGTTGCTCACCGGGTGCCCCAGGTAGGCCTCGGCCGTCTCCTCCATCTTGCTCAGCACCATGGACGAGATCTCCGGGTAGAAGGCCTTGCTCTCGCCTTTGTAGGACACCCGCACCTTGGGCTTCCCGCCCTCACTCACCACCTGGAAGGGCCAGTGTTTCATGTCCGACTGCACCACCTCGACCGAGAACTTGCGCCCGATCTCGCTCTCCGTGAAGGCCACGTAGCTCGGCATGGTGCAGTTGCCCTGGTCGTTGGCGATGATCTCCACCCGGCTGTGCTGGAACACGCCCACGAACGAGTAGGTAGTGCCCAGGTTGATGCCGATAGCCGTTTCCTGGGGGGGTACCCATGGCTCGGGGACACCTGCCCTCCTTCTTCCCTCCGGCACTGGACCGGGACGAGCTGCCTCTGCGGGGCTCTGCGCGGCTCCTGGCACAGCCGCCGGATCCCAAGAAGGCAGGCAACCGGGCTCGAGCCGGGGAGCCCGGAGCTCCGGGGAAAGGCTCTGGAGGAGTCCGGCCCTCCGCCCGACGGAGACCAATGGGAAGCGGGGACTCGGCTCCTCCAGGACCTTCGCGGAGGTTCGGAGAGCCCGGGAGCTGGCCAGGGAGCGGGGGCGGGGCGGGGTTTGTCTTGGCGACAGAGGCTTCGGGGCTCAGCCCCCGGGGTCCCAGCCGCTACGGTGAACCAGCCTTTCGGGGTCGGCTTGTGCTGGGTTCAGGGCGAACGGATAGCTGGTTCCTGGGCTCGGGGACTACCCCGGAGCCCGGGAGGTCGGGCCAGGCGGCTGGAGCTCCCGGAGCGCTGCCCTCCGAGAGTGGGTCCCCGCCAGAGCAGAGCTCGAGCCTGGCTTCGGGAAGGCGGCCGAGTCGTTGGCCCCGGCGTAGAGGCTTTGGAGCCCTGGGCCGGGTGAACCTTTACCCAGAGAAGGCGGCCGGGACTTCTCCGAGCAGTCGCATTGGTGGTTCAGTGGTAGAATTCTCGCCTGCCACGCGGGAGGCCCGGGTTCGATTCCCGGCCAATGCAACGCGGCTTTTTTTTTTCCTTCCTTTCCTTACCTCGGCCTCCCCAATTCTGACACCCTACACCTCCCTGATCCCGCACACATGGAACACTGGCAATCCGTTCACACACCTCTACCTGTAAGATGCCACGAGCGCTTTCCCACCGCACCCCCACGTCGGCCCTGATTAGATCCCTTAGACCAAAAGAGGGCTGCCCTCTCTCGCCGCAGCCCGGCCAGCTCTCTAACGCTCTCAGACGCAAACAGGCACCCTCACAGCGGGTGGCAAGCGTGCTCTCGTGCGCCGCCCGCCGGGCTCCCCTAAACATGACTGACTTCCTCAGTCCTGACACCCCACCCCTCCCCCTCCCGGAATCGTGCAGCTTGGGGAGGAAGGGCAAGGCAGCAAAACGTCTTTCCCTGACCGGGAATCGAACCCGGGCCGCGGCGGTGAGAGCGCCGAATCCTAACCACTAGACCACCAGGGAACCCGTGTGTGCCTGCCACTCAGCACCCACACAGCAGAAGCTCACCCGCCCCGGCCGCCCTTCAAACTGCTTCGGGCTCGGGCTCGGGCTCGGGCTCGGGCTCGGGCTCGGGCTCGGGCTCGGGCTCGGGCTCGGGCTCGGGCTCGGGCTCGGGCTCGGACCCACCTCCAGCCCCAGGCCCTTCCCACGCCCGCGCTCTTCACCCTCCCCCTCCACTCCAGTCGCCAACCCCTTCACCGGCCACTCCCCTTCCCAACACCCAAAGCCCTCACCTCGCTTTAGAGGAACGCACACCGACCAAAGGGCCTCCCAAGCGAGCCAACGAAAGACCCTAGAAGCGACCCTGTCACAGGCTCAGCCAAGCCCTAACGAGCCTCCGGCCACCCGGCCGCCCGCCACGGGCCGAGAGAAAAGGGATAGGAAGCCGGGCCGGGCAGCCAACAGAAAGAAAAAGCTCACTCTCACCTCCCCGTCGGGGAATCGAACCCCGGTCTCCCGCGTGACAGGCGGGGATACTCACCACTATACTAACGAGGACGGCGACGGCACTTCTTCCTTCCCGCGCCCACCCATACATTCGCCAGGGGATCACGCGTTTGCGCTTCCTTCCTCTCGGGGGCGTCTCGTTCCCGACCCCCGCCCAAGCCGCGCACATAGCCCCAGCCCCCAGAGCCCCTCCGGCCCGCCCGCCCGCCCGCCGCTATCTCACGCTCAGGCTCTGCCCCCACGCACAGGCTCCACACGCACGCACACGCACCACTGGTAGGCAGTAAAGAGGCCGGCGCCAGGGGACTGAGGCGCTCGCTGGGAGCAACCCTCGATGGCGACATACGCGGACA
This sequence comes from Gymnobelideus leadbeateri, assembly GCA_011680675.1. Taxonomy (NCBI): domain Eukaryota; kingdom Metazoa; phylum Chordata; class Mammalia; order Diprotodontia; family Petauridae; genus Gymnobelideus; species Gymnobelideus leadbeateri. Next base: position 409,926 of record WOXC01012315.1, read on the forward strand.
TACTCACGGACGCCCCGAGACGGACACAGAAAGAGACCGACTGAGAGAAAGCTGGCTAACATCGCAGTCCATACCACGACGCAAGGTCGGAGACCACCGCGACAGCGCTCTTCCCAAAGGATCGAGGGTGCTTGGAAGAGGACTGTAGACGACTTGGAGATGACGTAGTGCTGCCTTCTCAAAAAGACAGGGAATGATAGATAGTGCCAAGTATTTAAGCGATTTTTAAAGCTTTCTAAAGGAATTTCTGTATTATTTTGTTCTGAGTATTGTTATTGCAATTTAGAAGCAACCATCCAACAAGAAATGCTTCCCTGAGGGTGGGAGGTCAGGGGTGGGGTGTTAAGGATAGGGGAACATCTTTTGTAACAGGGCATTTTACTTGTCAATCAGAGTCTCAGTGTCTTCTTGACTCTTTGTGTTTTCTGATATAAAATTAAGTCAGTAAATAGAGATAGGGTAGCTTCTTGCTTACCAGTATTTATGCTTCTATTTGGGTGAGTCATAAAGCACAATTTTATAAGAACCTTCAAGCATAACACAGGAAAGGAGTCAGATTTATCTCGATGAAAAATAGTGGCCTAGGAAAAGGGGAAAAAAAGCTAGTTGCATTGGCCGGGAATCGAACCCGGGCCTCCCGCGTGGCAGGCGAGAATTCTACCACTGAACCACCAATGCGGCTGCTCAAAGGTGTCCTGGTCGCCCACTTAAGGTAAAGATTCACCAGGTGACCCAAACTAAATGTACCCAACCTATACGGAAAGCTATACCTGGTCGTCTTCCAAGTCCCCACTGCGCGCCGGCAGTCCTACACCCTCGATCCTTTGGGAAGAGCGCTGTCGCGGTGGTCTCCGACCTTGCGTCGTGGTATGGACTGCGATGTTAGCCAGCTTTCTCTCAGTCGGTCTCTTTCTGTGTCCGTCTCGGGGCGTCCGTGAGTATGTCCGCGTATGTCGCCATCGAGGGTTGCTCCCAGCGAGCGCCTCAGTCCCCTGGCGCCGGCCTCTTTACTGCCTACCAGTGGTGCGTGTGCGTGCGTGTGGAGCCTGTGCGTGGGGGCAGAGCCTGAGCGTGAGATAGCGGCGGGCGGGCGGGCGGGCCGGAGGGGCTCTGGGGGCTGGGGCTATGTGCGCGGCTTGGGCGGGGGTCGGGGAACGAGACGCCCCCGAGAGGAAGGAAGCGCAAACGCGTGATCCCCTGGCGAATGTATGGGTGGGCGCGGGAAGGAAGAAGTGCCGTCGCCGTCCTCGTTAGTATAGTGGTGAGTATCCCCGCCTGTCACGCGGGAGACCGGGGTTCGATTCCCCGACGGGGAGGTGAGAGTGAGCTTTTTCTTTCTGTTGGCTGCCCGGCCCGGCTTCCTATCCCTTTTCTCTCGGCCCGTGGCGGGCGGCCGGGCGGCCGGAGGCTCGTTAGGGCTTGGCTGAGCCTGTGACAGGGTCGCTTCTAGGGTCTTTCGTTGGCTCGCTTGGGAGGCCCTTTGGTCGGTGTGCGTTCCTCTAAAGCGAGGTGAGGGCTTTGGGTGTTGGGAAGGGGAGTGGCCGGTGAAGGGGTTGGCGACTGGAGTGGAGGGGGAGGGTGAAGAGCGCGGGCGTGGGAAGGGCCTGGGGCTGGAGGTGGGTCCGAGCCCGAGCCCGAGCCCGAGCCCGAGCCCGAGCCCGAGCCCGAGCCCGAGCCCGAGCCCGAGCCCGAGCCCGAGCCCGAAGCAGTTTGAAGGGCGGCCGGGGCGGGTGAGCTTCTGCTGTGTGGGTGCTGAGTGGCAGGCACACACGGGTTCCCTGGTGGTCTAGTGGTTAGGATTCGGCGCTCTCACCGCCGCGGCCCGGGTTCGATTCCCGGTCAGGGAAAGACGTTTTGCTGCCTTGCCCTTCCTCCCCAAGCTGCACGATTCCGGGAGGGGGAGGGGTGGGGTGTCAGGACTGAGGAAGTCAGTCATGTTTAGGGGAGCCCGGCGGGCGGCGCACGAGAGCACGCTTGCCACCCGCTGTGAGGGTGCCTGTTTGCGTCTGAGAGCGTTAGAGAGCTGGCCGGGCTGCGGCGAGAGAGGGCAGCCCTCTTTTGGTCTAAGGGATCTAATCAGGGCCGACGTGGGGGTGCGGTGGGAAAGCGCTCGTGGCATCTTACAGGTAGAGGTGTGTGAACGGATTGCCAGTGTTCCATGTGTGCGGGATCAGGGAGGTGTAGGGTGTCAGAATTGGGGAGGCCGAGGTAAGGAAAGGAAGGAAAAAAAAAAGCCGCGTTGCATTGGCCGGGAATCGAACCCGGGCCTCCCGCGTGGCAGGCGAGAATTCTACCACTGAACCACCAATGCGACTGCTCGGAGAAGTCCCGGCCGCCTTCTCTGGGTAAAGGTTCACCCGGCCCAGGGCTCCAAAGCCTCTACGCCGGGGCCAACGACTCGGCCGCCTTCCCGAAGCCAGGCTCGAGCTCTGCTCTGGCGGGGACCCACTCTCGGAGGGCAGCGCTCCGGGAGCTCCAGCCGCCTGGCCCGACCTCCCGGGCTCCGGGGTAGTCCCCGAGCCCAGGAACCAGCTATCCGTTCGCCCTGAACCCAGCACAAGCCGACCCCGAAAGGCTGGTTCACCGTAGCGGCTGGGACCCCGGGGGCTGAGCCCCGAAGCCTCTGTCGCCAAGACAAACCCCGCCCCGCCCCCGCTCCCTGGCCAGCTCCCGGGCTCTCCGAACCTCCGCGAAGGTCCTGGAGGAGCCGAGTCCCCGCTTCCCATTGGTCTCCGTCGGGCGGAGGGCCGGACTCCTCCAGAGCCTTTCCCCGGAGCTCCGGGCTCCCCGGCTCGAGCCCGGTTGCCTGCCTTCTTGGGATCCGGCGGCTGTGCCAGGAGCCGCGCAGAGCCCCGCAGAGGCAGCTCGTCCCGGTCCAGTGCCGGAGGGAAGAAGGAGGGCAGGTGTCCCCGAGCCATGGGTACCCCCCCAGGAAACGGCTATCGGCATCAACCTGGGCACTACCTACTCGTTCGTGGGCGTGTTCCAGCACAGCCGGGTGGAGATCATCGCCAACGACCAGGGCAACTGCACCATGCCGAGCTACGTGGCCTTCACGGAGAGCGAGATCGGGCGCAAGTTCTCGGTCGAGGTGGTGCAGTCGGACATGAAACACTGGCCCTTCCAGGTGGTGAGTGAGGGCGGGAAGCCCAAGGTGCGGGTGTCCTACAAAGGCGAGAGCAAGGCCTTCTACCCGGAGATCTCGTCCATGGTGCTGAGCAAGATGGAGGAGACGGCCGAGGCCTACCTGGGGCACCCGGTGAGCAACGCGGTCATCACGGTGGCAGCCTATTTCAACGACTCGCAGCGCCAGGCCACCAGGGACGCGGGGGCCATGGCGGGCCTCAACGTGCTGAGGATCATCAACGAGCCCACGGCGGCGGCCATCGCCTACGGACTAGACAGGCCCGGCGGGGGGTGGGGGGAGCGGGGAGCGCAACGTGCTCATCTTCGACCTGGGGGGCGGCACCTTCGACGTGTCCATCCTCACCATCGACAACGGCGTCTTCGAGGTGAAGGCCAGGGCCGGGGACACCCACCTGGGCGGGGAGGGCTTTGACAACCGGCTGGTGAGCCACTTTGTGCAAGAGTTCCAGCGCAAACATAGGAAGGACTTGAGTCAGAACAAGTGGGCCCTGAGGAGGCTGAGGACAGCCTGTGAGCTGGTGTCCTCCAGCACCCAGGCCAACCTGGAGATCGACTCTCTGTACGAGGGGGTGGACTTCCACACGACCATCACCCGAGCCCGCTTCGAGGAGCTGTGCTCCGACCTCTTCCGGGGAATCCTGGAGCTGGTGGAGAAGGCCCTGCGGGACGCCAGGATGGACAAGGGCCAGATCCACGACGTCGTGCTGGTGGGCGGCTCCACACGCATCCCCAGGGTGCAGAAGTTGCTGCAGGGCTTCTTCCACGGCAAGGAGCTGAACAAGAGCATCAACCTCGACGAAGCCGTGGCCTATAGGGCGGCGGTGCAGGCGGCCGTGTTGATGGGGGACAGGTCGGAGAAGGTACAGGACCTGCTTCTGCTCGACGTGGCCCCCCTATCCCTGGGCCTGGAGACAGCGGGCGGGGTGGTGACCACCCTGATCAAGCGAAACTCCACCATCCCCACCAAACAGACGCAGACCTTCACTACCTACGAGGACAACCAGCCGGGCGTCCTGATCCAGGTGTACGAGGGGGAGCGTGCCGTGAGCCGGGACAACAACCTGCTGGGGCGCTTCGAGCGCCGCGGGGGGTGCCCCAGGTCGAGGTCACCTTTGACGTCGACGCCAATGGCATCTTGAACGTCTCGGCCACCAAGAGCGCGGGCAAGGCCAACAGGATCCCCATCACCAACGACAAGAGCCGGCTGAGCAAGGAGCAGGTGGAGAGGATGGTGCGGGAGGCCCAGGACGAGGCTCAGCGAGACCGGGTGGCCGCTAAGAACCACCTCAAGAGCACCGTGCAAGAGGACGGCCTTCGGAACGAGATCCAGGAAGAGGACAGGATCGAGGTGCTGCACAAGTGCCAGGAGGCCCTCTCCTGGCTGCAGGGCAACCAGCTGGCCGACAAGGAGGAGGACGAGCACCACCAGAAGGAGCTGGAGCGCCTTAGCCACCCCATCATTGCCCGGCTCTACCGGGCCCCCGGGGCACCTGCCGCGGGCAGCAGCTGTGCGGCCCAGGCACCCGGACCCACCATCCAAGAGGTGGATTGAGTCGCCTCTCCCAGCGGGGGGCCTGGGGCTGGGCTCTAAGGCCTTTTCTCGGAACAGGCCCTGCTTCTTCCTCTGGACTTTGGACCTTTTCCTTCTGGCCTCTTAGGCCTTTGCCCCAGATGCTTTTCTGGGGACGCCTGTTCTCAGCGGGTCCTAGAAATGAGCCCTCCGCACATTGGACCTTTCTCCCTTAACCTTCCCCTCCTTCCCCAGACAAACATTGCCTGCACGGGTCTTCCTTATGGATATGTATGTTTTGTTACCTGTATTTTTATATGGCTTCTTCTGTGAAATATTTCTGTTGTTTCTGTACAGAAAGACGGTCTCGGAATAAATTGTGGAAAATAAACAGCAGCTCCTAAGTGTGTCTCTGCTTGCAAGCCAGTTAGTCAAAGGAGGGTTAGGGGTCTGGCAGGACTGAGCCCTCAGAATGTCCCCTCCCCTGCAAAGTGCTTTTCCTTGCAGGTAGATGAGTAGCAGATCTCCTTGAACAGTCCTTTGCGTAGGCAGCTTAGTTGTATCCAGAAAACAGGATGGAGAATCTGTCCAATGCCATACTGTCATATGAACTCATCCCCTGGCTTTGTGACTGGCACAGGTAGCACAGGTAGGTCATGCTAGGCAAAGCCAGGCAGAAACCAATGAGCAAAGGCAGGGGGGCCAACTGGAGGTGTAGGCACTGTCTTTGTTCCTGTTTAGAAGAGACAAAAAGCTGCCCTCCAGCCTTGGCCTTTGTTTGCTCGGGACCCTGGACCTGTGGTACTTACTGGGGTGGGCAGTTGTTAGTCAGTCAGTCCCTGGATCCATTAACCAGCATTCATTGAATGCCCATCATGTGCCAGGCACTGTGCTCGTTCTTCTGGATGCAGAGACAAAAATGAAATGAAATGCCTCATGCCCCGAGGTGCATGAATTCCTTAGGGGGAGACAACATGTACAGCAGTAAATAGCTACAAAAGAATTCCATACAAAATACATGACTTTCTGGTCCAGGGAGGCCCTCGAAGCTGGGGGGATCAGGAAAGGCTGCATGGATGAGGTAGCATTTGAGCTGAGCTCTGCAGAGGTGGAGGTGGATGAGGGAGGAAGGAGTGCCTTCCAGGCCTGGGATGGGATGGGGTGGGGTGGGGTGGAGAAGGCAGCCTGGGAAAAGGCTTTTTTGTTCTGCTCCATGGAATTTCTGGCAGCTTCCCTAAGAGAGAGGTGAGGAGTAAGTGGGGAATAAAGGAACTGTGAACCTCCTTTTCCAGCTATTCCTAACAGAAGGGTTTAATGCAAGTAAAGTGGAGGCTGAGGCATTATTAACACATGGCTCTGTGTCTGCAGGGGCAGCCTGCCAAAAGGCAGAATCTGTTCTCTGGCTCTGTAGCAATTGTGAGCCTAGTAGCAGAGAGGGAATTTGGGAAGCATCCTACTTCCACCAACCAGGATCGAAGCAGTCAGGTGTAGTAGTCTCAGAACATGTAGTGACTGGGAACCTCGTATCCTCCCAACTCAGTAAAGCCATTGGGGCAGACCTAGAGAAAACCTTTGGCCAGAGTAGAGAGAGATGGCAGTTTGAGACCTTCTAATCTCTACCCCATCTCAGGTGCCATGGGTGCTGTAGTAGCCCACATCTGTTGATCCTACCCCTGTAACCCTCACTGACCTAAGAAATACAACAATATAATCCCTCTCTTAGCATTTACTGTGGGCCGGATGCATTATTTTTCCTTTTTCCAGGGACCAGGGAATGTGATTTGGAGAAGAATTTGGACTGAGTCCCTAGCAATTGCTGCCCTGTCTCCATCTCTCATGGGGTCTTATTTAAACTTCAGTCCTTTCCTGCTGGCCTCTGTCTGGGGAGGGATGGTCAAAAATGACTCCTGTCTCTTAAGCTTTGTTGTTGTTCACTTGATTTTCAGTCTTGACCACCTAATTCATTATAAAGTGTCTAGGAACTTTCCCTGATTCAATGGGAAAAGTAGGTGGATGTGGATGGCCTGAGGACTGACCATGCTGTAACTGTAGACTGTCTATCTATGGTAATTATTACCAAAAGGGAAATGAAGTTAGTCTGGCATAATCTGTTCTTGATGGAGTCATGCTGGCTCTTTGTGATCGCTACCCTTTTCTGTTCCATTCTGGAACTCTTCTCCTTTCTAGAACTTTTCTAGAAGTCAAAGTGAAACTCACTGGTATATAGTTTGCAGACCCTGTTCCCTTCCCCCCTTTTGAAAATTGCAGCATTTGCCCTCCTCCAATCCAGTCATTCTTGCCCCATTCAAACATACTGAACACTCTCTGACAAGACCACGTGGATGGTCATTTGACAGTATTGCCACCTGGTGGTCAAATTGTAAAGTGTTCTCTCCACCCACCCCACCTGGGGCCTTGCTGATTAATTAATGCTTGTTGGGTTGATTCGAATCCACAAGAATTTCTTAAGTGTCTGCTGTATGCCAGGCACTGTGTTAAACAGTAGGATGTAAAGAAAGACAGGCAACTATCAGCTTTCAAGGAACTCACAGTCAATTGGAGAAGATTATATGTAAACAACTATGTATAAACAAGATATATACTGGGTCAGTTGGAGATGGTTTGAGATTTTGATTGATTGATTTTAACTCCTACTTGAAGGGAGCTTGGAAAGCCAGGAGACAGGGATAAGGAGGGAGTGAGTTGCAGGCCTGGAGAACAGCCAGGAAAAATGCCTGGAGTCAGGAGGCTTGGTTTCTACCTGTGCCACTGGATAAAAAAAATGGCTGTGAGGTTGTGAGGTGTAAGAAGTTTGGAAAGGTAGGAGAGGGTCAGGTTAGGAAAGTCTTTAAAAGTCAAACAAAACATTTTGATCTTGGACACAACAGATGTTTTGGTTGAGCAGGGAGATGACAGGATTAGAATTAAGCTTCAGAAAGGTCAGTTGAACAGTTAAGTAGAGAATGAAGAGATAGAGATGAGGCCTACAGTGTGGTCATAGTGTCAGAGGAGAGAAGGATTGTATACAAGAGCAGTCAGGAAATTAGAATGAGCCAGACTTGGCAATTGATTGGATCTGGGAGTAATGAGAGATTTCTTGATGACTGAGATTGTGGCATCCTCCACAGTAAAAGAGAGCTTAGGAAAGCAAAGTCTTTGAGGGGAAAGATTTAGGGCATGTGGAAGTTAGGTTGTCCATAGGACATACAGTTCTGAATGTTCATAGTCAGTTGGAGATGAGAGACTGGAGAGAAGTTAGGGCTGTTTAAGTAGACCTGAGAACCATCATCATAGACATAACAATGGAACCCATGGAAAATGGCAATATTGGCCCTTTCCCCCAAGAAGGCACCGAAGGTGAAGAAGGAAGCCATTGTCCCCCCCAAGACAGAAGCCAAGTCCAAGGCTTTGAAGGCCAAGAAGGTGGTGCTGAAGGGTGTCCACAGCCACAAAAAGAAGAAGATCAGAACATCCCCCACCTTCAGGAGACCCAAGACCCTGAGGCTTCAAAGGCAGCCCAAATACCCTCGGAAGAGCGCCCCTGGCAGGAACAAGCTCGATCACTATGCCATTATTAAGTTTCCTTTGACCACTGAGTCTGCTATGAAGAAGATTGAGGACAACAACACCCTAGTCTTCATTGTGGATGCCAAAGCCAATAAGCATCAGATCAAACAGGCTGTAAAGAAGCTGTATAACAGGGGCGGCTAATAGAGCGCCGGCCCTGGAATCAGAAGGACCTAAGTTCGAAGCTGGCATCCGACACTTAATCCGCACAAACAAAAACCTAGCCTTGTAACCTTGGGCAAGTTACTTAACCCCAATTGCCCTAAAGGGGCGGCTAGGTGGTGCAGTGAGTAAGAGCGCTGGCCTCGGAATTTGGATGACCCGAGATCAGATCCGGCCTCAGAAAATGAGCACCCACGCATGCCTCAGAAAATGAGCACCCACGCATAAGTCAAATGACTAGCCGTGTAACCTTGAGCAAGTTACTTAACCCCAATTGCTTTAAAAAAAAAAAAAAAAGAAGCTGTATAACATCGACGTGGCCAAGGTCAACACACTGATCTGGCCTGATGGAGAGAAGAAAGCCTATGTCCGTCTTGCTCCAGACTATGATGCTTTAGACGTTGCCAACAAAATTGGAATCATCTAACTTCTTGTGTCCAGCTGTGTCCTGTTCCACCTACAATAAAAAGTTTTCCAGAAAAAAAAAGAAAAGAAAATGGCAAGATTGTTAAGTAAAACAGTGTAGAAGGAGAAGAGAAGTCCCAGAACAGAGCCTCGAGGGTCCCCCATGGTTAGGGGATGTGACCTGGATAAAGTCCAGCACAAGGGCCTGAGAAGAAATGCTCAGAAAAGCAGAAGAAGCAAGACAGAGAGCAACGGCATCAAGATCCAGAGAGAATGGTGTATCAAAGAGGAAATGGTCATTGATGGTGACAGGCTGCAAAAAGGTCAAGAAAATGAGAAGGCTAAGATTTTTTAAAATTAAATTTTATGTTTATTTTTAGTTTACATTATTCATTTCCACAAGATTTTGAGTTACAAATTTTCTCCCTATATTTTCCCTACCCACCACCTCAAAACAGCAATCCCACTGTATACCCCCTCCCCAATATTCTCTCTCCTATATCCTCCCCATCCCCCTTGCAACTTTCTAGTAGGACAAGATGTATCTCTATGGCCCAGTGCCTGTATATCTTATTTCCCAGTGCATGTGAAAATAATAATAATATGTATATTTTTTTTTTAAGCAATTGGGGTTAAGTAACTTGCTCAAGGTTACACGGCTAGTCATTATTTATGCGTGGGTGCTCATTTTCTGAGGCCGGATCTGATCTCGGGTCATCCCAACTCCGAGGCCGGCGCTCTTACTCACTGCGCCCCTTTTTTAGGGCAATTGGGGTTAAGTAACTTGCCCAAGGTTACACGGCTAGGTTTTTGTTTGTGCGGATTAGGTGTCGGAGGCCGGCTCCGAACTCAGGTCCTTCTGATTCCAGGGCCGGCTCTCTATTCACTGCGCCACCTAGCCGCCCCGCAATATGTATATTTTTAAACATTTGATTTTAAATTCCAGATTCTTTCCCTTCTGTCCTCACCCATCCTTACTGGGAAGATAAGCAATTCAGTACAGGTTGTACATGTATAGCTATGCAAAACATTTCCATGGTGGATATATTGTGAAAGACTGACTATATTTCCCTTCATCCTATCCCACCCCCCCACTTGTTCTATTCTCTACTTTGACCCTGTCTCTTTTCAAAAGTGTGTGCTTCCAACTTCCCTCCCCCCAACCTGCCCTCCCCTCCATCATCCCCCCTCTCATCCCCTTCCCCCCTACTCTCCTGTAGGATGAGACACCCTATTTAGTGTGTATGTCATTCCCTCCCTAAGCCCAATTCAATAAGAATAAGGTTGACTCATTCCCTTTTACCTTCCTGTTATTCCCCTCCATTGTAATAGTTTCCCCTTACCTCTTCTATATGAGATAATTTACCCCATTCTGTCTCTCCCCATCTCCTCTCATTATGTTCCTCTCTCACCTCTCAATTTCACCTTTTAAGTGTCATCCCTTCCTATTCAATTGGTCCTATGCCCTCTATGTATACCTGTACACATACACACACTCACATATGTATTCTTATGCCCATATACCCTCCTATGTTGGCATATATAAGTATGTATTCATATATATATGCATATATATATATACACATTTATATTCCCTTCAACTATTCTCATACTGAGAAAAGTTTCATAAGTTACAATTAAAGCTTTTCCATGTAGGAATGTAAATAGTTCAACTTTGATAAGTTCCTTATTATTTCTTTTCCCTGTTTACCTTCTCATGCTTCTCTTGTTTCTTGTATCTAAATGTCAAATTTTCTATTCAACTCTGGTTTTTTCATCATGAATGCTTGAAAGTCCTCTATTCCATTGAATGACCATATTTTCCTCTGAAACATGATACTCAGTCTTGCTGGGTAGGTGATTCTTGGTTTTAATCCCAGCTCCTTTGACCTCTGGAATATCATATTCCAAGCCCTTCAGTCCCTCAGTGTAGAAGCTGCCACATCCTGTGTTATCCTGATTGTATTTCCACAATATTCAAATTGTTTCTTCTTGGCTGCTTGTAATATTTTCTCCTTGATCTGGGAACTCTGGAACCTGGCTATAATATTCCTAGGAGTTTTCTTTAGGGGATCTTTTTTTCTTTTAATGTTTATTGACTGACTTTATTTTTTTTTAATATGTAGGTTATAACTTTAGTTTTTTAATGCTTTATTAACTTCTGGTTTACATCATTCATTTCCACTAGATTTTGAGTTACAAATTTTCTCCTCGCTTTTCCCCTACCCATGTCCCCAAAACAGCGGTCCTACTGGATATCCCCTCCTCTGATCTGCTGCCATATGCTTGAAGGGAATATAAATGTGTATATATATGCATATATGTCTCCCATATCTTCCCCCATATCCCCTTCTACTTTTCCAGTAGGGCATGGTGGATCTCTATGCCTTTGGGGGATCTTTTTCAGGAGGTGATCTGTGGATTCTTTCAACCTCTATTTTGCCCTCTGGTTCTAAAACATCAGAGCAATTTTCCTTGAGAATTTCTTGAAGGATTATTTCTAGCCTCTTTTTTGGATCATGACTTTCAGGTAGGCCAATAATTTTTAAATTATCTCTCCTGGATCTATTTTCCAGGTCAGTGGTTTTTCCAATGAAATATTTCACATTGCCTTCTATTTTTTCATTTGTTTGGATCTGTTTAATAGTATCTTGATTTCTCATCAAGTCACTAGCTTCCATTTGCTCCAGTCTAATTCTGAAGGAATGATTCTCTTCAGTGAGTTTTTGAGATTCTTTTTCCATCTGGCAAATTTGGCTTTTTAAGGCATTTTTATCCTCATTGGTTTTTTTACCCTCTTTTGCCATTTGAGCTAATCTATTTTTAAGTTATTTTCTTCAGTCAGTGTTATTTTCTTCATCTCTTTTCTTGCATAATTCTCATTTCTCTTTCCAATTATTGCTCCACTTCTCTTATTTGGTTTTCCAAATCCTTCTTAAGCTCCTCTATGGCCTGTAATCAGTTCATATTTTTCATGAAAGCTTTAGGTACAGGAGTTCTGACTTCACTGTCTTCCTCCTGTCCCATGCTTTGATCCTTTTTATCCCCAAAAAAGGAATCTAAGGTTTGATTGCTGAGCTTGCTTTGCTTCCTTTGCTTGCTCATGTTGTCACTCAATTGCTTGACTTTTGAGCTTTTTGCCACAGTAGAACTCTGCTTCCAGAGAGGGCAACTTTGTCCCAAATTGTTGGGGTTTTCTCAGCTGCCAGAGCTATTAGTTGGTTGCCCTTTCTGAAGCCTCCACACACTCCACACACTCTGGCTCACTGATCACACACTCCAGGACCTCCACCCTCGACAGCAATCCAGATCCAAGCAGGTTAAAGCAAGAGTGATTACCCCTCAGACTGGTCTCTTGATCCCCCTACAATGTGCAGGCCAGGAGCTCTGAAGCAGCCATGTACTCACAGCTGCATGGCGGCCTCACCTCTGTCACTTCTCCCTCATGGGGGGGAGGGGGCAGGGATGGAGAGAGGCCAGACTGAACTCCTGGATTCCCTGTTCCCAATGTCCACTGACCTCTCACTTTGTCTTTGACATTTATGGAGAAGGCTAAGATTCAGAGAAGGCTACTAGATTTGGTGATCAATAGATTATTAGTGACTTTAGAGAGAGCAGGTTCAGTGGAATGATGAAATCAGAAGCCAGATTTTTTATTTTAACTATTTGTCCAAGCAAAAAATTTTTAATTCCATATATTCAAAAATCATAGATCCCATCTTTTAAAAAATCCTCTCTATTATTTCTAGTCACAAACTCTTCCCTATACATAGATCTGAAAGGTGGTTTACTTGCTCCTCTTATTTGTTTATGACGTGAATTTTTATATCTATGTCATGCATCCCATTAGAGTCTACCTCATTATGTGGGGTGAGCAATTAGTCTAAACCAAATTTCTGTACAGGTTTCCCATGAGTTTTTGTCAAATAGTAAACCCTTCCCCTGGTAACTGGGGTCTTTGAGTTTATTGAACCTCTGTGCTGTTGTGTTTGTTTGCTTCTGTGTGTGTGTGTGTGTGTGTGTGTGTGTGTGTGTGTGTGTTGGGTACTCAATCTGTTTCACTAATCAGTCTCTCTTTTTTTTTTTTTAACTAATACCAAATCATTTGAATGATCACTGCTTTGCAGTACAATTTGAGATGTGCTAGGTACTCATAGATATGTACTGATAGGGGCAGCTAGGTGGCACAGTGGATATAGTGCCAGGGCCTAGAGTCAGGAAGACCTGAGTTTAAATCACTTACTAGCTGTGTGACTCTAGGCAAATCTCCTAACACTCTTTGCCTCAGTTTCCTCATCTGTGAAATGAGCTGGAGAAGAAAATGGCAAACTACTCCAGTATCTTTGCCAAGAAAACCTCAATAAAGTCATGAAGAGATGGACACTACTGAAAAACACTTATTGCAAGGTCTCCTTACTTCCCACTTCTTTGTGTCATTATCACCCTTAAGATTTTGGACTTTTTGTTCCTCCATTTGTATTTTGTTATTATTTTTCTAGTTCTTTAAAATATTCCTTTGGCAGCTTAACTGGCACAGCACTTAATAAATAAGTTAATTTAAGTAAAGTTGTCATTTTTATAAATAAAAGATGGTTCTCCCACATAGGGTGGGGATGATGTAGTGTCCCCCAGGGACTCATCAGGATATTGGAAAGTTATTGGGGAAAAAAGGTATATGTTGGTGGAATGAGTTGGTGATCTAAAAACAAAAGAGAACAATACAAATTTATTTGTTTTAGTTCAATCCTTTCAGACTCTTCATGGTTCCATTTTGGGGTTGTCTTGGCAAAGCTACTGGAGTGGTTCACCATTTTCTTCTCCAGCTAAATTTACAGAAGAGGAAACTGAGGCAAACAGGGTGAAATTACTTACCAGGGTCACACAGCTAGTCTGAGACCTGGCAGTCTATTCACCATGCCACCTAGCTGACTTTACACACACACACAAATGAAACAAGATAGACAAGGTTCTCCCTCCATTTCTCTTTGTCCAACACCTACCCCTCCCCGCCTCTGCTTGAGTGTGGGGCACTACCAGTGTTGGAGGCTCTTGGGCCTCAAGGGAAGACAGAGAAGCTGCCTGGAAATGACTCTCCTAGACCCATGTGGAGGGCCAGATGTGGGCAGACAGGGTTCATTTGAGGGGACATCCAGAGTGTTAGGCTTCCCATCCCTTCCCAGTCAGCTTCTGCTCCTGGGGTCCAGAGCTGCTCTCTCATTTTAGACAGGTCTTGGACAAAGCCACAATAAGCCTAGCCCTGATGACACACCGGACCAGTCTTCCTGTTTCCTCAAATCACTAACACTGCCACCTCTGTGCCTTTATTGGGCCTGTCCCACTAACTTAGATCTCAGTAGTCCAGGGGGGCAAACCTTTCCCTCCTTCTCTCTCCTTCCAAAAACCTCCCCAGCCTCTTTCCAGGGATCCTTATTACCACCATCACCCCAGGGCAGAAAGTCTTCCCTGCAGCTCAAACCAACCCCAGTGCCCACTTCTGATGGTTCCATAGACATTCCCTGGGGGTGTCCAAATTGGGGTGTCCAGCCTGGCTGGAGTCTCCAGAGGCTCTTTTGAGTTTGCCCCTCTTCTTAGTTTGGGCCTTGCCCCTTTCTTGAGGAAGGGAGGCAAATGGCTCTGAAAGCAGGCAGATGGCCAGTTCGGGTTCTCTGCCAGTCACTCTAGCTGTTCAATGTACAGAGAGCTTCAGGACTGACTTTGGGTGCTCCTAAACCCCTTCTTTGGAATGGAATGGCTTTTCGATGACTGACCAGCTGTAGGGCAGCACCTGTTCCTCAGAGACACCAAGACTGTGCCTAGAAATGGGTACCTGGACTTCCTGTCAGACCGATTCTGTTGACAGGGGAGGGTGTGTGAAAGAGGCCTGGATATCTTTTGGCCAAAAGTTCTTGCCACAGTGCTTCGGCCTAGAGGCCTCGGTATTGGAATGAAGGGGCTGGCCTTGTAGGTGAAAAAAATTCGGTCTCTACGACTCAGGTCTCTCAGGGAGGTTACTGGAAGCCTGGAGACAGGGAACAAGAATTGTAACAGTGAGGGGGAAGAAGCTTGTGCAGCCTCCGAGGTGGGGGGAGGGTGAAGTTTGAGTCTAGGTTGTGGGGAAATACAGGAGTTACCAAGAGGTTAGATAGGCTGAGCTGTCTGGGGTGCTGCATAAAGGTAGCATTCTCTCCTGAAGAAGAGGCTTCAAATCCCATTCTGAGAGTGGCCCTTCTCCACTAGCATAACCTATAGCACAGCAATAGGCATCGGCCTTTTGAGTAGTGGGGATAAAACTAGGGGGGGGGGAAGGCTATTTCCTGCTTTGACCCTGTCTTTCCAAATAGATCTGTTTCCCTTTCTCACTGGGTACTCATACACACTTATATGCATATATGCACACACAATCTAAAGAAAGCTAAGACAGAAAGCAAGTTCCCTATGCACTTAGAAACCAAAATGTTCCAAGTAGCTGCTGAGGAGTGGTGGATGGTCAGGGAAACAAAGGAAGTGTCCTTCGACTGTAGGCTGGGCTGACGTTAGCTGAAGGCTGTGGTAGAATGTGGTAGAAAGTCATTATGGCCCTTGAAGAAACTATCAGCAGAAGGAATTCAGAGATACAAAGGAAGGAGAGACATAAAACTAAGAGCTTGACTCAAGCATAAAAATCAAGAGATTCCGGGACTATGAGAATGACAGCGACAAGAATTCCAAAAAGAAGCTAAAGTCTTTCATTGTAGGGACAAGTCTGGCCTCTGAGAAGAAAAAGGCAGGAAAGAAACGGAAAACAAAAAAGGACCTGGTAAATTTTAGCCCAGGGTTTGTGTAAGGCAGAATCTAAACCCAGAAGCAAAACCTAAAGCCCATTTTCACCAAACGCCTCCCACCCCCGCCAAACAAGCAGGCCAACGAGAGGAAGAGGAAAAGGGGCTGGCTTAGGTTTGGGAGGAGGAGGAGACAAGAAAAAGGAAAGAAGACAAAAGGGATGAGAACTGAGGAGCACGCGTGACGGTTTACTCTCTGGTCAGGAATGCTCTGGGGTTTCTGCTTTGAGAAATGGAAACAAATCTATTTGGAAAGCAGGGCCAAGTCAGGAAGCAGTTTCCCTTCAAAATGGGTGAGTGTGTGTGTGTGTGTGTGTGTGTGTGTGTGTGTGTGTGTGTGTGTGTTCATACTTGGAGAGCAGGTCCAGCCCGGGAAATTTTCTCAGAGAAAACCTAAGGGTGTTGCACAGAAATAGGGCAAGGCTTTACCGGCCTTGCTTCACAGCAAGTCAAATGTAAAAGTTTCCTTTACTGAGCGCTTCTCTGGGAAGCTGACTTGCACTCGCACGGTGAAATCGTTTCAGGGTGACTGTCGTTTAAGACAGTCTTGGTTGTGGTTTGTGAGGGTGGTTCTACTTGTATGTTGGGGTGGGAAATGACTGCCTGAGAGAATGACCCGATTTAGCACTCTGGAACAGGAAAAAAGTCTTTACGTGACCAGGAATCGAACCCAGAACACTGAGTCCCAATCACTAGACAACCAGGGATGCAGAGCAGCAGAACCCAGGAATCCGAGACAGAGATCCATTACGTCTCACCGCAGTAACTGGCCTTGGCTTTCCCGGCCTTTTAGAGGTTCACACCACACACCCACTCTAACTCTCCAGTTCACTCCAACCCGCAATCTCAACACGTCGCGCCAAAATCACCCCACGCACCTGCTTCTCCTTGGCTCAATGTCCCCTCTTGCCTCCCACACGAACCCTGCCACCACTCTTGCCCTTCTATCCCAACTCCTACATTCCCTCCTGTGTTCTTTTTATCCCCAGGCTTGTGAAGAGCCAACGGGACTTTTGGCCTCCTTCAGAAGCTCTGTCCTATCAGGAACAAAGCTCGAGAGGCGGCAGCGGCGGCCCTAGAAGTCCCAGCGGTCGGTTCGTTTTCCCGGCGGCCTTGCCACCAGTTACGAAGTGCGGAGTTGAGAGGGCGCTGAGTTGAGAGGGCCAGCGACGCACAGCCCAATGCCATCTCCTCCTTTGCCTCGGTGTCTTTCTCCTTCCGCTATCTTTGCGTGGCCAAGAAGGCTCTGCTAATCAGTCTCCCGAGACGCCAGAAGCAGGAGTCAAGCAACCTCTGGGCAGCCCTACTTCCCTCCCATTGTTGCAGCGGTGACCCCAGCCCTAGGATCAGCTAGAGTGAGGGAGCTCTGCACGGCTGCCCAGGTGCTAAGCAAAAGGAAAAACTAACAGCAAGTGAAGTTAAAAATGTATGGGGGTTACACTGCCCGCTGGGAAGTCTGACTGACTAAGATGTCACCCGGGACCCACTTATCCCTTACCAGTTGCCCAATTCTTGTATACACACGTCCTCTCCAAGTCCCGGCCTGCCTTTCCAGAGCCTTTACGTCTGTCCCTTTGGACCTTCTCCATTCCACTTGGTTGCAGCCAAGCAGTGAATAAAAGGGGGTTTTATTCATCTCTAAGGGAGGAAGGATATTCAGTTAGAAATGCATATTGAGGAAGGAGCGTCTTGATGCAGTTGAGCTCAGGTCTTCAGTTTCAGGTTAACAGACCTTCTCAAATCACTCTTCTTCTCAGGAAGTAGAGGTTTCACTAGGGACCCAGGGTTTTGAGAATCCTAAACTAATTCAAAAGTGAATGAATGGGGGCGGCTAGGTTTCGAAGTGAGTAGAGCCCTTGAGTCAAGGGGACCTGAGATCAAATTCGACCTCAGACACTTAATACTGACTAGTCTTGTGACCTTGGCCAAATCACTTAACCCCCAATTGTCCTGCCCTCCCCCCCTCCAAAAAGGGAAAACAAAAACAAAAGTGAATGAAGGCTTGCATTCATGAATTAGGATAGATAAATGAATTTAGTCCTCCATTTCTTTTTGTCCAGAGCTCTCTCTCCTAGGTTTCAGTGGCCAAGACTCAAGATGTTGGTGACTCTTGGGATCTGGATGGAATGGCTGCCTAAGAGTGTCTTCTCAAAAGTTGGGTGTTGAGGGGTGGGGGGAGGGGGGAAGGACAAATCCGGGTTGGTGGAGGAGGCTGCTGGAGTGCTGGCCTTCCTCCTGGTCAGTCTGTTTTTAGTGAGCCAGATACAGCAAGGTCTGAGTGCCCATTTGATTTTCTTCAGTTTAGCCAGGCTTGGTAGGAAGCTCTGATAACTGCCTTGAGAACAGACAGACCTGGCCCCCCCTATGTCCACAAATCATAGTGTTCATTGCAGTCAGCCTCTGTACCTTGGCAGGGGTCCTCCCATTTCCAATGCAGCCCAAAGCATCCCTGTTGCAAACCTCTGCCCCTCCAAAACCTCCTCACCTGGCCCAGGTCTCCTTAATTGCAGCCATCACCCCAGACCAGAAAGTCTTTCTCTCCAGGCCTGCTCAAACTGACTCTTCTGCCCCCTTCTAATGGCCTTGAAGGCATTCCCTGGTGCCAGATCGGGGTGTCCGGCCTGGAGCTTGTCCCCAGAGACTCTGCTAGGTTTGCTATTCTCCTTGGCTTGTGCCTACCTTCTCCTCAAGCAGAGCCTAATAACCCTGAAGGCAGGCCATCGAGTAATTGGCTCCAGCCCTTCTCGTCTAGAGCAGGACCCAGTGTTTCTGAATTGACTTGGAGAGCTCCAGATAATGCAAGGGGGTGGCTTCATGATGAAGTATTTTCTCTGACCTGTCCTAGGACAATGGCTGCTCCTCAGAGACTTAGAGGCCGACTGTGGAAATTGGTACCGACAGGTCCAGTAGGGCAGACACACGGACAGACAGACGCTGTTGACAAGGAGGGGTGTGTGGTAGCAGACTGGCCAGATTTGGGGGCGTGGATTCCCACCTGGTGGCTTTCACCCGGAGGCTGTGGGAGTGTAATGAAGGCACTGGTTCTGTAGATGAAGTCGGTCGGGAGGACTTTGGCCTCTAGTGAGGCAACTTCGAATTATGAGACCAACGAAGCTTAAGTTTTAAGGAGTTCAGGGTAAGAGTTATTTGGTGACCAGGGCGACAGGAGTAAGCCTCATGTAGCTTAGTCAGGATGGCCGAGCGGTCTAAGGCGCTGCGTTAAGGTCGCAGTCTCCCCTGGAGGCGTGGGTTCGAATCCCACTTCTGACAATGTTCTTTTCCAAAGTCTTCATTTCAACTACGGGTTATGCCCTACAAGTAGAGTCCTGGATATTAGTAGTTCGCTGCAGCTATGTTTTCTTGTGATAGTCTCCCACTAGTTGTGAACTGATCAAATCATTCTGGAGAGCAATTTCGAACTATGTTCAAAGGGCAACCAAACTCTCCACACCCTTTGGGATCCAATACCACTACTAAGGCCTGTATGCCAACGAGATCATAGAAAGGGGACCTACATGTGTAAAAATAAGCTGTGGTATATGAACATACTGGAATACTATTGTACAACAAGAAATGATAAACAGGCAAATTTAAGGAAAAACCTGGAAAGACCTGTACAAACTGATGCAAAGGGAAATGAGCAGAACCAAGAAAACGTACACAGTATCAGCAACATTGTGGCATGATCAACTAATAATAATTCTTCTCAATAACACAATTCAAGACAAGTACAAAGGACTCTCGAAGAAAAATGCTATCCACGTCCAGATAAAGAACTGATGGACTTTGAATGCAGATCGAAGCATTTTTTCACTTTATTCTTTTTCCTGATTTTTCCCCTTTTGATCTGTTTCTTTCACAACTGTGACTTAGCATGGAAATATATTTCACATGATAGTGCTTGTATAACCTACATTAAATTGCCTATCGTTTTCGAAAAAGAGAAGGGGAGGAAAAATTGGAACTCAAAATCTTCTAAAAATGAATACTAAAAATTATGACATGTAATTGGGGAAAAAATAAAATACGATTTTAAAAAATTATAGTCTCCCACTTTGGCCCTCCGGGTTAAATGAGTCTTCTAATCCCAGCTCAGAACCCTTTAGCGCTATAGCTCTACCAAGGCTAGCAACCACCGTTCTTGGGCGCCCCTTATTCTCAGACCCAAGCTCATTCCTGACTTCCCAAACAGATCTGTCTTTTTCTCTACGTAAGGCCTCAGAGTATTACAGGAAAGAAATAGTAGACCAAGGGTCCAAAGCTGTTTTTTTTTCCTTTTCTGTATCTTCTTCCTCCCCACCCCCACCCCCCAACTCCTCCCCTACATTAGGAAAACCTTTGCTTTCAGTCTTCTTTTTTCCCTTAACTTTTTTGTTTAGCGTGAGAGGAGCTGGGGGCAGGTGCGGTTTCGGTGTTTTTTTTTTCCATTTCTTTGTTCTATGAGCTAAGATTTGTTCTATAAATGAATGACGGAGCCTTTGGCTTCCCTTTAGAGCCCTTGTCGTGAACATTCTCCTACTCAGCATATCTTAGCTCTGGATCTGCTGAAATCACTGTGGATCTGATTCATACAGCTTTTCCGAATTCCTCCCTTTGGATCGAGGGCCTTTAGGAATCCTCCCCTTGGACCACCATCAGTTTCGCGATTCGCCTGCCGGACAGTTTGTAGTGGGAGAGTGCCGCCTTTGTTTTCAGGTCAAATCAGTCTGTTTCTTGTAGTTTGGTGAGGGCATAGGTAATTTCAATTGGTTGGTGAAGCGAGAAATCGTCACTGAAGCAAAAATTATTCCCTGACCGGGAATCGAACCCGGGCCGCGGCGGTGAAAGCGCCGAATCCTAGCCACTAGACCACCAGGGATTGGTGGTAGATAGCTTAATCCCACTACTAGAGTCTCGTAATGGGTGCGAAAAGTCTTACCACCTGTCCTTAGCCTTCTTTCCCTAGCTTCCTGAACCTTCACATCTCACACACATTCAGTGTCCCTAGCTCAGAACCGCCTACAATCCAGACCCTCCAGGAGAAGTTACATATGCCCCTCTCCCCTAGTTCAGCCTCCCCTCTCTAGTTCACACATTCTGCGCTACTAGTCTCTCACAATGCCCACTCTAGTGGCATTCTAGTTCGAGTTGCCTGAAATCTCCGGTACTTTTGGGCTCCGCCTGAGGAGCCGCGAAACTTACAGCTCTGAATATTTTGCTTTATATGCCTCTCCTCCTCTTTTACCTATGATCTCAACGGCTTTGAGGGATCATGCCTAGCAACGGAGTACTCTAAATCAAAGGAAATAGGCTTTTCAGAGATTTCTTTGAATAATTCTGAATCCCTTTCCAGAATGGTTGGATCAAGTCAGAGCATCACCAATAGTAGGATTACTATTACAATAATAGGATCTTTCTGTCCATAACACCATCACCTTGAGCTATCGCCGTCCTTTCTCAGCTTTGCCAGATAGTTGGATGTGAAGTGAAACCAGAGTTGTTTCCCTTTTTGTTGTCCTGATAACTTCTTAGAGCATGCTTTTATTTGGTTGTTAATAAAGTTTGTAAGTCTTATTTTAAGAATTGTGCTTTTGACCACTACTCTTAATCTTTCATGATCAGGACCGGCAAAGCTCTAGGTCTTTTGTTGAGGGAATAAGGGGGGAGGGGGGTAGTCCCTGAAGTGCCAGCTAATGCATGGTAGAGAGTGGGGGCCTCAGCTCTCCTTCACCTAGATTTAAAAAGTACTTCTCTACTGACCCCACCTAAAACCCTCAGGATAGGTGGCTCCAACCTGGAGCAGTGAAAGCAGGAAGGGTCACCCTCTAAGCAGGCTTTGGAACACCCATGAAGAATTGTCCTAGGTCCTCCCTGCTAGAGGTTCCAGAAGGATCTGGTCTGTCTGTCCTTGAGAGGGAAGAGGGAGAAATAGGCTTCTTTCTTTTTCATTCTGGTCTTCCCCTAATCCAGGCAGAGTGTCAAGATAGATGCTTATGCAGAGGAAAGAAGGTGTTCCTGCATGCTCTTGGCCATATCCCCATACACACACAGCACACACAGGCTCACACAGCATAGAAACACATAGAGGAATGCTTTTGGAGTGAAAATACCTGGATTTGGGGTTGTTCCAACTGGTTTCATGTCCTTCCCACCTCAGTCAGCTAAGGATCTTTCCACCCTCCAAAGTGGAGATGAGCCTCACCCCCAGCTGCCCCACCCCCATCAACTCTTAGAGGTAGGTTCTAAGGTTCAAAGGGGTGACTACATAACTTTTGGAATGTTTGGCATGAAACAAATAAAGGAGGATAGAATAAGGAAAGAAACTGCAGGTTGAGACAAATATTAACATCAATCTTTCCACACCCTCCCTTTGTGAGTCCAGCATGTGCATGGTACTTACAAAATCCAGGACTTCAAGAGCCTAGGTTCATCCTGGTGGTGATGCGGGAATGGGGACAGGGGGTGTCTGACTTTCCTCCTTTGTCCCTTTTATAGATCGAAAGACTAAGCCCTGCAGGGATAGACTAGCAAGAACCTTTTCAGCATCAAGAGTTCACAATAGAAGCTATCCATTCTCTGTCATCCTCTCTCATTCCTCACTTCTGCAGGGAATCTCCCAGAAAAGGTCTTTCAGATGACTAGACACAACTTTCTCTCCTCCCAGTCACCTCTAACCCCTTCTAATGTCGTCTTATCTGATACCTCAACTACTCTCACCCAGGTTAGTGAGGACTGAGGGAAAAGAGAAATCCCATTCCCTCCTGCTTCTAAACCTTTCTTCAAGTTTGGACAATGCAACCCCTCTTGTATATTCTCTTCTCCTTCATCTTGCCCACTCTGGCTCTCTCTCCAACTTTTCCTCCCTTTTATATGGTTATTCTTTCCCCTCTTTTGCCTCAGGACACCCCTTGATCCAGATCTACTCACTATCCTTCCAGGATATCCATTCTTGGCCCTTTTTGGCTTCGAACTCTATAGACATTCACATCCCATCCTCTCTCTGATCTCTTTACATCTTTCCTTGGTTTCAATGACTGCTGCTTCTTGGCAAATTACTGAGATGTGTATGTGGAGACCAATATCACTCTTGAGTTTCTATGGCACATAACCATTGCATTCAATAAGTACAAAATGGAGCCTATCTCCTCTCTCCCAACCCCTGCCACCTTCCCACTGGGTGTAGAGGTTTGGGAAAGAGGAAATTTTGTAATTCCATGAAGGACACAGCCAACTTCCCAATCACCCTGCTTCCTACCCTCCACCTCACAATCCATGCTCCATCCTTCCCTCTTCCTCTCAAACCACATACACTCAGTTTCCATGTCTTGGCTTCTTCACTTCAACACCTTCCTTCATATTCATTTCCTTCTACCCCTTTCAGCTCCAAGGGTCACAGACCTACTTTAGCTACTCATCACCATTCTTTTGCATCATTGGAACAGTTTCCAAAATTGGTCTCTGGGCTTAGAGTCCTTTCTCTCCTCTTCAATCAGTTCTTGACACAGCTTGCCAAAACTTTCTTCCAAGACCACCAGTGTGACCATGTCACACTCTCTTACTCAAGGACCTTGTTGGTAAGGCTAAAAGGACAGAAATGAGTAAATAATATTTGAAATCTTTGGCATGAAACAAATCAAGGAGGATAGAATAAGGAGAGAAACTGCAGGTTGGGACAAATATTAGCATCCCCTATCATCCCCTCCCCACCCTCTCAGTGTGAGGTCAATCCTGGGGGGGAGGGAAGGAAAGACTGACAAAGTCTAGGACTTGAAAAGTCATACTCTTTAACAAATACACGGTTCAAGGACAGTAACAGGAACTTTTCTGAAGAACACAAGCCAAATATAAACTGCTCAGAACAGATCAGGAAATGTTTTAGTCGTCTCAGGGCAGATATTCCTGAAAATGGCAGAGGAATCCTTCTTTCTTCCCTACCTCTCCATCCAGGCTCGTCCTGAGCCACCTCCCTTTAACGACATCTACCCTAGCTATTATTGCTTTTTCCTTCTTCAACTGCTCCCATAACTGTTTGCAGGTTGAATCTCTGCCCTCATACCGTCCACCACCACCACCACCACTACCCCTATGGGAGAATCCTTAAAGGCCAGGACTGGGCTGGGATTTGTCTTTGTTTTCCCAACGCCTAGCTCAGTGCCCCGGGCATAGTGAGAGCTGCTGGAGAAACGCTCCTACTGTGGGGTCGCCGACTTCCAGGTCACAGGGTCGATGTTGTTGCTCTTTGGGGTCCACTTCATTATACTGGGGACCCCTGTGAGAAGTTCCTTCTGCTAAGACCGATTGGCAACTGCCGTCCAACTTGATACCCTGAAGGAGGTGCCCGGGAGAATGGAAAACTTAAAAATGACTTGCCTACGGTCAAGCAGTGTAGGAAGCTGGGCTCCTAATTTGGCGTCTGGTGGGGGCCTTAGGCGTCACCCCTTATGTAAGCCCTTGATTTGACAGGTGAGGGAAATTCAGGCCGGTTGAGTAGCAGTGTGCTGAAAAAATTCCCACAGATAATCTTCTCTGCCAGGAAACGGGACTGGGAGACTGTGCGAGGGTAGGGAGTGGGGTCGACGTTGAAGAGGCCATCGGTGTCGAGGATGCAGGGGTGGGAGAGGGGAGAGCTCCCTGAGAGCAGAAGTGAATCTTGGCTGAAGACTCCAGACCTAGCTCTGTGGTGACTATGAGGGTTAATTCCCGGAGGAATTGCGTTTCTCTCTCCCTGGATCTGTCTGCAGAGAAGAGAAAGTGCAAAGGGACTGACATAGAATCTATATAAAGATAGGGTGAAATTTACACAAAAACGTTTTTTCTGCCTAAATTACATGACCTACACACAAGGTAGCTATCTCAAGTGAGTCCTCGTTAGTATAGTGGTGAGTATCTCCGCCTGTCACGCGGAAGACCGGGGTTCGATTCCCCGACGAGGAGTGTGGATCTTTTCTCTCCCCTTCTACTTTTGTTAATCTAATTGAGTTTTAAGTGTTTCTGCTCCAAATAACATTCTGCCTGGAGAGGGTAGGGATTCAAATTTCAGAGAGAGTATTTGAGGAAAAAAGGAGCACCAACAACTAGGGGTAGTGGTCCGGGATCAGAGTAGAGGAAAGAAAGGACTATGCTGAGAGTATTGCCTATGTTAAACCTGAGAGAAAAGACACCACTGAATTCTCATGAAGGGAAGGACAAGGGGACAAATTGATTTGGAAGATGAAGAGTCCACTAGCTGCTGCCGATGGCGGAGGTCTAGGGTGGGGAAAGAGTTAGGGTTAGGGTTAGGACAATATCTCATTTGTATAGCCTAGCTCAGGATGGGCTGGTACCACCAAACTAGCTCAAGGTTTCTGGTGAAATGAGACTCTTGGTCCATATATCAAATGACGAAAGGGCTATTTAGCCCTAAGAGAGGAAGGATATTCAAGGCAGGAATGATGTTCTACAGGAATACAGTCTTGATTCAGCTGAACCCAATTTTTGAGCTTTAGGACAATAGCTTGTAGTAGGTCCTGTCCAGCCTCTAGAAAAGCCAAGTTCTTTAGGAGCCTGGGAAACTACATCAAGGACTTCCTGGAACCTTGAGTCTCCTGAGTCAATTCAGAAGTGAATGAATGAAGGAATGAGTGAGTGAGTGAATACCTGAAGATAGATAAAAAGTCAGGTCCTCCATTTCCTTTGGTGTGGTGCTTCCCTCTTCTGCCTAGGCCAGGGTGGTCTCCACTCAGGATGATGACTCTTGGGTCTCTTAGCATGGCTGCCTAGGACTGCCTTCTCAAGATCCCCAGTGGTGAGGGCCAGGAGTGGACAAATTCTATTCACTTCAGGGAGCTGGAGTATTGGCCTTCCTAACTCTCCTTCCTGGTCAGCCTGCATTTCTGGGACCAGAGCAGCTCCAGCAAGGTCTGAGTGTCCCTTTGGTTCTCTTCAGTTTAGCCAGGCCTGGTTGGTAATAGTGGCTTTGGTGACAGAAAGACCTGGCCTCCCTCTCTCCACAAATCATAGTGTTCATTGCAGCCTCTGCACCTTGGCTGGTCTCTCCCCCTCTGCCACTGAGCCCAAAGCATCTCTGCTGCAAACCTCTGTCACTCCAAAGCCTCCCCATCTGGCCCAGGTCTCCTTTATTGCAGCCATCACCATGGCCCAGAAAGTCTTTCCCTCAAGGTCTGCTCAGACTGACTCTCCTGCTCCCTTCTAATGGCCTCAAAGGCATCCCCTGGTGCCAAATCAGGGTCTCCAGCCTGAAGCCTGTCCCCAGAGGCTGCTGGTTTTGCTCTTCTCCTTGTTTTGTGCCTAACTCACTTGTTCCCAGAGGAGAGTCTAATGTCCCTGAACGCAGGCCACTCCATAATTTGCTTAGACTCCCCAAGGTTGAATCTCCAGCTGCTGTCCCTTCTCACTTGGAGCAGTACAGTGTTTGTGAACTGACTTAGAGAAATCCTGATACGGAAATGGGCTGACTTCATAATGAAGGATCTCCTCTGACCTGCCCTGGGACAATGTCTTCTCCTCAGACACTTGGAGGCCAAATGTGGAAATGGGCACCCAGGGGTCTAGTCAGACAGACAGAAAGTCAGATAGGCAGACAGACGATTTTGGTAGAAGGGTTGTGTGGAAGCAGACTGGCCAGCCTTGGGTGTGAAGGTTGCTGCCTGGCTGCTTTCATTCGAAGGCTGTAGGAGTTTACTGAAGGGACTGGTGCTGGGGATGAAGAGGTAGATTGGGAAGACTTTGGCCTCTGGTGAGACATCTTGAAAGTAGGAGACCAGTGAGGATTGTGTGGAGCCAGAGAGGAAAAAAACTGCTGTAGTCTTATAAGGAATTTAGAGTAAGAGTTATTTTGGGGTGAGAACAACGGGAGGGAAAGTTTAGATAACTTAATCAGGATGGCCAAGCGGTCTAAGGCGCTGCGTTAAGGTGGCAGTCTCCCCTGGAGGCGTGAGTTCGAATCCTACTTGTGACAATACTCGTTTTCTCTCTTAACTTTACTCACTTCTAGTAATGACTAGACATCAACATAACAAGCCTAGAAGCCAAAGATAGGCTACCTTAGTATGGAAACTCACGCCAACTGCTAACTACTAGGGATCCTTCTTGGTTCCTTACTGAGTTACCATTCGCGAAATTCTGGACAAGCCTCCCAGCCCCTCTCCCCTTCTTTCTTTCACTCTGCCAGGACACATTCCCTCACCCGTACACCTCTGCTTTTCGTAAGCTTGTCCTTTCTCGTCAGCACCAAGCCATACAAAACCCAGGAACCATCGTTCTCTGGCGCCGTTCTCTGGTGGTCCCCAGATCACCGTCAAAGGCGTTTTGGGGAGTGGTACAATGTCAGAGAACAGAAAGAATACTCCAGGCTCAGTCCTAACTTTCGAAGTCGATCTGTCATTCTCAAACCCCCAAGCTACTCCAGGAGAGGGACTCAATCTGGTACTTGTTGGCATTCTTATCTCCCTCCTCTTCTCCAAGCACAAGCACCTTTCCCCCACGTCATCTTTTGTTTTTCTATTTATTTTGCTCAAGTTGGAGCTGGGGTGGTGGCAAGTGGGTTGGTTGTGTCCTGCTCCTTTATTGGGTCTTCTCAAAGCTAAGACTAGTGCTTAAAATGAATGACAGAGACTTTGGCTTCCTTTTGGGATTCTTGTCATTGACTTTTTCCTAGTCTCGGCATCTCATACTTTTTCTGGTTCTGCCGAACTTAATGTGGATCCGTTCATACAATTCTTCTTGCCTTCTTTCTCCGTATTCCTTGTAGTGGCCGTTTAGGTCGAGGTCCATTAGGAATCCTTCCTTAGACCATCTCTCTGTTCCCAGCTTTACGAGCCTAATATATAGTGGTGGGACTCCTCTGTCTTTGTTTCCCCATCATCTCGATCTTCTCTCACCGTCTCCCAGCAGCTAATAGGAAGGTTTTGTTCTTTAAGTGCGTGGAGGAGCCCTCCGTCTTTGAGAAGAGGAAGAGAGATCTAGGGTTAGGGAATTTTCTTGGAGAAATCGAAACAGTGTTGCTGAAAGTTGGGACAGATGGCCGGCTGCGGCTCCAGCAAAGTATGCCAAGTTTGTAGCCTGTGTTGCCGGGCAGTCGAATCTGGTCCCCTTTCAGCCTGGAGCTGAGGAAGGAGGGCGCAGGCTTTGCTGAAGCCTTTGTTTTTGTTTTTTGTTTTTTGTTTTTGTTTTTGTTTTGTTTTTTTTTGCCTAAGGACAGGTGATACGAACGTGTCGTAGCCAAGATTGGTGAAGATGAACGTATTTCAATTGACTGATGGAGGTTGAAATCGTCACTTGTGAGAAGGACCCTGGAAAGACATGTAGCAGGCCAGCTCAGAATCCTGGCCACTAGACCAGCAGCGACCGCAACGGCATCCCGCTATTTAGGGTCTCCTACTTGGTACGAAAGGTCCCACTACACCAACCGCCCTTCTCCTCCCTTCCCCAGCCTTCACAACACACACATTCTATTTCCTTGGCTCACACCCTCTTGCAATCCTGACCAGAATTCTGAATACCTCTCCCCTAGCTCAGGGTCCCCTCTCTTGACCACACATGCTCCGCCACCAGTTTTTCCTGTACTCTCTCAGCTCCCACACACCTACCTTCACATCCTTTTCCTACCATCTAGGCTCCAGAAAAGTCACCAAGTCCTTTCGACCTGAGGAGGCGTGCCCTGCCTCAGACGAAGTCTGAGCGGCTGCCGCACTAAGCCTAAGAGCGTCTCCTCACTGCCGGCACTGTCCAGGGAACCAGAGCTCCCAGGGGTAGAGGAGAGGGCACTGAGCGCCCGGTGGACAGTGACCTGCCCCGCAGCCCCGTGCTCTCCCTTCCTTTGCATCGGCATCCTCTTCTCTCCGTGCCTGTTCGATAGCCAAAGATCAGTTTCCTCTCTGCTCTGTGTCCTCCTAAGTCCTGGTAAGAGCCAAGTATTCTTAAGGGACCCCTTCCTTGCCTTTCCTGTGGGTTTGTGGGCTGGGGTGACACCATCACTTAGGCCACCTGGAGTGAAGGAACTCTCTATGGTTCCCAGGTGCTAGACAAGGAGAAAAACAAACAGCAAGCAGACAAAAAATGTTTAAAAGGCCTCTGCTGCCTGTCGGAAAACCGATCACACAGGTTTTCCACTTAGCTTGTGGATAAGCCGACACAAACAAGAATCCAGGACAAGACTATTCCTTACCTTCAGGACAGTTCGTACTCAGGCCACCTAGACTAGGAGTAGAAATGCCCCCTGACAATCCCAGTCTTTACTTTCCACACCCTCTTCCTCCATACCTTTGGGCCATGTTCCTCCATTCTTCACCCACCCCTTCATTGCCAAATCCAGAGGAAAAATGCAATTCTAAGAAAACCAATGTCTCACTTCCACCAGCCACCTTAAACCTTTTTCATGCTCACCTTCAGGAAGCAGTGGCAACTGATTCTTCCAGCAGGATTCACCTTCTTCTCTCTTTACCTCTTCCACAAGCTTATCTGAAAAATGAGGGGTGTAGACTTAAACAAGGCACCTCAAAGTCCCATTCTAGCCCTAACACTAGGATCCTGGTTCTTTCCAATTTCCAATCTGGAGATGAATCTCATCCCTAATCCCACAACCAATTAGCCTTTGGAGGGAGGCTTTGGGGCTCCCTAGGGTGACCTCTATTTGAGCACACCATCATGGTGGTGATAGAGCAATGGGGACAATTGGGTATCTCACTTTACTCCTTTGTCTCCCTCCTGGACAGACACAGAACAAGTCCTACAGGGACAGACTTAGCAACAAGAGCTCACAGTAAGTTATCCCTTCTTTGTCATCCTCCCTCATTCCTCACTTCTACATGGAATCTGCTAGAAAAAAGCCCTTCAGATGACTAGCCACAACTTTCTCTCCTTCCACTTACCACCAACTGAAACTGCTCTCACCCAGTTTAGTGAGGACTGAGAGGAAAGACAGATCATCCTTCTGAATCTACCTTCAGGCATGGACAATGCTACCCCTCCTCCTGGATATTCTCTTCTCCCTCATCTTCCCTGGTCTGGATCTTTCTCCAGCTTCTCCTCCTTTCTCTACGACTATTCCTTCCCCTCTTTAGCCTCAGGAGACCCTCAGGAATAATCCAGATCCTCTCTCTATTCGTGTCCTTCCAGGATATCTATTCCTGGACCTTGTCTACTGACTCTTCAGATATTTATATCCCATCCTCTCTCTGATCTCTTTACTTCTTTCCCTAGTTGCAGTTATTGCTACCTCTTGGCAAATTACTGAGATGTGTATGTGGAGACCAATATTACCCTTGAGTTCCTATGGCACATAACCATGGCATCTCAAATTCAACAAGCACAAAATGGAGCTCATCTCCCCTCTCCCAAATCCTCCTACCTTCCCACAGTGTGTAGACATGTGGGGAAGAAGGAATTTTGTAATTCTATGAAGGACACAGTCATCTTCTCACTCACCCTGCCTCCTACCCTCCACCTCACAATCCATATTCCATCTTTCCCTCTTCCTCTCAAACCACATCCATTCTGTTTCCAAATCTTGCCCTCTTCACTTCCACATCTTCCTTCACATTCATCTCCTTCTCCCCCTCTCAGTTCCAAGGGTCACAGACCTCCTTTAGGTGCTCTTGGATTATGGGAACAGTTTCCCAACTGGTCTCTGGGCTTCCAGTCCCTCCTCTCCTCTCCAATCAATTCTTCATACAGTTTGCCAAAATTTTCTTCCAAGAGCACCAATGTGACCATGTCCCTCTCTTAATCAAGGACCTTGTTGGTAACCAGCATCTTACACCTTATAATTCAATTATCTCAGATGGATAGCCAACATTGAGGAAGGAAAGGTTACTTTAAAAAATAGAATAGAAAGGACTGGGAATCAGGTGCGTTTCACAGCTGGGGCTAGATGAAGACTTCTTATCCGAGAGAGAGAGAGAGAGAGAGAGAGAGAGAGAGAGAGAGAGAGAGAGAGAGAGAGAGAGAGAGAGGAGAGAGGACACCACACTTAGAACCCCAAAGAAACAGAAATGATTACGTAACATTTGTGACATTTGGCATGAAACAAAACAAGGAGGATATGATAAGGAGAGAAACTGCAGGTTGGGACAAATATTAGCATCCCCTATAATTCCCGGCTACCTTCTCAATGTGATGTCCAGCATGTGGGACGGGGGAGGGGCCGTACTGACGAAGTCTAGGACTTGAAGAATCATACTCTAACAGACACATGGTTCAAGGACAGTAACAGGAACTTTTCTGAAGAACACAAGCCAAATATAAACTGCTCAGAACAGATCAGGAAATGTTTTAGTCGTCTCAGGGCAGATATTCCTGAAAATGGCAGAGGGATCCTTCTTTCTTCCCTACCTCTCCATCCAGGCTCGTCCTGAGCCACCTCCCTTTAACGACATCTACCCTAGCTGTTATTGCTTTTTCCTTCTTCAACTGCTCCCATAACTAAGTATCTGTTTGTAGGCTGAATCTCTGCCCTCATACCGTCCACCACCACCACCACTACCCCTGTGGGAGAATCCTTAAAGGCCAGGACTGGGCTGGGATTTGTCTTTGTTTTCCCAACGCCTAGCTCAGTGCCCCGGGCATAGTGAGAGCTGCTGGTCGCAGGGTCGATGTTGTTGCTCTTTGGGGTCCACTTCATTATACTGGGGACCCCTGTGAGAAGTTCCTTCTGCTAAGACCGATTGGCAACTGCCGTCCAACTTGATACCCTGAAGGAGGTGCCCGGGAGAATGGAAAACTTAAGAAATGACTTGCCTACGGTCAGGCAATGGTAGGAAGCCGGGCTTCTAATTTGGGGTCTAGAGGGGGCCTTAGGGGTCCACCGTTAAGTCCCTAATTTGACAGGTGAGGGAACTTCAGGCCGGTTGAGTGGTAATGTACTGAATAAAGTCCCACAGATAATCTTCTTTGCCAGGTAACCAGGGTGATAGGCGGTGTAAGGGTAAGGAGTGGGGACGGAGTTGCAGAGGGGATCCGCAGCAAGAATGCAGGGGTGATCGGGGAGAGAGTTCCCTGAGGGGAGAGGTGAATCTTGGCTAAAGACTCGAGGCCTGGCCCTTAGAGACTGAGAGGGTTAAGTGTGAAGGGGAGGGTGATGGGGGTTTACGTGGGATTGGGATCTGTGGGCAGAGAAAGGAGGAAGAGAGAAAGAAGGTACAAAGGGATTGGGGTAGAAATTGTGAAAAGATAGGGTGTGTTTTACAGGAAAGATTCCTCTGCCTGAGCTGGATAGTGCACATAAATATCCAGCATGTAAGGTAGCTAGTGGATAGTGGGTCCTCGTTAGTATAGTGGTGAGTATCTCCGCCTGTCACGCGGAAGACCGGGGTTCGATTCCCCGACGAGGAGTGTCAGTCTTTTCTTGTTTCGCACCTAGGAACGATACACAATAATTCCTTCACTGGGCTGTAGTGGTAGGGCGTCCCAACACAAAGGCTTTCCTTCTGCCCACGGGCACTTCGGTGCCACAGGAAGGAGAAGCCTCAAGTTTGGCGCCTTCCCACTGGTACCGAGGGAATAGGAAGCTAGGGCAAACGACAGCATAGCTGGAGCTGGTTGTGCGGGTCATTGCCCAGTTCGAGGCCGGATTTCTCTTTTGTGGCAGCCTGGGCAGCAATGGGACCCTTTTGGGCTTCCAGCCTGAGCCGTTGCTGCTGCCTCGAAGACGTTGCTCCCAGTGAGGACAAGCTTCCCCCTGGCAGGCTGACTTCGCGGGACCTTCCTCCTGAGCCTAGGAGCGAGACTGGTGATTGAGGACTTTGTGCACAAGTTGGGAGTGGACGGGAGACAGGTGTCGCCAGGGACTTGCGGGTGCGCTAAGGGAAAACTCAGCGAGGGGGAAATAGAGTGTACTGTAAGGCTTTAGTCCTTTGCGTTTAGCTTTCTCCTCTCCGCCCACCTCCTTGCCCCTTAATGCCCGCCGCAGGGACAGGAGTTTAGCTATTCCCTCCACAGCATAATCCTTCTTAACCCCGCTGCTCTCCTCAACTGTTTCCCCCTTGGGTCCGCACCAAACTCTGCGCGCACTCAAACCTCCTTTGCCTCGTTCAGATCCAAAAAAAAAAGGTTTATCCCAAACCGACTCCTTTTCCCTCTGGCCCACTCTTCCTTCGGGTGTGTACATCCTTCTACACGCCAACTCTAAGGCAGCAAATTCCCACTCCTTTTTCCCATTAGTGCATTCCTCCTTTTACTCTCCCTTTCTTTTATCTAGGGATAAGAGGGATCTAGGGTTGGAGCTAGTGTAGACAGACCCGAATTCAAATCCAATCTCAGACACTTACTAGCTGTGTAACCCTGTGCAAGTCTGTAAGGTGGAAATAATAACTACCTCCAAGAGTTGTTGAGCACATAAAAGAAGACATTTTTTGTAAAAGGCTTACCACAGTACCTGACATATACATAGTAAGCATTTAATAAATGCTTATTCCCTTCCCTTTCCTTCTCTATAGAGGAAAGTTCACAAAATTGTCACTATATAACCATGCAGAATGGTTATGGTCTTGGAAGAAAGGGGCTCCCCTCAGTGATTTGATGGTAACCCTGAGTTCCTTAGTGACAGTGAGGGAGAGTGTTCATACAGCCTGAGTGAAAGAAGGATGTAGCATTTCGAAAGAAATCTCTAATAGGATAGAGCTATTACTCTTCTAAATGAGTGAGCAGGGAACAGGATGCTCTCTGGTCGGTGGGAGCATGAGGGGATCATTCTGGAGGGCCACTCTTAGTGATCTTAACTGGCAGTGGGACGGATTGTTTCCAGGCAAGAGACTAATGACCTATTAGCTCCATTACTACAGATGACTGTACCTCTGGTTAAATATCAGTGACTGTGACAGAGGTTTCATCAGTTCTGCTATAACCCTGCTATCCTTGGTGCTAATCCCAGTCAAGGTCAATATCTCACATTAGAAAACCTACTGCTAACTGCATGACCCACAACATGGACCTTATGATTGAAGTCTCAGACATGGTCTTTCCAAAGAGGGGAGACAAAACTAAAAATTTCTAGTCTTCGCTTGCTTTCACTTTTGGTCACAAATGAGGGGTTGGGATTTTATCAAATTTTTTTATGTTGTTTGTTTGTTTGTTTGTTTTTGGAGGGCAATTGGAGTTAGGTGACTTGCCCAACGTCCTGAGGCCAGATTTGAACTTAGGTCCTCCTGATTCCATGGCTGGTGCTCTATTCACTGTGCCACCTAGCCATCCCCTGCTTGTTATGTTTTTGCTATCTTTTCAGTTTAAATGTTATATTTTATTTCTTTTTCTCAAGCGAAAAAAAGATTACTTTTAAAAATTAAACTGCATTTTTAATTTTGAATGTAAACAATAAAATATTATCAACTTCACATGCATAGGAGCATACAAAAGTAGGATTATATACGAAAGTGTGAGTCTCTATTTCATACTGCCTCCTTTTTCAAATTTCCTAATTGAATATTCAGCCTGTTTCCCTTCCAATTATTCCCTCCCCTAACTGCCGTCCTTTTTGACCATCCAGGCTTCCTATTCCCTTCCCCCTTTTGTTTGCTTGTTGAGTCTGAAGGGTTTCAACTCCAAGTTCTGTGTGACATTTGACCTGGAGAAGGGATAGGGAATCAAACTACAGAGAGAGTATTTGAGGGAGAAAGGAGCACCAACAATTACGTGAAGTGTTGGAAATTCCTCGTGGCCTAAGCCACAGTGGAATCTGGGATCAGAGTAGAGGAAAGAAAGGACTATGCTGAGAGTATTGCCTATGTTAAACCTGAGAGAAAAGACACCATTGAATTCTCATGAAGGGAAGGACAAGGGGACACACTGAGTTGGAAGTTAAAGAGTGTGCTAGGTGCTGCTGATGGCAGAGGTCTGGGGTGGGGAAAGAGTTAGGGTTAGGGTTAGGACAATATCTCATTTGTATAGCCTAGCTCAGGATGGGCTGGTACCACCAAACTAGCTCAAGGTTTCTGGTGAAATGAGACTCTTGGTCCATACATCAACTGACAAAAAGGCTATTTAGCCCTAAGAGAGGAAGGATATTCAAGGCAGGAATGATGTTCTGCAGGAATACAGTCTTGATTCAGCTGAACCCAATTTTTGAGCTTTAGGACAATAGCTTATAGTAGGTCCTGTCCAGCCTCTAGAAAAGCCAAGTTCTTTAGGAGCCTGGGAAACTACATCAAGGACTTCCTGGAACCTTGAGTCTCCTGAGTCAATTCAGAAGTGAATGAATGAAGGAATGAGTGAGTGAATACCTGAAGATAGATTAAAAAGTCAGGTCCTCCATTTCCTTTGGTGTGGTGCTTCCCTCTTCTGCCTAGGCCAGGGTGGTCTCCACTCAGGATGATGACTCTTGGGCCTCTTAGCATGGCTGCCTAGGACTGCCTTCTCAAGATCCCCAGTGGTGAGGGCCAGGAGTGGACAAATTCTGTTCACTTCAGGGAGCTGGAGTATTGGCCTTCCTCACACTCCCTCCTGGTCAGCCTGCATTTCTGGGACCAGAGCAGCTCCAGCAAGGTCTGAGTGTCCCTTTGGTTCTCTTCAGTTTAGCCAGGCCTGGTTGAAATAATGACTTTGGTGACAGAAAGACCTGGCCTCCCTCTCTCCACAAATCATAGTGTTCATTGCAGCCTCTGCACCTTGGCTGGTCTCTCCCCCTCTGCCACTGAGCCCAAAGCATCTCTGCTGCAAACCTCTGTCACTCCAAAGCCTCCCCACCTGGCCCATGTCTCTTTTACTGCAGCCATCACCACAGCCAGAAAGCCTTTCCTGCTCAAACTGACTCCCCTGCCCCCTTCTAATGATCTCAAAGGAATTCAAATGGGGGTGTCCAGCCTGAAGCCTGTGCCCAGAAACTCTGCTGGATTTCTTCTTCTCCCTTGGCTTGTGAGTAAGCCCACTTGTTCCCAGAGGAGAGTCTAATGTCCCTGAAGGCAGGCCATTCCATAATTTGCTTAGATTCCCCAAGGTTGAACCTCCAGCTGCCATCCTTTCTTACTTGGAACAGGACAGTATTAGTGAACTGACTTGGAGAGCTCCTGATACTGGATCGGACTGACTTCACAATGAAGGATCTCCTCTGACCTGCCCTGGGACAATGTCTGCTACTCAGACACTTGGAGGCCAAATATGGAAATGGGCACCCAGGGGTCTAGTCAGACAGACAGAAAGTCAGATAGGCAGACAGACGCTGTTTGCAGAAAAGGTGTGTGGAAGCAGACGTGTCGGCTTGGTAGTACACTGAAGGGTCTGGTGCTGTGGATGAAGAGGTAGGTTGGGAAGACTTTGGCCTCTGGTGAGGCAACTTGAAAGTAGGAGACCGGTGAGGGTTATTCGGACCCAGAGAGAAGAAGAAACTAATATAATCTTCTAAGGAATTCGGGGTAAGAGTTATTTTGTGGTGAGCATGACTGGAGAGAAAAGTCATGAGTTAGTCAGGATGGCCGAGCGGTCTAAGGTGCTGCGTTAAGGTCGCAGTCTCCCTTGGAGGCGTGGGTTCGAATCCCACTTCTGACAAGAGTCTCTTCCTTGCTCAACTCCCTTCTACTAATGATTGAACATCAACATAACAGGCTAAAGTCAGGCTTCTACAAAAACACCCTGCCAACTGCAGGCTGACTACTAGGGGTTCTTTGACCCTTTCCTCCTTACCCTTCGAATCTTCTCTAGACGGTTTTTTTTTCCCACGGCCCTACTTTCTTCCACTCTGCTGGGACTCATTCACTGCCAGATACCCTTGCTTTTCTGTAAGGTTTGTCCCTTCTATTCAGCACTAAACCACTACATATCCAGGAACCATCGTTCTCTGGCGCTATTCTTTTGTGGTCCCCAAATCACAGGCAAAGGTGTTTTGGGGAGGGTGCAACGCCAGAGAACAGAAAGGATGCTCCAGGCTGGGTCTTAACTTTCCAAGCCGATCCGTCATTCTTCGACCCCCAAGGTACTCCAGGGGAGGGACACAACCTGGTCATTGTTGGCAGTCGTGTCTCCCTTCCCTCCTCTCAGCACAAACACCTTTCCTCAAGACTAGTCCTTAAAATGAATGACGGAGCCCTTGGCTTCCCTTTGGGGTTCTTGTCATTGACATTTTTCTGGTCTCAGCATCTCTTAGTTTTTCTGGTTCTGCCGAACTTAATGTGGATTCGTTCATTCTTCTTACCTTCTTTCTCCCGATTCCTCCTAGTGGCCGTTTAGGTCGAGGGCCATTAGGAATCCTTCCTAAGACCATCTATCTGTTCCCACATTCACGAGCCTAATCTATAGTAGTGGGACTCCTCGGTCCTTGTTTCCCCGTCATCTCTATCATCTCTCACCGACTCCCAGTAGCTTGTAGGAAGATTTTGATCTTTAGGGCTTTGACTTTCTTTTAGCCTATAAATATGCCCAAGAGGGAGGGAGATCACGGTCTAGGGAATTTTCTCAGGGAAATCCAAAGAGTGTTGCTGAAAGAGGGTTGGGACAGATGGCCTGCTGCGTCGCCATCGACGGATGGCGGTCTTGCAGCCTGTATTTCGAGGCAGTAGAGATTCAACCTCCTTCAGCCTGCATTGCGCACTTTAGAGGAAGGAGAATACAGGCTTCTTTTGCCTAGGCTACAGGTGATTTGATAGGGTGGGAGCCGAGAGTATATGTATTTCGATGAGCTGGTCGAGTGTGAAATTGTCACTTGTGGGAATGACTGGAGAGCAAAAGCCATTCCCTGACTGCAAAGAAATATCTTCACCCCCATACCAGGGTCTGCAAATTAGTGTGAAAGGCCCGTCTATACCAACAGCCGTTTGCCTTCCAACCTGAAAATGAGTCTCAGCCTGGATTCCCACACAATCAGCCTTTGGAGGGAGGCTCTGGGATTCCATGTGGTGGCCCCTATTTGGGTGCACCACCATGGTGCTGATAGGGGAATGGGTGGCTATCTCACTTTGTTCCCTTGTCCCCCTGGTGGATAGACACAAACAGGTCTTACAGGAACAGACTAACAAGGAACTCCTTAGCTCACAGTGAGTTATCCATTCTTTGTCATCCTCCCTTATTCCTCACTTCTACACAGAATCTCCTAGAAAAAGCCCTTCAGCCGACTAGCCACAATTTCTTTCCTCCCACTCACCACCAACCCTTCTCATATGATCCTTCAACTGAAACTGCTCTCACCCGGGTTAGTGAGGATTGAGAGAAAAGAGAGATAGATCATCCTTCTGAATCTACCTTCAGGTATGGACAATGCTACCCCTCCTCCTGGATATTCTCTTCTCCCACATCTTCCCTGGTCTGGATCTTTCTCCAGCTTCTCCTCCTTTCTCTACGACTATTCTTTTCCCTCTTTAGCCTCAGGAGACCCTCAGGAATAATCCAGATCCTCTCTCTATTCGTGTCCTTCCAGGATATCTATTCCTGGACCTTGTCTACTGACTCTTCAGATATTTATATCCCATCCTCTCTCTGATCTCTTTACTTCTTTCCCTGGTTGCAGTTATTGCTACCTCTTGGCAAATTACTGAGATGTGTATGTGGAGACCAATATTACCCTTGAGTTCCTATGGCACATAACCATGGCATCTCAAATTCAACAAGCACAAAATGGAGCTCATCTCCCCTCTCCCAAATCCTCCTACCTTCCCACAGTGTGTAGACATGTGGGGAAGAAGGAATTTTGTAATTCTATGAAGGACACAGTCATCTTCTCACTCACCCTGCCTCCTACCCTCCACCTCACAATCCATATTCCATCTTTCCCTCTTCCTCTCAAACCACATCCATTCTGTTTCCAAATCTTGCCCTCTTCACTTCCACATCTTCCTTCACATTCATCTCCTTCTCCCCCTCTCAGTTCCAAGGGTCACAGACCTCCTTTAGGTGCTCTTGGATTATGGGAACAGTTTCCCAACTGGTCTCTGGGCTTCCAGTCCCTCCTCTCCTCTCCAATCAATTCTTTATACAATTTGCCAAAATTTTCTTCCAAGAGCACCAATGTGACCATGTCCCTCTCTTAGTCAAGGACCTTGTTGGTAACCAGCATCTTACACCTTATAATTCAATTATCTCAGAATGGATAGCCAACATTGAGGAAGGAAAGGTTACTTTAAAAAATAGAATAGAAAGGACTGGGAATCAGGTGCGTTTCACAGCTGTGGCTAGATGAAGACTTCTTATCCAAATAAGAGAGAGGACACCACACGTAGAACCCCAAAGAGACAGAAATTACTACATAACATTTGTGACCTTTGGCATGAAACAAAACAAGGAGGATCCAATAAGCAGAGAAGCTACAGGTTGGGACTAACAGACACATGGTCCAAGGACTGTAACAGGAATTTTTCCAAAAAAGAAAGGTCCAATGCCAACTACTCCAAACAGATCAGGAAAAGCGTCATTCATCTCAAAGCCTATATTTCTGGATTCAGCAGGGAAAAATCTTTTTTCTCTACCTCTCGGAATTCCTAGATTCCCTCAAAGCTCAACTCCCGTGCTACCTCCTATGGTGACCCTTTAACAGCATATACACTAGCTGTTACTGTCCTTTCCTTCTTCAAATGCTCCTATAACTAGGTATCTGTTTGCAGGTTGAATCTCTGCCCTCATACCGTCCACCACCACCACCACTACCCCTGTGGGAGAATCCTTAAAGGCCAGGACTGGGCTGGGATTTGTCTTTGTTTTCCCAACGCCTAGCTCAGCGCCCCGGGCATAGTGAGAGCTGCTGGAGAAACGCTCCTACTGTGGGGTCGCCGACTTCCAGGTCACAGGGTCGATGTTGTTGCTCTTTGGGGTCCACTTCATTATACTGGGGACCCCTGTGAGAAGTTCCTTCTGCTAAGACCGATTGGCAACTGCCGTCCAACTTGATACCCTGAAAGAGGTGCCCGGGAGAATGGAAAACTTAAGAAATGACTTGCCTATGGTCAGGCAGTGGTAGGAAGCCGGGCTTCTAATTTGGGGTCTGGAGGGGGCCTTAGGGGTCCACCGTTAAGTAAGTCCCTAATTTGACAGGTGAGGGAACTTCAGGCCGGTTGAGTGGTAATGTACTGAATAAAGTCCCACAGATAATCTTCTCTGCCAGGTAACCGGGGTCATAGGCGGTGTAAGGGTAAGGAGTGGGAACTGAGTTGCAGAGGGGATCCGCAGCAAGAATGCAGGGGT
Organism: Gymnobelideus leadbeateri; assembly: GCA_011680675.1. Classification (NCBI taxonomy): domain Eukaryota; kingdom Metazoa; phylum Chordata; class Mammalia; order Diprotodontia; family Petauridae; genus Gymnobelideus; species Gymnobelideus leadbeateri. Next base: position 449,604 of record WOXC01012315.1, read on the forward strand.
GATCGGGGAGAGAGTTCCCTGAGGGGAGAGGTGAATCTTGGCTAAAGACTCGAGGCCTGGCCCTTAGAGACTGAGAGGGTTAAGTGTGAAGGGGAGGGTGATGGGGGTTTACGTGGGATTGGGATCTGTGGGCAGAGAAAGGAGGAAGAGAGAAAGAAGGTACAAAGGGATTGAGGTAGAATTTGTGAAAAGATAAGGTGTGTTTTACTGGAAAGGTTCCTCTGCCTGAGCTAGATAGTGCACATAAATATCCAGCGTGTAAGGTAGCCAGTGGCTAGTGGGTCCTCGTTAGTATAGTGGTGATTCGATTCCCTGCCGAGGGGAATCCTCGGAAGAGCACTTTCTCTCTTAGAGTCTTTGCGGGCGTTTTGTTTTCTCTTCTTGCTTTGCACCTGGTAGCCACACAAAATTCCTCCACGTGGCTCCAGTAGTGGGGCCCTAACACAGAGGCCCTGAGGATGCTTTCCTTCTGCCCACAGGCACTTCGGAGGCCACAGGAAAGAGAAGTCGTAACTCTGGGGCCCTCCAACTGGCACCCAGGGAACAGGAAGCTAGGGCAAACGGTGGGATGGCTGGAAGTGGTTATGCGGGTCTTTACCCACAGAACAGAAGCCGGACTTCTGTTCTAGGGCAGCCTGGGCAGCAAGGGGACCCGCTTGGGCTTCCAGCCTCAGCCTTTGCTGTTCCAAGGACTTTGCTCCCTGGAAGGGACAAGCGTCTTCCAGAAAGGGCAACAGCACCCCAACCTAGGGACAAGAAGGTGATTGACGACTTTGTACGAAGTGAGGAGTGGACAGGAGGGAGTGGTTTCGGGCTTGAGGGTGCGCAGAGGGGAAGGTGACTGAGGGGGAATCGAGTGTGTTGTATGCTTGGGCAGATGGGATAATTTATACCGCGAGCTTTGTTGAATGAGACAAGGCGGCCGTGATTACTGAATCCGCGGCCTCTTGGGTGCTCACTGGTGTTCTAAGAGTTAAACTCTGGCATTTTCACAGCTGGGATCCAGATTCGATTTTCAACCAAGTAGCATCTTTTGTTTGGTTGGCTCCGAGCACCTGTTGCTTCTTTCCCTCACATCGCAATTCCACACTCCACCAGACTTGGCAGTACTTAACATCCTCATCAGCCAGGACCAGGACTTCTCCAAATCATCCTTCACTAGGCCAAGACGTATTCAAAAAATTCCTTAGAATTAGCACCCGTCTCCCCAAAGGTGGTCAAGATAGAAAGGGGTTCACCTTCGACGGGTTATGCAGCACGACAGACACAGTATATTTACACACATATACATATCCGTATAAAATTATATATACATATATGTACTGAGTATGTATGTATTATGAATATGTGTGAGCACACACACACACACACACACACACACACACTGTCCCCTATATCCAGTGAGAGAGGCTGTCATCTGGGTGAGAATCTGAGAAAACATCCTGGTTTCTTGGCTTCAGAGGGCTTAGGCTCTCTCCTCCAGGAGAAACCAGTGTAGGCACAGGCTAAGAAAGGGGACAAACTCTGTAGAAGGCACCAGGGAATGCTTTCGAGGGCATCAGAAATGGGCAAGAGGGTGAGTTTGACCAGGTCTGGACAGGAAAATTTTCGACTCTGGGTGCTGCTGATGGTGACAAAGAAGGTGTTGACCTGGGAGGATTTCCTAAGGGAGCTTCTGCTTCTTTATCTAAAGACTGGACTTAATGGAGGGGATTGGCTGGAGGAAGAAAGTGGGTTAAACAAAATAAAGTCGTCCTTTGTACTTCTTAGAACTCCTGGCTTTGACTCAGTCCTATGTCTGGAGATTGTTAGCTGTCCTGAAAGAAGTTTCAGACATGCCAGCATTGGGTAGATTTTCTAGTAATATCAGCTAGCATTCAATTCGTTGTGTATGATATGCCAAGCACTCCTAAGTACTTTACAAATATTGTTTCATTTGATCCTCTCTACAGCCCACAACTGACTGTCTTCATGCCCACAATTCTCTCCCTCCCCTTGATCACCTTTCCTCTTCTCTGATTTCCTTCAAGACCTGGTTCAAATGTACCTTTTGCAAAAGTTACTTCCTGGTCAGCTCCATTGTTAGTGTTTTCCCTCTGAGATGATTTCCAAACTACATTGTATAAAACTTGTAGTTACATGGTTGTTCACATATGTTCTCCCCCATTAGTTATACAGTTAATGAATTATTAACTACTATGTACTATGTACTGTGCTGAGTGCTAGGAATACAGAAAGAAACAAAAGACAGTAACCAAAAACCTCACAATCTAAGGGGAAGACAACAAATATACAAATATGTACACATAAGCTATATACATGATATATTTGTAAAAGAGAGAAGGCACAAGATTTAGGAGGGGTTGAGAAAGGTTTCCCAGAAGATGGAATTTTAGTTTTGATTAAAAGGAAGCCAGGAGACAGAGATGAAGAAGGAAATCATTTGAAGTATGGAAGACAGGGAAAATACCCAAGTTGAGAGATGGAGTGTCTTGTTTGTGAAACAAAAAGGGGGACAGTGCCTCTAAATTGAAGAGTACCTGACTGAGAATAATTTGTAGGAGACTGAAAAGGTGAGAATGGCTAGGTTATAAAGGGCTTTGAATGCCTAACAGAGGATTTTATATTTAATCCTGGAGACAATAAGAGCTGCTGGAGTTTGAGTATGGGGGTGAGGAGAGGGGGTCCTAAGGAGAGGTGAGGACTGGGTTGTGATGTAGTCATACTAGAGCTTTCCAAATTATTTGGCCTATTGTCCCCATTTTAAAAAATCTACTTTCTTTAATATTTTAAAAATTTGCATCATTTTAAAAAATAAAAAATTTAAAATGATGCATCTAAAATTTAATAATTTATTGTAAACTAGTGGAGGGATTTCCTGAATTGAAATTTTGATGTTGCAATATTACATCATGTAACCATATTGTAAGCAAGTCAGTACATGCATGTATTCCTGCCAATGTATGCTGGACATCCCCACAATGGCTGGACTGCCAACACTTGCCTGTTAAGACATGTCATCAAACTTGACCACTGAATGGTTATAACTTGCATTCTGTCTGTTTATTTGAAAAATAATGTAATCACTATGACTTTGTTACACAACAGATAAAACATGTATGAACCTTTTAAAATTTTTTTCTTTTATTCTCTTTTTTCCTTATGCTTCCACTGCCTCTTATTTTTATTCAACACCCCCAATTGCACCAGAAGTTACTACCAGCCCCCTGGATTATTCCAGCATCCCCCAAGGGTGGTATTGCCCACTTTGAGAACCTCTGCGAGCTCTTTAAAGTCGAGGAATCTGCTTTTGCCTTTCTTTACATTCCCAGCACCTAGAGAATAAGTACTTCTTGAGACATTGACTCACTGCTATTCAGCAGCTTCATCACTGTTATCTCTGACTGCTGAGGAAGATGGAGGACTCTCCCATCCAGTGGTTTCTTGTATCTAGCTTTCAGGAAGACTAACCTAATAAGTTGGTATTTCTTTTGGATGAAAGACCCTCTCTTGACTTTGCTTAGTCCCTCCCTGGTCCAAAGTGACCAAGACCTTAGGTTCTCTGTCCTTTCAGAGGGCTCCATTTCTCCTGGGTAAACAACTCAGGACCCTCTCCATTGGCAGGTCTGCATTCTTTTGGGTTGGTTGAGACAACTTCTTTCCAGAAAAGGCTTGGGGAACCTAACTCAGTGGGAGGGGGCCTTGCTTCATATTACAACTAGGGACCTGAAGCTGTCACTACACATCTATGCTGAATGTTTGTTGACCTGTATGAAAGGGAATCCTCAATGATTTGGTGATAAACAAGAATTCCTCAGTGAAGAAAGAGAGAGGGGTGGGGTGGGGAGTTCATACCACCTGAGTGAAAGGAGAGAGTAGCATCCTAAAAAAGGCCTCTAATAGTATGAGAGCTTTAATTATTCTTCTAAGTAGATGCCCAGGAAGGAGGATGGTCTGGTTGGTGGGAACGCTGAGGGGGATCATTCTGGAGTCTATCTCTTGTGATTTTCACTGGTTGCTTGCAGTCAAGAAGCTAATGACCTCTTAGATACTTTACTACAGATATCCCTGACTTTGATTAAGAATCAGTGACCGTGACAGGGGTGTCATCATGTGTGCTGTAACCTTTGGTATTCCTGGTGTTAATCACGATCCAGGTCAATATCTCAAATCACAGAATGTGAACTGTAACGATTGGGCATCATCTACCCCATGGACCAGATGGTTTAGATCTCATACTTGATCTTTCCAAAGAGATTAGGCAAACCTAAAATTTCTGCTCTTCATTGTCTTTCATATTTTATCAAAATTTTATTTTTGTTTCTTTTATTTCTACTATTTTAAAGTTTAGATGTTTTATTTATTTTTTTTCTCAAGGGAGCAAAAGATCACAGTTTTAAAATTAAGTTACATTTTAAAATTCTGAATGTAAACAGTTAAAATGAGCATTTTCATATACATAGCAGCACACGAAATCATATTCTTTATGAAAGCAAAAGTCTCCATTTCACCCAGCCTGCTTTTTCAAACAAGATTTAACAAATTCAATATTCATTTTATTTAGTTTCCAATTATTCCCTCCTCCATATTATCCTCTTCATAATCACCCATTCTTCTTATTCCCTACTATTCCCCCACCACTGTCCATTTGTTTTCTTGTAGAATTTGAGGTGTTTCTTCTCCAAGATCTGTGTGTGTGTGTGTGTTTGTGTGTGTGTGTGTGTGTGTGTGTGTGTGTGTGTGTGTTCTCCTCAGGACTCTATGAGCCAGCCCCTTACTAGACACAATGTCTAGCACTTTAAGAATGAAATTTTTTCTTCTAGCTTCATGTTTGCAAGAATTGCTATTCTCTGAGAAATGCTGGAAGGGATGTGGGAAAATAGGTACACTAATGGACCGCTGGTGGAGTCCAATCATTCTGGAGACCTATTTGGAACTATGCCCTAAAAAACTGCACATAGCCTTTGACCCCTACTAGGCCTATAATACAAGGAGATCACCAGAAAAGGGAAAGGACCCATATGCACAAAAATATTTACAGTAACTTTCTTTGTGGTGGCATAGAATTGAAAATTGAGGGGATGTCCATCAATTGGGGAATAGCTGAAGAAGCTGTGGTATGTAAATTTGATGAAATACTATTCTGCTATTAGAAATGATGAAGGGAACAGTTTCAAAAAACCCGTGAAGAATTATATGAACTGATACAAAATGAAGTGAGAAAAACCAGGAGAATAATCCACATGGTAATAGCAATATTGTAAATATAATAAACCATGAAAGATTTAGTAACTAATCATTACAGTTATCTACCACAACTGCAAAGGATTCATGATGTAAAATGCTGTTCACTTCCAGATAGAGAACTGATAGACCCAGACTGTAAATTGAAGCAAAATTTTTTTCCTTCCTTTCATTTTCTTGGTTTTTTCCCCCTTCCAGAATATGACTAATGGGGAAATGTTTTGTATGACTTTATATGTAGAATGGGTATCCTTTTTCTTGCCTTCTCAATGGTTGGGGGAGGGGATGGGAGGAGGAAGACGATTTGGAACTGAAAATAAAAAGGAACAAAAATATGATGAAAAACAAAAAAAGAAAGAATATGTTGTCTCCCCCACACAAAAAATTGTCATCCTCTAGCATAGGAAGGGAGTAATCCAATACAGTGTCATAGTGCCCATAACTGAGCCAGCTTAGCCAAATACTTTTCCTGTGGGAGCCCTCTGGACCCAAAGAGTGAATGGTTGTGGATATAGTGGGATTCCCCAAACTGCCTCCTAGAGTTAAGTGAATATTGACATTGAGCATGTGCCCCAGGGCCAGCATCTCGGGGTAGCCACCCCATGTGCTATCCTGTCCTGCTCTGAAGAGAAACTCCTTCACATCACCCTCAATGAGGAGTTTGAACAGGTCAAGGTTCCTAGCCATGTAATTGACAGTCTTTTCCCGAAGCTCCTGATACTGGTCCTGGTGTCCATAGACTGCCTTGCTGACAGCTCTGTAAAGGCAGTTTCCATCAGGAATGATGTGAAAGCGGTACTTCATCCTCTCCCGCAGGTACACGTCCTGTTTTTCTATTTCCTCCAGTCTCTGTTGCTTGCTGGAAATCATTGTATTGGTGCTACTTCTGTTCAGTAACCAAAGATAACTCCTTTTCAGGTTAGGTCTCTATTACCACAAACTTTGAATGGTAGGTGGTTTACTCCGGTATGTTCCTTCCCTGGAGGCCTAAAGTCTGCTGCTTGCCCCAGTAACTTCTTAGGAGTTGACTCCTGAGTCCTTGAAAGCAGTGACCAGGGCTGTCTGTGCTTGCTGTGATGAACTTTTCTTTTGGTCCAGTTCTCCTGGAGATGCTGCTGCTGGTGCTGTTGCTCAGGCTCTGACTCTACTTTTGCTTTATCCTCTTGCTTTTGTTTCCTGAAAAGACAAAATGAAACAGGTTTTAAAATTTTACTACAATATTTTAAACTCTCAAACAAAGAAAAGAAAAAAATTGCCCCACAGAAGACTATAGCACCCTGTTACAGTAATTAGTTTGTTTGGGTTTTGGGGTTTTTTTTGCTTTTGGGGGGGGGCAGGGAAAGTGATTTGCCCAAGGTCACAGGGCTAGTACATGTTAAGTAACTGAGGCCAGATTATGAACTCAGGAACTCCTGACTCCAGGGCTGGTGCTCTATTCACTGAGCCACCTAAATGCCCCAATTAGTTGGTCTTAAACCAGTGGCTGTGGATTGGAGAATACAGTGGTTCCCACAATGCACTCCATTATCTACTTTTCAGCTTTGGGAAGTTTATTTTTGAAGAAAAGTTCCAAGTTCAATCATGGGTGCTTTGAGCACCTGGTTAGGAAAATTTCTAACACTTAAGCAGAGGTTGTGCTTTCTGCCTAACAATATCTTTTTATCAGTGCCTAATTAGTTCCTGGGCTCCTTGTGGTTGAAGCAAAATTCAGTTTGCTGGAAATGTTTGGATAGCAAATGGTAGATTCTACTATCTACTATCTAGTGCCTAAGAATAGACAGACAATGGAAAAGGAAATTGAAGAAAGAGCTGACCTTTTCCTGGAATGTATCTCAGTCTGAGACTTTCACTCTGAGATGTCCTTAGACGCACCTGTTCTCTTCCAGATCTCCCTTGTACCTTAGAGGTGTGCCACAGTTGTCTAAAAGGTAAGAAATTAACTTGAAACAGAAGGAATTCATACTTTAGAGACTGATAAACTCAATTACATGGGGATTCACCCTGAAATCTCATTTGCTGTCCTTCTCACAACTTACGAATCTTCCAGTTTGAAACTGCCATGCCTTTTCTATGCTCCCAAGGCCCTTTATTGGACGTAATTTTTTGTTTCTTTCTTTTTACAATTTATTTATTTATTTTTAGTTTTCAGCGTTCATTTCCACAAGATTTTAAGTTACAAATTTTCTCCCTGTCTTTCCCCTACCCCCACCCCAAGATAGCAAGCTTCCTGAGTACTTCTCCCTCAATCTGTTCTCTCTTATATCATCCCCCAACTCCCTCTAATTTTCTAGTAGGGCAAGATGGATTTCTTTACCCTAGTGCCTGTATAATGTTGAATGTAATTTTTATTGAATTAAGATCCAAAAGGAATGCATTTGATTTTTCTGTATCTGTCTGCCCTACTACATGGTCAGTTTTTGTGAAGGTGCCATATATTCCTTTCTATTCTCATTCAGTGGTCTGCTATTTAGATTTTTATAATTGCAAGTGCTGTCTTCTATGAATGTAAAAATTTTGCTATTGCTTGCTAGAGATTATACACATGTATACTTAACTATACTGGTAAATTAAGGCTTTCCCTACCCCCTCAACATTAAAATCCTTGCAAAAATTTCTCCCTCCCTATCTTACCTTGGTTCACATTCGTATGTAGGACACAAAGAAAAAGTTATGATTTCTTAAAACAAAGGTAATATGGTTCTTCTCAAGGAGCAAGCCTCAAGGTCGGTTACCCTGGCATTGATCAAACTGGTTAGAGACCAAAACAACAACTACTACAAAAAACCTCCTTAGAATTGGAAATTGAAGGAACATTGGTCAATTAGGGAATGGCTGAACAAGTTGTATATGATTGTGGTAGAATGTTATTGTGCAATAAGAAATGATGAGCAAGATGGTCTCAGGAAAACATGGAAAGACTTATATGAACTGATGCAAAGTGAAATAAGCAGAACCAGGAGAACATTGTATACAGTAACAGCAATATCATATGATGATCTACCATGAACAACTTATTCTCAGCAATACAATGATCCAAGACAATTCTGAAGGACTTACAAGGAAAGGTGTTGTTCATCTCTAGAGAAAGAACTGCAGATCGAAAATACTTTATTGTTTCCTTATTTTTATTGGGGTTTTTTTGTCTATGTTTTCTTTCACAGCATGACTTACATGGAAATGTGTTTTGTATGACTACACAAGTATAACCTGTGTCAAGTTGCTTGCTTTCCCAATGGGAGGGGAGGAGAGAGAGGCAAAGAATTTGGAACTCAAAATTTTGAAAAAAAAAACATTAAAATTGCTTTTACATGTAATGTAATTGGGAAAATAAAATATTAAAAAATTTTAAATTACCTCCTTATGATACTTAGAGAACTGTTTTCTGCTTACCTATGAAATTATTACAATTTCATTATGTTGCCTTATATCCCTATACCTTTGGGGAGACCTATCTCTCTTTCCAAAATTGTGATAATGCTCAGTTCAGGCCCAGTGAAAGAGTTTTTGGTAGCAACCTACAGGTAGTTCCTGAAGTTTCTGCATCTTAAATAAAGATTAGAAAGATGAGCTCTCTAGTCTCTCTTTCTGGGAACAAAAATAATAAAAATAACAGATAAAATATGCTAAAATTAAGAGAGATTTGGAAAGGCTTAAAAATGTGATTTTAGCTGGAACTTGAAGGAAGCCAGGAGGTAGAGATGAGGATACAAAGCATTCCGGATAAGTAGGACAGTTTTTGCAGTAAACTATGAGGTGTTTCTCGGCGAAGGGGAGGCAGAGTCCTGGGAGGTTTGAGGAAGAATGAAAAAATTTGGAAGAGCCACTGTGGAATGGGAGAATGAGTTAATAAGGGAGATATACAAGGATTGCCTAGCAGCTAGGAGAGCCCTGTTAAGGTTATATGCACAAATTGATAGTTAACAGTCAGAAGCACTGTGAATTTTTCTCCACCTTTGATCAATATGGTATATTTGGAATGAAGGCAGCAGATGTGGGAGCCATTCAAGACTGAGGCTTGGTAGAGCACAATTGTCATTATGATAAAAGGACCGGAGATTCAGGAGAAAAGAACAGTGTGGAGTGTAACTGATTCACTAAGGGGTCAAAATGGGAAAAAGAAGAAAGTGATTTGTACAATGGAGGTGGACTGGAAGAGAATGGAGGGGTCAAGGAATTGGAGGTGATGGTTTGGACGAAGACTAGACTTTGACATGGGAAGAGGAAGAAATGGAAAGCCAATAAATTGTGATAATACGAGGAAATTTCAGAGTTCTTGAACATGGAGGTGGGACATTGCTGATGGATATCAAAATAAAAAAATGACCATTTTTCTGTGCGACTGAAGTGGGGTGGATGAATAGGTCATAAGAAGTGAGTAGGTGGAGGAACTGGGCAATTAATTTTTGAGAGAGTATCAATACATGTGCCAAAATTCTCTAGCATGAAGACAGGAGTCAGGGAGGAAAGATTATGAGCTAAATGTTTTTAAGAAGGAAGGGAAATGTCCAGGGCGGGGGGTGGGGGGTCTTTAGACAATAGCTGTCATGATTTTGATTGGGTGAAAGGTGTGGATTAATGGACCTCAAAGGAAGAGAGGTTTCTGAGTGGTGGTGAGAGGTGAATCTAGAAATGGCAATGGGGATCGAGGAGTATTCCAACTTCTTTACCTCAACCAGTAAACTGAGGTGAATGAGTAAATGTGAAGCCAGTACTGGAAAGGGCAGTCAGGGAGGCTGTGTTATCAGCAGGGAGTCAGATCTCAGTGAAAGCCAGGAGATGGAAGGAGTGGGAGAGGAAAAGATTTAAGATGAAAACAAGTTTGATGCCTATGAAGCAGGCATTCCAGAGGGCAGAGAGGAAGGGGTGGGTAGCATTTTGGTTGGGACTTTGGAATGTGTGGGTTGAGGGGACAGAAATAAGGAATCAGGAAAGGCATGGGGAATGGGTTCTAGATGGTGTACTACAAGGGTTTCAGTATGTTAATCATTAAGTGAAAGGCATCTTTCTTCTTCCCAATGGAAGGTGGAGATGAGGGTGGAAATATACAGAGTACAAGGTAAGAGGTGTTATTGGAAGGCACACAGTCAGTAGAAAACACCTCCCCCCCGTCTTTGTCCTTTGCTGTTCCCTCTGGAGCCTGGAGATCAGGCAGACAGCTCACCAGAGATGGAAGTGGAACCTGTGTTTCCTTTTCTCTTCCTTGTTCTCATGAATGTGGTGACCTGATTCACCCTCCTTTCCATTTATTTTCTGCAAACATCAAGAGTAAGCCTCACTGGGGCAGAGTCAAGATGGAGGAGTAGAAACAGGACTTCCTCAGGGCTCCCACCTCCTCCAATTCATGTAAAAATGACTCTAAACAAATTATGGAGCTATAGAACCCACAAAATGATACAGAGAAGCTAACCTCCCACTGATGACAGCTGGAGGAGCCAGGTCAGCGCTCTGGGAGCAGAGTCCAGCCCCACAAAAGCCCGAGGTTTTAGCTTCAGGTTGGCCACAACCAGCAGTAGATGGAGGGACTTCAGATCACCAGCATCTGTGTCAGTTTCCAGAATTATCAACCCATAGATGCTAAGGACAAAGTGAGAGGTCAGTGCAGTGTGGACTTTCAGACCTGGGAGTTTGGGAGTGCCATCTGGCCTTTTCCCCCCAGGGTGAGGAGGGCTGAGGAGTGGTGGCCACCCAGCCACTTCCATGTGACTGCTTCAGAGCTCAGGGCCTGAAGATTGTAGGGGGATCAATAAACAAGTCTGAGGGGTAATTGCTCTTGCTTTAACCTGGTTGGATCTGGATCACTGTCTGGGGTGGAGGTCCTGGGGTGTGTGACCAGCTTGCCAGAGTGTGTGGAGTCTTCAGAGAGGGCAGTCAACTAATAGTTCCAGCAGCTGAGAAAACCCCAGCAATTTGGGACAAAGCTCCCCTCTCTGGTAGCAGAGTTCTACTGTAACAAAAAGCTCAAAAGTCAAATAATTGAATGGCAAAATGAGCAAGTAGAGGAAGCAAGGCAAGCACAGTGGTCCGGCTTTGGATTCTTTTTTGGGGGACAAAAAGGATCGGGGCATGGAACAGGAGCAAGACAGCGAAGTCAGAACTCCTGAACCAAAAGTTTCCATCAAAAGAATAAGCTGCTTACAGGCCATAGAGGAGCTTAAGAAGGATTTTGAAAGCCAAATTAAGAGTAGTGGAGGAAAAATTGGGAAGAAAAATGAGAATTATGCAAGAAAATTATGAAATGAGAGCCAACAACCTGACTGAAGAAAATAACACCTTAAAAAAATAGACTAACTCAGGTGGTGAAGTGAGTAATTGTGCCGGCCTCGGAGTTGGGAGGACCTGGGATCTGTTCCACCTGAGTACTTAGCACCCACACATGAAAAACTAGCTGTGTAACCTTGAGCAAGTTACTTACCCCCAATTGCTTTAAAAAAATAGACTAACTCAAATGGCAAAAGCGGCTCAAAAAATCAATGAGGAGAACAATGCCTTAAAAAGCCAAATTTGCCAGATGGAAAAAGAATCTCAAAAACTCACTGAAGAGAATCATTCCCTCAGAATTAGATTGGAGCAAATGGAAGTTAGTGACTTTATGAGAAATCAAGATACGATTAAACAGATCCAAACAAATGAAAAAATAGAAGGCAATGTGAAATATCTGCTTGGAAAAACCACTGACCTGGAAAATAGATCCAGGAGAGATAATTTTAAAATTATTGGACTACCTGAAAGCCATGATCAAAAAAAGAACCTAGAAATCATCCTTCAAGATATTCTCAAGGAAAATTGTCCTGATGTTTTAGAACCAGAGGGCAAAATAGAGGTTGAAATAATCCATCAATCACCTCCTGAAAAAGATACAAAAAAGGAAACTCCTAGGAATATTATAGCCAGGTTCCAGAATTCCCAGATCAAGGAGAAAATACTACAAGCAGCCAGGAAGAAACAATTTGAATACTATGGAAACACAATCAGGATAACACAGGATGTGGCAGCTTCTACACTGAGGGACTGAAGGGCTTGGAATATGATATTCTGGAGGTTAAAGGATCTGGGATTAAAACCAAGAATCACCTACCCAGCAAGACTGAGTATCATGTTTTGGGAGAAAATATGATCATTCAATGGAATAGAGGACTTTCAAGCGTTCATGATGAAAAGCCAGAGTTGAAAGAAGCAAGAGAAGCATGAGAAAGTAAACAGGGAAAAGAAATCATGAGGAACTTATCAAAGTTGAACTACTTATATTCCTACATGGAAAAACTCTAATTGTAACTGATGAAACTTTTCTCAGTATGAGAATAGTTGAAGGGAATAGAAATGTATATATGTATGTATGTATGTATACGTATACATATATGTCTATATAGGAGGGTATATGGGCATATGAATACATATGTAAGTGTGTGTGTATATGTGTACAGGTATACATAGACAGAGGGTACAGGACCAATTGAATAGGAAGGGATGATACTTAAAAGGTGAAATTGAGAGGTGACAGAAGAATATAATGAGAGGAGATGGGGAGAGACAGAATGGGGTAAATTATCTCATATAGAAGAGGCAAGGGGAAACTGTTACAATGGAGGGGAAGAACAGGAAGGTAAAAGGGAATGAGTCAACCTTATTCTCATTGAATTGGGCTTAGGGAGGGAATGACATACACATTAAACAGGGTATCTCACCCTACAGAAGAGTGGTGGGGAGGGGATGAGAGGGGGAATGATGGAAGGGAGGGCAGGCTAGGGGAGGAGGGAAGTTGGAAGCACCCACTTGTGAAAAGGGACAGGATCAAAGTAGAGAATAGAACTAGTGGGTTGTGGGATAGGATGGAGGGAAATATAGTCAGTCTTTCACAATATTTCCACTGTAGAAATGTTTTGCATAGCTATACATGTACAACCTATATTGAACTGCTTATCTTCCCAGTAAGGGTGTGTGATGAGGGAGGTAGGGAAAAAATCTGGAATCCAAAGGTTTAAAATCAAATTTTTAAAATTTATTACTATTATTATTATTTTACATGTAACTAGAAAATAAGATATACAGGCACTGGGGCATAGAGATCCACTGTGCCCTACTGGAAAGTCAGAGGGGGTATGGGGGAAGATATAGGAGACAGCAGATTGGGGGAGGAGATATTCAGTGGGATCCTTGTTTTGGGGTGGTGGGTAGAGGAAAAATGGGGAGAAAATTTGTAACTCAAAATATTGTGGAAATGAATTATGTAAACTAAAAAATAATAAAAATAATAAAACAAAATAAAAAAGAGTAAGCCTGACTGATTTGAAAAAAAGGGATCACTAAAACACTCTTGGCTGCTGTATCTCTTCAGTTGCCAAGGATATGGTTTTTGCCATCGGAGATGGATCCTGGAGTCTCTTGGCCTTCTTGTTACAGTAGCTATATTATATAGTTCAAATTCTCTAAGAAATCTTTATGGGTAGCTAGGTGGTGCAATAGATAGTGCACTGGGTTGGGAATCATCTTCTTGAGTTTAGACTTGGCTGTGTGACCCTGGACAAGTCACTTAACCCTCTTTGCCTCAATTTCCTCCTCTGTGAAATGAGCTAGAAAAGGAGATGTCAAACCACTCCAGTGTCTTTGCCAAGAAATTCCAAGTGGAGTCACCAAGCCTCAGACAAGACTCAACATTCAATCTAAGTTATATAGCCATAGATGACTATGCAATATTTTTGCATTATTAATTTTTATTTTTTTTCCATCTAGACCTTTTGTTTTTTTAACTTATTTTTTTTATTAAACAAATGCTTTATTAACTTCTGGTTTACACAATTCATTTCCACCAAATTTTGAGTTACAATTTTTCGCCCATTTTTTCCCTACCCACCACCCCAGAATAGCAGTCCCACTAGATATCCCCTCATCCAATCTGCTCTCTCCCATATCTTCTCCCATACCCCCTTCGACTTTGCCATTAGGACAAGGTGAATCTCTGAGCCCCAATGCCTGGACATCTTATGAAACATTTAATTTTAAAACTTTGATTTTCAGATGCATTCCCTTCCTCCCTTGTCACCCACTCCCTCTGAGAAGATAAGCAATTCAATATGTGTTGTACATGTGTAGCTATGCAAAACATAACCATAGTAGATATATTGTAAAAGACTGCTTATATTTCCCTCCCACCCATCTCACCTCCCACCTGGTCCATTCCCTACTTTGATCTTGTCCCTCTTTGATAGTGGGTACTTCCAACCTCCCCTCCATCCTCCCCCCTCTCATCCCCCTTTCCCCTACTCTCCTGCAGGGTGAGATATCCCATTTAGTATGTATGGGATTCTCTCCTTGAGCCAACTTCAATGAGAATATGGTTTTGCCGTTTTGCCTTCCTGTTCTTCCCCTCCCCTGCAACTACTTCCCCCTGCCTCTTCTACGTGAGATAGTTTGCCCCACCCTGTCTCTCCCCATCTCCTCTTGCCACTTTCCTCTCTCACCTCTTGACTTCACCCCTTAAGAATCCTCCCTTAATTTTTAAAAAGAAATTTTTATAATTAGTCTTTACTTTTATAATCAATGTCTTTACTTTTAAGTATTTCCTATTTTTCTAAGTTAGTGGCTTATATAAAATTAGTAATATCATACATAACATATATATCATATCCTCTAGTTTGCTTTCCCCCCCAGTTTTTCAAATATGATGTTAATTTTGGTCTTTTCTCTGACCAGTCATCTAACCAAATGAAGGTAACATATTTTGGAATGATTTTCATGGTAGTAGCCAAATCAAATCAACAAGCATTTATTAAGGACCTACTTTTGCCAGACACCGTGCTCAGTGCTGGAGGTACAAAGAAAGGCAAAAACAAGGGGCAGCTAGGTGGCTCAGTATACAGAGCACCAGCCCTCCAGGTAGGACCTGAGTTCAAATTCGGCCTGACACTTACCACTTACCAACTGTGTGACCTTGGGCAAATCACTTAACCCCAACTGCCCTGCCTTCTCCCCTCGAAAAAAAAGGGCAAAAACCAGTCCCTGCTCTCAAAGAACTCACAGTCTAATGGAGGAGACTATATGACTATATGCAAACAACTAAATGAATTAGATAGATGCAGTTATCGACATGCAAGTCATTAATGCTTAATACTTCACTAAGGCTTTCCTAATACCCTGCATAAGATAAATTGGAGATAACCAACGAAGGGAAAGCCCTAACATTAAAGGAGTTGGGGAAAGCTTTTTGTAGAATATGGGCTTTAGATGGAACTTGAAGGAAGCCAGAGAAGGCAAGAGACAGATGAGAAAGGAGAGAACTACAGACTTGAGGGGCAGCCAGTGGAAATGCTTAGATCAGAGATAGAGTCTTGTCTGTGGAACAGCAAGGAGATTAATGTCATTGGCTCATGAGTATGTGGAGAGGATAGGTATAAGATATTCTTTTGGTTCAAAAGATCACCCATGCAGGTGATGCTGGCCACTCCCATGTTACTGGATACATTGCAGAAACCAGTCATTATATCCCTGCCTTTTCCCAGAGGAGGTGGGAAAAGACCATAGCATTGAGGGACAGGAGAATAGTGCCATTCAGTTTCCAGGACACAGTCCTGCAAATTTTTAACTGATCAGAAATGTGTAACCTTTATAACTGGGAAGCTACCTAGAATATGCAGGATCATAGGATCACAGAGTTAGAAGAAACTTTGAATATGATTTAGTACAACCAAAATACCTGAAAAAAGTAAGAAATGCCCTCTACAGCATCCTTCACAAGCAGTCAGACAATCCCTGCTTAAAGACCTCCCCCGTGATGGGAAGCCCAGCACTGCTCCCAAGGCAGCTTGTTCCAACTTGGAAATATTAGTATTCAGCTGCCACAATAATCTTTCTCATGTGTTGATTTGATCACATCACCTTCTTGGTCAAAAACCGTCAGTGGCTCCCACTTGCTTAAGGAATTAAAAAACAAAGTGTTTAGTCTAACAGTTAAGACCCTTGAAAATCTGGCTCTAACTTGCCTTTCCAGTCTAATTTCATGCCTATTCCCTTCCCACACTCATTCCAGAAGAACTGTGGTGCCACTCTCTTCCTGCCATTGTGCATTATTAGCCCAGGCTACTCTGAATGCTAGGAATGCAATTCTTCATCTATGTCTATTGAAATCCTTTTCTTCCTTCAAGATCCTAGGATCAAGTGAGATCATATGTACCAAGTGCTTAGTATAGTACCTGGCACATAGGAGTTTAATATGTTATTCCCTAATAAATGTTGGAGGGGATGTGGGAAAACTGGGACATTAATGCACTATTGGTGGAGTTATGAACTGATCCAACCGTTATGGAGGACTGTAAAACTGGGCATACCATTTAACCCAGCAATACCACTGCTAGGTCTATATCCCAAAGACATCCAAAAAAGGGGGAAGATCTTATTTGTACAAAAATGTTTAAAGCAGCTCTTTTTGTGGTGGCTAAGAATTGGAAATCAAGAAGATGCTCATCAATTGGGGAATGGCTGTACACACTGTGGTATATGATTCTGATGGAATATTATTGTGCTAAAAGAAATAACAAGCAGGATGATTTCAGAAAAACTTGGAAAGACTTAACTGATACCAAGTGAAGTGAGTACAACCAGAAGAACATTGTAGACAGTAAAGGAAATATTATACAATAATCGACTGTGAACAACTTAGCTATTCTCAGCAATACAGTGATCCAAGACAATCTCAAAGGACTTAGAATGAAGCATGCTATCTACATGTAGGGAAAGAACTGATACTGACTGAATACACAGATTGAAGCATGTTATTTTTTTTTCTTTCTGTCTCATTCAAGTCTTCTTGTACAAAATGATTACTATGGAAATATTTTAAATTATTGCACAGGTATAAACTTTATCATATTGCTTACTGTCTCAGGGAGGGGGCAGGGGAGAAAGGGATAGAATTTTGATCTCAAAACTTTTTTAAGTTTAAAAATTGTTTTGACATGTAATTGAGAAAAAATGAAATATTATGTAAAATAAAAAATAAATAACTATCCCCTCCCATCACTCTATCTCCTTCACAAAGCTGTCCCTGATAACCCCACGCTGAGCTGAAAGTTAACTCTTCACACTAAAATTTTATTTATTTTTGAGACCTTTCTTTGCCCATATCAGATTCTATAATGCATCATATTTATTTGTGTATTCACCCTTAGCTTATACATTATTTAAGAGTCAATGACAAACCTGGTACCTTACAGACAGTAGACAGTAAAAGTGTGTGGCATCAGACTGATGGAAAGGTCCATGCTGCACTACTACAGATCTTTTGAGAGGACATTCCTACCCAAGTTCTGAATGCCTCTAAGACTGGCCACAAGGAGATGATTTTTAGGGGGTGGGGGCAAGCACAGCAATGAAGAAATCCTGCTTAATAAAGTATGAAATTATTATAATCCAAGATACTAGAAGGGATAGCAATTGTAATAACAGTTCACATTTATATAATGCTTTAAGGCTACAGGAGTAACACTTATATGGTGTTTTAAGTACCTAAAGCACTGGGCTCACCCTGTCACTGCCCTCCTCAATGAGTTCCAGTGATTCCCTATTGCCACCATGATAAAATGCCACTTTGTTCAGCAGTTAAAGTCCTTTACAACCTTTCCAGGCTAAACACACATTACTTCCCCTTCATACATTCTATATTCTGGACAAACTGGCCTATCTGCAGCTCCTTGTATACCACAATTCACAGAGGCAGCCTTCCGTACCTGCAATGTAATCTCTCCTCACTTCCAATTCTTGGAATCCCTGATTCCCTAGAAGAGTCAGTCAGTAGGGCTATCTCTTACCTACAGCCTTTCCCGATATCCCCAGTTTCTAGTGCCCCCTGACATCACTTTATATTTATTTCATATTTACTTATACCTGTATGAATTCTTTCTCTTAATAGAGTGTTAGACATTTTAGTATAAGTACTTTCTTATTAGCCTCTATGTCTAGGAAGGTAT
Source organism: Gymnobelideus leadbeateri (assembly GCA_011680675.1). Classification (NCBI taxonomy): domain Eukaryota; kingdom Metazoa; phylum Chordata; class Mammalia; order Diprotodontia; family Petauridae; genus Gymnobelideus; species Gymnobelideus leadbeateri. Next base: position 467,804 of record WOXC01012315.1, read on the forward strand.
TTGGCACATAGTGACACCTAACAAATAAATGTTTACTATACCACTACTAGATCTGTGTCCCAAAGAGATAAGGATAAGGATCTATGTGTACAAAAATATTTATATCAGCTCTTTTATTTGTGGCAAAGAATTGGAAATTGAGGGGATGTCAATCAATTGGGGAATGACTGAACAAGTTGTTATATATGATTGTGATGGAATACTATTGTGCTTTAAGAAATGAGGAGCAGGGGCGGCTAGGTGGCGCAGTGAGTAGAGCGTTGGCCCCGGAGTCAGAAGGACCTGAGTTCGGATCCGGCCTCAGACACTTAATGCACACACAAACAAAAACCTAGCCGTGTGACCTTGGGCAAGTTACTTAACCCCAATTGCCCTCCAAAAAAAAAAAAAAAGAAATGAGGAGCAGACAGATTTCAGAAAACCTGGAAAGTCTTACATGAACTGATACAAAGTGAAATGAGTAGAACCAGGGGAACATTGTGCATAGTAGCAGCAATACTGTATAATGATCTACCATGAATATAAAGATCCAAGACAATTCTGTACGACTTATGATGAAAGATACTGTCCATCTCCAGAGGAAGAATTGGTAGAACCTGAATGCAGATCAAAGATACTTTTTCTTTATTTTTCTTGGGAGGTTTTTATCTGTGTTTTCTTTCACAGCATGACTTACATGGAAATGTATTTTGCCTGACTACATATGTATAATCTATGTCAAATTGTTTGCCTTCCCAAGTAGAGAGGGTAGAAGGGATAGAGGGAGAGAATTTGGAGCTCAAAATTTGAAAAAAAAAAGTTAAAATTGTTTTTATATGTAATTGGAAAAAATAAAACATTAAATAAAGAAAAAATGCTTGTTGATCCATTAATTGTCAAGGTTTGTTATTGTTGTTTGTCCTTCATTCTCCCTTCTTAAAGAGGACCATGACATAAGGAAGATTATGCCATGACTTGCAAATTGGATTTGAGTGAGGGAGGGCTGCACAAGGTCCCCAGCCTCACTTTCTCCTCTGGAGACATCTAGGTCCAGCGGTAAGATATAAACCAGGACGACTAGAGATGATCCCAGGTGCAGTGGGAGACATTGGTCTTTTTAAGTTAAAGTCTTTCTGAGTTTTCATTTTGACTGAGGCACTTTAATTGCAAATTAAGTGCAAATTCAATCGCACTTTAAATCTATTCTCTTTTTTGTATTTTTCTGGGGGAAGTAATTGGGGTTAAGTGACTTGCCCAGGGTCACACAGCTAGTAAATTTCTGAAGTCATATTTGAACTCAGGTCCTCCTGACTCCAGGGTTCATGCTCTATCCACTGGGACACCTAGCTGCCTAAATGCATTCTTTTTGATCCTCATTACAACCATGTGAAGTATTATTATGCCTTTTTTAAAGATGGGGAAACTGAGACTCAAAGAGAAGTAACTTGCCCAGGGTGACATGGTTAGTGAGGATCTGAGGCCAAATTCAAACCCAGATCCTGATGATTCCAAGTCCAGTGCTCTGTCCAAACTCTGACATCTGTCACACTGATGCAGTCACAAAAGTGTAGATGAAGGTTGTCTCTAAAAGTAGTCACTTACAAAAGTTTTCCTAAGTCACATATCCAAATATTTAAGTTCTATCTAAAGGTACATATTTTCATTCAGAATATCAAGGGAATTAATGAAAAGAAATGCTAGGGAAGGTGGCCTAGCCATACCATATTTTAAACTGTATTATAAAGCAACAGTCATCAAAACTGCTTGGTACTGGCTGAGGAATAAAGTGGTGGAATCAGTGGAAGAGACACAGCAGTCAATGACTATAGTCATCTACTGTTTGATAAAAAGACATATTTTCTATGTTCTTTCTAAGGTGTTTTTTCCCCAGTGTTATAATTGTTTCTGAAGATCCCCTGCAGTGCACCTTCAGCGGGTTTTACTAGGTTGTGAATATTGTATGGCATTATGAAAATTTAACAAATACAGTTTTCCTTCTGAACTGAAACTGAAAAAGTGTTAAAAAATCAATAACAAATTAAAAACCAATTCTATTAGTGCTTACTATGTGCAAAACAACACAGGTGCTATTTATCCCCAGCAGAATGTTAATTCCCTTGACTTAACTTACAGAGACCATCTAGTTCAATTCCCTCTTCTTATTAATGAGAAAACTGAGGACTTCCTGGAGGTTAAGTGATTTACCCAAGATCCTACAGAGAAGAAACATAAGAGATGGAATTTGAACTTAGAGCCTCTGTATCCAAAGATAATGAATGTTCTTGCCATCATACTACATTATCTTTTTGTTGTTGTCTTTCTATGCCCAATACCTACAGCAGTATCTAGCAGAGAGCAAGCATTTAATAAATATTTTATGAATTGAACTGAATACAAAGACCAAAAACAAAGTTAAATATCCCTTACCCTCGAGGAGTTTACATTCTACAACATGTAAAAAGAAAAGTAGGAGGGGCTCGGGGATTGGCCAGCGCTCCGTGACGTTACGGCGGGGGGTGTGGGGGGGGCGGAAGGTGCGGTTGCACGGATGCCGGTTACATAGTAGGGAGTACGGCGTGTCCTTGGGCAGAGAAAGCACGAATCGGAACTAGTGCAGAGAGCTGGCCATCGGTGCTGCCGACCGAGCAGGACTGACCATGGGTGACGTGGAGAAGGGCAAGAAGATCTTCGTGCAGAAGTGCGCCCAGTGCCACACGGTGGAGAAGCGGGGCAAGCACAAGACCGGCCCCAACCTGCACGGGCTCTTCGGCCGCAAGACCGGCCAGTCCCCTGGCTTCTCCTACACGGACGCCAACTAGAATAAAGGCGTGCCCTCACCTGGGGCGAGGACACGCTCATGGAGTACCTGGAGAACGCCAGGAAGTACATCCCTGGCACCAAGATGATCTTTGCGGGCATCAAGAAGAAGGCTGAGCGGCAGGACTTGATAGCCTACCTCAAGAAGGCCACCAACGAGTGACCTGCTCGCTGCCTTATTTATTGGGAGGAGAGGTCTCGGAGCTTCCCTTTTTTACATGTATCATAACTACCCTATTTAAAGTGTTTTCATCCACCAGAGAATTCTGATCATGAATGGCTGTTCAGATGTTGTCCAGCAGTCCCAAGAAAGGAATGGTCCTCCTTACAGCCAAAAAAAAAAAGAAAGAAAGAAGGAAAGAAAGAAAAGTAGGAGAAGATAATTTAAGGAAACTTAAATATTTAAGTTCTGTCTAAAGGTACACATTTGTGCCTTAGCTTGAGTATCAGAAGATGTATTCCACAGAAGGTAAAATTTGAGCTAACTCTTGAAGACAGATAGGGATCCTAAGAAATGAAGAAAAGGCCCATAATAGATAAATTTGGGGAATTCTTCCTATAGATATCTTTCTTAAGACCGAGGAAATCTTATTTTTGTTTGGCTTATTACAGAATTTTAGGAAGTTAGTATCAGTTAATTTCACTTTGGGACTCTTAAAACACACACACACACACACACACACACACACACACACACACACACACACACACCAGGACAATTCAAACAAGGTTTCATTTTGCTGCTTGAGTGAGCTGGTCATTTTTCATAAGATAATGAAAAGTAAGTGGCCTAACACTAATACATTCTTGGTGAAGGTGTGAAGTAAAATAATCATTTTGGAAAGCAATGTAGAATTATGCAAATAAAGTGACTAAAATATCCATAGCCTGTGAACCAGAGAGTCTATTACTGGGTTTATATTTCAAGGAAGCCACTAATAAGAAAAAAAGTCTCCATATACTCCAAAATATGTATTTTTGTGTGTGTGTTGGCTAAGAATTGGAAACAAAGTAGATGCCCATCAGTTGGGGAATGGATGAACAAATTGTGGTGCATGAATGGAATGCTTCTAATAAGAAATTATGTGTGTGATAAATACAAAGAAACATGAAAATATGTATATGACCTGATGCAGAGTGAAATAAGCAGATCCAAAAAAAGTACAGCAACTACAACCACATGAATGGAAAGAACAAAAACACACCGAAAAATCAAAAGTAAATGTAACAAAATTATAAAAATGAAGCGGTATTCAAATGAAGAGATAGGAGAAGATACCCTCAAGCTACTCCTTTGTGGAGGTGAGACATCCACAAGTGTTCTACATTGCACACATTTTTGAACTTTTTCAATGTACTAACCAGTTGTCCTGACTGGTTTTTGCACTCTAAAAAAATACTGTCATAAGAAACAGCTCTTGGGAAGGAGAAGGAGAGATACATGGGATACTATGTAATGTGTGATGTAAGAAACAGAAAATATCAGTAAAAACTGATTTATTTTAAAAGAAAAGAAAGTTGCCTGAATTTGGCTCCACAAGTCCCAGCTGTTGTGGTATTTTTCTGTTGGATAGACTTTAACTTATTAATGCGATCAAAACAATTCATTGGAGCCTTGGGACGTCAGGGTCAAAATGAGACATCTACAGCTTGAGGACTTCAACTACCAGTCCAGTGAATATCCAAAGGAGATATTTAAAGCTACGAGCCGAGTCTGGATTCCCACACTAGTCACATATGCCCAGCCTGCTCCCTAAATGCAGTAAGAATGAAACACAATCTGCTCTCTATTTTTTTTTTTACAGCTTTGATTACTGTAATGTGAGAAATGGCTTTTTAAACAAGGAGAAACTCCCACCTGCTTTTAGACCACAAGACCCAACAGACTACAGCTGGGGCTTCCATCCAGTCTTCTACTGGACAACGATCCTTTCATGGAAATAAATTACACTTTGTATCCTTGGTAGGCAAAGGCACTGAAGTCTCAACATGATTTTCCTTGGACTTTGTTTTTTCTATTATTTTTCAATATGATTCATGAAAGGATTACTTCATTCAAACATTAAAAATATTTTTAGGAAAACATTTCTTTATGGTAGAATTTCCCTCCATACTTTCATAAGAATTAAACAGAATATTGTTATATTAACAGAAAGTATTTTAAGGGAAGAGACCATAGATGTCTATGCTCATTTTAGCCTAATATAATAGCTAGCATTTATATAATACTTTAAAGTTTACAAAGTGTTTTACTAATATTATCTCATTTTATCCTCACAACAACACTGAGAAATTATTACCCCCATTTTACAGATGAGGAAAAGGCTGATGGAGGTTAAGTGATTTACTCAGGGTCACACAGCTAGTAAGAATCTAAAGCATATTTGAACTCAGGTCTTCCTGACTCCAGGTTTCATGATCTATTTACTGCACCACCTAGATGCCTCTATATAATATGTAATAAATAACACAATTCAATTAAAAAAAACATTTATTAAGCACCTACTATATGCCAGGCACTGTGCTAAGCTCTGGGGGTACAAAAAAAAAGACAAAAGACAATCCTTGCCCTCAAGAAGCTTTCAGTCCAATATAGGGGAGAATGGATTGGGGGAAGGGGTATTCAGTGGGCTTGCTATTTTGGGGTGGGGATAGGGGAAAGATGGGAAGAAAAAATTGTAACTCAAAATCTTGTGGAAATAAATGTTGAGAACTAAAAATAAATAAAATTCTCCAAAAAGAAGCTTTCAGTCCATTGATGCCATGTGACCTTTTGATTTCGTAGATGACTTTGAGAGTTTCTATGGCAGAAAAACTCATAACTTTAAAGTCAAACTTCATGAAACTTCCAAAACTTAACTCTGTTTGTCTGTGGATGATTCCATCCCTGGGTCCAAACTTGAAGTATTTCTAGGTTGGTACGATGGAGATTATCATATGCCTTTAAGTTGAGCATTTTTGTAAAGTAAAGTCAAACTTCAAACACACACAATGAACCTTCTGATTTGGGGGGGTGGAGCAACAGAAATGCTATTATACTGAGAAAAAGAATGAATGAAGAGGAGTAATAAGTTAAGTCTGAAAAGGTAGCTGGGAATGATTGTAGAGGGTTTTGAATTCCAGGGTAAGGTGTGAAGTTTGTCCTAGGAGTTCTTAACCTGAAGGTCAGTGAATTTGTTTTTATTAATATTTTGACAACTATATTACAATATAATTGAATAATCTTATATGTGATATTTTATGCCTTTAAAAACTGTATTCTGGGGATGGCTAGGTGGCACGGTGAATAGAGCACTGGCCCCGGAGTCAGGAGGACCTGAGTTCAAATCCAGCCTCAGATACAGCACAAAACTAGCCGTGTGACCTCGGGCAAGTCACTTAACACCAATTGCCCTGCCATCCCCCCTCCAAAAAAAAAAAAAAACAAAAAACCGGGGTGGCTAGGTAACGAAGTGAGTAGAGAGAGCGCTGGCCCTGGAGTCAGAAGGATCTGAGTTCGGATCCGACCTCAGACACTTACACACAAACAAAAACCTAGCTGTGTGACCTTGGGCAAGTTACTTAACCCCAATTGCCCTCCAAAAAGCAAAAAAAACAAAAACAAAAACAAAAAACAAAACAAAACCAACAACTGTATTCTGGTCCATAACCTTCACCAGATGGTCCTAGGGGTCCATGACAGGGAAAAGATTATTAACCTCTGATGTAGAAACCAAGATGACCTGCTGAAAGTGTTGTGTTTTAGGAATATTAATTTGGTAGCTATGTGGAAGATAGAAGGGAGGGGGATTGACTGAAGCAGGTGAGAAGTCATGAGTGTCTGAAGAGAGAGGAGAAATGTAAGAAATGTTGAGGAGGTAGAGACTCTGCATCAAGGAAGTACTGAGGAAAGGCAAGAGAGAAGCTTTAGACAAAAGAAATCCAAACTTATTGGGTGAATCTCCCCGAAGGATGGTTCCAAGAGACCACAGGACAGAGGAACCTTCCCTCTTTCTTAGCAGTCAGCAATATGACGATAATGCTGATGATAAGCAGTCAATATATCTATCTACAAGCATTTATTAAGCCCTTGATCTGTGTTAAACATTGCACTGTGTTGGGATATACAGAGAGGTAAAGCGTTCACATTCTAATGGGAGAGACAGCATGGAAACAGCTGCGTGACTATATAATGTACATAGTGTAAATGGGAGGTCATCCTGGAGGGAAAATTCTATTAGTGTAGGAGATCAGTGTCACTTTAGTCACTACCTAGGATAAGGATCTCTGCATTTTCTGAAAGAGAGCAATAGTATCTCAGAAGAGTTCTGCAGAGAGTTGAAAGCAGAAGTTACTGGATACCATAGCTGTCCTGGGAGACCAGCTATTCGACCCCAGAGGTAACACTGATGAGCATCAAACCCAGTCTAACACCTGGGTAACCAACCTAACACAAAGATGTCATGTTAATGGGAGGAAGAGAAAACTGAAATTCATTTGGAGGAACTAAAGGTGAATCATGTCAATGAAAATGATGGGGAGGGGGGAAGTTGGAAAGAAAAGATCTAGCAGTACCAGTTCTCAAAGTATACTATAAAGCAGTAGCAATAAGAATACTTGATCCTGGTTAAGAAATAGAAACAATGATCATTGTAAAAGATGAGGTGGACAGCACAGAAATGCAGAGATATGGTAGCAGGAGTTCTAAAAGCCCAAAGATGCCAACTAGAACTTGGACATGAACACTATGACACAAGGACTTAAACAAGTACTTGAACACTATGACACAAAAACTTCCAAGAAAACTTGAAGACAATCTGGCAGAAATGAGATTTAGACCAATACTCACATCATATACTAAAGTAAGTTACAAATGGATACATGACAAATATAAAAGACTACATTGTGAACAAATTATAGAAGCAGAAAATGAAATAACTTTCAGACTATGGATTGGGGAAGAATTCATGACCAAACAAAGGACACAGACGATTACTGAAGATGAACAATTTTGATCACATAAAATTGAAGAGATTTTGTACAAAATCAATGGATATAAAATCAGAAGCAGTTTACTGGGGAAAACATTTGCACTAAGTTTTTCTGATAAAGTTGTGATATACTAGATATCTAAGGATCTTATTTAAATATATGAGAATGACAGCTATTTCCTAATAGATAAATAGATAAAGGATATAAACTAGGAGTTCTCAAAACAAGAAATACAACCAATCAACAGACATGTGAAAAAATGCTCCAAACTACTAATAATTAGTTGCAAATTAAAGTAACTACATTATACAATCAGACTGATAAAGATTACAGAAAAGGAAAATGACAGGTGTTGGAGGGGCTGCAGTGCGGGGAAAGGTATGTTAATACCCCATTGGGGTATTAACCTTGGAGCCATGAATTGGTCCAAGTCTTCTGGAAAGCAATTTGGAACTATACTCCCAAATCCTATCCAGTGTACTGTCCAGGTTTCATAGACATACAACAATGAGGTCAGCACAAAGGCTCTATAGTACTTCAGTAAGCAATCTAATGTCTTCTTTCCCTTTGGAGTCTCCCAAACACCAAGCTAGCTCTGGCAATGCATGCATCAGTCTCATTATCTATGTGTACATCCCTGGAAAGTATATTGCCAAGGTAAGTAAACTTATCCACAGTATTCAAAATTTCTCCATTTGCTGTAACTGATGGTTTCATGTATGGATGGTGCAGTGCTGGCTGATGAGATGATGAGAGCCTCTGCTTTCTTGGTGTTCATTGTCAGGCCAAAATTAGCACAAGCATCAGAGAATTAATCCATATTCTGTCGCATCTCAGTCTCAGAGGCTTCATTGAAATGTACAATCATCTGCAAACAAAAGGTTATGCACCAACTCTCTCTCCACTTTAGTCTTGGCTTTTAGCCTTTTCAGGTTAAATAATTTACCATCAGTGCAGTGGCTGACCTTGATGCCACAGTTAAGAAGGCAGAATAGTAGAAAGCAGTGTAACCTGGCTCCTTCATCGTATTACCCAGAAAGATCTAGGAAGTGTCTCAGGCCAAATTCTGATCAGCAAATCCAAGAAAAAATCACTGTGAGTCATTTTTTCAGCCTAGGAAATGTTGGAGAGAAAGACAGAGAGGTCTGCAGACAGTGAAAGTACTACTCAGGGAGCATTCTACCACCCAGGGCCAAGACTAGACACCAAAGCAGGAAATACTAGGGCAGAAAGAGATCCCATGGGATCACCGAACTAAAATAGTATATAGGAATGGGTGCCTTTTGGCAGCTACGAAGTTTCAGATCACTGATCCGGAGTAGGCTAAGGAGGGAATCTGAACCTAGGGAGAGTGGAGAGGAGTGGTTGCAGTTGGAGGTCATGGATGTACTAGACAAGGAAAAAACTCAAAAACAAACATCAGGTATATGACTCTGATCTTAGGAGCAGAGCAAGGACACAGTTCTAGCTTCCAGGCCAGACTGAAGCTGCAGTGAAATAATCTCGGTAAGAGTCTCAATTCTGTCCCTCTGAACCTGCAAAGCATTCTAGTGGTTGAATCCAACAATAGTTCACTCAAACCTCTAACTAGAGACAACCTAACAGACCAAATGTGTGTCAGAAACTTTCAGAGTTCAAACTAGAAAGGCAGACTTTTTCTCAGATAATATCACTTCGGGAGCACTGAAAGCTCATAGTCCTTAGACTGAGCTGTAAAAGCAGTAGGAAGAAACAAGCAGAAGTTCATCTCAGACATTCTCCCCATAAGTGCTCAGATCAAAGCCCTAACATACAATCTAAAGTGAAAAAGTAGGCTAGAAGAACGAATAAACAAAAAATAATTCCACCATAAAGAGATATTTCAACAAGTGCATTAAAGACCCAAAGAAGAGAATGACTCAAAAATATTTACAAGCAAAACCTCAAAGAAAAGTGCAGGCTGGGGACAAATCCAACCAGAATTCCTGGAGAAGACAAAGCAAAAGTTTGTTTGTTTGGTTGTTTTTTTTTTTGTGAGAGCTAAAAATTATTTTAAAACCAAATAAGAGTAGAGAAAAACTGTGAAAAGAAATAATAATTGATGATCTCCTAAAATACCATGATCTCAGAAATATGGAAGAAAAATATTAAAAGAGAATTAGCAACTTGAAACAAGAAATACAAAACCTTGCCCAAGTAATGAAATCCTTGAAAATCAGAATGGACCAAATAGAAGCAAGTGACTCCTAGAACTATCAGGAAATATTAAAACAAAATTTTAAAAACTGAAAAAATAGAAGTATCTTGTAACAAAATCCATTGACCTGAAAAACAGATTTGGGAGAGGTAGCTTAAGAATCATTGAACTACCTGAAAGCCATTAACAACAACAACAAATCCTAGACATCATATTTCAAGAAGTCATAAAACTTCCCAGACCTTTAGAACCAGAGGGCAAAGTAGAACTAGGAAGTATTCATTGGTCACCTCCAGGAAAAGAGAACTCAAAATGAAAACTCAAAGAAATATTATAGCCAAAAACCAGAGCTTCAAGATCAAAAAGAAGATTCTTCAAGCGGGAAGAAAGAATTCAAGTACCAAGGATCCATAGTCAGGATCACACACAATTTATCACCACCTACTTTAAAGGAGCAGAGACCTTAGCATGTGATATTCTAGAAGGCAAAAGATCTAGGCTTATAACCAAGAATAATTTACTTATAAGAATTGGGAAAAAATCTTGGAAAAAATGGACCATTAATGAAATAGAAGACTTCTATTCTTCTTTATAGGACAAGAGCTGAATAGAAAGTTTAACATACAAACAAAAAGAGTCAAGAGAAGCATAAAAGGTAAATATAAACAAGCAACCATAAGGGATTAAACAAGTTTAAACTACTTACATTATTAAATAGAGAGATGATCCATGTATTCCCTGAGAACCCTATCATCAGAGAGATAGTATAATCTGACGGAGGATCTGGGAGTAATTCTGTTCTGTTTTGATGACCTTAAAAGATAAATGGAAAGAGAAGAGAAGAATACATTGTAGAAGAGGAATAATGGGCTAAGTTTTCTCACTTAAATGGGATGCACAAGTAGAGAAGGAGAGTGGGCAACACTTGAACTTTACTTGCATATGAATAGATCAAAGGAGGGAAGACTGACTACACATATATTTTACCCTACAGGGAAATAGAAAGGAAAGGCATTTAAAAAAAGAAAAAAGAAAAGGGATGGTAGGTTAAAGGAGGGATTAATTAGAAGCAAAATAAACTTTAGGAGTAGATGGGAAACAAAGAGAAGGAAAAACATAAAAGAATAAGATGAAGGGAAATATGCAATTAACAGTTACAACTGTGATTGTCAATGGGATGAACATCATACATAAAACAGAAGAAGGCAGTGGGGATTAAAATCCAGAGTCCAAAATGTTGTTTGTAAAAAATATACTTAAAATAGGAGGATACATGCAAAGTTAAATAAGGGTCTGGAACAAAATCTATCATACCTCAGTGGAGGTTCCAAAAAAAAAAAAAAAAGCAGGTGTAGCAATTATGATCTCAGACAAAGCAACAGCAAAAACAAAATCTAATTAAAAAAAATAAACAGGGAAAATACATTTTGTTGAAAGGCTCTATAGAAAATGAGTTCATATATGCACCAAATTATAAAGTATATAAATTCTTTTAAAAATAATTTATCTTCAGTTTTCAACACTCACTTTTATAAGATTTTGAGTTCCAAATTTTTCCTCCTCTCATCTTCCCCCTCTGCAAGAGAATGCAATCTGACATATTAAAGATATTTCCACATTAGTCATATTGTGAAAGAAGAATAAGAACAAAAGGGAAAAGCCACAGTAAAGAAAAAACAAAAAAGGGGGGAGAGAAAAGATTGTATGCTTTGATACAAAAGCATTCAGACTCCATAATTCTTTCTCTGTATGTGGAAAGCATTTTCCACATGAGTCTTTTGGAATTGTCTTAGATTATTGCATTGCTGAAAAAGAGCTAAGTCTACCAAAGTTGGCCATCACACAATGTGGCTTTTACTATGTACAATATTCTCCTGGTTCTGCTCATTTTACTCAGCATCAATTTATGTAAGTCTTTCCAGGTTTTTCTGAAATCCATTTGTTCATCATTTCTTGTAGTACAATAGTATTCCATTACATTCATATACCACAAATTGTTCAGCTATTTCCCAATTGAAGGGTATTCCCTCAGTTTCCAATTCTTAGCCACCACAAAAAGAGCTACTATAAATATTTTTGTACATGTGGGTCCTATTCCCTTTTTTATGATCTCTTTGGGATACAGACCTAGTAGTGCTGTTGTCGAATCAAAGGGTATGCATAGTTTTATAGCCCTTTGGGCATAGTTCCAAATTGCTCTCCAGAATTGTTGGATCAGTTCACAACTCCACCAGCAATGCATTAATGTTCCAATTTTCCCACATTTTTCTATTTTGTCATGTTACTATCTGATAGGTGTGATGTGGTACCTCCGAGTTGTTTTGATTTGTATTTCTCTAGTCAATAGTGATTTAGAGCATTTAAAAATATAATTATAGACAACTTTAATTTCTCCTTCTAAAAAGTACCTATTCGTATTGTTTGACCACTTATCAGTTGAGTAGAACTTTTTGTAGCAAGTTTCTCTGATAAAGTTCTTTGTACTAAGACACAGAAGAAAATGAGTCAAATTTATAAGATTAAAATACATTCCTCAATGTATATTGAATATGAATAGGCAGTTTTCAGAGGAAGGCATGTCAGCTATCAGTAATCCTTTTTTTTTTTTAAGCAATTGGGGTTAAGTAACTTGCTTGAGGTTATACGGCTAGTTATTTATTTATGTGTGGGTGCTAATTTTCTGAGGCCAGAACTCTATCTGGGTCCTCCCAACTCCGGGGCCAGGGCTCTTACTCACTGTGCCATCTAGCCACCCCTATCAGTAAGCCTTTTAAAAAATGTTTTAAATCATTAATAATTAGAGAAATAATATTTTTTTAAAACTCTGAATTGCCAGCCCAGAAAATCATCAGATTGACAAGGTTGACAAAAATGGGAAATGACAAATGCTGGAGAGGCTGTGGGTAAACAAGTTATTTAATGCCTTCTTGTGAATTTTTTCAGCCACTTTAGAAAACAATTTGGAACAATGTCAAAAAAAGCTATTGAACTGTACACACCCTATGACCAAGTTAAAACAACCTTCATTCCATATCCCAAGGAGATCAAAGAAAGAAGTAAAAGACTTATAAGTACAAAAATATGCATAACAGTTCTTTTATGATGGCAAAGACTAAGAAATTGGTTGGAAGTGGGGGTGGAATGGTGCCTGTTAATTAGGGAACGGCTGGACAAATTATGGCATATCAATGTGCTATAAGAAACGATCAGTGGAATGGTTTTAGAGAAACCTGGGAAGCAAGACAAAATGAGCAGAACCAGGATACAATTTGTATAATAACAACAACGTGTAAAGACAAACAATTTTGAAATTAATATTAAGTTATATAACAGCCAACCACAGTTCCAGAGGACTCATAAAGAAACATGTTTTTGGGGGGCGGAGCCAAGATGGCGGAGTAGAAACAGCGCATCCAAGCCACTCTTCCCCCAGATCACCTCCAAACTATGTAAAAGGGGACTCTGAACAACTTCTGGAATCCCAGCACCCACAGAACAACACAGAGAAGCTAACCTCCCACTGAGGACAGCCCAGCAGCCCTGCAGGAAGGACCAGCACTGTGGTCTGGGAGCTGGCAGCGCAGTGCGCAGAGCATGGGGAGCCGAGCACAGCCGAGCACCTGAGTCATGGTTTTAGCCCCAGGGCGGCAGGGCCAACGGCCGGCTGGAGGGACCCCAGAACACCAGCAGCTGTGGCAACTCCAAAATTATCAACATAGACATGCCTAGGACAAAGTGAGAGGTTAGTGCCCTATGGACTTTGGGACCAGTATTTGGGGAAAGCGTCGGCTTCCTCCCCTGGGGGCTAGAAGCCGCTGAGGAGACACACCATTTTGCAGTTTTCAGAGGCAGCTCCAGCTCCTGGCCTGCGAACTGTAGGGAGAACCAGCGATCAGTCTTCGGGGGTAATTGCTCTTGCTTTAACCTCCCTGGATCTGGATTGTGATCTGGGGTGGAGGTTGTGGGTGGGTTTCCAGCTTGCCAGAAACGGAAGTTGCCCCCCCCAAAACGTTTGGGGCGAAAGTTCCTGTCTGGAACCAGGCCATACTGTGGCAACAAGCCCAAAAGTCAAGTAATTAAGTAGCAACATGCCAAGGCAAAGGAAACAAATTAAACAAAAAAATGCAACCTTAGACTCCTACTTTGGGGGCAAAAACGATCGAAGCATAGAGAGAGAGGAGGACTGTGAGGCCAGAAGTCCTGCTCCAAAAGCCCCAGGGGAAAACATGAGTGGGTTGCAGGCCATAGAGGACCTTAAGAAGGACTTTAAAAATCAAATAAGAGAAGTGGAGGAAAAATTGGAAAGAGAAATGAGAAGGATGCAGGAAAAGTATGAAATGAGGGTCAACAGCCTGATTGAGGAAAACAACACCTTAAAAAATAGACTAACTCAAATGGCAAAGGAGGCCCAAAAGGGCAATGAGGAGAAGAATGCCTTAAAAAGTCGAATTTGCCAGATGGAAAAAGAATCTCAAAAGTTCACTGAGGAGATTCATTCCTTCAGAGTTAGACTGGAGCAAATGGAAGCTAATGACTTTATGAGAAATCAAGATGCTGTTAAGCAGATCCAAACAAATGAAAGATTAGAAGGCAATGTGAAAGAAACATGTTTTCTGCCTCCTGATAAAAAAGATGATGGGCTCAGAATGCAGGCTGAAGCATTAAAAGAATTTGCTTTTCTCTTTTGCAGCGGAGGGGCCTGCAACATGCCTTCCCAACTAAGGAAGACGCAGAAGCTCTGAGGGAAGTCAGCCATGGCCACAGGCCATATGCAAGCACCGAAGCACCCTGAAGGCCGGGCCAATGTGGGACGGCTGCACCATCACCAGATCAACCTCAACAAATATCATCCAGGCTATTTTGGTAAAGTGGGTATGAGGCATTACCACTTGAAGAAGAACCAAAGCTACTGCCCAGCTGTCAACCTTGATAAGCTATGGACACTGGTCAGTGAGTAGACCAGGATTAATGCTGCCAAAAACAGAGGGCCTTGTCCCTATCATTGACGTTGTGCCATTGGGCCACTACAAAGCCCTAGGAAAAGGGAAACTCCCCAAGCACCTAGTCATAGTCATCGTGAAGGCAAAGTTCTTCAGCAGACAAGCATCGGAAAAAATCAAGGGTGTTGGTGGAGCCTGTGTTGTGGCATAAAAATCCAATGTTATCAAATAAAATAAATGACTTTATTATTAAACATCCTGGGTTTTACAAAAAAAATGCAAGAATTTGTTTTATGTGACAAGATATTTGTAATGCCTTTTATTTGTCTTTCTCAAGGGTGAAAGGGAGGTGGGAGAGAATTCAGAGCTTAAAACAAAATAAAATTGAATTTAAAATTTTACAAAGTTATAACACCTCTACTTGCTGCAGAAAAGAACCAGAAATTAAGTAGGCAGTAGCCATCAAATGTTCCTAAAAGGATGTGGTCTTTTCAAACTGTGACAAATCTACAAGTTCTTAAAAAGCTGGAAAATGAGATTTATAGATAAGTTCCATTGTAACTGAGTTTTCACACTTTTCAAGTGTGAACTCCTTCAGATTCCAGTTTCTAGCTTCTCACTTTTAAAGGGTGTAAAGCTTTAGTGTCATTTGCATATTAAAAGGTCAGGAAATAGGTCAACCAGCCAGTAGAGAGAACTCACTTACTCTAAGGAGATTCTTTGTATCTTATCTCCCCTCACTTATTTTCACAGACCCACAGGAAAGTTTTGTTTTGGGTTTGGTTTTTTTTGTTTGTTTGTTTTTGTGTTTTGTGTTTTGTTTTTGTTTTTTTGCTTTTTGGAGGGCAGTTGGGGTTAAGTGACTTGCCCTAGGTCACATGGCTAGTTTTTATGTTAAGTGTCTAAGGCTGGATTTGAATTCAGGTCTTCCAGACTCCAGGGCCATGCTCTATTCACTGTGCCACTGCCCCTACAGGAAAATTGTAAGAGTTTAAGAGATTGAGGAAGCCAGGACCCCAGAGACGTTTGTTGATTATTCAGCAAAAGAACATTAACTGTTATGACCAACCTACAGAGATGAACATGTGTATTAGAAAGTTACCATAATCTAGGAGCTGAGGAAAACATCCCTTGTAATAGACTGGGACAATACTGTCCTTTGTTAGGTAGGGTTTAGAATTAGTGTGGCTCCAGTTTTGCTCCTCTACCTGTATCCAGCAAGAACTGTGAAAGCTAGACTAATCTCAGCACAATTCCTCTGGCTTTGAAGTCAGCCAGAGTGAAAGCCATTATTCTCCAAGATCCTCCTGCCATCTCTTCTACTTTACCCCCTAAGTACTACCTTACCTTTCCACTTGCCATCAGCTGAACATAAACATGTTTAAGGGATGGGTAGGAAGACACTGTTTTTGGTTCTGATGCCTGGACTAATTGAGTACATATTTGGGCTGAATTATGCAGCCTGACTAGGGACCTGGGGTGAGCAGCTGATCTTGGAGGGCAGGCTTCCAGGGCCAGGAGTGGGGAAGGTAGCAGATTGTCACCCACTGCTCAGAGGTAGTGGAGGTGTGAACCCTGCCTATCAATCTGTCACTCAATCAAAAGCCACCCAATGAAAGCTACTTGTAAGAGTACACACCTCTAGGGATTCAGCTATAAAAGGGAGAGTGAAGCAATGAAAAAGCAGATGAGGCTGCAGCAAGAACTGAAGAACACCCCTCAGGAACAAGGGGAGTCCTGACCTGGAGTAGCAAAGGGAGATCTGGAAGAAAGCAGGTGGTTCTAAGGGACTCTCAGAGTGGAGGTCTCCGACTGAGCTAAGTCCCAGGTGGCTACCTTCAAGGACTCAGACCCCGATTACCTGCCTAGGGGCCTGAATTCTAGTCCTAAGAAACTCCTGGGCTAAGTAGCAGACCTTGGGTAGCAAGCTTCCAGGGCTAGGGAAGCAAACATATCAACCAAGCAACTCACTCTTCCATCCTGAAAAGGAGCTCTCAGCCGCTGAAGAGAAGCAGCACCAATACAATGGAAGATTTTTCACAACAGCAATCGAAGAAATGGCAACAGCACCTGGAGGAAATAGAAAAACAGGACGTGTACCTTTGGGAGAGGATGAAGTACCGCTTTCACATCACTCCTGATGGGAACTGCCTTTACAGAGCTGTCAGCAAGGCAGTCTATGGGCACCAGGACCAGCACCAGGAGCTTCGGAAAAAGACTGTCAACTATATGGCCAGGTACCTTGACCTATTCGGAATCCTCATTGAAGGCGATGTGGTGGAGTTTCTCTCCAAAGCAGCACAGAATAGCACTTGGGGTGGCTACCCCGAGATGCTGGCCCTGGGGCACATGCTCAATGTCAATATTCACTTAACTCTAGGAGGCAGTTTGGGGAATCCCACTATATCCACAACCAGTCACTCTTTGGGTCCAGAGGACTCCCACAGGAAAAGTATTTGGTTAAGCTGGCTCAGTTGTGGGCACTATGACACTGTACTGGACTACACTCTTCCTAAGTCAGAAGATAACAATAAAAATGAAAGCAGAAGAAAGAAGAAAAGGCGTCAACATAAGAGATACTTTGCCAAGGAAAGATATCTTTCAATGGATAAGGAAAGATATAATTCAGGGGATGTCAAAGAGATGCCACAGAGACCATGAACCCTTGCCTTCCAGCAAGCCTTGCTTGAGCACATACACACAGAGAGCTTGGAGTAGAAACACTTCAATTTCAAGTAGTAAACTAATGTGGGGGGGGGGGATGTAGGAAGAGTGGGTGGTTGTGAGGGAAAGAAATATATAGGAGGAAATAGTTGGAAGCAAAGCAAACTGAATATTGAATTTATTAAAAAAAATTTATATGCTTATCTTCCCAGTAAGGGTGGGTGACAAAGGGAGGAAGGTAATGAATTTGGAATTCAAAGTTTTAAAACCAAATGTTTAAAAAAAAATTATATATATATAGGGGCAGCTAGGTGGCGCAGTGAGTAGAGCGTCAGCCCTGGAGTAAGAAGGACCTGAGTTCAGATTCGACCTCAGACACTTAACGCACACACAAAGAAAAACCTAGCCGGGTGACCTTGGGCAAGTTACTTAACCCCAATTGCCCTCCAAAAAGCAAAAAAAATAAAATAAAATAAAATAAAAACAAAAAATATATATATTATTAATAATACTATATTACATGTAATTGGGAAATAAGACATACAGGCACTGGGGCATAGAGATCCACCATGCCCTACTGGAAAAGTCGGAAGGGGGCACGGGGGAAAATATGGGAGAGAGCAGATTGGAAGAGGGGATATCCTGTGGGACTGCTATTTTGCGGACGTGGGTAGGGGAAAAACGGGGAGAAAATTTGTAACTCAAAATCTGGTGGAAATGAATGCTGTAAATCAGAAGTTAATACAGCATTTGAAAAAAAATTTTTTAATTTTAAAAAAGAAATAAAAAGACTGAATCTGCCTACTTTAAAAAAAAGATTTTTATAAAACCAGGAGGTATGAAATGAAGACTCATTTATTTCATATAGAATCTTACTTTTATGTGTTGCTATGTACATGAAAATGCCAAATCTTTGTATTCAAAATTTTAGAAAAAAGTTTAACCAGGAACAGATGGACCTCCTATTTACCTGAGACAATGTATGTGTGATGACCAACTTTGATAGACTAGATTCTAGTCAGCAATGTAGGGTTTTAAGTCAACCCCAAAAAACTCATGATGGAGAGAGATGTCTACATCCAGAGAACGAACTGTTTGAAACCAGATTGAAGCAATCTACCTGCTCTTTTTCTTTTTCCTGTTTAGTTTTATTTCCTCTTTCCATTGTTCATTCCATCTGATAAAATCCTTCTTTATAACCTGACTAATGTCTAATGGGAAAGTATTTGCAGATACTATACTTGATTGTATACCGCCATGGAAGGGGGAGGGTGGGAGAAAAAATGTGAAACTCAATGAATTGCGGAAATGTATCTTGTAAACTAAAAGTAAACAAATTTATAAAGACCAAAAAAATTAAAATTAAAAAAGTTTAATTTTTTAAAATAATGATATTTTGTTCTTTTTGAGAAAAAGAAAGAAGAAGAAAACCTCTAAACTGAAAAACAAAAGAAACAAACATGAAAAATGATCACACACCCCTCTGAAGTTGTGACTAAAGGTGGGAGAGAATAAAGATCAGAAATTCCCCTCTTTGGAAAGACCAGTCTGAGATCTCAACCATCTGGCCAATAGATTGAGTGATTATCAATAGTTATAGTTCATGGTGGGTCTTATGATGTAAGTTATTGATCCTGACCAGGATTAACACAGAAATATCAGAGTTATAGCAAACATGATGAGGGTAATCTGTGGGTAACTAAGAGGTTATTGACCTCTTACCTGCAAACAACCTGTCCCACTACCAGTGAAGAATCACAAGAGTTGCCTTCTAGAATGACCCTCTCAGGATTCCCATCAACCAGAGCATCCTCACCCCTGGGCCTTCACTTAGAGGAATAGTAATATTTATCTGTCCCATTAGAGTCCTCTTTTGAAATACTACACCCTTACTTCACTCATGTTGCATAAGCACTTTCTCTCTTTTATTCAGAAACTCCAGATTACCACAAAATCATTAAAGGGATCTCCTTTCTTCCAGGTCAATAAATATTCAGTATACATATGTAGTTATAGTTTCAGCTCCCTAGTGGTAATAGAAAGCCAAGGCCCTCCTAACAGGACCACCTTTGGCTTCCCCAAGCCCTTTCTGGAGAGGAATTGTCCCAACTATCCCTGAGGAAAGCAGGCCTGTCAATGGAAGAGGTCCTGAACTATTTTTCCAGGAAGAATTTCCCCAAGAAGAACTATTTCCCCAGACCTCTAAAGGAGTTGGGAAGCTGAGACCTAGGTTGCTTTTTACCAAGATGGGACTAAGGAAAGTCAAAAAAGCGTCCACAGGAACTTTATTGAAAAGAAGTCCAAACTTATTGAGTGAATCTTCCTGAACACTGGATCCAAGAAACCTCTTCCTTAGCAGTCAGGAATATGATGAAAAAGCTGTTGATCAGCAGTTAAAATCTCAACCAGCATTTATCATTCCTTTTCTCTGTGCCAAATACTAAACAAAGTTCTGGGGATACAAAGAAAGACAAAAACAGGGTCCCTGATCTCAAATAATTCACATTTTATTAGGGGACAAAACAAAGAAACAATTATGTAACTACAAGTTATATATGCTAGAAGGTATATAAATGGGAGGTCATCTCAGACAGAAGGTAACAACAGTGGAGGGGACCAAGAAGGGCCTATTGTAGAAGTTGACATTGGAAGTGAGTCTTGAAGAAAATTATGGAATCCAATAGGTGGTAATAAGGAGAGAGAAGATTCCAGGCATGGGACTGTAATGGTAATGTAATCTGAGTTTGAAGACCCCTTTTTGTATTGGCAAGTAAGCAGGTACTTAGCACCTTGTTTCAAGTTAAGCAAAGGTAGAAGGTACTTGGTACTTAGTAATTGATGAAGCCTTTGTTGGGGAAATAGAAGGTATGATGTCTCCTGTTATGTCAGTAACAAGGGGTTGGTGAAACAGTAAGCTAATGCTGTGTGTATACAAGGAAAAGCCCCAGGAAGGGACAGTCAGAATTTCTTGGTACCAGCACCTGGAGGCAGAGCAGCTACAGAAGAGAAATGAGAATCAAGAACTTAGAATTTCCTGAGAACTTGTGGTGGCGGAGCTTCATTCTGAAGAGAAGGCCAAGAGCCCAGAAACCCAGGAGGTCAGGACCTCTTCCCTCCTACCCCCAGTCTGGATAAGGTGATTATGATTTTTTGAAAAAGCTGCAGAAAACTGAGGAAGCATTACCGGGATGCTAAAACTTTTGTCTATTTGTGACTTGGTTGAGCCTTAAATTCCTGGGAACAGAAATTGTGAAGGATTTGAGATGGACTGGACCCTGTGAACTTCAGTGTGGAGCAGGACTTACACGGAGAACTGGAAAAGGAACTGGGAGCTGTCTGCCTTTGAATCCAGGTGACTGGTGGATTCAGGTAGGAGTTCCCTGCCTCCAGTCAAGATGAAAAGATCTCTCTGTGGGTACTGAGTAGTGATGAAATTGTTGTTCACTAGTGACCTAGGGGTGGAGGATCTGTGTATTTTCTAATGATTGTACTTAGTGATTAATTATACCTAGTAATTGATTGTTGCATAAGTGATTGAGCTAATTTAGTGTACCCCCATGAGTGGAAGACTTTGACTATTGTACTTTGAGATGATTGTTCTTCATTCAAAACTTTGTGGCCACTATGGTGGAAACTATGTGGCCATTTTGATGATAAGCTGTTGTGAATACTATATTGTGATTTTCTGTGATAAGTTGTAATATTGTGAATGCTATACCTTGATCTTCTGTGAATATTTTGCTTTGATTTGTTATGGAATAAAGAGTGTTCACTATACTGTGTAATCAGAACCTTTAAAACTGTTCACAGTAGCATTCTTTTGGAAAGCTGCTTGTGAATGGCATTACAGGGACAAAACAATGAGAAGGCATAGAGGAAGGAGATGGAGTGTTCTGTTTAAGGAATAGAAATAAGGCCAGGTTCACTGAAGACTACAAGAAGAGGAATAAGATCTGAGAGGACAGGAATAGTAGAAAGGTGGTTGGTGTGAACGAATTTAAAAGCTAAACAGGGGGTTTTCTATTTGGTCATAGAAATAACAAGGATCCATTGGAGTTTATTGACTAGAAGGTTCATATGGTCAGGCCTACCCTTTGGGAAGATCACTTTAACATTTGAATAGAGAATGGACTAGGGTGGGGAAAGAATGATACAGGAAGACCAGCTAGAAGGTTGTTGCAATTATCTAGGAGAGAGATAATGAGAGCTTGGATAAGGATGGTAGTAGTGTCAGAGGAAAGAATTCAGTATAGATGAGAGGCTGTGAAGGAAAAAAAAATGAATAAACATAGAATAGATTGCAGTGGTAGGATAGCCAGTAAGGAGCTGAGGATAATAGTGAGGTTGTGAGTGTAGATGACTAGGAAGATGGTGGTGCTTTCAGCAGTAATGGGGAATTTGGCAGTTGGACATCTGAGAGTTGATATTGATACTATAAAAACTGATGAGATCATGAAGTGAGATAATACAGAGGAAGAAGAGAGGCCTACCCAGGACAGACCTTTGAGGGACAGCCACAATTGGTCCTAGATGAAAATCTAGCAAAGGAAACTGCTACCTGCAGGAAGCAAACTTCTTGTCCTGAGATGGGGTAAGAACAATTTAAGCACTGGCCCTAGAGTCAGGAGGACCTGAGTTTAAATCCAGCCTCAGATACTAAACACAAAAACTAGCCATGTGACCTTGGGCAAGTCACTTAACCCCAATTACCCTCCAAAAAGTAGAAGAAGAACAAGAACAAGAAGAACAATTTATCAGTTGGAGATAGCTTCAGGGCCATTTATGCTAGGTAGGTGCTTTAATTGGAGCCCAGTTTGGCAGACTTAGTTGCCTTGTCCTTGAAGAAATCATATGGACCCTCATCCATCACAATCAATAAAACAATCTAGTCCTAATTTGTAGGATTTGTGGATTTCCAATTTTTACACTGAAAAATTACACTAAAAAAAAGCTTTCCTCCAGAGCCAGTTGGAACTGTCTCCAGCATAGCCCTAAATTGTGGGCCAAAAGAGGGAAGAGGCAGCTGAGTGTTTCCAGGGGATGAAGGATGATGGAGGAAGCCCATTGTAAGAGTTTGTTGGGATGACTAGAGTGGTCTCATTCAATGCCATAAGTTCACCATCTTCCCTGGAGTTAGGCATATGAGTCACACTTTTGACATAGACTTTTTCTGTTTGACACAACTGTGAGTTTTATCTTCTAGCCTAGGTCTAAAATTAACAAGTCTGTCTGTAGCCAAAGGCAGGCTGACCCCACAAGAGGGACTTAATGGTGCTCTCTGCTTGGAAATAGGATAAGATTCTGGTTCTGAGTAGTTTTCTTAAACATCAGCTTCCTACCCTCCCCTGGCTCTGCAGCCACTCCCATGCTGTGTTTGGCTGTTTTTACCACCCCTTCTCTGCCTCTCAATCCATCCTGTGAGTTTTTTTGTTTGTTTTGAGCTCTCTATCTCACGTTCCACCTCACCTAGCTTAAGAACCTAGGTCCTCTGGAGCCTAGCACCTGAAGAAGAGGAACAGAGACACTTCAGGGATTGGGGCAAAGCCACCAACGATAGTCTGCTATTCCTGAACGGGACCCTGCTATAGGAAACTTATCTTTCTCTGGATCCAGCTTAAAGTCCTAACCAAGTAATTCTTGCTGGTGCTCAAACCTGACATCTTTCCTTTCCCTTCCCTTACCTCTAATCCCTTCCCTTTTTCCTTTCCTTTCCTTGTTTGTCCCTTTCCCCCCTCCTTTTAAGTTTTTCCCCCTTTTCATCTTTGAGTGATTAATTTTTTTTCCATTTTGGGGTGTTAAAATATGGAGGGAAGGAGGTTTTGTTTACATAGCCTACCAGCTTCTTCCTTACCAGGATCGTGGACTTTATTTCTTTTGTTGATTTTACATTTTTCCCCCGAGTTTTGTCTTCTTGGAGCCAAGACTTGTCCCTCCATCGAATGATACAGCTTTTGACTTCCTTTGCGTTTTTGTACCTGACTTTCCAGTAGTCCCGGTATCTCTTTCTTTTTTTGGTTCTGCTCAACTCCCTGTAAATTAGTTTCTATCACGCTTTTCCCCTTGTTTCTCTGGATCCTCTTATTGGTTGGTTCTTCTAGGGCCAAATGGAATCCCATTGGATTTTTATTCCACCTTCTGAACCACCAATTGTAGACCCAATCGATGGTCAAGAGGCTCTGCCCAAATTTCCACGTTCTCTCTACCTTCCCTTATCCCCTCCACGCAGCCTCTAGAAATATGTTGATCTCTATGTAAAGATGATCTTTCCTTCAGTCTTTAAATCCATTTGGAGTATATCCCTATTAGGGGAAACTCTAGCTAGGGTTTTTTCTAGGCGAAATTCAGAGGATATTGCAAAAAGAAAGGTGGGACCGATGGCTGTCTGCGGCGCCAACAATGTATTTGAGGATGCAGAGCCTATGCTGCCTAATTGAATATAGATCCTCGTTTCTGCCTTGACCAGTCTTCAGGGAGGCAGGTACGAGTTCCCCCGACTCTTTGAACGTGCCTTTGTCTGGTGGCAGCTGACCTGAACAGTCTTGGCCCTGGTTGCTGAGAATATGTGTAATTGCCATGGCTGGTGGAGTAGGGAATTGCTCCCTGAGGGAGTGGTCCCAAGAGGGAGGCAGCCAAAAGAGAAAGCAGGCCGGTGAATTCCGGGCCGAAGGTATTGCTTTCAGAGGGGCAGTGAATTCTGGTGGAGGGCTCGGGAAACAGAGGGGAAAGAAGGATTTTCATTAGATCTCTAGCCAAGCAAAAAAATGTTCCCTGATCGGGAATGGAACAGGGCCGCGGCAGAGAAAGCTCCGCATCCTAATCTAACTGGTCTAAGCTAAAACATTCTCACGCCAGCTGTCCCGGCCACCTTGTCTCGTTCAACATGCCTCCCTACACCAACCTACACCTCGGCCTTCTGCGCCTTCCAGATGCTTACACTTACAGCCAGCTTCCATTTCCCCAGCTCCACTCCTCCCGCAATCCCGATACGCCACGCCAAGAACACTCACCTCTCCTGGCTCAGAGGCCCCTCTCTTGCAGACCTGTTCCCATCCCCATTCCATTTTCACCCTCCTACTCGCCCCCAAGCTCTAGAAAGCTAGCGATCACGGCCACTTTCGGCCTCCCCCTCCCTCTCGTTCTAGACATTCATCGTGATGCCCGGCAGCAGAGCCCTGCAGCCCCCGACCACCTGCGGGGCTGGCGGGCGGAACACTAGGCACAGGCCCTTCCTTACCCTGAAGATGACCAAACCGCAACCAAACCGCAACCCCGCCGCCTAGAAGCTGACGCCGCCGCGAGCTGCTCCTCGCCGGGCTACAGCCTTCCTTCAAAAAGCGCGTCCTGCCAGGAACATGACTGGGGCTCCAGCAGTGGGGTGGCTCGCTGCTCAGGCTAATCCTGAACCAGAGCTCCGAAGTGGACGGCGAGAGGGCGCTGGCGACCAGTCCTTCAGCCCAGTGTCGTTCGCTCTCCTGCCTCAGCTTCCTGTTATCTCCTGGCTAGTGGGATGGCCCAATAGCTACTGCTTCTCCATCCTCTGGCCGCCGAAGTCCCTACAAGCAGGAGGAGTCAAGCAAGCTCAGGGAAACCCTCCCTTGCCTGGCTAGTGACCTAGGGGCAGGGGAATGGGTAGGGGAGTGAGATCACCTGGAAAGAAGGAACTCTACATAGCTCCCAGCTGCAAAATGAGGAGGGAAAAAAAATCCTTCCCTCCCCTTTGAGGAATCTAATCCTGGAGATAACCATCAAATTAACAAGGACCCAAGCTATGTCCTTAGGAGCCTGAGAACCTTTGTGGCCGGATATTGAAGCCTAGACAGAGAAATGCTTCCTCCAAGTCACTGCTTTCCAATGCTTCAGTCTCCCCTTTGGATGTTGTCCCTCGGTTCCTTACCTCTCCCTTGCCAGATCCAGAGAGGTAACTCAATTCCAAGGAAAAATACATCACACCTTGACCCTCTACGTCTCCCTTGACCATCAAGGTCACCTTCCTTCTCAGCCCTCCCTTCCTCCTCCAAACTACCGGGTTCAAACCACACCCTTTCCACCACCAGGGTATTTCCGGACCAAGATTTTATGTAGGACCCTTCAGTTCGATCAGTTACCTTATCTACTAAATGAAAGTTTCAGTAGTCTTCCAGCCCTAAGTCTAGGATCCTAAACTCTCCATTCTTCAAGGGACCTTCTTCAGGCTGTCAACTTGAGCAGCAGGTGCCTATCAGCATTGCTGGAGGGAACTTGTCACCCGGATTCCCCTATATTTGCGACAAAATCCAAAGTTCTTCTATCAAGAGTAACAATGAGTTCATGACCTGGAAGCTTGCAATCCTACCCCATTCCATTCAAGATGCATTTCTCAAGCACTCACTAACATACCTGGCACTTTGTTAGGTGTTGGAGATACAAAGAGGAATCCAAGAACAGTTCCTGCCTTCTAGGAATTTTCAATTTCCTGAGGCAAGAGTCCCAAAAGTGGAGTGGAGTGGGAAGGGGGTCAGTGATTCAACCAACAAAAAAATACATAGCTGTAGGAGTTCTCAAGGAAGGAAGAGGACCAACAATTAGGGAGGTGTTGCAAAAGTCGTGGGCCTTGAAGGGATCTGAGGATTCTAGTATGTAGAGGGGAGAAAGAAATGTATGCTAGGACTGGCAGACAACCTATATAAAGCCCCCAGACACCAGAAAACAGGCATGTTGGGCTGTAATACAGATGGGCTGCTGATGGTGGGGTCTGGTGGGAAAAATGTGGTGGAAGGGGATTGTGAGTCAAGGTGGGGTAGGATTGTATTGGCCAAGCTGTCGAGTATCAGGTCAGCACCTCAAGAGGAGTTCTAGGTTTCAACAATATGAGACAGTCCTTTTATCAGATCACTAAAGGGAGTTTATGTAACCCTAGAAGAAGAAAAATGGCCAGTCAGGGAAAGGAATTCAGTGAGGATACAACTTTAATCTAGTTGAGTTCATCTCTCCTGCCTCCAGGAAACAGCTGCCATCAAACCTCTGAGAGCAGAGAGGCTTTTTTGTACTCAAGAGACTGGGAAGCTATATCAAGGAACTGGAACTCAGTCTCCTGAGCTGTCAGTCTCTAACAAGATTTCAATACCTTTTAATCGAAAGAATTAGTTCAACCCAAATTAGAGGGAAGGGGGGCGAGGTTCTTTGGCAGTTATTCTTCCCACCACAAGATTCAGGGTCAATTAACCTAGGAATGTAGACTTCAGCCAGATAATGAAGGGCTTCAAAGGCCCAATGGACTCTGGGTTTTTCTCATAAGATATATGAGGGAAGTTGTGGAGTGGGTGGCCCAAGACTTGACAGCTGAGTCATCTAGAGTGACAGAGAAAGGGCAGGTTAGAGTATGCAGTATGAGGTGGAGGGTGGGAAGTGGGGTGACTGGAAGGACATTGATATCCTCCATAGACATAAGTAGGCTCCCCCATCTACTCCAGTGGAAAAGGGTGGAGGGTTGTAAGAAAGAGTTCCATTTTGTACCTGTTGAATTTCAGAAGTTTTGGTGATTATGCCATAGGAGTTCCAGAGTGAGATTTGTAATCCATGTACAGATGTCATAGATCTGTCAAGAGATAGTAGACAGTGAACCTATAGCAACTGATAAGAGAGAGGGAAGAAGGAGGAGGAAGAGGAAGGTAAAGGAGGAGAGGAAGAGGAAGGAAAAGGAGAATCCAGGATATTACGGCCTCAGAGAACCCCCAGGGTAGGTAGGACTGCATCATGGGTGTTGATCAGAGAAAGAAGAGAAAGGAGTAGCCATAGTCAGAAGAAAGAGGAGGCAAGTCAAGTAAAAGGCTTTTTCTAGAAACTTCACTGTGGAAGGGAAGAATGAGGAAAATTATAAAAGATGATATATTTCCTTGTGAAATTTTGTGGCAAGGTTTTGAACCCCTGACTTAGATGTATCTACCTAGAGGAAAAAACAAAGTTATTTGGGTTTTTTTCACATGAGTAGGTGGGAGGAAATGAGGATTGTGTGAATGGAATATACATTTAACCCATGGGTATATCTTGTGCTTCATATCCCTTCCCCATCCTTAGCCCACAATGAAGGAAGTAGACAGCTTTGGGAGAACTTTAAGCAACAGAATAGTCTGATTTAGAAGATATGCTACACATAGATAAGAAAAGGCTCCAAGATATGAGCAAATAACAGTAGTCTCCTAGGGGAGAATTTGCAGCCTATGGACCGGTTTTGTCTGTGTATGAAATCTCTGGATTGATAGACCTTCAAAGAAACTGGCAAATTGAACAATAGTATTCCTTTTTATTTGTTCTAGTATTAAGTTTGGTGACCTACCAACTACAGTTTCCAATGGATGTGTATATTATACCTGTGAGATGAGTTAACTGATGGCAACCCTTTGGGGACTTTCTGATAATGACATTCCCCAGCTTCACCTGGATGGGGTAGAAGAACTGGAGAAATTTTCGAGGGGCCTCCCAAAGTGTAGCTAGACCCTCCCTTCATGTATGAAGGGAAATTTAATTGAGATTCCATTGTTGACAGACACAAGTGAAATTTCTCCACCCCAGTCTTAGACCTTGTTTATCTCTGGTCAGTTTGCTGGAATGTTAGTTCATCCTTGACACCATCCCAAGAGACTATCATGGAATATTGAATTTGGAAGAGATCAGAGAGGTCATCCAGTTCAACTTGTACCCAACAGAGAATCCCTCTGTAGTATCTCCACCAAGGGTAATGAAACAAAGGACAAAAATGTGAAATGCTGTAGGGGAAGTGGGAGAAAAGAAAGATATGAAAAAAATTTTTCATTTTATTTTGTAAATAGAAGTTTACAAATCACAACGTGTGTATACATACATATGTATGTACACATGTGTATATATGTCTATATAATATGTATTGGTGAGTCAGTCAACAAGCATTTTTTAATCATTTACTATGTGCCAAGCACTGTGCTAAGTACTATGGATATAAAAAAAAACAGAAAAGAAACTCACAGTCTTCTAGGGGGAGACAAAAGGCAAACAACTATGTGCAAATAAGATATATACAAGATAAATTGCCGACAATCAACAGAAGGAAGGTACTAGTATTAAGGAGGAATCAAGAAAGTTTTCTATAAAGGTTGGAACTTGGAGGAAAGCAGAGAAGCCTGAGGTTGAGAGGGAACAAAGCATTTCAGGCATGGAGGACAGCAAAGGAAAGCACATTGTAGAAGGAGTGAGTTATGTGAGAAACAGCAAGAGGTTAGTGTCACTGGATCAGAAAGTATATAAAAGAGAGTAATGTGTAAGAAGACCAGGAAGACAAGAGAGGAGCAGGTTTTGAAGAGTTTTAAAAGCCAAACGGATGATTTTATATGGGATCCTGGAGGTGATAGGAGCCACTGGAATTTATTGAATAAGGGAATGACATGGTCAGACCTGAGGTTTAGGAAGATCAGTCTGACAGATAAGTGGAGGGTGCCCTGGAGGGGCCTGAGGCTGGAATATCAATCAGTAGGCTATTGCAATAGTTCAGGCATGAGGAAATAAAGCCCTCGACCAGGGTGTGTTTGTATCACAGGAGAGAAGAGGACATGTAGGACAGAGGCAGAATCAACAGATGGAGCAGGGTAAAGGGGGGGGGGGGTGAGCTAGTAATGAGAGAGTTAGAAGTTAAGGATGGTGTGTGTGTGTGTGTGTGTGTGTGTGTGTGTGTGTGTGTGTGTGTACAGAATTTCATTTAAGCCTCACAACTACAAATGGATATTATTAGCTCTACTTTCCAGGTAAGTAAATTGAGACTCAGAAATTAATTGTGACTTAAATTAAATTATGACTTAAATGTGACTTGCCCATAGTCACATAGGGGCTGAACCTGAACCCAGGTCTTCCAGTATCCACCATGGTAAAAAGCAGAGGGAAAGAGAGGCAGTATGGAACATCAAGAAAAGTGTCAAATTGAAAAGATTGAAAGTCTGAGTTTGAGTCCCACCAGCCAGGAGACCATATGCGTTGATAAGATCTGAAAAATAATGACATCTATAGCCTACCTAACAGGTTGTAAAAACATATATTGTGTGTATGTGTATATATATATATATATATATATATATATATATATCCATAAGTGTCATAAGCTTTTACTATTGTCATGGAAATCAGTAGTAGCCTTAAAAAGGATTATTCCCAGAGCCATGGTAACAGAAGGCAGATTGCAGTATTTCAAAAAGAGAAAGGGACCAAGGGAGATCTAGAATGGAAGAAGAGCCTGTACTTTTCCCTCCACATTCGTGAATTTATAAACCTCCTGATTATTGGACCCAACCTGAACACTGAACCTCCTAAACCTCACTGAGGCTGCTTCTTGCCCTAATTCAGGGACCTGCTCTGCTCCATCTCTAGCTACCTTTCCCCCTCCTGCTTCGGTGGCTACTGTGGCCACCATTGTGGCAAGATAGCTGATTCTGATATCTACACATCTTTTTCCTTTCTACTCCCACCACACACTCCAAAATACAAGTGAATTTCTAGGGTTTACTTTTAAGGAAAAGAGATTGTATAAATTCAGAAATAATATACCAGGATGTTAATTATAACTGCATATAAAATAAAACCACTCATTCCCAGATTAGGTGGTACCTCATTTCTAAGTTACTCTGTCTTACAATTTCCTAGGCCTAACACAGTCAGGAATGTCCTATGTCCATTTTTGGAATGTTGGTCTACATACATCCTTACTAATCATTATCTAACTTCCCCTCTCACTGCTCAAGGGAAAAACAAGATCATACAAACAAATGCAAAGTTTTGAGCACTTTAACAGGGTTCAATAAATACTTTCCAACTGATATGGTGAAACAACTTTAAATTATAGGGGAAAATTATTAAAAATATTTATCCCCTTTGATGTAGAATTATCAATTGTCAGATATTCCAAGGAGAAAGACAGAAGACAAAAGACAGAAGAGATTGTTCCAGATATACCTAACTATGAATAGCAATGTTTCTTTGTTTTTGTTTTGGTTTTTTTTAGCAAGACACATTTTATTCTCTAAAAATCTCCAATCGTGTAAACTCCACAAAAAGAGACAGGGAGGGAAGGCAGCAGCATGGTGGGAGGGTGGGGAGAGGTGTTTACTGGATTCTGGATTAGGAAGAGTATGTTAAAAGCAGGATACAAGAGCCAGCAGGGAGATCACTTCCTGCCTTCTGGGAGTCCAGGAGAATCATAGCAGCTATCTCAGTTCCCATGGAAACCAAGAAAGGCTAGTGGAATCTTGGTGGTCCTGTTTTCCTGGGGGTTGGGGATGGCAAGGACAGAGCACATTAAAGAACTCTGCACTTGACAAGGTTAGAATTCAGTCCCACAACCAAAGAGGGTTCTAGCATTTCCAGAGAAATAGCATAGATCTTTGTGGTTTCCAGGAAAAGGTGCTGGAGCTCTTGGCTATCGTCTCTGTAGCTCCTTATCCAAGGATGTCTGGAAGACTTTGCATCAGTAGCAGCAGTAAAAGACCAGGAAGGGATGTGAAGTCATCTTCTTGGCTCAGTCATCCAAGGGGTTAAAAACAAAATGAAACAAAAAAACCTCCTAAAACTCTCAAGACTGAAAGTTGAAGTCACTCATCTGTAACTTCATCTTGAGAGGGAAGGAGGGGAAAGACGACCTCCCTTACCTTAGGGAGTCATTTGTTGCCTCCCTCCCCTGTTTCTGGATTCACACATAATTCTTGGTTGGGTATTCAGAAGGTCTTCGGGAGCCTACTGGGGGAGGGGCAGAAGCAGAGTATCAGGCCACATAATGGCTTGTGCCCCTTGAGCCGACAGAGGGGCAAGTGTAGCACAAAAACCACCCACCTAGTATAAAAAGGCTTGCAGCTGCCCAGCCCACATAGAGGCTATGCCCCAACTCCCTTTTCTGAGCATCAGCCACTACAGGGTTGTAGAAATTCCTGATAATCTCGTGGGCAGTCCAGCACACAGGGATCGGGACCAGGACTGCCAAGATGAGGAAAATGACCCCTGAAGTCAGTACCAGCCGGGCTTTTGGATCCTTGTCTTCTATACACGTGGTACACTAGGCCCAGCAAGGTAGATCAGCAGGACCACCAGGGCCAAAAGCAGAGCAATGACCATGAGGGCTCTAGATGCTTGGACGTCATGAGGCAGAACCAACATGGAATCATACACCT
The DNA here is from genome assembly GCA_011680675.1 of Gymnobelideus leadbeateri. Lineage (NCBI taxonomy): Eukaryota > Metazoa > Chordata > Mammalia > Diprotodontia > Petauridae > Gymnobelideus > Gymnobelideus leadbeateri. The sequence continues at coordinate 499,507 of WOXC01012315.1, forward strand.
TGAATTGCATCTGGCCAGTGCTCTGGACCACACAAGCCATCCAGAGGCCTTCCCACACCACCTGGGCCACCACGATGTTATTGCTGATGAAGGCTGTGATCTTCCATATGGGCATGGCACAGGACACTAGACCTGATATCCAGCCCAGTACTGAAAGGATGACACCCAGGATCTGAAGGCCAGCAGAAGCCATGGTTGGAAGCTTAGGGAAGACCAGCCTAGGAAACGAACCGCTGCAGTCGGAGATCAGGGTAGAGTATAAGCAATGTTTCTTTGTGATAGCAAAAAACTGCAAATAAAATGAGGAACGGTCAAACAAATTGTGTTATGTAAATATAATGTATTCCTACAGCATCAAAACAAAAAAAATATGATGAATTCAGAAAAGTTTGGTGGAAGATTTGTATGAGTTGATGAAGAATGACAAAATCAGAACCAAGAGAACACGATGACTATATACCATAAAGAAAAACAACACTAAAAGACATCAGGATTAAGATGCATGCAATTTTCATTCCAGAGAACAAATTAAATATATTTCCTCATTCTTTATTGAAAGGTAGCAGAGGGGTTAAGTAGGTGGCACAGTCGGTAGTGCACCACTCCTGGAGTCAGGAGAATCTGGAGTTCAAATCTAGCCTCAGACACTTATTAGTTGTGTGACCCTGGGCAAGTCACTTAACCCCTATTGCTTCAGAAAGAAAGAAAGAAAGAAAGAAAGAAAGAAAGAAAGAAAGAAAGAAAGAAAGAAAGAAAGAAAGAAAGAAAGAAAGAAAGAAAGAAAGGTACTGGAAGAGATGTACATGAGATCCGGTTGAAGCATTTGTTTCCCTTAACTTTTTCTCTTTGTTAGAGAGAAAATTGGGAGGATGAAATACAGAGAAGTGACAGAGAAGTTAAAAAGAATCAGTAATTTGTGACCCAGAGCTTCTCATGGAGAGCACATGAATTAGGGCTAACCCAGAAGGGCCAAACATTTTCTTTTGGCCCTTCTCCCCTTCCCCCAGGAAAACATTCAAATATGCTCATGATTTATTTTCACAAATGTGGGTCCTTAGCTTCTATACAAATAGTCAAGGTTACAAATGCATATCTGGTAGAGAAACACCTTTATTTTCCCCTGCAGAAAATGCAAAAGATGCAAAATACTTAAGAAACACATAAACAGTTACAGAAAACACATAAAATACTCATAATATTTCCCCTTGGACAGAACTGAACTCAAGATTGCCATTGGAGCAATACTCACAACATTCTAGTGAATTCCTAGTTTTCTCTTTTTTTCTTTTTCTTTTTTGTATTTTTGGAGGGTGGAAGGCAAGGCAGTTGGGGTTAAATGGCTTGCCCAAGGTCATACAGCTAATAAGTGTTAAGTGTCTGAAGTGGGATTTGAACTCAGGTCCTCCTGATTCCAGGACTGGTGCTCTATTCACTGAATTCCTAGTTGTTTTTTTTGTTTTTTGTTTTTTGTTTTTACCAGCAAGAGTTCTCAATCTGAGGTCCACCAACTTCCAAGGGATCCATGAACTTGAACAGGAAAAAATTATATCTTTATTTCAATGTAGTTGCTTTACTCTAACTTTGTGTATTTTATTGTATGCATTCTAAAATGTTATTCTAAGAAGTCCATAGTTTTTACCAGACTGCCAAAGGGTCCATGACACCAAAAAAGGCTTAGAAATCTTATACAGGGTCATATACTCGACTCAAATTCACATAGAATTTTGGACAATTCTCATCTTTCCCCAAAAAGCACACTTCTCAGGAAGTCCCTTTCTCTTTTAGAGGAAAGGTCCCCGAACTCACAAACTTGGAGTTATTTTAGAGCAGATTTTTTTTAACATTTTTTGTGTCATAGACCCCTTTAGCAATATGATGAAGCCTGCAGACCCCTTCTAAGAATGTCTTTACATATATCAAATGAAATACACAGGATTACCAAGGAAACCAACTATAACTAAATACATTTAACAAGATTTTTTACTAACAATTTCAGCTTAAGAATCTCTGCTTTAAAAGAGACAAGTCCAAAAGCTGGCATTGTTAAGAACAAGCATGGCTGCTACAAGGCTAAATTGTGGGAATACGGGCCTAGAAAATTTAGTCCTTCCTTCCTCAACCCAAGATCAAAGAGTCACCTGTAGGGGGCTAGAAGGGATCTTAGGGTTTTTGAGAACATACTCCTCATTGCTCAGAGTAAACTGAGGCCCAGTGGTTAAGTGACTTGTACAAAGTTACCCAACTGGTAAGCATCTCAGACAGGATTCAGACCTAGGTCTTCCTGAGTCCAGGCCCAGTGCTCTATTCTATGCTGTTATTCAAAAGACAAATTCAGGCATGAGAAGTTGGGGTTCAATAACATTGTTTATTAACTCCCCTTCTTGAGACATATATTCTTTCTCCAAGAAATAGGATACTCAGGAAATTTCTCTTTGTCTCTCTGTCTCTCTCTCTCCCTCCCTCTCTCTTCCTTCCTCCTTTTCCCTCCTTCTGTCCCCCTTCCTCCCTCCCTTTCCTCCCTCCCTTTCCTCCCTTCTTCTTCTTCTTCTTCTTCTTCTTCTTCTTCTTCTTCTTCTTCTTCTTCTTCTTCTTCTTCTTCTTCTTCTTCTTCTTCTTCTTCTCCTTCTTCCTCTTCCTCTTCCTCTTCCTCTGTCTCTCTCTCCCTCTCTCCCTCTCACCCCCAGCCATCTTCCTATGCCCTGAAACACAACAATATTGAAATTAGGCCAAATAATAAACCTACAATGGCCTTGTGAAAGTGTTTAAGTGAAAGGAAGAGCCAATTTATGAAGCAAACTTCACATTTTTCTTATTTTTAAAAATCGACACAGCCACCTCACCCTTCAGCAAACACCAACCTAATCCGTCAGCAGCCATCAATATGACTAACCCTTCACCAGCAAAAGGATGCTGAAGACTCAGATGATGGTGATCTTTTTTTTTTACAACAAAATATTTTTATTAAGGTATGTACATTTTTTTACACAATACTATTGCACACTTAATAGGCTACAGTACAATGTAATCATGACTTGCATATGCCCTGAGAAACCAAAAGATCGTTGACTTCTTTTATTGTGGTGGTCTGGAACCAAATCCACAATATCTCTGAGGTATGCCTGTAGTCTTGGAGATAGCCCCAGTCCTTGGAACACAATCAGAAGTTAACCTGTCCCCTAAACAAGGCACCAGTGAGAACGTTCCCACCCTTTCAGTTGTCTCCAACCATTACTGTCCTGTAAACTCATCAAGTTGATTGGTGAGTTCATCAATCTGATCAAGGAGCTTCTCTGAACATCCTCTCCCTTATGAATGTAAACATTTGTAAGTGTGTGTATGTGTGTTTGTGTGTGTGTGTGTGTACATACACACTCAAAGATTGTTACTGTGTTGATCTTTTTTGTGGTCTTCATAATTAGAAATGATTCTTTACAATCTTCCTTCCTACTACTACTTATCTTCCTATTTTGTGCTATTATATTCTACAAGGGGAAACAGGAATTTTTTTTAGTAAAGCAGAAGGGAAGAGAGATTATGTTTATGTTCCCACATGTTTATAATAGAAGAGGCCCCAGATAGTCTTTGAGAAAATGCTGAACTTTCTTCCCATTGAAATAAGCATCCTTCTGACTTATCCCCAGCCCCATAGAATGCAAATATGAGTAGATAACGCTCAAACATTGATCTGGTCCCCCTAAAAGCATCTTTTCTAGAATTCAAAGGAAGGACTATCATTTATATACAAAACCAACAAGGATATTCAGCAGTACAGAAACTTCCTGTAATTTTCACCAATCAGTTTCTTTGCAACTTTTCTCATGTAATGATCTTTGATTCTCTTACTCTCTTCATAAGCTTTGTAGTAAACTCATTTGAAATGAAATCTGAATTCACAGAGCAAAGGGACGACTCAATATTTCAATAAATCAAAGCAAGTACAAAATTCACAACTACAAAAAATGTATTTTTCAAGAATAAGTCACCATTCATCAGTGATCACTCTGTCCGAAAAGTAATATGTGTTGCTAATTTGGGATTTTGATATATGTCATAAATTTTTTCTTACCTTCTGCCAGACGGTCCTCTAAGAGTTTTTTGGGGGGAAAGGGGAGTGGATTTCATTTTTTGGTGAAATAGTAGATATCTCTTATTTTTACATTGCCCAGATTTCTCCCTATTACCCATTCTCCTCCCAGAAAAACATCTCTTTTAACAAAGGTGTTTTGTTTTTTTTTAAGAAAAGAGAGAGCCTTTCCCCCAAGATGGCACCGAAGACCAAGAAGGAAGCCCCCAAGACAGAAGCCAAGTCCAAGGCTTTGAAGGCCAAGAAGGCGGTGTTGAAGGGTGTCCACAGCCACAAAAAGAAGAAGATCAGAACATCCTCCACCTTCAGGAGACCCAAGACCCTGAGGCTCCGAAGGCAGCCCAAATACCCTCGGAAGAGCGCCCCTCGCCGGAACAAGCTCGATCGTTATGCCATCATTAAGTTTCCTTTGACCACTGAGTCTGCTATGAAGAAGATTGAGGACAACAACACCCTAGTTTTCATTGTGGATGTCAAGGCCAATAAGCATCAGATCAAACAGGCTGTAAAGAAGCTGTATGACATCGACGTGGCCAAGGTCAACACACTGATCTGGCCTGATGGAGAGAAGAAGGCCTATGTCCGTCTTGCTCCAGACTACGATGCTTTAGATGTTGCCAACAAAATTGGAATCATCTAACTTCTTGTGTTCAGTTGTGTCCTGTTCCACCTACAATAAAAAGTTTTCCAGAAAAAAAAAAAGAAAAGAGAGAAAAAAATTAAGCAAAACTGGTCATTATATGATAGCATATGCAATGTTTTATACCTGGGACACCAAGCTCAAAAAAGAAATCAAGGGAGATATCTTATTTTTTCTTGAGTTAAACTTGTTCTTTTTTCATTGTCAATTATTCTGTCTTTGTTTTACATTAATGTGGTTGTTGTGGTTATTGTTTCCCTAACACTCTTTACTTTGCTTTGTCTCAGTTCATGTAAGTCTTTCAATGCTTCTCTAAACTCATTATGTTCATTGCTTCTTATATCACAGTTTCTTCCATAATGTCCCTGTACTACAATTTTTTTTAGTTATTTCCCCCCAAAATGACATCTGCTTTGTTTACAGTTCTTTGCTACTACAAAAAGTGCTGCTATAAATGTTTTTTTTGTATGTGGAGCCTTTCTTTGTTTTTATCAATGTTCTCCTTGGTTAAGTGCCTAGAAGTTTAAGCTCTGAGTCAAAGGGGATGGATATTTTTGCTTCTTATTTACATAATTCCAAATTGCTTTCCAGAATAGGTGTACTAATCCACAAGTCCACCAATAATGCATCAGTGTACATTTCTGTCCACTTCCCCACCAACATTATCTTTTCCCATCTTTTGTCAAATGTCCTGGCCATTTGGAGCAAGGAAAGAATTTTGAGAACAGAGATAGAAAAACTTAAATAAGGAGGCTTTATTCATAAAAATAATCCTATTTGTTGATGAATTTTAATTTGTTTCTTAAAGCTAGGACTTTGAAAATTGCTTTTTGGAAAGTTATAATGCAGTTATCTGTGGAATATCACTTTACAGGAAATTGTTCTTTTGTTGTTTTTTTTGTGGTTTTCATAATCAGAAAAGATTCTGTATATTAAATATAAAAATAAATGCAAAAGCCTTTTAACTCATCAAAAAGTGGTTAATATACATTTGTTTTGTAAGCAATTGCTTCTCATTTTCACTATTAATTTACACTTTTTCCTTTGGATGTAATCAAATAAATGATAGTATACATTTGTCTGTTATTTGGCTTATTATAGTATTGACACATTTCAACAATAATTATGTATTTTGTTTCAATATGAATTAAATAAGAAGTTTGATTTTGTTTTGTTTTGTTTTTTTAAATTCACGAACAAACTTTTACCACAAATTACTCCTTTGCGAACAGTATCTAAACTGGGGAGAGAAGGTTGGGAAAAAACAAACTACCATACAGAAGATATATTTCTGACATTTGTGGGGGCAGGAGAGAAATCATCTAGTAATTTATCTAGTAGAAATCATCTACTAGGGGGGCGGCTAGGTGGCGCAGTGAGTAGAGCGCCGGCCCTGGGGTCGGAACTTAACACACACAAAATAAAAACCTAGCCGTGTGACCTTAGGCAAGTTACTTAACCCCAAATGCCCTCCAAAAGAAAAAAAAATCATCTACTAGAGGAACTTGCATTCTTTTTAACATTAAAGGAATGCATTTTAAGTGCTGTCATTTTCCTGACCCAAATTTGACAAGAAGTTCAGTGAGGGGAGAGGTGATCTTAGAATGTTTTGTCCTCCTGTTGGTTCTGATAGTTCTTTTCTGTTTCTGCATATTAACCAATATAAAAGGCACCTTTTTCTCTCAAGTTTCCAACTCTTAGAATCGCTGGTTTCCTTTAAAACTCAATTCAAGCTCTACTTTGCCTAAAAAGAACTTTCCTGTACTCCTAGCCCCAATTGACATTCTCCATCTTCTCTGCATTTATTTTTTATGTGCTGATATATATGTACATATACATACATACATACATACATACACACATACACACGTGTTGTCTCCCTCATTGGAATGTGAGCTTCTCTTTTTCTTTTTTCCAAATGCTTTATTAACTTCCGGTTTACATCATTCATTTCCTCCAGATTTTGAGTTACAATTTTCCCCCATTTTCCCCCTACCTACCACCCCAGAACAGCAGTCCCATGGGATATCCCCTCATCCAATCTGCTCTCTCCCATATCTTCTCCCATACCCCCTTTGACTTTTCCCTTAGGGCAAGGTGAATCTCTGTGCCCCAATGCCTGCATGTCTTATCTCCCAGTTACATGCAAAATAGTATTAATAATAGTATTTATATATATTTGAAACATTTAATTTTAAAACTTCAAATTTCAGATTCATTCCCTTCCTCCCTTGTCACCCACTCCCATTGGGAAGATAAGCAGTTCAGTCTCTTTTTGCTTTTTCTCTGTATCCTCAACACTTAGCACGTAGTAAGCACCCAACAAATACTATTTGGTTGGTTGACAAGTAGTTCAGAATTTATTGGTATATGGATATAGTATTTTACTTTTTTTTTTTAAGCAATTGGGGTTAAGTAACTTGCTCAAGGTTACACGGCTAGTCATTATTTATGTGTGGGTGCTCATTTTCTGAGGCCGGTTTCGATCCCAGGTCATCCCAACTCCGAGGCCGGTGCTCTTACTCACTGCGTCACCTAGCCACCCCTGGATATAGTATTTTAAAGAACAATTAATGTTTTGTGCATTTTTTATAGTTTTTAAAAATGTTGTTCAATTACCTGTTTTTAATATCTTAATTGACTTTCATATTTTTTCTGGTTCTAAGGAACTCAACTTTACTATAAAGTCAGGATTAAATTCTTTTTATTCATATCTCTAAGTCAATCAAAAGATTCTGCTCTTGGTTATTCTGTGGGTTGACTGGGGTGATCTTGTTTTATGAAGCACTTTACATATTTTTTTAAATGATCCTCATGCAACTTTTATAAGATAGATGCTATTAGCTCTACTTTCCAGATAAGGAAACATGCTAAGAGCTTAAGAAACTCGCTCAGGGTCTTAGAGCTAAAAAGTGTGTGAGGCAGGATTCAAACTCAAGTCCTTTTAATCCTTTCTTGATTCCCTATCCCCCTTTTCCCAATACTCTTTCCATGTGTCCTCTCTCTTCAGGCCTCTAATTCCAATACTACTTTCATGTCTCTCAAGAGAGGACTCTGCTTTCTGCTTTCTTATTAAGATTTAGCTTCTCTAACAGATCTTCCTCTGTCTCCATAATTCCTCAACACTGCTAGGTTTTCTCCCATCTTCTCCTTCTTCCCCCTTTCTTTATTCAATTCAGTGTTCTAGGCTGTTAGATATTTTTGAATCCTGACTTTGTCGTCTGTGTGTAAACTATCTCACCCAGTTTTGGGTCATTTGAAAATTTGATGAGCATACTCTCTATGATTTTATCCAGGTCATTGTTAAAATTGTTAAACAGCACAGCACCAAAAAAAAAAACCAAAAAAAAAAAAAAACAGTTCCCTGGGACACTACTTAAGAAACATTCTTCCAAGTCAACATAGATTTATTAATGACCACATTTTCAGCTTGGTCATTCAACCAGGCCCCAACTTGCCTATTTGTACTTTTATGAAGACCATACCACTACATTATTCTGTAAGAGCAGCAAGGGAAGCTGTATCAAATGTTTTATACCATTACCTGAGATAGTGCTTTAGTAACTCTGTCAGAAAAAGAAATAAGAATAGTCTGGCATGTCCTATTCCTAATAGAGCCTTACAGATTATTTGTAAGCACTCCTCCTTTTTCTAGGTGTTCATCATTGTTGTTCAGTCCTGCCTGACTCTTCATGACCCAGTGGACCATACTGTTCATGGGGTTTTCTTGGCAAAGATATTGGAATGGTTTGCCATTTCCTTCTCCAGTGGATTAAGGCAAAGAGAGATTAAGTGACTTGTCCAGGGTCACATAGCTAGTTAAGTATCTGAGGCCTCATTTGAAATCAGATTTTCTTGACTCCAGACTCAAGGCTCTATCCTATGAGCCACAGGGCTCTATTCCTAGCTGACCCTTCTAGGTTTCTATTTATTAATACATTCTAGATATTTTGAGAATTGAAGTCAGGTTCATTGGCATATAGGCTGCATTGCCCTTTTTTGAAAACCTGTGCCTTTTCCCTTCTCCAAACCTGTAGTTGCTCTCCCTTTCTCCATGATTTTTCAACTACTGCTGACAGTCTATAATCATGTCTGCCAGTTTTTCCAGTATCTAAGGAATCATCTGGGCCAGGTGATTTGGACTCATCAAGTCAATCAGTCGAAAAGTATTTATTAAGCATTTGCTATGTGCCAGAAAAATTATCTTTGGACTGGAAACTCTAAGAATAGCTGATGAATAGTTAATACCCAAGATAAATATGGGATTACAAGAAAGCACCTAGCTACTATTCTGGATCTCCTCCATCCCACCTTCCCTCTGAGAATACCTTCTAATTACACTATATTAATTATATCTTGCATGTGCCATTTATTTTTGCTGGTTATCTCCTCCATTAGAACATGAGCTCCTTGAGGGCTTTCTTTGTATTTTGCCTTTCTTTGTATCCCCAGCACTTTTCACAGTAGCTAGCAAAACCCTCCTCCGTGCATAAGTGTTCCCATTTCATGATGCCTCCTCCTATTTGAAGGTACAGAGAAGATGATGGAATAGAGTCAGAGAATTATAGCAGGTGGGATAGTTTAACTAGAATATGGAGTGTATGAAGGTGAGTGATGTGCAATAAGTCTATAAAGATAGACTAGAGTCAAATTATGAAGGATTTCAGATTCCAGGCTGAGGAGTTTATGTCTTTTGCACATGAATTTTTAAAATCGAAGTCATTTCATGAATTTCTTATGTATCTTTATCAACTTCTGACAATGTTATTTTCCTTCCCCATTGGCATTGTTTCTTTTCTTGTGTGTGCTCTAGGGATTGTATTAGAGCTTCCCATTTCTCATAGGCAAATCTCCCCTCTAGAAATGTTTTATGGCAGCTGCTCTAACCTTTCTCGGAACCCTTTGTTACCTATTTTCTCAAAATAGGACAAATTTCCCAACTTTTCTCTCCCTCTTTGTTACAAATTATAAGGTGGAATGGTTGCTTTTATCTCAGATTTCAATCATTTCCACACTAGGAAACAACTCTTCCTTTCCAGTGAAAATTGGGTCCAGAATAGATATTCTTTTTAGTTCCTCTGACTTTTAAATTTTTTAATATTATTTTCAATTTCAAATTGTCTTCTTCCCTCTCCTCATTTCCTTCCCTATCCATTGAAAAGGCAAGAAATACAAAACCTATTACAAGTATGAAATTATGCAAGACAAAATTTCATATTAGTCATGTTCCCAAAAAAAGACAAGAAAAAAGAAAGAAAAATATCCACCAGTCTGTACTCTGTTAGTTCACTATCTATAGATGGATAGCATTTTTTCATCATGAGTTTATTGGAATTAAAAAGGATCGTTCATTGTGTTAATCAGTTACTTTCATAGATGATTCTTTACTTATATTAGTGTTACTGTGTAAATTGTCCTTTTGGTTCTACTCACTTCACTTTGTTTCAGTTCATACAAGTCTTCCCAGGTTTTTCTGAAACCACCCACTTCATCATTTCATACAGCATGATACCATCACATTCATAGGCTAAAACTTGTTCAGCCATTCTCCAGTTGATGGTACTCTCCTCAGCTTCCAGTTCTTTGCCACCACAGCTGCTACAAACATTTTTGTACATACATGTTATTTCCCTATTTTCTTTGATCTATTTTGGTTATATATCTAGTGATGATATTCCTGGGTCCTGGTACAGGTTAGTGGATTTTGGGGGCATAGTTTCAAATTCCTGTACAATTAATATGAAGTTCCACCAACAGTATATTAGAGTACCCAGTTTTCCATGTCGTCTCCAGCATTTGCAATTTTTCTTTTATGTCATCTTAGTCAAACTGATGGGTATGAGGAGGTACCTCAGAGTTGTTTTAATTTGCATCTCTCTAATAATTAGTGATTTTAGAACATTTTTTAATATGACTATTGGTAGCTCTGGTTTCTTCCTCTAAAAACTGCCTATTCATATCCTTTGACCATTTCTCAATTGAGTAATGACTCTAATTCTTATAAATTTGGCTCAGTTTTCTATGTATTTTAGAAATTAGAGCTTTATCAGAGAAACTTGCTGCAAAGACCTCCCCCCTCCATTTCCTGCTTTTCTTTTCATTTTAGCTGCATTGGTTTTGTTTGTGCAAAATCATTTAAATTTTGAGTAATCAGAATTATCCATTTTACTTCCCACAAATCTCTTTACCTCTGTTTGGTTATGAACTCTTTCCCTACCCATAGATCTGAAGGGAAATTTCTTCTATGCTCCACTAATTTGCATGTGATATCACCCTTTTGCTCTTGTTTTCCCAGAAGTTTTTGTCAAATAGTGAGTTCCTAACCCAATAGTTGGATCTTGCTCTGTCTTTTGAAGAAAGAAATAATCATTAAAACAAATCAAGAAATAGCTGTTTCACTTTTGTCAGAGAAGAAGCTCCAATAGACATCTGATTAAAAGAAAGCCCCTGTCACTCATTATTCATATTTCACAGATGAAGAAACTGACTCAAAGAAATTAAGTGAATTACCCATGGTCAAACACCTAGTAAGTAGTAAAAGTGGAGTTCTAGCCCAGGTTTTTCTGACTCCAAATCCAGCACCTTATCCAATATGTGAAGTTGTACCTATCCCATCCTCCCAGCTGGGAACCTTACCTTATATTTCACTGAAAAAACATTGGGGCCATTTACTGAGAACTCCATCTTCTCCACTCATCTTCATCTCACATCTCTCAGATGCCTTCCACAACTACTTCACCTCTATCTCACATAAAGAGGTAGTTTTTCTCCTTTCCAAGGCAAGTCTTCCACATGCAAAAGTGATTCCATTCCATCCTATCTCCTCCAATAGATTGCCCTGTTATTCCCATTCTTTCTCTTATCTTCAATCTCTCCCTGTCTACTAGCTGCTTCCCTACTACGTTAAACAAGTGCCATGTTTTCCCCAACCTCAGAAAACCCTATCACTTGATCTGACCATCCCCCCTAGTTATCATCCTATATCTCACCTTCCTTTCATTGTTACACTCCATGAGAAGGCCATCTACAATCAAAGCCTCCACTTCCTTTACTCTCACTCTCTTTTTAACCTTCTACATTCTGACTTTGGACTTTATTATTCAACGAAAACCTTTCAAAACTTTTCAAAGTTAACAATGATTTTTTAATTGCCAAATCTAATGGCCTTTTCTCAATCCTCATCATTCTATCTCCAATCTTTGATACTGTCAATCACCTTATCTCTAGTTGTGTGGTGTGTGTGTGTGTGAGACAGAGAGAGAGAGAGAGAGAGAGAGAGAGAGAGAGTTCTCCTCCCACTTGCTTTGCTATTCTTTTTTTGTTTGCTGTATCTTATTCCAGATCATGTCCACTAACCATCGGGGTACCCAAAGACTTTGTCCTCAATCTTCTTCTGTACTATTTAATTTGGTAATCTTATTAGCTCACATGGTTTTGATGACCATCTTTATGCAGATGACTTATCTACTTGTCCAAAACCTAACCATTCATGACTTCCAGTTTTTTATCACTAATTGCTTAACATATCTTGAAGTGGACATCCCATTAACATCTCACACTCAAAATATCCAAAGCCAAACTCATTATCTTCCCACTCCCCCCACCTTTTCCCCTTTCCTGTTCCTAACTTTCTCACTACTTCCAGGGGTACCGCCATCTGCCCAGTCACCATGGCTCGTAACTTAAATATGATCCTTAACTCCTCATTCTCTCCTTTATTCTCACTTCTCCCTATCCAATCTGTTGCCAATTCTAATGATTCTACATTTGTAATATATCTCATCTATTCTCCTTTCCTTCCTCTGACACTGCCACCAGCCCCATGCAGGTCCTTATCACCTCACACCAGGTCTCCCTGGTCTCTGTACTCCAGTCTTTTCTATACTCAGCCTTCAGACTGATCTTCCTAAATAAAAGGTCTGACTAGTGGCTCCCTATTACCTCCAGGATTAAAAAAAAAAATCCTCTGGGCTTGAAAGCCTTTCATAACCTGACCCCTTGCTATCATTCCAGTCTTCTTACATCTTTCTCTGCCCTCCATGTACTCTGTGATTAATTGACACTGGCCTCCTTGCTGTTCTTTGTAGAGGATACTTCATTGTTGGACTCCAGACATTTGCACCAGCTGTCTCTCATGTTTGGAGTGCTCTCCCTCTTCATCTCAGTCTCCTTAAAATCCTACCTTCCATAGGAAATCTTTCCCAATCCCTGTTTTAATGCTAGAAACTTTCCTCTCTGCTTATCTCCAGTTTGTCCTACATGTTGTCTCCCCTATTAGACCTGGAGTTGCTTGAGGGCAGAGACTATTTCTTGTCATTCTTTGTATCCTAGTACTTATTTCAGGCACTTAACACATAATAAATGCTTAATAAATGTTTGTGGACTGACTTAGTTGACTGCCCTGGACTTGTAGTCATGGAGACCTATCTGGGTTTGAATACCATCTCTAAGACATTGGCCATGGGCCATTCTGACCCCCAATTTCCTCATTCGGAAATTGAAGATGACATCTATAGTGCCTACCAAACAGGGCTGTGGTGAAGTGAAAATGAGAAAATGTCTAGGAAGAAATACTTTGCAAATCTTAAAGCATTATTTCAGTTACTATTACAACTACAGCACTCCCTTGCCCTGAAATGCTTCAGGGGCTCCAATCACTGCCTGGATAAAATACCACCTATGCCTAAAATTATAAGCTCTGTACAATGTACATTCCTAGACTTATTTCAAACTAGTCCCCTTCATATACTCCAGCCAGACTAGAATAGTAGGTGTTGCCTGATTTAATTTTCTTCTGCCTTTTACTAAACATATCCATAAAACCTGGAATAAACCCCTTTCCCATTTCCCCACCTTCTCTGCTTGTTGAAATTCTTTTTTTTTCAAGACCCAGATGAGATGCCTCTTGAATGCTTCCATGATTCCTTCCCCCCCTCCTAAAGTGATCTCTTCTTTTTCAACTTTCTCACTTTGCTGTTTGAGCTCTTTCTATTCACTTAATCATAAGTTGTACTATAGTTATTTCTGTAAATATCTTACTCCATTGCCATTTGATTATATGCTCATGGAAAGCAGGCACTAAGCACTTAATAAAATTTTGTTGAATTGAAATCACTTCCCATGTCTCATTCCTTGGGGCTTCTGTTGGCAAAAGAATAGTGGTCTAGATAGACCAAAATTCATCATCTTTCCCCTTAAACCAAACCTCTTCTAAAATTTCTTATTCCTGTCAAAACACCACCACCCTTTCAGGGTCACCACAAATCTGATCATATCACATCCCTATTTAGGAATCTTCCATGGCTCCCTATTGCCTCTAGGATAAAATTGAAACTCCTGAGCTTCGAATTACAATCTTGCTCCAACCCTGCATTCCAAGCTCATCATCACTCCCTTTACAGTCAAACTGGCCTTGCTCTTCCCTGAATTTAGCAACACAAACACAGGATTCTGTGTTTTTATGAAAGCTACTTCCTATGCTTGCATTCATTCACTCATCTCCACCTCTAATTTCCTTCAAGACTTGGTCTATTTGCCACCTCCTATGGAAAGTTTTCCCTTATTTCCTCCCTCTCTCTGTCTGTCTCTCTATCTCTTTCTGTCTCTTTCTGTCTCTCTCTCTGTCTCTGTCTCTCTGTCTCTGTCTCTCTGTCTCTCTCTCTGTCTCTGTCTCTCTGTCTCTCTCTGACTCTCTCTCTCTGTCTGTCTCTCTCCTCCCTCTCTCATTCTTCCCTTCCCTCCCCTTCTCTTCAAAATGACTATATATACACATACATAGCAGTTTACATGTTGTATTCCTACTGTGGAATGTAAACTCCTTTATTGGCAGGACAATTTCCCCTTTGATTTGATTCTCTGTTACCTGGCAGTGCTTTGAACAGGTTTTTGTTTTTTATTTTTTGCCAGACCAGCAATTTCAATGGTTTAGAGAATTCCAGTGAAGAAACTCCCTCTACCACCACAAATCAGCAACTTTGTGTCTAAGAGTTGTCTAGCGTAGAGCATTGCAAGATTAAGGGACTGTCCAAGGACCACAGAGCTAGTATATGTCAGAGGAGGAACTTGAACCAAGGTCTTCCTGGTCTCTAAGGCCATTTTTTTTAAGGTGCTTAATTTTTATTGCATTGGATTAGATTATCCAAAGGAGCCGCTTTTTGTTATTCTAAAATGAATCATGGTATGTAGTGCTGAGGTTTTAAACTTGTGGTCTGTGAGCTTAAAAAAAATTAATTTGGATAATTATTTCAGTATAATTATTTTCATTTGCAGTCCTGTTTTATTTTATGCATTTAAAAACTTTATTCTTAAAGGGGGTTTATAGACTTCACCAGATTGTAAACGGGGGCCATCTGTGTGATGGCAAGGTTAGGAAACCCCTGATAAAACGGAAAGAAGACTAAATTTAAAAGTCAGAAGCTCTGTGTTCTAGTTTTGCCTCTACCTAGCTACCTAAGGCAAATCACTTAAACTTTGAGTCAGTTTTTTTTATCTGTTAACTGGGAACACTTCCTCTAAAGGTTTTTATGGATTGCAAAAAGAAAAACGGTGGATTAGAGAGTTAGGCAAATCACTTAATCCCTGAGCTTGTTTCTTTCATCTTTTAAATGAGGACACTTGAACTACCTTCCTCAGAGGGTCAGTGTAATTTACCTTGGGTTTAAAAGACACAAAACCCGGGGGGGTTAGAGTCGCTTTCAAGTAATCTCTGAACGCGTTTCTCTAGAGAGGTTGGGTCCCAGCACTTCTTTTGGAGAATTAAAAAGAAGAAATGTACACGAATTCGCTCGGTAACTGTCAAGGTAAACTATTGTTATTTAAAATGGAGGGGGGGTGGTTGAGGACTCAAGCTACTCTAATTAGGAAAAGAGGTCTAAGAATTCATTAGTGCTTTTATGTTAAATGCCTACTAAGCGCCCACCTCAGGGAACAGAGCCGAAACACCTGCCCTCAAGGAGCTTACCTAATTGCAAGAAGGAATTAAAAAAAAAAGTTAAATTAATTCTTAACCTCCCTGAACCTCGATTTGTGGGCGGGGACCCTCTCCAGGTTTTAGAGTTGTGATCGATAGCTTGAGGCCTTTGAGAGGCAGGGACAAAAATCTAATGCTTTCTCCACAAGAAACCTGGATTTAGAGATCGGAGGGTGGACGGACCACGAGCAGGCCTGGGGCTGAGAGCAAAGGGGAAACCCGAGCCGGTCTTTTGTAAAGCAGCCGGCGTTTGCCCTCAAATAATGGAAATGGGGCTCTAGGAAGTGGAGGCCATGAGCAACAAAAACCATGAGCAACCAGCAACGGCTGGTTGGCGAGGTCCAAGCCGGGCGCCATCCCGCACCGCCAGCGAGCTCAGGGACCGCAGGGCAACAACAACACGAGCTCCGCCGGCTGCACTATTGTGTTAGTGCCGGCGGCGGAAGGATCCCATCCCCGTCGACAGAACAGTTAAAAGAGTCCTTCTTTGTTCACCCACGGCCGGAGCCGAAGGGCACCGCGTTCTTCCGCGTCCGCCTCGAAGACTCCGCCCCCTCCGCGGCTCTGGAGAACTGCCATTCGGCGCAAGGAGTCTTTCGCGCTCCCACAATGCCCCGGTACTCCGCGGGAAACCAAAATGGCGAAGGGCCGTAGCGAAGCGGGGTTGTGTTGGAGGCGGGTGTGAGCACCCCCCCCCCTCCGCCCCCGTCCCCCTCAACCTTCCTCTCAAACCTCACTCCTCAGAACCTCGGCGGGTGTTTTCTGGTGTGTGTAGCCCGGTGTGGCGGTTACCTGGTGAGGGCGCAGAGTCTGAAGGAGAGGAAACGCCCAGGGGGACGTAATTTTATTTTATTTTTTATTTTTTATTTTATTTTTATTTTTTTTTCCTGTATGAAGCGGTTGGCACCACTGAAGTGACCGAATGAGGTGAGAAACCTTGGATTGGGACCCGGCGCTTCCGGGGCACGGAGGACTGGGAGAGGGGGGAGGGGAGGGCTGGATAAAGGGGGAAAGATGGACGCGGGGGGGTGCAGCTGGTGCGCAGGGTTGGAGAAGTGTGAAGAGGGTGGGTGGGAAGGACCTAGGTGCGAGGCGGGTGGGGGGGCGGGTCAGGAGGAAATCATGGCGGGGGGGGGGGTTGTCGGGTTAGGGTCGAGCGACTGGAAGGCAGGAAGGAACCTGGGGGCGTGAGACGGTTGGAGGGGCAGGATGAAACCTGGTGACGAGGAGGTGGGGAGGGGGGAAGCCACGGTGGGGAGGGGTAATTTGCCACCCCAGGTGGGGGTGCTGTGCTGGAGCAGTGTAAACGGACAGGAAGGGACGGGGTGGGGGGTGCTGAAAGTGAATGAAGAGAAGAGGAAGAAGAAAGAATTGGGGTGTTGGAGGTGGGGGAGGGCAGGCAGCAAAGACTAACAGGGATGGGGAAAAGCAGTTAGGTCTCAGAGGGCGGGGGGGAGGGGGAGGGAAGGACCAGGGAAGGACCCCCGACTATGTGGGGAAAAGGACGGAACTTGTGGAGTTCTCTTAAACCTGCTTCCTTAAACCTACGTTCTCGGTAGGCAGAAATTGTGCATGACTGCCCTGATGGGGTTCGGAGGTGGGATTTTTTTTTGTTGTTACAGTTGTTTTACAACGGAGGATGTCAACTGTTCTAAAATTTTCACCCATAAACCCCAAATCCTTAGGTAAATCATTGGCAGAATCAGGCAATGAAACCTCAGGTCTCTTTTGGTTTCCAGTCAAGTGTTCTTGATCAGGAAATTTGGCTTTTGCAGTTGTAAGTGGGCATTCGGGAATAATGAGGGTAATTAGAAAAATGAGTTCGGAACAATGAAAAGGACTGGTATGTACAGGTATGAGAAATTTCGCTTTGGATACTTCATTTAGAGATCATCTGACTAAACCGGGAAAATAGAGTATTCTTAGGCATTAGACAGTGGAGCACAAAATGTGAGGTCAGTATATAGCTAGAAATATGTAAATATTGTCTAATATTACTTATTACTAGCTTCGTATACTTTGTTTAGCAGATTGCAAAAAAAAAAAACACCCAACATTTAAAATATCTATTTTGGTTCCAATAAAATGTACATTATATACTGTGTACTTTTTAAAAAGGATCTTTAAAGGGAACCATTTTGAGTGACAGCTTTAAGAACCTTGTAGTTATGGGCAGAAAACAGTTTTACATTTCTGAATATAAAATATTCTGTTCTTTGTTTGAGACTTGGAACATTGTTTGCATTGTACTTGAAATGATAGCCTGAAAAACAATGCAAGGTAAAAATTTCAGAACCTTAAATAATAAAAATATTTGAAGTTAAATTTAATGATTTGTCTTAAGAAGGTTTTTTTTTCAAAATACTAAAAGCTAACCTAAAATACTTCATTTGGTTATTCACCTGCTTCTTGACTTGTGTTCTTAAATGCTTTTAGTAATGTAAACTTGTCCTAATCCTGCTTCTGATACATACCGCTTGTGTTACCCTGGACAAGTCACTTAACCTCTCAGTGATCCTAGAAACTTAATACTAAGTTGCCAAATGGTATTTTGGGTAGAGGGAGTTTCTTCATTGAAAGTACCTGTACCACAGATCTAAACACTTCACTTTCTCACCTTGCATACTTTCAATCATGTCTGTATAGACCCAGATCTAAAGTTGTAGAGCTAATGGGGACCTTAGATGCACCATCTAGTTTGGCTCACTTATTTTACAGGTTTGGAAAACTAAATAACCTTGACAGCCTTCATTAAGTTACTATATCAGAAACCACATAGCCCCTCCCCCCTCCAAGAATTACTGTTTATATTTTTTATTCCTTCATGGTGTCTTGTAGATAATGTACCCAACCAAATTATTTGTGGACTGAAAGGAGTGCCTTTATTAATGTTTTAGGACATGATTTCACAGATATGATTTCATGTGGTCTGACCATACAACTTTCATTTGAGATAGAGAAGGAACAGATGATAACCCAATTTAACAGAAAAATTGAAATTTTGAGAAATTGACTTTGTCACAGTCTTTAGCTAGCTAATGGTGCTGCTGGGAATAGGACCTTCTGAAAATTATAACTAACTGTTTCACTAATCTAGAATACCTCCTCTCCAAGTAATATTTTAATGAATTTCCTTTTCCTTTTCCTTTTACTTGTTTTTAGGATGGATAATTTATTAAAATAGAATATAATAAAAAATGACTGGAATGGACTATTGAAGAAAGATTTCTCTGTGAACTTAATACATATAGAAAAGTAAATGCATTTAATGTTTTTTAATTAGACATTTTCTATCCTTCCCATATTCTGTCTTCTTTTATATCTATAAAGATAAACAGTAGACTATCAGGGTAACTATTTCTGGACCAGTAGAAAGCTACTTGTAAGATCTGCTATGAGGTTTTTCCTTTGGCAGAAAAAGATTTCAAGAGATTTGTCTTTTTATTTCGTTTCCCAAAACTAGTACTGCTATCAACTTGAAAATCATAGCTATCCAGAGACTCGTAGTGACAGGAGCTGACCTAGTGATTTTCCTGAAACACCGTTCTCCTTTATATACTCAGTAAACTTTAATGGCTTCCCATTACTTTGAAAATGAAATAACAAGTCAAATGTAAATTTCTCTGTAATTTAAAGCACTTCCAGCAACCTGGTTCCTTTCTGCTGTTTCCAGCCTGTAGTACCCTCTCCTGACCTGCCTAAGGTCCTGAGAGAACTCCACCCTAAGAGAACTCCACCCTAAGGCCAAACCCCTTTGGACTATGAAAACCTACTCGGACCTCATTCCTTAAGAATGAACAGATTCTTATTTGGTCATATCTTCCCCATCCCAGTGGTTCTGAATTCCTGGGTGACATCATTCATCATTCAGACCTCTGATCACTTATTCCCATTACCCTCAAACCAGTCCTATCCCATTCCCCCTCCTCTTCCTCCCCCCCCACTCCCCACCCTTCTCTACCCACCAATGATCCCCTTCTGATGCTGTCTACCCATTCCACTGTGCTTTCTGGAATGCCTGCTATGTAGGCAACAAGTTTGTTTTCATTTTAAATCTTTCCCTTTCCTTCCATCTTCTGACTCTTATTGAGACTTGAACCTCTCTTCATGATAACATCCTCCCTGATCTCTGTTTTCCAGCCTTGGCTTCGATTTCACTCATTCCCCCTCCCCCTCCCCAGAGGCAGGGGAGTTGGAATACTTATTCCCCATTGTCACTTCAAGATTTTCCCTCCTTAACACTGTTCATCACCATTTTCTCCTTTGTACTTTCTAGCTTTTGTTTTTGAGGTTTTTTGGTGAGTCTGTTTTCTCTTGTTTCTTCTCTCATTAGCCTTCCTGTTCCTTCAGAGTCTCATTTGCTGGATCTTCAATCAGAGTCACAAGCATGTCTCCAAAGGTTCTGTTCTGGGCCCTCTTTTCTTCTCTATCCTATTTCACTTCTTGTTTTCCCCATGGATTCAATTGTCATTTCTATGCTGATGATTCTCATATCTACATATCCAACATCTCTGATGACCTCCAGTGCTATATTTCAAATTGCCTGTTCCATATCTCAAACTAAATATGTCCAAAACAGAATTCATTATCTCCCCTCCCCCCCATTCCTTTACTTCCCTGTTACTATTAAAGACACTATCGTCTTCCTAGTCCCTCTAGGTTTACAACCTCATCCTCAACTCCTCACATTTACGTCCCCAAATCCAGTCTGTAGTCAAGGCCTATGGGTCTTATGATTTTACAACATCTCATATATGCTTCCTTCTCTCCTCTGTCACTGGCAGGCCTTCACTGTATTCCTGGATTACTGCAGTAGTCTGCTGGTTGGTGTTCCTGCCTATTTTGAGTATATCCCCAACTATCAGTGATTTTTCTAAAACCCAGGTCTGACCATATCAGCTTTCCCCTCCACCACCCTACCACCCTCTATTCAAGAAATTCCATTGGCTCCCTATCACCCCCAGGATCAATTATAAAATCCTTTGTTTGGCATTCAAAACTTTTCATAATTGACCCTCTCCCCCATATCTTTGCAGTCTTATGCCTTATATCCCCCAACCCCACTTTTAACATCAAGTGACACTAGCTTCCTTGTGAATGTGACATATCCAAACTGAGTATTTTCACTGGTTGTTTCCCTATGTCTGGATTGCTTTGTCACCTCTGCTTTCTGACTTTCCTTTTTAAGTCTAAGCTAAAATTTCACCTTTTTACAGGAAATATTTACCAATCCCTCTTAATTCTAGTGACTGCACTTTGTTGTAGTTTATCCTGTATGTATCTTTGTACATAATTGTTTTCATGATATCTTCTCCATTATAATATGAACTTAATATAATATCTGGCACATAGTACTCACTAAGAAATGTTTCTTAACTGACTTCCCCCTCATGTATTCATTCCTTTGGGCAAAGCTGGCCTCCCTGCTGTTCCTCATGAATAGCATTCCATTTCAGGTTTCAGTGACTGTCCTTCGGGTTTGAAATATGTTCCCTTCTCCCCTATGCCTCTTAGCATCCCCGGTTTTCTTTAAGATGCAATTCAAGTGCTATCTACATGAAGCCTTTCTGAATTTTTCCTCTTCTACCACAGCCATTTTCTCCTTCTCAAAAAAAAGACTTAATTACCTTACATATGACAGGAGTCCACAAAAGCTAGTAAAGTTTTAAGTTTTTTTGAGGCACTGGTATGATTGATGAAGGTAGCAAACTTTTTTTTTTTTTTTTGGTGCTTTTTGGAGGGGAGAGGGCAGGGCAGTTGGGGTTAAGTGACTTGCCCGAGGTCACACAGCTAATAAGTGTTAAGTGTCTGAGGCCTGTTTTGAACTTAGGTCCTCCTGACTGTGGGGTCAGTGCTCTATTCACTGCACCACCTAGCCGTCCTGGTAGCAAGCATATTTTGATTAGAAAAATTGAGTAGCAGTCCAAATATCGCTGAGGTCAAGAAGTTAAGAGGAGCAGAAGTTGACAGAGTTGGGCACAGGAAAATTAATGAGTTTGTCAGCCTTCTGTCATTTAGTAGCAGAAAGATTAAAAGTTTGCCTCTTGATTCTTTCTCCCAGTGAACCGCTTGCTGCTACTTAGTTTGAGGAATTAGTCATCTAACCCTTCAGAACTGCTTTTTTTAAATCAAAGGAATTAAGGAGGAACATGAGAAAGGTACCTACTGGAGTAGTAGTGGCCGTAATTTGTTTAAAACAGGGTGAGTAAACTACAGTGTTCTGTCTTATCCTTGCTCATAGCTGTCCCAGCAAATGTAACAAGTTGCCATTTAAGGGAGTTAGTGCCTTGCTGTTGGAAATATTCTGGAGAAACTGATTTTTCAGGGTTGTTATGTGGGGGTATTCCTAAATTTCGTAGGTCAGACTAGAAGATATATAACATGCTTTCAGATTCTGTAATTTTATTGATATTTTCTGGTTTTTTTTTAACATTACCATAGTATTCTATGTATATCCCCCCTTTCCTCCTACAGAGGCATTCTATATAACAAATAGTATTTATTTTAGAGGGAAAAAGAAAAGTCAGGACAACTGATCAATACATTGAAAAAGCATTTATTAGGCTATGCTAAGCACTGTGTTAAATGCTAAGAATACAAATTAAAAAGGAAAGGTAGCTTTTCTCTTGAAGGCAAAGCTATAAACATAGACTGTTCTGGCCAGGGAGGGGCACTTGGTCCTGAAGGTTTCAGGAATGGTGAATGGGACCATACGGAAGTATACTGTTGCATCCCATCCAGAAACAATGGCAGAGTTTATATGGTTATGATCATTCTTCCAAAATTGAAGGGGGTGGGAGGTAGAGAAAGGAAAGGAGAGAGAGGGTAGGAGCCAGGTTATTGGTATGGAGGAGGTGATCAGAGAGGAGGAAGTAATGAAGTATTTATTAAGCACTTTGTGCCAAGTGGTTGTGTGCTAAGGATACAGAAAAGAGGCAAAAGACCATGCCCTCAAGTAGGTCACAATCTTAAGAGGAGGACAACAAATAAATATGTACAAGCTATATACCAGGTAAATAGGAAATAATTACCAGAGGGAAGGCACGAGAATTTAAAGAGCTGGAAAAGAATTTCTGTAGAAGATTTAGTTGAGACTTAAAAGAAGCCTGAAGTGGTGCCCTGGCAGAGGCAATCTCCAGTCAGGAGAATCAGAGATTTAGAGTTGAAAGTGTACATACAGATCATGATTTTAGCTCAACTTAATTTTTACAAATGAGGAAATAGACCCAGAGAAGTTAAATGACTTGTCCAAGGTCACAAGTCAAAGAATCGAGTAGTAGCATGGCATATTGAATAAAAAGTAAACCTCAGAGTCATTCAGACCTGTATACTAATTCTGCTTTTGACACACACCGGCTGTGTGACTCTATGCAGATCACTTAATTTCTCAAATGCTCTAATAGCTCCTAAGATTACAAATTGGAGATAAGGTGCCAACTTGCATTAGTAGAGGGAGTTGGAAATCACAGGTTAGTCCCTGACCCTACGTCTTTCAGCCTTAAAAATCTATCAGATTCTCTTTCAAAACATATTGTTCTCAGTTTTAATGTTATAACCCCTCATTATCATTAGCAAATAAATACCTATTATGTTGAAAAAGTGTGGGAGATAAAAGAAAATATAGCCCTTGCCTCTTAGAAGCTTATAGTTTTTGTAGTAGAAAAAAGACATACACTTAAAAAAAAACCCACACTACAATTATGATTATGAGAGTTGCAGTTTCATAAAACTTTAATTTCCTACCTTCTCATTGGTATTTGAAAGATTGTTTGTGAATTGTTTGTGACATCATCTGAAAGGGGCTTTGAAAATTCAGAGTTCTGAAATAGTTCATTGGAGACTTTTCTATCTTTATCTTTAAACTACTTTGGATCTGTTTCCTAAACTACATATAATGTAGGATGCTGTGGAACCAATTTAGATCAGGCCTGGAAGTATCCAGCTTTACCAAAAGAAACCTGTTTTGCACTAGATCTGGAGAAACCCTTTGGCTAAAATAACAAAGCTTAGGCTGTAGCTAACATAATCCAATAGAAGCCCTAGATACACCATGAGATATGACAGGATTCCATGTCGTAGACTAAAAATACTTCAAATATCTAATATTTTGAGAACAGAAGTGTGAGGAGGTGACTTGAAGGCCTGTAAACAGTAGGAACCTTTCTTACTTTTCTGAATTTAAGGTATCACATTGGAATTAGCAGACTTGTTTCTGATTCTGATTTTGTTACTCATTAGTCATTGGATCTTAGAAGTTGGGACAAGTCCTTTGATCTCTTTTTGTTTTAGTTTCCTTCCTTGTCAATTGGGGTAATAATTTTTCCTACCTACTTCAGATAGTTGTGAAGGTAACACGAGCTGGGAAAGTGCTTTGCAAACTTAGAATGGTAGGTATTACTAAGTTCTGTTTGTTGATCTCAGTATTATCTAAAACTAAGCTATTTTTTTTTTTTTAGCTCCCAGTTGCATCTTGGAATGGATGAAGTGTCTTGCCAGAAATGACAGGGTGGTTCATCTTTTTTTTTTTCTCTTGTCATCAGGATTGTAATAAATACCTTTGAAGTTTTCAACCAATTCATTTACTTATTTTTGTCTGACAAAACTTGTGATTATCAGGTTTACAATATTGTTTGGATCTTTCCATACTTAAAGTGAAAACCGTGTCTGGGCTTGAATACATGCAGACAACTCTCAGTTATCTACTTGGGAATTATTTGTTTTGATCAACTTAGGAAATTTTTTTAACCCTCAGTTGGCTTTCCTTGACATCCAGCACTGTCTTGGGCCTACTTCCCTGGCCTCAAAGCTAATAAATGCTTGAGGAATGTAACTTAATTATAATTACTGCCAGTGAAAAAGGGTTAGGAATATACGTGTAGTTTCAAAAAGATAAATATTGTAGCAATTGTTAAACTTTGCAGTGATGGAAACTTTAATTTCAGAGTCAAATTCTGTAAAAATTGAAAACTATTTTAAAACTTATTTCTTAAGAAATGCCTGATGGCTAATGGTACTAAATAATATAAGACTTATTGTTTAAAAAATTCATAGCTTTTCTTATTAAATTTTCTCAAAACCTAACAGTATCACAAGTTACTTAGTAAAGAATATGATTGATTGGTATCAGCTTTTAAATTTATACGAGTTTTATTTGCAAATATTTTTTTTTTCTTTTTGGAGGGCAGTTGCGATTAAGTAACCTGCCCAAGGTCACATGGCTAGGTTTTTTGTTTGTGTGTGTTAAGTGTCTGAGGCCGGATCCAAACGCAGGTCCTTCTGACTCCAGGGCCTGCACTCTACTCACTGCGCCACCTAGCCGCCCCTGCAAATGTTTTTTAATTTTTTGAGAACCTACTGAAACTATTTTTTAAAGATTTGATAAAATAACATTAATTTCAACAGGCTCACTAGAAGGAAACCTAAGTTGGAGATTATTTTCACACTTTGATATTTAATTTGTGTTTGTATTTTGGCATTAGATTTCATTGGTATTGGGGAGGGGGGAGGCAAGTGAGTTGCCCAAGGTCACACAGCTAGCACATGTGTCATGTTTCTGAGGTTGGATTTGTACTTAAGTCCTCCTGACTCCAGGGCCAGTGCTCTATTCACTGCACTACCTAGCTGTCCCCATGGGTATTTGTTTTTTTAAAAAGCTTTTAAAAAAACAACTTATACAGTTTTACTTATATTAGGTTGAAACAGTGGTAATGAACTGATTGTATATCATCACTGCAGTGTTCATTGATAAGCTGTTGCCAAGTTTCCAGTTAAGTAAATCAGTTTTGATCGATTTTTGATGGTTCTTTGTGGTAGAATGCATACTTTTATGCACTACTGGAGAGATGTCAGCTTGGACGGTTGTGTGTGCTTTTCCGCTTTTCTTCCAATTCTTTGGACAGGTTTATCTTTACCACTCTGTTCATACAGATAATTTATTTGATTATAGTTATAACTGTTGATACTAAGGTTTAACTTATTATTATGTCTTTTAATTCTCTTACAGTTTTGTTATACCATTTAGTATTTAGCAGTATACCTTTAATGACTCAGTACCCTGACAGTCTTATACATTCAGAGTACTTGTATATAATGAGAATTTTAAAATAAATGGCTTTTGAGTGTAAAACATAATTTTAAGTTAGTAATTTTATGTAATAGTTTATCATTTTTTTCTGTAAAGGTTGATTTAAAATTTACTATCGTATTTTTATACTTTTACTGTTGGATCTTGGGTTCAAAGTGTACTATATAATAGCCTTTGAGACAATATAGCCACATATAAAACCTTGCAGAGGTTCTTTGGGTCTATTAATATTATATATAGCTAAGAAGGTTGCAATTGAATTCATTATCTTTTCCTCAAAACCCTACCTTTTTCCTTTACCCATGTCCAAGTCACTGAGGCTTTGGCCCTATGAGTCATGTTCTACTTAAATCTCTTTCACACCACCGCCATCACCATTCCATACTCTTGGCAAGTTCAAGTTCAGTTCTACTTTCACAGTGTTTCTTGTATATGCCCCTTTCTCTCCTCTGACTTTGCCACCAAACCTGGTTCAGGTCTTCATCACCTCATGCCAGGATTATTGCAATTGCTTATTAGTTGGTATCCCTGCCATGAGTGTCTCCCTACTCTGATTCATCTTCCACTTCAACTACTAAAGTGATCTTGAAGTGCACTCCTGACCGTATCACTCACTATTTAATAATAGGGAGTTGTGACTCCACAGCAGTACAATGGCTCCTTATTCTTACAGAATCAAATGTTAAATCCTCTGTTAGCTTGTTATAACTTGGTTCTTTTTTACTTTTCCTTCTAACCTTTTACTCCTCTTTAGATAGTCTACAGTGTCACTGGCCTTGTTCCTCAAGCAGGACACTTCCATCTCCTGACTCTGCCTTTTCGCTTATTGTCCCCATGCTTGGAATTTGTTCTCTCTTCTCTGTTTCCGATGGCTTCCCTCTTTAAGCCACAGCTAAAATCCTATCATCTGTAAGAAGGCTTTCAAGGTCTGCCTCAATGCTAGTGCCTTCCCTCTGAGATTACCTCAAATTTTATATTTTGTATATTGTACTTACATAGTTGTTTTCCATATTCTTCCTCTGTTAGATTATAAGTTCCTAGAACACAAGGACTGTTTTTGCCTTTTTTGTATCTATACTGCTTATCACAATGCCTGACACAGAGTAAGGGCTTAATAAATTTTTGTTGACTTGATCTATGTATTTCTTTTAGAATTTGTCTTTTTGTTCCCAGCAATATCTCAGTGATCCTGGTAAATGTAAAATATGATGTGTATGTGGCCTTCTCATTGGATGTTCATTATATGCTTCATACAACATGTTTTAATTGTGGCAAGGTTTTTTTGGTTTGTTTTTTTTTTTAAACAATGTGTTTAGGGTGGCTAGGTGGCACAGTGAGTAGAGCGTCTGCCCTGGAGTCAGTAGGACCTGAATTTGGATCCGGCCTCAGACACTTAACCCACATAAACAAAAACCTAGCCGTGTGACCTTGGGCAAGTTACTTAACTCCAATTGCTCTCCAAAAAAAAAAGCAAAAAAACAAAACAATGTGTTTATAGGTTTGGAAGTTTTTGTGGCAACAATTTTAAGCAAAAGTATCGTTTAAAAACTACTTTTTATAAAATAATGGTACATTCTGTCCTTACTATCACTGTTTTTTTTTTTTAATGAATTTTAAGCACTCCAAAGTTACATGTAACTTCTGAATGTATGAAAGCCACTGGAGCTGGAACTGAAAATAACCCAGTCATTGCTTGATAAATGGATAGTTCACATGCTGTTTTTGACCCTATAAGACTCAAGTCTGATATGTCGGAGAGGGAAATGTAGCTACACTGGGTAGAATTTATGTCTGGCTTGGGTTTTAACCCAAAGCTGAAGTTCACTTTCAAAGTGAAAAGAAATCTTACTTTTTTTAAGAACTATGTTTAGCTTTGAGGACAATATAAATGAACAAATTTGATGTGAGAGAACATAGGTACTGCTATGCCATTATGATATGTCAGGATTTAAAGGAGGGTAAGGTTTACATTGGTAGCTAGGTATAGCAGATAGAGTGCTAGACCTGGAATCAGAAACACTCTTCTTCTTGAGTTCAGATCTGTCCTCAGACCCTGGCAAGTCACATAACCTCAGTCTCTTCATCTGTAAAAATGAGCTGGAGAAGGAAATGGCAAACTACTCCAGTATCTTTGCCAAGAAAACCCCAAATGAGGGTCACGGAGAGTTGGACGTGACTCAACAACAAATGGTTTACATCAAACTTAAATTGTTATATCCCTTTTTGTAAAGAGTAAATTCTTATTCTTTTTTTTCTATTTATTTATCTGGTTTTAGTTTTCAGCATTTACTTTAATAAGGTTTTGAGTTTTAAGTTTTCTCACTTCCTCTCTCCCTTCCCCCCCTTCCCAAGATGGCAAGCAATCCAATATAGGCTATACATGTAACAACCATACTAAACATTTCCACATTAGTCATGTTGTAAAGAAGAATAAATTCTTATTCTTTACCTAAATTAATTTATGAATGGAATATTCTGGTTAATTGGCTATCTTAACTGAAACCATAAGCATACATTTCATTTATAAGTTATTAATATTTAAATTTTGTGACAGCAGTTTATGAATAGACTTTGTTCCCAGAATCATTTTTTAAGGCAGTTTAAAATTTTAATATATTTTTCCCATGCTTACAATCCTAGACTTAATGGAAAGGTCTCTTTGATTCTGGTATAGCTAAACTGTAGTATTGAATGTGGATCTTAACAACCATTCATTTCCATGTTTTTTTGAGAAAATGTATAGTGTTTCAATTTGAGAGGCCAAGAACACTTCCCTGGTCTCCAGCAGTTGGAACCAATGACTCCTTACCATAGCTGCCAGTTATTAAGAATCTGGGACTCTCCTAGATTCTCAAGCCCTTTGTTGGATGCCTATGAATGGAGTAGAATTGAGGGTAGTAGTGAGGTTCTAAAGGGGCTGGGGGTGAAGGAATGTCAGGGGGGTAGCAGCACAGGATATGGGTAAAAGGCAGTAGTGGTGAGAAGAGAATTTGTTCATTCTCACTAGTTCAGTTCAGCAAACACTTATAAATTAAATATGTGTGTGTTTAAATGTATATACATATGTATGTATACATACATATAATGCAAGAGAGCACTATGCTAGGTATTGGGAGAGATACAAAGATTAAACAAGATATGATGCTTTCTGAATTTCAGAAAAACCTGGAAAGGCTTACGTGAACTGATGCTGAGTGAAGGGAGCAGAACCAGGAGAACATTGTACATAGTAATGGCCACATTGTACAATGACCAGCTTTGATAGACCTTAGCTCTTCTCAGCAATGCAGTGATCTAAGAATCCCAAAAGACTCATGGTGGAAAATACCATACACACAGAACTGTGAGGTCTGAATGCAGATCAAAGCATACTATTTTCTCTTTTTTGTTGCTTTTTTCTTTCTTGTGGTTTTTCCCTTTTCTGATTCTTCTTTCACAACATTACTGATGTGGAAATATGTTTAATATGATTGTACATGTGTAGCCTGTATCAGTTTACATGCCATCTGGGGGGGGGGCGCATTTTAGAACTCAAAATCTTTTAAAAGTGAATGTTGAAAAGTAAAAATAAATTTAATTTAAAAAGTATTTTAGGGGTGGCTAGGTGGCACAGTGAATAGAGCACTGGCCCTGGAGTCAGGAGGACCTGAGTTCAAATCCGGCCTCAGACACTTGACACACTTACTAGCCATGTGACTTTGGGCAAGTCACTTAACCCCAATTGCCCTCCGAAAAGGAAAAAAAAAGTATTTTAAAAGAAAAAAAAATTCCTTCCTTCATGGAACTTAGAAAATGCATTTATAGAATCAAAGATATAGAACTGGAAGTCACCTTATAGGTCATCAGGTCCAACCCCTCTTTTTGCATATAAGGAAACTGAGGCCCAGGGAGATTAAATGATTTGCTTAAAGTCACACAGCTAGTAAATGTCTGAGGCAGGGTTCACATCCCATCCTAACTCCTAAGTTCTATGCTTGTCTGCACAGTTACCTCTTGAGATAAACCCTTTTAGGTTAGAACTTGATGAGTTTCACTTACTATGTCTACTCGAGCTTATGTAATATTTCTTCACATTTACTCAAGACCATTTTGAATTTTGTTGCTTCATAAGCAGTTGAATGAACCCTAGTTCTTGAGTTAAGTTCTTTACAATGTCTTTTAAAATGTAGGAAGTAGTTTTAAAACAAAACAAAAACTAAGACCTTGGAAAGAAAAAATGCCTTTTTAGTGTAGTTATGATAATGCTTATTGATGAAGTATAAGGTAACAAAGATTTGGCACTTCATTTTTTATCTACATTCAAAAGGGGAAAATGTATAGATACAGATGTTGCTGAAACTGCTATTAATGGTACACATTTAAGAATGTATTTGAATAGGATCCCATCATGGAGAAATTTGAGGAATTTTTGTTGGGGTGTAAGGGTGGAGTTATCTTGGGTTCAGCTGATCCTAGAACAGATGTGGGTAATAGAAGGGCAGCCTGCCCTCAGGAGGGATATGTTTCAGAACTACCAGGTTGGGAGTAGCAGGGGAGGCAATAATTTCCCATGACACTTAACCAATAATACAGGAGAATTTTTAGATTCCTTGGGACCGAAGACTTGAGGCCTATATTGAGTTCTGGGCTATCAGTGATTGAAGGTGAGTCTCTTGAGCAGGAGCCTGAATTGTTACTATTGAAGTAATTGTGTCCATTTTAATGGGATTCAAAGGTGTTTTGGCACAAGTAGTCTGAATTTGGGGGCTTAGGAACACATAAAATTTTTTTACACTAACATTCATTGTACTTATGTTTCCATCTTCCAAAATTTGGACCTGGAAGATTTTTTCAGGAATGAATATTACATTCTTAGGGCAAGGGAAGACTGCAGTGATGACTGAAGCCTATTTTGTATTGGTACTCTCCCTTTCCCTTCCACCCCTTTAAAAAGGAAATAAAAAGCTGGCTGGATTTGAACTTAGGTCTTCCTGATTCCAGGCCTGGTACTTTATCTACTGTGCCACCTAGCTGCCCAGATACTTAATGGTTGTGTGATTCTGGGCAAATCACTTAACTTCTGGTTGCCTCTGTTTCCTCTTCTTCAAAATGGAAATAATAATAGCATTTACCTTCCAGAGACATGAGGATAAAACAGATGTTTGTAAAGTAATTTGAAACCTTAAATGTGCTATGTAAATGCTAGCTACTGCTGCTGTTGTAGATACAAGAATGCAGTAACAACTGTGGGGAATCAGGAAAGGCTTCTAATAGGTAACATGAAAGCCTGAACTAGGATGGCCACATAAGTAAAGAAGGTTGAAGATAAGAGAGAGAGAGATTGAAGACATGTGATTCCACAACTGCTTGGACATGATGAAAGAGTAAGGGAGAGGGAAAATTAGAGAATAATTCTTAGTGTGCAGCATGGAACAGTGTATAAAGTGTTGGATTTAGAGTCAGAGGAGCTGAGTTCAAATCCTTTGTCTACTATTTACTAGCTAGGTGATCCTAGGCAAGTCACCTCACATTTCTGAGCCTTAGTTTCCTCATCTGTAAAATGAGGGGCTTCAGCTAACTGACCTCTGAGCTATGTTGCTCTGTGAACAGTATAGGTAATGACTCCTAGAGAATAAACCAATTTAAATAAGCAATAGAACTTGGGTCAAATACATTATTCCAGGTTGGTTCTAAAGGACTGATGTTTAAAACACATTTCCTTTCTATTAAATGGCTTTGACTCCTACTAGAGAGTGGGAACTTGCTATGCTATCATGTATAATTATTATATTAGAAAGTTTTATATTTTTTTAAGAGAGTATAATAGATAAATTGTTTATTTAGAAGCGTTGTATCAAAACAAATTTTATGGAAGAAAACCTATGGAACATAAGTCCCAAGTGTTACAGGGGAAACAGCAGTGGATTTATAATCAGAACTTGGGTTCAGATCTTTTCTCTGTCACTAACTCCCTGTTTGACAGTGAGTACATCAGTCAGCTCATTATCATAACTGCAGTGAATTTGTGCAAAAATTTTTTATGGTTTTATGCAGTCAGATATGTCCAGTTTATTTTTGCTGATTCCTCTATGAGCTCTTTCTGTATTCATAGATCTGCAAGGTAATTGTTTCTTTGTTCCTCTGTTTACGAAGTGACTTTTTATATCTAGATCATGCATCCATTTTTAGCTTATGTTATAGTGTGAGGTGTTGATCTTCTAAACCCAATTTCTGCCAGACTGCTGTCCGATTTTCTTAGCAGTTTTTTTTAAGATTTTACTTAAGTTGACTCTTTAGTTTTATCACATCACCAGACTGTTGAGTTCATTTATTTTTGTCTTTTATGTACTTATGTTCATAGATTGATCTCTCCATTTTTTGACCAGTACCAAATTGTTTAATGATCATTACTTTATAATAGAATTTAAGATCTGGTGCAGCTAGGTCCCTTCTCTTATCTTTCTCTCTCTCTCTCTCTCTCTCTCTTTTTTGGAGGAAGAAGGTAGGGCAGTTAGGGTTAAGTGACTTGCCCAAGGTCACATGGCTAGTTTTTTGTGTTAAGTGTCTGAGGCCACATTTGAACTCAGGTCCTCCTGTCTCCAGGGTCAGCACTCTATTCACCAAACCACCTAGCCGCCCCTCTCTTATCTCTTTATTTCATTTTTTCCTTTAAGATTTTTTTACTCTTTGTTTCTTCAAATTATTTTTGTTTTTTTTTTTAGTTCTATATAGTAATCTTTTGATAGTTTGGTATGTAACTGAATAAATAAATTCAAATAGTATTATCATTTTTATCATTTGGCCAACCCAACCTTCAGCAGTTAATAGTTCTTCAATTATTAAGGGCTGTCTTTATTTCTATAAACAGTGTTTTGCAGTTGTGTTGATATAGTTCTCTTTTGTATCTTGGTTGGTAAACTCCCAAGTATTTTGTACATTTTGTAGTTATTCTAAATGGAATTTTTAAGACAGCTGTCATGTCATTCCAGAATCTCATCTCCAGGCTAAATATTCCCAATTTTCACAGCTACTCCTGTAATATGATTTTCAGTCCCCTCAACATTCTATTCATCCTCTTTTGAATAGTGGGTGGTCTAGTTTGTTAGTGTTCTTCATTAACTGTGGTGCTTATAATTAAACAAGTATTCTAAGTATGGACCAACCAGGATATGGTGCAATAGCATTGTAAAACCTCCCTTATTCTGGATACTTTATTAATCTAACAAGATTTTATTAGTATTTTTTGTTCATCATGCTATATGATGTTGACTCATGGATCTTGCAGACCAGTAAAACTACCAGATCTTTTTCATACTGCTTACCAGCTATGCTTCCTCAATTCTATGCTAATGCATTTAATTTTTGGAATGTAAGTCTAGGACTTGATACATATTATTATTGATAATAATTATAATAACTGACACTTATATAGCACTTTTAGTTCTACAGAACACTTTACATGTATAGTGTTACACAAGTATAACATTATATTAAATTGAACTTCTTATTTTTTCGATTTGTCTTCCTGTGTGTTTGCTATCCTTTTTGACATTTTATCAACTACAGGTTTGATAGGCAGATTATCTGTACTTTCATCCAAGTCAGTGGATGAAAGCATAGACTTGAGGACACCTCTTTGGGGCAGTTCACTTGGGACTTCTCTCCACACTGATATCAATTCATCAGTTATTTCTCTTTGTGAGGGTGGCAATCAGTCTGTTTAGTAAGCATACTGCTATGTACCAGACCTTACCTTAGGTGTTGGGAATACAAAGACAAACATAAAGTTCCAATGAACTTTATCGTTGACAAGGGACTTGAGTAGAAATAGCATATATGCAGATAAGCAAGTATAAGATATGTGCAAAGTAAACATAAAATAATTTCATGGAGAGGAAAAGAGTATTCACAACTGAGTGAACCAGGAAGGGCCCTGTATAGCTAATGATAGCATTTACATAGTGCTTTAAGGTTGGGAAAGCACTTTACAAATATTATCTCATTCTGTCTTCATTACAGCCGTAAGAAAGGTTGGAGGTAGGTGCATTTGTCCCCATTTTACAGATGAGCTGAAGCAGACAGATGAGGTAACTTGCCCATGGTCACACGATGTCTGAGGTGAGATTTGAATGCAGTTCTTTATGATTTCCGGGATTGGAGATCGAAGGTAGTGTTAGAGTTGAAGATGATTCCAAGGATTTGAAATTGACTGGCTGCAAAGCTGGTAGGTGGGTTTGGGAGAAAAAAGTTAATTTAGTTTTGAATATGTTGAGTTTGAGATGCCTCAGGGACATCCACATGGAGCTGTACTGTAGATCATTGGAGATGATGGAGCTAGAGCTCCAGAGAGATGATTGCTGCATATGGAGATTTGATAGTTATTTCCATAACGATAATTGAACTTTAATTGACTGTCACCAAGAGAAATAGAATAGGGGGCAGGATATGGAGAATGATGCAACAAAGGAGACTGAGGATTGGTCAGGCAGGTAGGAGAAGATCCAAGGAAGAAGAATCTCTAAGAGGGAGGGAAGTCTTTATTCAACAGTATCATATTCTTAGAAAGGTCAAGAAGAATGAGAACTAACTAAAAGCCATTAGATTTAACCGTTAAGAACTTTTTGGTAACTTTGGAAAGGGTAATTTTAATTGAGTAATGAAACCAGATTATAAAAGATTAAGAAGTGACTAGAAGGTGAGAAAATGGAGATAATGAGTGTAGACATCTTTTTTTCCAGGAATTTGTACAAGGGAGAAGAATATTATAGAATTGTAATGTGAAGAGATGACAGAATAAAATGAAGGATTTTTGAAGTTTCAAGGAAACCTTTGTAGGTAGTGAGAAAGGAGCCAGTAGATAAGGAGACATTGAAGATGAGAAAGAATGAGAGATAAGAAGGAATGGAAGCAAGAATTCCAAGTGTGTAGGAGTGAGAGATTAAGCCATCCTTGGTTAGAAGGCCCCACCTATTCTTCTCGGGAGAGAGAACAGAATAACTGCAAAGAAAGGCTTTGATATGGAGTTAGGGAAGAACAACTCATAATGAAAGACCTTCTTTTTTTTCATTAAGTATGTATCGAGG
Organism: Gymnobelideus leadbeateri; assembly: GCA_011680675.1. Lineage (NCBI taxonomy): Eukaryota > Metazoa > Chordata > Mammalia > Diprotodontia > Petauridae > Gymnobelideus > Gymnobelideus leadbeateri. Next base: position 534,346 of record WOXC01012315.1, read on the forward strand.
GGCAGCTAGGTGGCGCAGTGAGTAGAGTGTCGACCCTGGAGTCAGAAGGACCTGAGTTTGGATCCAGCCTCAGACACTTAACACACACAGACTAAAACCTAGCCATGTGACCTTGGGCAAGTTAGTTAACCCCAATTGCCCTCCAAAAGGCAAAAAAAAGTATCTATCGAGATCCTCTTTTGAGAGAGGTTATGTTGATGGTCTCAGGATAGAGGAGTTTTGGAATAGCCATTGTGGAAACTGTGATACAGTCAAATCATAAATGAGCAAAAGGATTACTATACATACTGAGGGCCCAGTTGAGAGACTGGATAAAGCAACCTAACCACATTAGCACGTAGCCCATTTTTCTCCTTCTTGTCCATAAAGACATGAGACTGTCAAAAGCCTTTCTGAAATCCAGCTATATCATCTTTATCATCACCTGTTGTGCCCTAGTAGCCTAGCAACTTTGTCTTTTTTTTTTAAAGGAAGAGTCTAGCAAGATTTGTTTTTTAAATTTTCTTTTTATTAAAATCTTAACAAAATAACATTTCTATATACAAAGAACAAAAAGAAGGTTGTTTATAAAAATGCAAATTAGTGAAGAAATCAAAACAATATATAGTCATATAAAATGCTCTAAATCATTATTGATTAGAGAAATGCAAATTAAAACAACTTTGAGATATCATTTTATACCTACCAGATTGAATAGAATAATAGAAGGAGAAAGTGATGAATGTTGGAGAGGATGTGGAAGAATTGGGACAGTAATTCATTGTTGATGGAATTGTAAAATGATCCAATCATTTTGGAAAGCAATCTGGAATTATGCCCTAAGAATTAGTAAATTACCTATACCCTTTGACCCAGTAATCCCACTACTTGGTTTGTTTCCAAAGATGATTAGGGAGAAAGGAAAAGAACCTCTATATTCTATAATGTTTCTAGCATCTCTTTGTGGTGGCAAAGAACTGGAAATTGCAGGGATGCCCATCAATTGGGGAATGGCTGATTAAGTTGAGGCATATGTTTGTGATGGAATACTACTATACCATAAGAAATTATGAGCTCAGTGATAAAAAAAACAAAACAAGATGATTTTGAGCAAATCTGTTATTTTGTCTATTATAAATACCCAAATTATCTACAAAGGAAATATGAAGAGAGACAACTATCTGCATCCAGAGAAAGAACTAAAATATATATAATTCAACTTGTTAGTTCTAAAACTGTCCTGCTTCTTTATACTGAACCCCTGTTGTCTGTTAATGCTCACTGGAGTGGTGGAGGACTATAGATACACATGGTTGTATTGTGTGTACTTTGTTGATTGTTTTTACTTAACTTTTTTTTTTTTTGTTACAAGAGAAAGTTGGGAGTGGGCAGAGGGAGTGTATTGGGAAATGATATAAAAAATGAAAGAAATCAATAAAACTTTAAAATGAAGTCTGTATCAATGTTTCATGGTCCATGATGCTTAGAAGAATCAGCAGTCTCTGTTATGAGAGATGATTTTGATAGTGTAATCAGTACCATCTCTTGGCAAAATCATGAAAAAGACCAGTTTGTTTTGGCCCTACCCCACATCCCCTATCAGTACTTCTTTCCCTTAAATTGTGTTTCCCTGAACTCTCCTATTCTGTGTTCCATTCTTACTCTCAACTGGTTGTTAGGCAATTCCTGTTGTGATATTAGCTGATTCTGTATAAGGTGTTAACTTTCCTAGGCATATTTATATTTTTTAAAACATAGCCTTTTCAGGCCAGAATCTGGTATTTCAGAAGGAAGTTCAGGGGAAAGGAAAGAAAACAAGCATTTATTATTAAGCCTTTACTATGTGCAGGGCACTATGCTAAGTGCTCCACAGATAACTATCTCATTTGATCCTCTAAACAAACTGTGAGGTAGGTGCCATTATGAGCCCCATTTTACATTTGGGGAAAGCATGGCAGACAAAGATTAAGTGTCTTGTGCAGGATCATATAGCTAGTAAGTATCTGAGATTCTCAGATATTCTTAACTACAGATCAACCCCTCTACTATGCAACTTTGTTGGTCAGTAGATTGGTCCTGTTTGACTCTTAGTAACCTCCTTACAGGTTTTCTTGGCAAACATACTGGATTGATTTGCTATTTCCTTTTCCAGAAGATTAAGACAAATAGATATTAAGTGATTTTCCCATAGTCACACAAATAATAAGTGCCTGGGGTGGATTTGAACTCAAATCTTCCTGACTCTCTACTTAACTATCTACAATCATTTCTGTCACCTGTATCCATTTGTCCTTTGTGTTGTTTACTGTTTTCCCTGTATACCACTTATGACTTTTTAGGGACAAAGAATAGTTGGCATATATATCTTTCTCAGTTATCTCCCCATCCTTTTTCCTATGCCTGTTGTGGCCAAAATAAAAACATAAAGACCATATATAATTAATGAATGATTTCTAATCTTTACCTTAGTGTGTGGAGGGTGGAAAGGAAAAGAAAAAGGGATGAAGGGAGCAAGCATTGATATAGTGCCTGCTGTGTGCTAGGCACTGTGCTAAATAATTTACAAATACTTACTTGGGCCTCACAAAAATCCTAGGAAGTAGGTGCTGTTATTAATCTCTTTGTTTTACAGTTGAGGAAACTGAAGCAAACAGCATTAAGTGCTTTGCTTAGGGTCACACAGCTAGTATGTATCCAAGGTTACATATGAACTCGGGTCTTTCTCACGGCAGGCTGAATGTTCTTTCCACTATGCCACCTAGCTACCTAAGGCAGCTAGGCAAGTATTAAGAAGTGTTCTACCTTACTTTTTTCCTCTCACCTTTTTGTTAGCAGACATGACCCTGAGTTTCTTACTACCATTTCCTGTATCAAGTATTTTTATTAATCATTATACCAGACCCAATTGTGGATCAGTACCTCTGGGCCTGGTTGGACAGGTTTTGTTTTATTTATTGTGATTGAGTCTGTGACAGATCCATTTGTAAATCTCAAATCCATTTCTTAGTACAAATATGCATAGAAGATACACTATATAAAAGATGTTCTTCCTTAGGCAGTATGGTATAATCATAGTTCACACAGAATGTCTAAAGACCATAGTATGCATTGTTCAACTAGGGACAACCTGCTTTGTCACAGTGTATATTGCAAGGGAGCTAGAATAAAGACACTGCTGAGGTGGCAGTCAGGAGCCCTGTATTTGATTTTGGCCTCACTATTTACCAGCGAGGTGCTTCCTGAACAAGTCACTTAACCTCAGTGAATCTGGTTCTCCATCTATAAAATCGGTATAATTCTTGCACTGCTTTCCTGAGAATTGTTGTGATGACTTTGTGAATGTAGGATGTGGTTATTTGTTGTTGTTGTTGTTGTTTTTTAATGGCTTCTATTTCCTAAACAGAGACTCTACAGGGGCGTGTAATTCATTGGTCCATAAGCGGTCTCCTTTACGTCGAAACCAAAAGACCCCGACATCCTTGACCAAACTGTCTTTACAGGATGGACAGAAAGCCAAAAAGCCAGCATGTAAATTTGAAGAAGGTCAGGATGTCCTAGCTAGATGGTCAGATGGCTTATTTTATCTTGGAACTATCAAAAAGGCAAGTTATTTAAAAGTCTTTTGTTATCACAACTTAAATTTTAACAAAATCATATTCTGGTTTTGAGCTTATGGTTATAATTTATCATTTTTAGAAAGATCATCTTCACTATTCTTCTGTGTTACAGATAAACATATTAAAACAGAGCTGCTTCATCATATTTGAAGATAGTTCTAAATCCTGGGTTCTCTGGAAGGACATACAAACAGGCAGGTGTCATTTTTCTTGAAAGTGATTTATATTGAAATTTGATTTTTTAAAACTGTCTTTGCCTCTTGAATGTGGGTGTTAAAATAAACATATCATCTTTAAGAAAGTAAGGGGAAAAATTATCAACCCAGTCCCAGATACCATTACATCTCATTGGCGCTTGAGAGATCATTTGGGTCATAAAAAGTTGGATCTTTATCAGTAGAATCATCATGTGATAGAAGTTGGAAGTATTATTGACATACAAAAGAAAAAATGTTGTTAGGTAAAAAGTGGATACTTCTAAGAATTCTCGTAGATAGTTGTAGTGCCTGTTATGAGCCTATGTTCCATTGGAAGGTCAGATGCTTTGGCCACGTAATGAAAAGACGGGACTCAGTGGAAAGATTGGGAAAGATTGAAAGCGCAAGGAAAAGGGGACAGTAGAGGATGAGATGGATAGATGGTGTCATGGAAGCCATGAGCATGAACTTGGACAGACTTGAAGAGATGGTGGAGGATAGAAGAACCTGGCATGTTGTGATCTGTGGGATCACAGAGTCGTACATGACTGAACAGCAGCAGCATGATCCTGTAAGTCACGTTTCGGACTTACTGAGATACACATAAATAAATAGTTCACCTGTGTTATAGTAGAAAATATTTATAACAGTAAGGTAGGAATTTCTGCTCTATTATTTTTGTTACCTCTTGATTAGGTTAATAATTAGATTTGGATTGGTGTCAGAATAAATTCAGGTATCCCTTGCTTTAATATAACATAAATAAAAAAGAATTCCCATTAACTTACATTATAATTGCACATACTTATTTCATGGAAGTTGTTGAGATCATTGTTTTCATAGCTGCCCTTTAAATCTGGTAAGTAAGGTCCCTTTACAGGATGTATTCTCTCTGGAAAGTCCTTTAACAACATCAGAAAGAATTTTGAAATCTCTGTATCAAAATTCTAAGTATACTAATAGCCCAATGAAGCTTCATTTCTAGATTTCCTTATCGGATAACCAATCAGGAAGGAATCTAAAGGGATTTGTGTCCAACCTAGAAAGCAATATGGAAGCAGGATTATTAGCTATTAGTTTATTTAGAACTCTGAAATAGAGATTTCTTCTATTAAAGTACTTTCCATAGAAGATAATCCCTGTAGAGGGTCTAAAGTTGATTGGTTTAGAACATTTGTTGCTGCTATCTCAGCTCCAGGGCCTTTTCCACCAGCCCTTTTAAAAGTTTAGCCACCAGCACTGTAGGGAGTAATTTCCCTACATAATGGTTACTTTATTAGAAGATTAAACTTAGCTTTTGAGTTCTGTTTTTGGGTCCCAAGTCATAATTATATAGTAAATTACTAGAGTTTTCCATTTCCTGGTTTCTTGGAAGGAAGATTTCCATGCATCAAGCACAGTTATGGTATATATTAGATGTTTAACAAATGCCTGTTAAGTTATTGAAGAAAGCTAGAAAATAGAAGAGTTCAGTCACATTCTGTGTAATTATATTACTTAGTTCTCAGATACTCAAAAGCTTAAATAAATAATCTTTTCAGAGGGATGGTGGCATACTTTGAAGATGGAACTGAGGAGGCAGTGAGAACAGACTAAGCCAAAGGATTTAAAGGGACAGCAGGGCTCCAACAACAATGTGACCTTAGTAGGCTGAATCATCTCTCTAATCCCAAAAGAATAATTTTTAGACTTTGATTTGTATTTGGATTTTTGAATTGTCTTTTCACAGTAGGGATTCACTTACATTTTAGTACAGTGGTTTCAAACTTTTTTGTTTCAGGATCCTTCCTAAAATAACTTTTTGCTTATTATATAGGTTATATCAGTATTTACTGTATTAGAAATTAAAACCCAATTTAAAAAATATTTCATTTAAAGTAACCAATAAATCCATTACATGTTAACATATTTTTAATGAAAAAATTACGTTTTCCAAAACCAAAATTACTGAGAAGAGGAGCGTTGTTTTTTACATGCTTTTTGCCATTCTTTTTAATATTTGGTTTAATGGAAGACATCTAGATTCTCATATCCACTTTTGCATTCAGTCTGTTGAAGTGTGTTGTTTTTGGTTGAAGTATATAAAGAAAATCTGGCCTGGTATAGATGCATAATTGGAAATTATATATATATATATATTACACAAAATACATAATTATATATAATATAATATATAATTGCCACTTTAATAGGCAAAAAATGTCTTCATATTATTATGATCATAATTTTGACCTTGTGGACCCCTTTAAAGGATTTTGGGGGAACCTCAGGGAGTCCTCAGAATTACTGCTCTAGAACCCGACTAACATGTGACTTGCTATCAGATGATCCTGTCTAATGTGGATCTTTATTTTTTTTTTCTTAAATTGGGGTTAAGTAACTTGCTCAAGGTTACACGGCTAGTCATTATTTATGTGTGGGTGCTCATTTTCTGAGGCCGGATCCGATCCCGGGTCATCCAAACTCCGAGGCCGGCGCTCTTAATCACTGCGCCACCCAGCCACCCCTTTAGGGCAATTGGGGTTAAGTAACTTGCCCAAGGTCACACGGCTAGGTTTTTGTTTGTGTGGGTTAAGTGTCTGAGGCCAGATCCAAACTCAGGTCCTTCTGACTCCAGGGCCAGCGCTCTATTCACTGCGCCACCTAGCCGCCCCTAATGTGGATCTTTCTTGACTAGGTCCTGTGATCTGTGACTCCCCTCCTCTTTGCTGCTTCCCAGACAGTAAAAGAGCATATTTGTCTAGTGTTTTTATGTGATAGCAAGTGACAAAAAAGGGAAGATCTTTGTAGGTCATGGAACCCCTTTGACCATATTTGAAATATCCCCTTACAGTTCCAGTGTTCTTCCCTGACTAGCTGCACTGCTATTGCTGCCACCAAAATGACAAAGGGTTGTGTGAGCAATTGTGGTTCAAGTTTTAGTGCCCATAGTAGCCCCAGAAAGGAAAGGTATGAAGCAATAGACCCACTACAAGGAATGCACCAGAAATGGATATTTTAATGGATAGAGAATGAATGTGTAAGTTTCCACAAATAATTTTCTCATACTAACATAAACCTTAAAAAAAAAAAAAAAAGAATAATTAGATAACAAATGTTGGTCAAGTATCATTATGACTATCCCTTTCCTCTACATACTCCTAGATATTTTCTATTTTGTTTAGTGATTAATTTTGGAGTTTAGACAGACTTTTCCCTGAAGGTATAGAGTGATTAAGGGGAATGAAAACAAACATTTGTGAAGTTTCTGATATGAGCAGAGGACTGCTAGGCACTGGGTGGGCAGATAAAAGGGAAAACAACAATTCCTATTCTCTTTGAGCTTACGTGGCTACAATCGAATAGGGAGATAGGGCACAAACACAGATGACAGATACATAATATTACATAAGTACATTAAAAAGTCACAAATTAAAGTGCTATGTGAGGTCCATATGAGAAGGTAATAGAATCAGGAGAAGAAGAAGCATTGGAATTAGGCTTAAAGGACATGTAGGAATCAATAGGTCAAAAAGTAGTATATTTTTGGCATAGGAAATAATGTGAGCAAGGCATAGAGGTGAGAATAGTAGTTGCTGCTTTGTAGCAGAACAAGGGAAGTATGAAAGTCTTGGCTTTAGCTTTCTAACTTGCAGTGTGATATAATTAGATCCTTTAGTTTAAAAAATTGTAATTTTTTCTTAAGTTTTCATTAAGTATCAATGAGAATTTACTTAGCTTTGTCAACAAAGCATTCTTACTGCAAGTCATTCTCTGGTACATGGAAATGACTTATGGAGCCTTTTTAATGTATTTACTGTATTTTTTTTTTTTGTTTTGTTTTGTTTTTGGAGGGCAATTGGGGTTAAGTAACTTGCCCAAGGTTACAGAGCTAGGTTTTTGTTTGTGTGTGTGTGTGTTAAGTGTCTGAGGCCGGATCCGAACTCAGGTCCTTCTGACTCCAGGGCGGACACTACTCACTGCTCCACCTAGCCACCCCTACTGTATTTTTTTTTTTTTTTGCTTGATTAAAAATATTTTTAATTATCTTTAGGAGCCACTGGAAGTGGGGAAATGGTCTGTACAATATGTCAGGAAGAGTATTCAGAAGCTCCTAATGAAATGGTTATATGTGATAAGTGTGGGCAAGGTAAGTAAGTAGGATAGGATTTCATTAAAATGTTAATTTTTTTCTTAGTCTTAAGAGATTTCTCTGTATATATGTAATAATAAATATTTTGATACATGGATAACTTGAGGTCTTATATATGTCACATTACATGTAACTTATATATGTCACATTACATGTTATGCAATATTACTTTGAATAAATTCAATGTAATGATTGCATTTATTGACGCCTGAAAAGTGGAACATATTTTGGCAAGAAGCTGAATTCTATGTTCATCTTCTTTAAGAATTAAAAAGGGATTTGGCGTATACTTTTACAGCAAAATGAAAAGCATTTTATTTTGTTGAAGAATATTAAATGATTGTAAGCAAAATAATTTTATTTTGAAATATGTCCTTGAAATTTTGGTGAATCACTTGCCCATTTTTGGACATTTAATTTGTTTTTCAAAATTTAGGGTATCATCAGTTGTGCCATACACCTAATATTGATTCCAGTGTGATTGACTCTGATGAAAAATGGCTCTGTCGACAATGTGTTTTTGCAACAACAACAAAGGTATATATTGTAAGATTTTTGTCCTGTGGCTTTAAGTAAAATTTGTAAATTTTTCTACTTTAATTTTTGTTTATATGTAACTTGTTTGTGGAGAAATGAGAATAACTAAAACTGTATAGAAACAAGTACTCTTTACAGTTTGTTTTATAAGAATTACTAGACTCACCTACCCTGCCAATGTTGATAGCAATTCTAAAGTTGAGTTAGTGATGCAAAATGACAGAAGCAACAAGGGTAAATTTTTAATAGTTCTAAAACAATATTTAAAATGGAAACTTTAGAGACATATTCTAAGTCATTGATTTTTAAATGGTGTTTAAAATTTGCCCTTCATTGTTAGTTAATTGTCTTTGTCTTTATTTTTTTTTTATTTAATGTAGAGGGGTGGTGCGCTTAAGAAAGGACCAAATGCCAAAGCGTTACAAGTCATGAAGCAGACTTTACCCTATAGTGTGGCAGATCTAGAATGGGATCCAGGTCATAAAACCAATGCTCAGCAGTGTTACTGCTACTGTGGAGGCCCTGGAGAGTAAGTAGATATTATTTTCTACTCAATTATTTAACAAATAAATTAAACAAATTTAAACAAATCCTTGTTTATTGTGAATTTAAGAGGGCTTCTAAATACTAGTAATGTTGACTTAATTAACTTTTTTTAAGGGAAGAAATTTACTGTTGCATCTCCCATTCAGTTCTGAGATTGTCCTGGTTCTCTTGTTCTTTGATGAATGTCAGCCTTATTGTTATTGGCCCTCTAGAAACTGATAGTATTAGGATGGGTAAAAAGCAAATATTAGTGTGAATTTGGGAACAAAGTGGACTTTTTTAAAAATCAGATTTTACTACTCTTATCAGGTGGTGGTGAAATGGTTAATCATGTTTTATTTTTTTATTTTTATTTTTTTGGAGGGCAATTGGGGTTAAGTAACTTGCCCAGGGTCACATGGCTAGGTTTTTGTTTTGTGTAGGTTAAGTGTCTGAGGCCGGATCCGAACTCGGGTCCTTCTGACTCCAGGGCCAGTGCTCTGCTCACTGCACCACCTAGCCGCCCCTTAATCATGTTTTATAAACAGTTCAGTTAAGCATTTATTTAAGCACCTGATATGCTCAGAATTATTCAGCAGTAGTGCAAGATTATTAGAATAAAGTATTCAGAAAGGAAGCATTAGGAAATTGTTTTTCTATATTTTAACTGAAAGAATTTTCCTACCATGTGTTTGAAAGTAGAAAGAGGAGTTAAATTTTAAAATTAGGTTTGTTAATAAATGATCACATGGTTCTTAAATCTTAGTACTAGATCAGTACTCTCATTTCCTAGTTTTACTCCTAATTCACACATGCTTTGATATATAAGAGGTTTAAATCATATTTCTGAGTTCAAATCTAGCCCCTGACACTTTCTAGCTGTGTGACTCTGGGTAAGCCACTTAACCTGTTTCTTTATCTGTAAAATGAGCTAGAGAAGGAAATGGCAAAACCACTCCAGCAACTTTGCCAAGAAAACCCCAAATGGGGTCACGAAGAATCAGGCATGACTGAAAATTACCCTTTTACTTGAATGGCTGGTTGTTTTTTTAATCAAGATTCAGGAGTTATGCTTATTCCTCATTTGATGTATCTCGTATCATCATTGTATTATTTGCTAATTTTAATACCTTCTTTGACTTTGTTGAATTATTAGTAAAATTTTGGACAAGGCCAAGTATTGAGCAAACTGATGTTACCACTTTGCTAACCTACTACTCATCTTGGTTTAAAACTACTGGTAAAAGAAGTGACAAAAATTCTTAAACCTATTTAGAATAGTTCCCTGATGACATATATTACACCTCCTCTTTGAAGTTACTTATTTTGTTATGTTATAGCTTTGTCCTCCCTCATCATGTCTCTCTGTATGTGATACTCATCTGCAATTATTTAGTGACTCCAGTCAGTGTTCCACATCTTGCAGCCATACAATAAAAAGATGGGCCTTGGTGTATTGGAGAAGCTTGGGATCATAAAACGTAATTTCCTAAAGGCAGATCAGTCTCTTCTCCACCTCAGGATCCAAGCAATTGTCCATTTGTACTGTCTTGATTACTAAATCCTACAGGTTATCTATCCATCTGTGTATGGTAATGTGGGAAATAGTCTTTATCCACTTAGTGTTTGCTGTAATGTACAATCCAGTATTAAAATGGAAGAGAATGGGAGGTAGGAAGGAGGAAGATACTTCTTGTACAATAGCACCTTTTAGCTGGGAAGTAGTCCTTCAGAGTAAGGGTGATAGGACTTAGCAGCTCTTCTTAGTAATAAAGTATAGTACAAGGTAATCAGACTTCAGTAACATCAACCACCACAGAGTATTTCTATAAACAGAAAAAAGTCTTGTTAAGATAGCTGTCACAAAAGCTATATGCTTTACTATTAGATATGTAGAACCATGCTGTGTCCAGAGAGGGCCTTAGAATTTCAAATAAGCTATTGATTTAAACATTTTAGTTTTCTCTTTTTCTTTTTCTCAGGTTACGGTAGGCAACAAATTTGAAGTAGACTTAACTAAAACAGTCTGGGCCCACCTGATAACGTAGGGTTCAAGGGATAGATAGCTATACACTTCAGTAGCACCTAAGGGCAGAGCACAAGAACAAAGCCATCATCCCAGTTCATTTTACCATAAGGTATGACTCTGCCCATAGGAGCACCAACAAGTTTGGCAGCTGTCTAAGAAGGACCTGGTAGGAGCCCTTAGAGAAAACTCCTTGCATCCATCTTTGAGTCTGAGTTTCTGGGCATTATAACATAGGTTCTTAGTTATGAGTCTCTAAACAACACATAGAGAGGATCCAGTTTCCCGGCTACACAGGGCTAGGTTTGAACTATGCAATAAAGTTTTTCTCACAGTTCTTTTTGGGATATCCACATCCAGAGAAAGAACTACAAGTCTGAGTTGCAGATTGAAACAAACTATTTGCGCTCTCTCTCTCTCTTTTTTTTTCTTTCTTCTTTCTCTATTGGTTATAATCCGTCTTTACAACTTGACTCATGTTTAATGTGAAGGATTTGTAGATACTATATTAGATTGCATGCTGCCATGGGGGGAAGAGAAGGGAGGGGTAAGAAAATTTGAAACTCAAGGGATTGTGGAACTGAATGTTATAAACTTAAAGTAAATAAATTTAAAAAAAATTTTAAGGGGCAACTAGGTGCACAGTGAATAGAGCACTAGCCCTGGAGTCAGGAGGACCTGAGTTCAAATCCGCCTCACTTACCTAGCCATATGACCTTGGGCAAGTCACTTAACCCCAACTGCCCTGCCTTCCCCCTCCAGAAAGCCCATAAAACAGTTATTTTAAAAAAAAAGGTTCTTTTCTCAGTCTTAAGTATTACAAGTCCACTATATTCTTTTTTATAGTATTTAATTTTTCCAATTACATGCAACAATAGTTTTCAACATTCATTTTTTGTAAGATTTTGAGTTCCAAACTTTTCTTTCTCCGTCCATCCCAATCCTCATCCCTAAGAGGGCAAGCAATCTGATGTAGATTACACACGTGCAATCATGGAAACGTACTTCCACATTAGTCATGTTGTAAAAGAAGAAACAACCAAAGGGAAAAGCTACCCTCCAAAAAAGTGAGAACAATATACTTCGATTTGCTTTCAGATTCCATAGCTCTTTCTCTGGATGTGGATATCATTTTCCACTATGAGTCTTTTGGAATTGTCTTGGATGGTTGTACTGCTAAAGAAGAGCTAAGTCAGTTATAGTTGGTCATTGCACAATGTTGCTGTTACTGAAATCCACTACATTCTTGGCAAAACTGTAAATTACTTCAACAAAAGTTTATTGAGAGTCTTCTGTATGGCAAGTGCTAAATCAGATATAGAGATAAATAAGAAATACACCTCATCTTCATTAATCAAAAAACATGGAATTTTTATAAAAATTGATAAAGCTTTTCTAGCATATGAAGAATATTGCTTTTCTTAAAAGATTCTGATAAGTAATAATTTTCACATGTCATTTTCTTTTGAAGCTGGTATTTAAAAATGTTGCAGTGCTGCAAATGTAAGCAGTGGTTTCACGAGGCTTGTGTGCAATGCCTTCAAAAGCCAATGTTATTTGGTGACAGGTAAGCACTCAAACTTGCTGTTTCAGATTCTTATAATTAACTCAACATTTATTTTTAAGAGTTGAAATTTGACCACTCCAGCAGGAGAAAAATCCATGCTATGCTTCAAAATTTGAAACAAATTTTACATCATTAGATATCAGTGTAGGAAGTTTAAGAGTAGAGTTGAAATAGATTTGATTCATCATACTTGAGTAACTTTATATATAATGTTCAGTTAAAACTCACACACACACATAAATTGCAGGATCTTATACTTAAGAACCAGAAGGAACATTACAGATCATTTAGACAAGCACCTCATTTTTATATATAGTCAAAGTGAGGCCTTTGGGTATTATTTCATGTGACCCAGGGTCACAGTGGCAGATAGAAAGCTAAATCTGAGGTCTCCTCATTCCAAGGATAGGATACATTTTATTCCATTCTCTTGTGTACTTCTCTCCTCCTCCCTGGGGTGTGAACTGTTTCATTTTCCAAATCAATTATATACATTCCTTTAATCAGAGGCATGTTTTCACCTTGGGCATCTTCTTGATTATGCTGGATTATACTGATTATACTGTATTACTGTAATATACTGAAGCCTAATGAATATTACCTAGAATGTTATGTGTGTACCCTTGGTTATTCGGTATGTATTTGATTTTCTATTTTTTTCTTAGATTTTATACATTCATTTGCTCTGTCTGTAGTTCTGGACCAGAATACCTCAAACGTCTGCCCTTACAATGGTAAGTACAAGCATTTAAAAAACAAGCCATTTTCCCATGTACTTATACTCGCTAGGATGAAGTATTTTATGTATTTACATAAAAATTCGTTTCTCTAGAAATCTGTCCTTCTCAATCCACTTTTCTTCCTTTCCTTGAGCCTGTAGATAGTTTTGATCAGGTTAATTTTCTTTTGGCTAGCAAAATCACCATGATTATATAACCTCTTTATACCACATACTCTATTTTTCAAAAGTTTTTATATTTGAATTACAGTTTTTTTTGGTCTTAGGCGTAACATATGGTACAATATAGATAGTTCTTATCTTTAAAATATGCCCTTGTAGCTTTTATGTAGCATTCACTCTCTGCTGTAATTCCTTGGAAATAGAAAGGAAGAAAGATGTTGGAAATCATCACTGTTTATAGACTAGGTTACTAGTCAGTAACTATAGTCAGTCAGCTTTTATTAAATGCCTGCTATGTACCAGGCCCAGCTAAACTTTGGGGATTTTGAAAGGAGCAAACAGTCCTACTTTTGAGGAGGTTAAAATGTTAATAGGGAAAACAGAAAGCTAACAACTATGTACAAACAAGTTATATAATAGAGCAAGTAGGATATAATTTACAGAGAGAAGGCACTAAATTAAAGAGAGGTCAGGAAAAGCTTCCTGCGGAAGATGGGATTTTAACTGGTTCTTGAAAGCCATGAGGAGAAAGAACATTCTAGGCATGGGAAACAGGAAGAGGAAATGCCCTCAGCTGAAGATGGAGTGAGTGTTCTTGTTCGTGGAACAGCAAGAAGGCGCTTCTCAAAGAATACCTGTCTGGGTATAAGGTGCAAGAAGACTAGGAAGGTAGTAAATGGGTTATTATGAAGGGTTTTAAACACTAAATAAAGTAATTTGTATTGATCCTGGAGGTGATAGGGAGCCACTGAAGTTTATTGATGAGTAGGTGGGTGATGTGGTCAAACCTACACTTTAAGAAAATGACTTTGGCAGCTGAATGGAAGATGGATTGGAGTGGGGAGAGATTTGAGGCAAGTAGACCTGCTAGCAGACTATTACAGTAGTTTAGGCTAGAGGGTTTTCATCGGTAGTGGCAGTGTCAGAGAAGAGAAGGGGGTACATTTGAGAGATGTTACAAAGATAAAATCAACAGGCCTTGGCAGCCATTGGACATAGGGATGAGAAATAGTGAGGAGTTGAGGATGACACTTAAGTTATGAGCCTGAGAGACTAGGAGTGCTGCTCTTGACAGTAATAGGGAAGTTTGGAAGGGCATAAGTTTAAGGGAGAAAGATAATGAGTTTCAGTTTTGAGCATGTTGAATTTAAGATTTTCTACAGGACATCCAGTTCGAGATGTCAGAAAGGAAGTTGGAGATACAAGACTGAAGGTCAGCAGAGGTCAGAGCTGGATGGGTAAATCTGAGAATCATCAGCATGGAGAGATGAAAATTAAATCTTTGGGAGCTGATGAGATCACTAAATGAAGTAATATAGAAGCAGAACAGAGAAGCGCCCAGGACAAAGCCGTTTGGGACACCTACAGTTGGTGTTACCTGGATGAAGATCCAGGAAAGGAGACTGATAAGGAGTAGTCAGGTTAAGAGGAGAACCAGGAAAAGGGTAGTGTCCTGAAAAATGTAGGGAGAAGAGTGTATCAAAGAGAAAAGACTGATCAACAGTGTCAGAGGCTTTCAGAGAAGTCAAGAAGAATGAAGATTGAGAAAAGGAGCTAGCAATTTGATGATTGGTAACTTAGGAGAGGCAAGTTTTGGTAAAATGATAAAGTCAGAAGCTGGATTGTAGGGGGTTAGGAAGAAAACAAGAGGAGAGGAGGTGTAGACACTTTTTCAAGGAGAAACTATATTTTATATAGCAAATAGATAGCATTTAAAACCTGAATATATCAAACACTTTAAAAAATTTGATCTTTTCAGATCTCTCTACAGTGATAGAAATATTCCAAAATCAGTCTGATACCTAATCCCCAGGAATTAGAGATTTGTTCTAAACCCTTGTAATTTTTATACAGGGCAAGTTCTCTTACAGTGAATTATACTCAAATTCTCTTTATTGTATAAGAATTCTGTTACATAGTAAATTGTTTGAATAAGTTAATTTTCAGCTAAGACTATCCAGTCTTTTTATTTTGTACTAATTTTTGTGCAACTGGCTTTTTTTTTTTTTTTTTTTGAGAAACAACACAATTTTAGAACTGAAAGGGACCTCGGAGAAAAGGCCATTATCCCCTCCAACTCATGCCTGAAAAAGGATATTCTGTGTGATACACCTATCAAATCATGATACTCGGCCTCTTTACAAACATTTCATCCTGTGACTTTTAATTGTTTGTGAAAAAAATGAATGTGATATTTTTAGAATGTTCAAAAGTTTGTTTTCTTAAGTTTTGATAATTTCTGAATTCCAGGGTAGATATAGCACACCTTTGCCTTTACAACCTAAGTGTTATTCACAAGAAGAAATACTTTGATTCTGAACTTGAACTTATGACTTACATTAATGAAAACTGGGATAGATTGCACCCTGGAGAGGTAGGTGGCATTAGCATTTATTATAGTTTTCTCTTTCTCTCTCTTTTTGGTTAATTAAAGCGATGAAAACATAAGTATATAAGCTTGCTTGAGGCCTCTTATGTTTTTAGGGTCTGCAAACCTAAAGTAAAAATCTTAATTTTGATTCTGGGGAGAAACAGCTCTAGTGAGAATATATGAGACTAGTGATCCCATCTGTCTGCTGTTACCTATTGATTATAAAAGATAGAAATAGTGTTCAAAGAAACTGGAACAGTTTAGAAGAAAGAGGGCCTCCCTAGTTCTATTTTTTACAACAAAGTGGTGGAGGGTAAAGGATGAAATTGGGAAAACTTCTAGTTTTGGATATTAAAATGATTTAAAGTTATGTGTTGGTTTTAAAGTTGGCAAAACACTTTCTTCACAATAATCTTGTGAGTTAGGTGGTACAATTTTTACTGTCCTCATACTATAGATGAGGAAAGATGGGGCCCTGACAAGTTGAAGAGTAGTGGGTGTCTTGAGGCAGGCTGACTTGAAAGATATCTTGACCTTTGAGTTCAGGAGTTCTCTTTCCTCTATGCCAGGCTGCCTCACTAGTATATGCTCTTGGATTTGTCTCCTTTTTCTTCGGATATTATAATTTTTCTAATTTAATTTGAGCAAATGGTACTGTGAATGAGGTTTTACATTTTACCTTGACTCCCTTGTAGGTTTGACCAGAATGAAAAGAATGTCTCTTTCATTTGCAGGAAGCATAATCATTAAGGAGATTGATTTAATTTTAGCCTTTTTTTTTTTTTAGATCAAGGAATACAGTATTCTTTATTGCTAGGTGATTTAGATTACTGTAAAATACCTAGAATTATTTGTTCATTTTAGTCTTGCATCATCTGAAACTTTTAAGATACAAGTTAATGTGTACTAATTTAACAGGAATAAAAAATGTATTACTGGTAGCCTGTAGATAATGGGAAATTTTTAAAGGTAAATTCAAATCATACCAGATAGAGGACTTAATGTGTTTAAAAAAAAAAGAAAGACCCTTGCAAACATTTGGAAATGGGACTGTTTTCTGCATATTGAAAATTTTAATTTAAAAGTAGTTTATTTGAAAAAAATGATCTTAAATAACTTGATAGTAAAAAGAACCAAGTGTAGACTAAACATCACATTACTTAAATCCCTTAGTTCTCTTCTGATCATTGTTAATGTGTGTAATGTTTTTATGTAGTTGTAATTATATGTTTACTCTTGAGTTCCACTTGATATCTTGTATAAGCTTTTTCATATACAGGTTCAACAAATATGTGGAATGTATTTCATTCTGTTATTTGCTTAGCCATTTTCCACTTGTTGGCTATTTGGGGGTTTTCTATTTTTAAGTCTATTAAGTAGTATTGATATTATATGGATTACTTTTTTACTTTTAGATTTTTCCTTGGGGTAGTGTTTCAAAATTTTATAATGTTTGTTATATATTACTAGATTGTTCTCTGCAAAGATCAACCCAATATACCGTACCAACAGTGAAGTGGTACAGTAAAATACAGATTTTTCTGCATTCTCACAAACATTAGTTTTTATCTTTTAAGGGGGACGATGCAAGTTTGAGGGGCAGTTTTTTTTTGTTTTTTTTTTTAGTATTTATATATATTTGAAACATTTAATGTTACGACCTCAAATTACAGATCCATTTCCTTCCTCCCTTGTTGCCCATTCCCTCTTGGGAGATAAGTAATTCAGTATATGTTGTACATGTCTAGCTATGCAAAACATTATCATAGTAGATATATTGTACAAGGCTGCTTATAATTCCCTCCCACTCATCCCACCCCCCACCTGGTCCATTCCCTACATGATCCTGTCCCTCTTTATAGTGGGTACTTCCAACCTCCCCTCACCCCAAGGATGCCCTCCCATCCATCATCCCTCCTCCCATCCCCCTTCCCCCTATCCTGCTGCAGGTTGAGATATCCCATTTACTATGTATGTCATTTTCTCCCTGAACCAAATTCAGTGTGAATGTGGTTTTGCCTTTTTAGCCTTCCTTATTCTCCCCCTCTTTTGCAACCACTTCCCTTGCTTCTTCTGCATGGGATAGTTTACACTACCCTGTCTCTCCCCATCTCCTCTTGCCACTTTCCTCTCTCACCTCATAATTTCATCCCTTGAGTATTCTCCCTTCCCAACAAATTCAACCTATGCCCTCTATCCATATATAACTGTAACCATATACACACACATTCACATATGTATTCATATGACTACACCCCCTTCTTCCATTATTTTCATAGTGAGAAAGATATCATCAGTCACAGTTATTGCTTTCCATATAGGAATGTAAATAGTTCAACTTTGATAAGTTCCTTTTGATTTCTTTTCCCTGATTACCTTCTCAGGCATCTCTTCCTTCTTGTGTCTGGGTGTCAAATTTTCTATTCAATTCTGGTTTTTTCCTCAAGAATGCTTGAAAGTCCTCTATTCCACTGAGTGACCATATTTTCCCCTGAAACAAAATACTCAGTTTTGCTGGGTAGGTGACCCTTGGGTTCATTCCCAGTTCTTTTGCCCTCTGGAATATCATATTCCATGCCCTTTGATCCCTCAGTGTAGAAGCCACCAGGTCCTGGGCTATTCTGATTGTGTTTCCACAATATTGAAATTGTTTCTTCCTGGCTGCTTGTAGTATTTTCTCCTTGATCTGGGGATTCTGGAACCTGGCTATAATATTCCTGGGAGTTTTCTTTTTGGGATCTTTTTCAGGAGGTGATCTGTGGATTCTTTCAACCTCTATTTTGCCCTCTGGATCTAAAACATCAGGGCAGTTTTCCTTGAGAATTTCTTGGAGGGTGATTTCTAGGTTCTTTCCTTGATCATGGCTTTCAGGTAGTCCAATAATTTTTAAATTGTCTCTCCTGGATCTATTTTCCAGGTCAGTGGTTTTTCCCATGAGATATTTCACATTGCCTTCTAATCTTTCATTTGTTTGGATCTGCTTAACAGCATCTTGATTTCTCATAAAGTCATTAGCTTCCATTTGCTCCAGTCTAACTCTGAAGGAATGAATCTCCTCAGTGAACTTTTTGAGATTCTTTTTCCATCTGGCAAATTCGACTTTTTAAGGCATTCTTCTCCTCATTGCCCTTTGGGCCTCCTTTGCCATTTGAGTTAGTCTATTTTTTAAGGTGTTGTTTTCCTCAGTCAGGCTGTTGACCCTCATTTCATACTTTTCCTGCATCCTTCTCATTTCTCTTTCCAATTTTTCCTCCACTTCTCTTATTTGATTTTTAAAGTCCTTCTTAAGGTCCTCTATAGCCTGCAACCCACTCATGTTTTCCTCTGGGGCTTTTGGAGCAGGACTTCTGACCTCAGTCCTTTTCCTGCTCTATGCCCCCAAAATAGGAGTCTTGGGTTGCATTTTTCTGTTTCCTTTGCCTTGGCATGTTGCCGCTTAATTGCTTGACTTTTGGGCTTGTTGCCACACTATGGCTTTAAGGCCAGCTAGAGGAATTTTCGTCCTGAACGTGTGGGGGGCAACTTCCGTTTCTGGCAAGCTGTAAACCCACCCACGACTTCCACCCTAGATCACGATCCAGATCCAGGGAGGTTAAAGCAAGAGCGATTACCCCCCCAAGACTGATCGCTGGATCTCCCTACAAATTTGCAGGCTGGGAGCAGGAGCTGCCTCTGAAAACTACAAAATGGCATTTGTCCTCAGCGGCTTCTAGCCCCCAGGGGAGGGAGCCGACGCATTCCCTAATACCAGTCCCAAAGTCCATAGGACACTAACCTCTTTGTCCCAGGCAAATCTATGTTGATAATTCTGGAGTCGCCCCAGCTCCTGGTGTTCTGGGGTTCCTCCAGCTGGCTGCTGGCCCTGCTGCCCTGGGGCTAAAACCTCAGCTCACGCCAACCTGGGCTCGGCTCCTGCGCTCTGCACACTGCCAGGTCGCAGACCGCTGCGCTGGTCCTTCCTGCAGGGCTGCTGGGCTGTCCTCAGCGGGAGGTTAGCTTCTCTGTGTCGTTCTGTGGATGCTGGGGCTCCAGAAGTTGTTCAGAGTCCTCTTTTACATAGTTTGGGGGGAATCTGGGGGCAGAGTGGCTTGGATGAGCTGTTTCTACTCCGCCATCTTGGCTCCGCCCCCGAGGAGCAGTTTTAACAGGTATTTTAAAAATATATCTTAAGGTTTTTTTAAATTTACATTTTCAATGGCTAATGAGGTTGTACATTTTTGCATGAGATGATGCACTCTCTGCATTTCCTCAGGTGTATTGTCCACTAACAGCTTGTTAATAAATTATAGTAAGTAACATTATTAATAGTGAAACAAAATAGTATACAAGTTGCCTTCAGTGCCTCTTCCTTCATTGGCAGAATTTGAGAGAACAACTTTAAAAATAATTTGTCCCTCTCATAATATTTTAAATAATAATTATTAAAATGCTAATGACTATGATCTCCTTTTTTCATTAGAAGTTTGTATATCTAGAAAACAGTTTAATATGTTCATTTTAAAATACTTTGCTTCTTCTAGGGGCTGGTACTTTCAGCACTACTGCAGATACATCTAGATTTGACCTACATAGGATCTGCCTGTTAGTACTCTTATTCTTTAAAGTGATGAAATTCTTCAATAATTACTTGCTTTACACTCTAAAACCTCAGATTTAAGACTTGAGTCTTAAAATTGATTTTAGTTGAAATACTCTCACTATATTATGTTTTAAATATTATGACTTAGATTTTGTTTCTATGAGAAAAATATAAAATTAATTAAAATTTAATTAATAGTCTGTAGAAAAGAGGTTTTTTTGTGAATTTCTGAAAGTTAATTTTCTACAACTAAGGACCATCAGACTACTTTGTCTTTGTCTCAATTCTGGAAAAAGATTTGCTTCACCAGTGGGATGCTATTTTCTGTTTCTGTAATTTGCAGATAATGTAATAAAAATGCAAAAGTTTTGTCAGTTTCTCTTTGTTCCATAAGACTAGGAAAATAGTATTTAAAACCATTTTTAGAGCAATGACCAAAGCTCTATTAAGATTGAGTTTCCTCTTGCTTTTTTGAAGGGGAATGGGCAGGGCAGTTGGAGTTAAGTGACTTGCCCAAGGTCACATGGCTATTAAGTGTTAAGTTTCTGAGGCCAGATTTGAACTCAGGTCCTCCTGACTCCAGGGCCTGTGCTCTATTCACTGTGCCACCTAGCTGCCCCAAAAGTTTTCATATCTTAAAGAAAAGTTTCATTTAATTGAGCCACCAGACTTTTGAGTATCTGTTTCAGATCTTTAACCTAATTAAAGGTTAAGCAAAAACAAAAAACAAAACCCAACCTACCTCTTTATTTTACTTCTTGATATTGAAGATCTCTTCAAAGTCTGTTAGTTCATTACATTAGCCATTATGGAATGTCTCTTAATGTAATCTTGTAATGATCAAGTTATCAAAAAGCCTGAGCTTACAATTTTTTCTGCAGTAGGCTACAGAATATTTTAATGTATGGTATGATGGTGAATAGCCTGTTAGCTATAGAAGAGTATTATGCTTTTCTATAATGACTATGAATATTGCATACAGGTTCTGATTCTGAACATTACTTCTTATTATTATGTAGAACTGTAGATGGTATAGGAGATATGACTGAGTGTATATTTAATCCCTGAATATATCCAGAATTCCCTTTTTAAAACAACCCCATCCCCATTTGAATCTCTGATAAGGTAAAGTGTAATTTCTCATCCTCCTGTCTCTTAAAAAAAAACTTCAGCAAACAGTCAGATAATTAGTTTAATATAGGACTTTACTCTTTTTGGCTTTAGAATATAGTAAAGACACATATATAGAGTGACCCTTCCTGCTCTTGACTCAAATCTAGTAGTAATGTAATGGAGAGGGTTCAAATTCTGGTTCTTCTACTCACACCCTGACCCTGCTTACTTTTATGACCTTAGGCAGGTCACTTTTACCTTACATCCCAAATACGTAGAACCTAAATATTCGCTAAGATTTAGTAATAACTCAGGGATATAATTCCCCTCATTTAAAAAATTCCTGATATCAGAGCTATTTCAGTGTGTAGGATGACCTCATTTCCAGATTTGTTTAACATTTATAGTTAGATGAGAGCTGGGGTTTCAGCTGTTTCAGACATCTCATTTTACTGATAAGAGAGAAAAGAATTGGCTTAAGACCACCCAGGTAATAAGTAACAGAGGCAGGATTTAATAAGCTCAGGTTCTTTGACCTCCAGATTTTGTTTTTTTTCCTACCATATATCATGCTGCCTCTCTTGATTGTTTCATATGTATATAAATGATTTTTTCACATATAAAAAGTTCTCTAAGTAGTTTTAGTTTTGTCACTAAGGAGCAAAATTAAAATGAATCCCTAGTTGATATAGTCCTGCAGTTTCTTTAATAGCTGAGGAGAATTTAAGAACTCTGCTATAGAATAATAACCCTTTGTAGAAGCAGGCTATATATATATATATAGCATTTATGTATAAACTAGTTTCTTCTTAATTTATTTTTAAGTTAGTTTTTATTTATAAAGACAAATGTATAGTTTTGAAAATGAGTTAAATATATGTATGAAATGTTTTGAGCTTCTAGCATATTTTATGGTAGGGATAATTGCTACAGCATCCTTTACTGTCATCGATCTTTAGTATTTTAGCTCGTGGCTTGGTGTCAGAATGATAGACTAATTTTATGACCTAAATAGAAACATAATCAAGGGATCTAGAGTTTGATGGAACCATCTAGTTCTACCTTCCCTCTGTGTATTCTTTGCTAAAGTAGTTTGCTTTCTCAGGTTAGTGCTATACAAATTGTAATGAACAAATTATCCAATAAGCCAAGGGAGTCCAATCAATAAATAACAATCCAGTCATTAAAAAGTGAAGCCTGGGGGGCGGCTAGGTGGCGCAGTGAGTAGAGTGCCGGCCCTGGAGTCAGAAGGACCTGAGTTCGGATCCAGCCTCAGACACTTAACACACACAAACAAAAAACCCAGCCGTGTAACCTTGGGCAAGTTACTTAACCCCAACTGCCCTCCAAAAGGCAAAAAAAAAAAAGTGAAGCCTGATAGTTGGTATAAGACACCGATTTTTAAAAAAATTATTTATTATTTTCCCCCACTTACATGTAAAATAATTTTTAACATTCATTCCTTAAAACTGAGTTCCAGATTCTCTTTCTCCCTCTCTTCTCTGCCCTTTCCCCTCCTTATTGAGAAAGCAAGCAATTTAACATAGGTTATACTTGCATTGGTTTTTTAGAGCAGTAATACAAAGCAGTCCCCTAAGCAACCTTTTCAGGTTTATTTCTACAAGAGTACATAGAGTGGAAAGGTATATTTGAGTTAGGATAATGGGTGAAAGAAACAAGTGATATTGTTGCAGGAATATACCATAGACTGGTTAGCTGACTGGATAGAAGTGCTTTAAGATAGATTAGAAAACTTGCAGGAGAGAAATCTATAACAGTTAAGGAACCTCAACTATAATATCAAATTATATTTGCATAGTATGTGTAAAATGCTTTCATTTGACCCTCACAACAAAAGCATAAGTTAGGTTAAGTGGTAGTGTTCCATTTTTATAGATGAACAAATGAAAGGTCAGACTCATTCAGTGTCTTGCTCAAGGTCACATAGCATAGATTTTTTTTCTTTTTTTTTTTTTTTGGAGGGGAGAAGACAGGGCAATTGGGGTTAAGTAGGAACTTTTCTGCAGTATTTTGGTAGAGGCCAGGTCTGGCTGTGGTTTGAAATAGCCTCAAAACTTAAGTGCTAGATTTGCTGATATCTTAAAAAATTACAGAGGCTAATATTTCTCACCACTGTATTCAGGAGATGTTGAATGATAAAATGGTATAAATGTCTACCTACCTTTCCCATCTAAATGCTTTTCTTCTGGTATTTTAAAGGTATTTATATTAAAACCCATAACTAAAGATAAGGCAACAAAATATAGTCAGACATTTTCATGATTGGCACTAAAATAATTTTAATGAATTATTTTCCTTTGACCATAAAACTGTTTTTAAAACCATCGATCTAATTAATATCCAAAGCACCTGTATATTCTTAGTTGCTGAAATTGTAGTATGTTAAATTGTTTCTTGATACTTCACAGCTGGCAGACACACCAAAATCTGAAAGATATGAGCATGTTCTGGAGGCATTAAATGATTACAAGACCATGTAAGTTGATTTATTTTATGTATCCCCATGCGGGAGACATTTAGTAAGTATAAGGATTGAGGGCATTGTTTAAGAGCTGTGGGATTTAGAAACATTATTTAAAGTAGAGGTACATTCCATTTTGGCCCTGTTCTTTCCAGGTACCCTAAGCCTTAAGGCAAAAATGATGCCCTTTACAGGCATAAAAGTAAATTTCATCATTTTCTCAGGATGGTGACATTTCTTGAAAACAGTTTTCAAAATATCACTTGAAATGGTTTTTAAAACTACATAAAATTTTTCAAATCTCCTTTTTAATCAATGTAGGTTTATGTCAGGAAAAGAAATAAAGAAGAAGAAACATTTATTTGGATTAAGAATTCGTGTTCCTCCTGTGCCACCAAATGTGGCTTTTAAAGCAGAGAAAGAACCTGAAGGAACATCTCATGAATTCAAAATTAAAGGCAGAAAGGCATCTAAACCTATACCTGATCCAAGGTAAAAAAATTTTTCTCTGGCTTAAACTTTTATCTTTACTCATACATAAGCTCATTTCCAGATTTAGTTGGTAAATTAATAAGGTCTTGGCATGTTTTGAACATTAACGATGATATCAATATAATATTTTGATTTATTGATAACATAATTCAGCCATTTTTCTACTTATAAGGTCATTTCTAAAACCTCAGTTATTTAGTTTGAGTTAATGTATCTTGGGAAGTTTTTTTCTCTCCCCACCTACCCTTCTTGTATAAAGATAGTACTTTACTTTATCTCTTAAGTTATTTTAACTTAATCTACTTAATGCAATCCTGTCCCCACTGGCTCTCTTCCTGGCCTTCAACCCCACTTTAGTTTGGGACTTTTACTTAATGAGTTTCTTTTTATTCAGTTACCCAAATTTTTCCTTCTTTTTTTCTCCTAGTTCCTCTCCTCCCTTATTTTGTTTGTCTTTTCATTTCATTTTCTGTACCATCTTCCAAAAAGGAATTTATCCTCTTGTTGTCTTCATTATTTTTCTTCCCTTTTTCTGTTTGGTATAATTTTTTTTCTATGATTCTTAGCTCTACACTTAATTATTTTTTCTTTAGTCTTTATATTCTTCAGGGAATTAAAACTTCTAGGGTACTTTAGCTTCTTCTAAATGGTTTTTATGTTATTGCCTTAGAGATTCCCTTTTGCCCCTTATTTTTACTTGTATACCACTCTTAGAAATATCAGTTCCTGAAGATGATAGAACAAAATGTTGCCCCATGGTAGGAATTTTTCTGTGTCTCTGATTGATTCTATTCGTTATTATCCCCTACACTCTCCCATGGTAATGTTTTTCCCCTGTTGCCAAGAAATGTCTCTCAGTCCCTGTTTCCCACTTCTGGGTGTTGGTTGCCCCCAGGAGCTCTGACTCTCCCCTTGGGGCAGGATGAGTAGTCTCCCTAGCACCAAATGCCTGGAGTTTGTAAGGTCCCTATCTCCATTTTTAAAATATCTCATTTCTCCCATGGTAGTGTTGGAACTCCCCTCCCACCACTAAAATTAGAGTTCCCTCTTGGGTCCCTTCCCCCAGTTTTAGTCCCCACCTTTTGGCTTCTCACCCGTTCACTATAGGTCCTCTTCCCAAAAGGAGTCATTTTTTCTTTTACTATTGATTTGATGAGGGTGCATCACATATTCCCATCTGTTTTCTTCCTCTCTCTTTCTCTTATGCACACTCTCATTCTATAAGTTAGTCTCAAAAAACATTAATTAACCTTTAGGTAGAATATTAAAAGGTTTAGTCCATGATGTTTTTAGTCCTGTTTCTCCACCAATACTTCCATGATTTCTGCTTTCACTCTTTTCTCCTTGTGTAATTTTAGAATAGTCTGTTATTTTATTCTTGTTGTAAACTTCATAGGTGTCTTTCCCTTTTTAGTTTTTTTCCCCCTTTTTATTTCCTGAGAAATAATTTTGTTATCTGTGTCTTTCTTGGTTACTCTATTTGTTTAACTTTTGTATATTTATGTTTGAGGTGATGGCAAAACAATTTGTTCAGGTCTAGTTTTCTTCGTAGGTGTAGTGCCAACACAATATTCACAGTACTGATGGCTGTGTTCTCAAACTGCCAGCATAGTTCTCAATGACAAAATATAACACTCTTCTTTAGATGACAGAAGCAAAACATTTATTCAGACACCAGAAAATCAAATCCCAACACCAAGAAACTGAATCCATCATAGCAACATAGCAGTTAATACACCACAAAGTACCAGAGAGCCACACCATCCTTTAGCCTTCCCCACAAACCAACACTCATAAGCCTAGCTGTCTCCCTGGGTGTGTCCTCTCTTCGCTTCATTTCTAACTGCTCTGACTTCCAGCTTCCTATGGGCTCTGCTCTACCCTTCAGCATACTCCCCCCCCCCCCCAGGCTCCATGTGATTACATTCAGCTTATTAGGGGCAGGAAAAATCTTCAAATTACCATTACAGTAGGAATGCTTCAAAAGCTTTTTTTCTTGGATGCCCATCTTTTTTCATTGATAGGCTTATGTTTGTAGAGTATGTCACCTTAGGTTGCGTCTTGAGCTCCTTTGTTCTTTGGAACACATTATTATTTCATTCCCTCATTCAGTTTCTAGTGGGTGTTATATACATTTCAGTTATGATTGTAAAGTTACCTTCTTAAGCATCAGTCTTATACCTTATTTAATTCTCCCTTTGTCTCTAACAGCAAAAATAAAACCCCTTTTTCTTTGTCCATAGAGATCCTTCCCTAGTAGCCTTAGGTTATCATGAACTTTATTTATTTATTTATTCATTTATTTGTTTTGGGTTTTTTTTTTTGCTTTTTGGAGGGGGGAAGGTAGGGCAGTTGGGGTTAAGTGACTTGCCCAGGGTTACATGGCTAGTTTTTTTTGGTGTGTGTGTTAAGTGTCTTAGGCCGGATTTGGACTCACGTCCTCCTCACTCCAGGGCTGGTGCTCTATTGACTATGCCACCTAGTCACCCTGAATTTTTTTTCTTTTTTTTCCTATGTATGTATGTATGTATTTTTATTAATTTGTTTGTTTATTTTTAGTTTACAAGATTCAATTCCATGGTTCCTTGAGTTTCAAATTTTCCTTCCCTCCCTTCCCCTACCCCCCACAACGGCATATAATCCAGTATAGGATCTGCAAATACTTTCACATTAGACATTAGTCAGATTACATAAGCCAATTGTACTAGATGGAATGAAAAATGTTAAAGAGGAAATAAAACCAAACAATGAAAAGAAAAAGATCAAGTAGTTGGCTTCAGTCAGGATTCAAACTCAGTTCTTTCTAGTTCTTTCTCTGGATGTAGGCATCTCTCTCCATCATGAGTCTTTTGGGATTGACTTATATCACTGCATTGCTGAGAAGAGTCCAGTCTGTCATAGTTGGTCATCACACATATGATGTGTCTGTGATTGCATACAAATTTCTCCTGGTTCTACTTTTCTCACTCAGCATCAGTTTGTATAAGCCTCTCCAGGTAAATATGAAGTCCGTCTGCTCCTCGTTTCTTATAGTGCAATAGTATTCCATTACATGCATATACCACAACTTGTTTAGCCATTTCCCAATTGATGGACACCCCCTTAATTTCCAATTCTTTGCAACCACAAAAACAGCTGCTATAAATAATTTTGTACATGTGGGTCTTCCACTTTTATGATCTCTTTGGGATATAACCCTAGAAGTAGTATTGCTGGGTCAAAGGGTATAAAATTATTTATAGCCCTTTGGGCATAATTCTAGATTGCTCTCCAGAATGGTTGGATCAGTTCACAACTCCACCAGCAATGCATTAGTGTTCCAATTTGCCAACATCCTCTCCAGCATTTGTCATTTTCCTGTTTTGTCATCTTAGCCAATCTGACTGGTGAGATGTGGTACCTCAGAGTTGTTTTGATTTGCATTTCTCTAATCAATAGAGATTTAGAGCATTTCTTCATATGCTTATAGATATCTTTAATTTCTTTCTCTGAAAACTGCCTGTTCATATCCTTTGACCAATTATCAATTGGGGATGAACTTTATTATTCTTAACATTACTATGCCATGGTTTTGTATTCGTTCTCTATTAATTTCCCTTTCTTCCATCTTCCATATGTCTTTTAAAAATTAGCCTGTTTTTTAGTTCCCTGTGTATATGCACCAATCAGTGTCTCTAGACAATTCTTTTTCCTCATCAGAATTGTTTCTTTTGTGTCTTAAGAGTTTAATCGAGAGTTGGTACTCTTTGCTGATCTGACCTCCACTCTAGAATTTCTTTTCTTTTCCTTTTTTTTTTTTGGAGGGGGGAAGGCAAGGCAATTGGGGGTGAGTGACTTGTCCAAGGTCACACAGTAAGTGTGTCAAGTGTCTGAGGTTGGATTTGAATTCAGGTCCTTCTGACTCCAGGGCTGGTGCTCTATTCACTATACCACCAACTGCCCCCGCTCTAGAATTTTAGTTCAAATTAGCCTGTGTATTCTTCCTCTAGACTCTGAAATCTCTTTTTTCCCCAAAATCTGTGATGCCTGTCATACTATACCTGACTTTCTCCTCCTCTATCACAGATTCTCAGAGGGAGAGTGGTCCCTTTCTCCTAGTATTGTCATCATTTCCATCAAGTTTTTTCTTGTTGGAGCCAATGATACAGAATAGAAATTTCGCTTCTCTACATTTTGAAGTGTGAGATTATCATTAAAGCAAGTCAAGGAATTGTTAGGTGCTTTGATTTTTGGCAAAGTGAGAGATGGTCTCTCTGCCAGGTTTATAATCTATTGCCTGACTTCATTTATCAACTAGTCAGCAAGCATTTATTAACTACTAAATGTTGGACATTGGGCTTGATGCTGGGCATGCAAAGAAAATAATGAACAGTTTTTACCTTTAAGACGTTTAGAGTCTTGCCAGGGAAGAAAAGATGTACATAGATAAGTAGGTCCAAATAAATACAAGGCCATTTGGGGGATAAGGCATTAGCATCTGGGAGAATAAAGAAAAAGGCTTACATGGACTGTCACATTTGCAGTTCTTCAAGGTGGAGATGAGGAGAAAGTGAAGTCAAGGCATGAGGGTTGGCCATTTCAGAGCTACAAAGACAGTATCATGTATGAGAAGCAGTAACAACAATAAGAAATATTTATTAAGCTATGTGCTAGGCACTGCACAAAGCTCAGAGAATACAAATTTAAGCAGAAAAATATTCCATTCCCTCAAAAAGCTTATATTCTAGTGGAGGAAGATTATATTTACAAGGAAGTTGAAGGGGGAGAGGGAAAGGGATCAAGGTATGGTAAACAAAGTCCAGGGGTTAGCTAGGTAGCCCAGTGAATAGAGCACTGGCCCTGGAATTAAGAGGACCTGAGTTCAAATGCAGCCTCAGACACTTAACACTTAATTGCCATGGGACCTTGGGCAAGTCACTTAACTCTAATTGCCCTACCTTCCTCCAGCAACAAAACTGGGGGCAGGGCTAAAGGAAATCTAGGATTAGAAAAAGTAGGATAAATAAAAAATCGTAACTCGAAAGTCAAAACCAGATATAGTTTACAGACTACAGGGGAATGGGGACTCTCAGTAGCTTTAAATTGTACTTTCCTCTGTACCGATAAGGTTAGACAGATTCTCTAGCCTGAGTAAGGTTGGAGATTATATACTGTTATAGGAATGTAAAATTTTTCCTAACTTCCTTTATCTCACCTCTATTACAGGATCTGATTCCTGTTCTAATTGTCTTAGATATTTTGTATATCTCATAATTTCATGATCATTTTGTAAGGGAAGGAATTTTCTATGTTAGCTCATCATACTCCCTCACTTATTGCAAGGTAGCCCTTTGATACCTCCCTAATAAATTCACTGGAGCAGCCAGGTGGCATAATGGATAGAATACTAGGTCTGGAGTCAGGAAGTCTCTTCCTGAATTCAAATCTGGCCTCAGACACTTACTAACTATATGACCCTGGGCCAGTCACTTAACCCTGTTTGTCTCAGTTCCCTTATCTGTAAGATGAACTGGAGAAGGGGATGGCAAACCACTACGTTATCTCTGCCAAGAAAACCCCAAATTGGAATTTGAAGAGTTGGACACAACTGAAAAACCAACTGAACAAAAACAGAAGCAATCAATTCACCATCCCACTGGTGGTTTTCCCAGCCTCTTCACCCCTCCTCAAATCTCCCATGACTCCCTCTTTCCCACCGTAACAGTTGAAAACCTTGCTTCATATTTTACTGAAAAAATCGAGGCCATACGACAAGAGCTCCCTCTTCTCCCTTCCTTTTCACCTCAGAAGTTAGATGCTTTCTACTATCTCCTCCACCACTTTCTGATATTAAGAGGTGGCCCTTTTCCTTTCCAAGACACAGCCCTCTGCATGCACCAGTGATCCTATTCAATCCTGTCTCCTCCTATAGATTGTAGCCTCTGGCATCTTGATTCTCACTAATCTTCAGTCTCTCCCTATCTACCGGATACTTCTGTATTACCTATAAACATGGACACTCCCTTCTTCAAAAAACCCTTTCCTGATAGTCCAGCTCAGCTAGCTATCATCTTATATATCTCCTATCTTGGGTGGCCAAACCTCTTAAAAAGGCCAAGTGTAGATGGCTGCTCTCTGCATTCTGGATTTTGACCTCACTATTTAGCTGAAACTGCTCTCTGGTGTAATCAGTGATCTCTTAATAGCCAAATCTAATGACCTTTTATCAGTTCTCATCCTGCTTGACATTTTTGCTGTTTTTTGACACTATCACCCCCTTTTCCTTGATAGTTTCTTTTCTCTAAGTTTTCCCAAAACTGTTCTCTTCTGGTTTTTTCCTACCCACCTGAATGTTTCTTCTCAGTCTCCTTTGCTGGATCTTCAAATAGGTCATGCCCACTCACTGGGAATGTCTCCTCTCAGCCTCTACCCTAGGCCCTATTCTCTCTATATACTGTTTCCTTAGGTGATTTCAGCGCCCATTGTTTCAGTCTTCATCTCTATATAGATGATAATTCTGTTTATCCCCCTTTACTCACTGGTGACCTCAAGTCTTGTATCTCCAACTGCCTATTGGACATCTTGAACTGGATGTCTCACAGAAATCTTAAACTCAGCATGTCCAAACTCCTCATCTTAAACTAAACATATCCAAACATCCCCAGCTCTCCTTTCTTACTAATTTTCCTGTTGCTGTCAAGGATAACCACCATCCTCTCAGACATCTAGACTTTTAACTTGAGTGTTAGACCTTTCTGTCTCTTTCACTCTCTTATATACAATCTGTTGCCAGTTCTTATTGATTCTGCCTTTGCAACATCTCCCTTATATGCCCCTTTCTCTTCTGTGAAACTACCCCAATCTTGTTGCAGATCCTTATTCCCTCAGACCTCCACTATTTCAAGAGCTTTCTGGTTAGCTACCAGTACATTTTTAGAAAGAATTAAATAAAAGATCACCTCATTTAATAAAATTTCATTTGATAATACATGCTATATCTTTTTCTTTGCAGGGATATAAGTAATGGTATAGAAAAGAAAGGAAAGAAAAAATCTGTAGGTCGTCCCCCTGGCCCATATACAAGAAAGATGATTCAAAAGACTTCTGAACCATCTTCTTTGGTAAGTATATGAGTGCTTATATCTTCTCAGTTATGTTAGGCAGGGAAGGATTACATTCCTAATTGGTAAGGTTTCTGGGGCTGCTAGGTGGCGCAGTGAATAGAGCACTGGCCCTGGAGTCAGGAGGACCTGAGTTCAAATCCGGCCTCAGACACTTGACACACTTACTAGCCATTTGACTTTGGGCGAGTTACTTAACCCCAACTGCCCTCCAGAAAGCAAAAAAAAAAAAATTTTTTTTTTAAATGGTAAGGTTTCTAAAACTTGTTTCAGAGTTCATGCTTTAATAATTTTCTTATATTTGAAGGAAAAGGAATCAGTTCCAGAGAATCCTACCTTGGATTTACCTTCCTCTATAGGGTAAATAGAACATTGTTCTCTTCCACCCCTGCCATGAAATTTATTTTTGAATGTTTAATTTTTATGTAAAATATTTATTATAAATATTCTTCTCATTTATTTTTTAGGAAACCTGATGGAACTGCGCATTCATCCAATACCTCAGATGTGGATTTCACGGGTGCTGCCAGTACAAAAGAAACTACCTCATCTACTATTTCCAGGCATTATGGGTAACAATTGGCTTTGATTTATTCTTTTGTTTGAAGCAGTAGTTTTCTGTACTGATTTTCTTCTGGACTTTCTGTTTAAACATAGTACCAGAACATTTCAGAAGTTTACAAAGTTTACAAGTTTACACAACATGTCCTTGCTGAGAGATTTGCCATGTTTTTTTTTTCCCCAAATTTATTTATTTTTAGTTTTCAACATTCATTTCCATAAGATTTTGAGTTACAAATTTTTCTCCCCATTTTTCCCCTACCCTTCACCCCAAAATAGCAAGCCTACTGAATATCCCTTCCCCCAATCTGTTCTCTCTTATATCCTCCCTCATTCCCCCCACCCCACTTTCTGGTAGGGCAAGATGGATTTCCTTACCCCCGTGCCTGTATATCTTATTTCCCAGTTGCATGTAAAAAGCAATTTTTTTTTAAACGTTTGTTTTTAAAACTTTGAATTCCATAGTTTTCCCTTCTTCCCTCCTCACCTACCCCCACTGGGAAGATAAGCAATTCACTATAGGTTATACATGTGTGGTTACGCAAAACATTTCCATAGTAGTTATATTGTGAAAGACTGACTATAATTCCCTCTATCCCATGCCCCACTTATTCTATTTTCTCCTTTGGCCCTGTCCCTTTTCAGAAGTATTTGCTTCTAACTACCCTCTCCTCCAGTCTGCCCTCCCTTCTATCATTCCCTCTTTTATCCTCTTCCTCCCTATTTTCCTATAGGGTAAAATACCCAATTGAGTGTGTTATCTTATTCTCTTCTTAAGCCAAATTCATTGAGAGTATGGTTGACCCATATCCTTTCACCTTCCTGTTCTTCCCCTCCACTGTAACAGTTTTCTTTTGCCTCTTTTTATGAGATAATTTACCCTAATCTATCTCTGCCTTTCTCCTTCTCCCAATATATTCCTCTCTCACCTCTTAATTTTATTTTTTTAGATATCATCCCTTCATATTCAACTCATTCTGTGCCCTCTGTCTATATAAACATATACATACATATGCACCCCCTCACATATATTTATACACATGTACACCCTCCTATACATAAATATGTATTTATGTATGTATATATATTCCCTTCAACTATCCTCATACTGAGAAAAATCTTATAAGTTACAATGATCATTTTTCCATGTAGGAATGTAAATAGTTTAATAAGTTCTTTATGATTTCTTTTTCCTGTTTATCTTCTCATGCTTCTCTTCTTGTATTTGAAAGTCAAAATTTCTGTTCAGCTCTGGTTTTTTCATCAAGAATGCTTGAAAATAAGGGGCGGCTAGGTGGCATAGTGAGTAAGAGCAATGGCCTAGGAGTTGTCATGACCCAGGATCGAATCCGGCCTCAGAAAATGAGCACCCACACATAAATACGGACTAGCCGTGTAACCTTGAGCAAGTTACTTAACCCCAATTGCTTTTAAAAAAAAATGTAATTCTCTTTCAAGTTGGGATTATTTGGGGATGGCTAGGTGGCGCAGTGAGTAGAGCGTCAGCCCTGGAGTCAGAGGGACCTGGGTTCGGATTTGGCCTCAGACACTTAACGCACACACAAATGAAAACCTAGCCGTGTGACCTTGGGCAGGTTACTTAACCCCAATTGCCCTCCAAAAAAGAAAAAAGGAAAAAAAGAATTCTTGAAAATCCTCTGTTTCATTGAATAACCATATTTTCCTCTGAAGCATTATACTCAGTTTTGCTGGGTAGGTGATTCTTGGTTTTAAAAATCCTAGACCTCCAGAATATCATATTCCCAGCCCTTTGATCCCTTAATGTAGAAGCTGCTAGGTCTTGTATTATCCTCATTGTGTTTCCATAGTATTCAAATTGTTTCTTCCTGACTGCTTGCAGTATTTTCTCCTTGACCTGTGGACTTTGAAATTTGGCTATAATGTTCTTAGGAGTTTTCTTTTTGGGATCTTTTTCAAGAGGCGATGGGTGAATTCTTTCAATTTCTATTTTGCCCACTGGTTCTAAAATATCAGGGCAGTTTTCCTTGAGAATTTCTTGAAGGATGATTTCTAAGTTCTTTTTTTGATCATGGCTTTCAGGTAGGCCAGTAATTTTTAAATTATCTCTCCTGGATCTATTTTCCAGTGAGATGTTTCACATTACCTTCTATTTTTTCATTTGTTTGGATCTGTTTTATAGTATCTTGATTTCTTATAAAGTCCTTAGCTTCCATTTGTTCCAATCTAATTTTGAAGGAATTGTTCTCCTCAGTAAGTTTTTGTAATTCCTTTCCCATCTGGCAAATTTGGCTTTTTAAGACATTCTTCTCCTCATTGGCTTTTTGGGTCTCTCTTGCCATTTGAATTAGTCTATTTTATAAGCTGCTATTTTCTTCAGTATTTTTGGGGGTCTCATTTAGCAGGCTGTTTACTCATTTTTCATGATTCTTTTTTTTTTTTTGGAGGGCAGTTGGGGTTAAGTGATTTGCCCAAGGTCACTCAGTTTTGTTTTGTGTCTGAAGCTGGATTTGAACTCAGGTCCTCCTGATTCCAGGGCTGGTGTTCTATTCACTGCACCACCTAGCAGCCCCACATGATTTTCTTGCATCATTCTCATTTCACTTCCCAGTTTTTCCTCCATTTCTCTTGTTTTTCAAAATCCTTCTTGAGCTCCCTCACTGCCTGTAACCAATTCATATTTTTCTTGGAAGCTTTTGATGCAGGAGTTCTGACTTTGTTTTCTTCCTCCTGTTCCGTGCTTTTATCCTTTTTGTCCCCCAAAAAAGAATTTATGGTCTGTTTGTGCTTCTTCTGCTTACTCATCTTTCCAGCCAGTTAATTGACTTTTGAGCTCTTTGCCACGGTAGAACTCTGCTTCCAAATTGCAGAGGGCTATGTCCCAAATCACTGGGGTTTTCCCAGCTGCCAGAGCTATTTGGAGGGTGCCCTATCTGCAGCCCCCACAAGCTCTGGCACAATAGGTACACACCCCAGGACCAACCAAGACTGCAATCCAGATCCAAGCAGGTTAAAGCAAGAGCAGTTCCCCTCTCAATGGTCACTTGGTCCCCCTACGTTCTGCAGACCAGGAGCCTTGGAGGCAGTCATGCATCCTGCTGCTGCCATGCCTCCATCACTCTCTCCCTGGGGAGCAGGGGCTGGACTGCACTCTTGTCCATGCAGTTCCTGACTGACATTTTACTTTCTTTTTGGCATTTATGGGTTGAGAAGTCTGGAAACCACCACAGCTGCTGGTGGTTCACTCTCCTGAAATCTGCTCTGGCCACAGCTGATTGGGGCCAGGCTCAGCTCATGGGGGACTGTGCTTGGCTTCTGCCGACCCTTCCTGTTGGCTTGCTGGGCTGCCTTCAGTGGGAGATTTGTTTTTGTCACTTTGTGGGTTCTGTAGCTCTAAAATTTATTTAGAGTCTTTTTTTTTTTTTTACATGTATTGAAGGTGGTGGGAGCCAGAGCCATGCAGAGGTCCTGTTTCTATTCCACCATCTTGGCTCCGCCTCCCAAGATTTGCCATGTTTAGTGTTAAACATGTCAGATGATTTCTACTTTTCAAAAGATATTTGTAGTTTAAATTAAATTAGCTTCTTCAGGGTGAATTTCATTTTGTAGGTTTTTCATGACTGACATGAAATGTCAGATGTGATTTCCTTTAAGAAAATCTTATTGCACAAAAATAAACCTTATATTTATTGAGTACCTACTGTTTTCCAACCACTGTGTTTGGTACTAGGAGAGATAAAATGTTTAGATAAGACATGGCCCTTTG
This sequence comes from Gymnobelideus leadbeateri, assembly GCA_011680675.1. NCBI lineage: Eukaryota > Metazoa > Chordata > Mammalia > Diprotodontia > Petauridae > Gymnobelideus > Gymnobelideus leadbeateri. The sequence continues at coordinate 570,270 of WOXC01012315.1, forward strand.
CTTATAGAAGCTTAGAGTCTCTTATAAAAATCCAATCTGAAATAAACACATTAAGCAAACAAATTACTTTTTGCTTTGCATAAGAATTCAATTGGGGATACCAGTTCTAAGCCTTTTATTGTTAGCCCCCCCCCCCCCCAACCCCAGACGCTGCTTTGATGTGGAGTTTGAGAGAAGAAAAAGTCGATGAGGATAAACTTCTAGATGGGCAAAAAACCCTAAAATAACTGCACTGATAGCTTAATAACAAATAGAAGTCTAGAAAGTGGAAGCCTGGAAGAGGTCACTTTTCAGTATAAAGTGATATAATAAGAACCTTTTGAGTAGAGAATTCTCAGGTACAAGTTGGTTTAGCTGATGGCTAATACTCATTTTAACTCTAAGATATTATGTTTAATGGGCCCTTTAATTGTTATTTTGTTCATTGAGTGTATTCATGTTTTGTGGTAGGCTGGTAGTACTTAGATTTGAAAGGCACCTTAGCACTACGGTATGAGCAGATAGCCTTACATTCTTAATCTTAGACATCATGTCACCTTTTTATATCTTCTAGGTTATCTGACTCCAGAAAGAGAACTCGAACAGGAAGATCGTGGCCTGCTGCAATACCACACCTGCGGAGAAGAAGGGGGCGCCTTCCTCGGAAAGCACTCCAGACGCAGAATTCTGAAATTGTGAAAGATGATGAAGGCAAAGAAGATTATCAGTTTGATGAACTTAACACAGAGATTCTTAATAATTTAGCAGATCAGGAATTACAGCTTAATCATCTAAAGAACTCTATTACCAGTTATTTTGGTGCTGCAGGTAGAATAGCATGTGGTGAAAAATATAGAGTATTGGCTCGCCGGGTGACACTTGATGGAAAGGTGCAGTATCTCGTGGAATGGGAAGGAGCAACTGCATCCTGACTGTAGGACTGATGGAACATTATGTTCACTGCACTCACATCTTCTGTAGGTACAGTTCAGAGCCCTGAAGGAGCTGGCTTTTACTCTCTTTCTGAAAACACATATACACACACACAATCACACAACTACACAGACACACCAAACATCACAAGGAAATATTAGCCTTAACATGTACCTGTTAACAAAATGGATATTGTCATAAAAAAACCTATCTTTTAAAATCAGAACAGAGACTTAATTTTTTAATCTTAAGGTTTGTAGATTGTTTCTAGGATAGGATATTAAAATGATTCAAACTCATGCATGGTTTTAGATAATTTTTCTAGGTATTTCATTGAGTTGGTTGTTGTGATTAGTGGGTTTCAGTGCAAACAAATCATATAGATAGCACAAGTCTTTGGAGAAACGTTGTCTGTTTTGTTACCAAATGTTTGCAGAAATGAATTTCTATTTCAATACCTTTTAGATTTCGTAAAGTGCAGTGTATATAATGCCTACTGAAAGACTGTAAAATATTGAAATTTTCTTTCAAGCAAAGTGTAAAAAATATATTGAGCCTGTAAATTGCTCCATGACTAGACTTCATTGTCGTCTTAATATATTCTTTGCATGTGTATATATATATATATATATATATATATATACACATAACTATATGTATATATATGTGTGTGATTATGTGACCTATGCAATACAAATTATGGGAATGGGCAGCTTTGGATTATATATATATGTGTGTATATATATATATATGTGTGTATATATATATATATATATATATATATATGTATATATATATCCCATAATTCTTTTTTCAGGAATAGTTGCAGTATTTACACAGCAGCATTTCTTCTCAGGCTTTATCAGGTGCTGTTGCTTGCTATGTATGAAGAGAAATATGTCAAACCAGTACAGTGTGTTCTGATGGAAGGGTGTGAACAACAGTGTTCATGGGCTTCATGTAATGCTTTTCAGTTCTGGTCCTTGTAACTCAGCTGTTCAGATCCTAAAATGAAAGTCAGATATGAACATTATCTCCTACAAGAAGTAACGTATTCAAGTTTTTGTGGCACATTATGATTGTAAATGTCTCCCAGTTTTAACAAGTTTGTAGGGATCCCACAAAAGATTCCTACAGTGTCTGTAGTAACGTTAGTCATGTTTGATAAATGTAGTATGAACAAAGTATTTTATTGCACAGGGTTCACAACAGTATGTTGCCTATTTAGGCTACCACTGTTTTTATTACAACATTACCTCTTGTTTTTATAAAATGTACCAAGTTTTAAATTGATAACTTTATTTTACATGTAAAAAGACAATTTTTTATCACCAGTGTTAGATGTATTTTCTTTGTCTTTTCCTTTATTTTTCTTTTATTTTGGGGGATTTTTTAGCCAAAGAGTAAACAGAAGAATATTCGTATTTTGGTGGCTATTCATTTTACTCTTAAAAATGTGTATTTAGCTTAAAAATTGGGAATTTGCCACCAAAATGAAAAAATATGTAAGATGTCATAGAAGATTGGTTAAAAATGTGGGTTAGTGTTTATTTATTCCATTAATTGATTATTTGACTGTTTATAAAGAAAGTTACTTTATTTCCTTAAACATCTTCAAAAGATGTCTTCTTCCTGTCATATCGTAGCCAAAAGAAGCAGAGAAGGTGGTTGTACTTGGCACTTGGTGCTTGTTCAACCAGATATAAAGGAGCTTTACTAAAGTGCAAACTAAAAACTCCTGTTTGCCACTGCCAGAACCTGATTTTCCCCCTAACTATTCATTTAAAGTTGCCTTTCCTGCAGCTGCAATATTTTAATGACACAGAGTTTGTGTTGATTTTTGAATGTTTGTTTAAATCTAGGGGTAATGGAAAAGTGTAAATCCCGTGTAACATGATTCACTCCACTTGTATTCACATTATTTCATTCTCCCAAAGTCCTTTAATTCTAACTGAACACCAGCAGTATTTGTAGTAAAGCTTTCTATAATATGCTTGGAAGACAATTTGTCCCGCTAAACTGTCTTTAGATTTAATTATTGTGAATGTCTGTTTTATTTTATCTTGGTGGTTCACATGGCTCTGATGTTCAGTTTGTATTTTTGGAATTGCTTTACTTTAGAATTAAAACAGACCAACATTAAATTGTGTGTATTTTTAAAAGAGATAATGAGTTTTGCTTTTGTATTTGTTTGAAAATACACACTGGTGCAGTAATTGACTGCTCTTAGCCATGGAGTTAAGGATTTTCCAACTCCACTGCTAATAATCTAGTTCTAATTAATGGTGGAAAGCTTGTACTGCCCTCATTCTCCCCCTTGCCCTCCAAATTAAATAAGTAACTATTTCAAATCCATCTTAAATTGCCTACTTAAAGTAATAAACTTTACGTTTAACCATCTACCTATTAGATATTTGAAAGGTATATATTTCCTCTCTCCAAAAAAAAGTTACCCTACTAAATTTTCAGCCCATTTTCCAACTCTTGCTTATATTGAGACATCTACAAGTCAGGAGGAATCAGGGTGCTCCAGAGTTAGATTTTAAAATTTGCTACATACTGAAAAGGAAGATATAATACTAATTTTTAAAATTCATTTTCTCCAGAGTTAGATTGTCATGGAAGGAAGTTTATTTTTAAACATGGTTTTCTTTACTCTGCTACTGAGAAATTACTATTCTTTAGAATCTCAGATGTGACCAGAATGCAAATATCAAAACAATGCTAGTAAAAATTCATGTCTTTTGTAAGATGTAATGCAGTTGTCAAGGTCTATATTCTTGTGTCAAACTTTGCCAAGAAGTGAGATCAAACTAGAAGTGTGAGACCATTTTTGTATTTTGTGTGTGTTTATGTACAGCATATGTTTGATAATGTAGAATGTACAACTCTTTCTTGCTGAGGCTTTTTACTGTATACTGTTAGGTTTGGAAGGAGGAGACACGATCTGATTTGTATAAATAATAGTAGGTTGTCATATAATTCAGTGGTTATATAGATTGGGAGTGGTCTTGTGATTGAAAAGGAAATGTTTCTGTAATTTTGGGAAGTAGTTTTTTAAATGACTATTCTAGGTATGCTCTTCCTTAATGGTACTTATTTGTACCAGGGAAACACAATATTAGATGAAACAGTATACAGGTAGCAGTTAGTTCCATAGGAGCTATCTTTAAAATGTTAGTAATGCAACAGTGTTAAGTGGGATTTAGTTATAAGGCATAATAACTTTATTACAAAACTGTATTGGTTGGAATATATTTATATGAGTTCTGCCTTAAATGTGGAAATTTTTTTTCCAAATTTTATATGAATGCTTTCCTAAGTATACACGCCTGAAAATTTTCTTCTGATTTTTTTGTGGTAATTGATCAGGCATGCTTTTTTTGGGAGAAAAAAAAAACCAAAAAATTAAACATATCTAAAGTAGAGATTTTAATGTGATTTAAGTGAGTGTTTTTCCATGGGGACAATTAATCTGAGTCACTGTTTATGTGGCATAAAATATGGTATGGAAAACCATATAACATGAGCTGTGGTTATCAGAACACAAATTAGTTCTGTTAAAGTGGTGACTTTCTACCTTAATCTTTAAAAAAAAAAAAATTAAGGGTTTTTTTTTTCTGTTAATATTATTTTCCTTCCCTTACATTTTTCTCATCACATTGAGAAAAAAAATGAAAAACAAAACTCTTGTAATAAATATGCATGGTCAAGCAAAACAAATTCCTACATTGGCTATATCCAAAAAAAAACATTTTAATCCAAATGTTGAGTCCATCACCTTCATTAGGGAAATGTGTAGCATATTTTATCCTGTATATTCTGAGATTGTGACTGGTCATTTCATTGATCAGAGTCTTAAGTCTCTCAGAGTTGTTAGTCTATACATTATGGTTCTGATTGTATAAATTGTTCTTGTTTACTCACTTTGCATCAATTCACACAAGTCTTACAGGTTTCTTTGAAGTTGTCCCCTTCATTATTTCTTGCACCACATTTGTATGCTGGGATTTGTTTAGCCAGATGGATACCCCCTTAGCTTCCAGTTCTTTGAAACCCCAAATAGTGATGCTGTATGTAGGTATGGGTCTTTTTCTTCTTTGTGATGTAGGTCAGGTGGTATTGCTGGGCTTGCACAGCTTAGTAACTTTTAGGGCATAGCTCTAAATTCTCATCTTTCCACAACACTCCAACATTTGTCACTTTTACTTTTTCTCAACTTTGCCTATCTGATGATTGTAGTTACTTTAATTTTTCATTTCTCTATTAGTGATTTGGAACATTATTTTAATAAAGGGAAGGGAAAGGGAATAAACATTTACATAGGCCCTTCTATGTGCCTGGCACTATGCTAAGTACTTTTTACAAATATTATCTTTATTTGATTCCCACAACAACCCTGGAAAATAGGTGCTATTATTTCCATTTTTACCATTGAGGGAACCTGAAGCAAACAATTTAAGTGACTTGGCCAAGGTCACTCAGTTATTAAATGTCAGGCTGAATTAAAATTTGGGCCTTTTGGACTCCAGGTTCAGTTCTATCCACTGCTCTGCCAGCTGCCTCTCTGCTAATATTTATAGCTTGACTTTTTTCCTTCTAAAACTGCCTGATTATATCCTTTGTTTGCAGTCCATTTCCTAAATGCCTTGGAAATGAAACCCTTGTCAGAGAAACTTGCTTTGAGGACTTTTTCCTTTTGGTTACCTATTTGCCTTCTGATTTTAGCTTCATTAACAGATGTAGTTTTAAAGTGTGTGAACTTGTATTATCTAAGTATCTAGGAGCCATCACCTATCATGCCGATTTAATTCAAAAGTTTTCAAATTAGCAACACTTCTACTCCCATCCATCAAGTAATCATTTATAATGTCTGCAATATTTCCAGGCTCGTGCTAGGTGCTGGAGATGCAAAAACATAAATGAAATTATCATTTTAAAACCAAAGAGGAGGATTTGTTACTAGGGGGATATAACATGTAAATAAAAGTATACAGTGTAAATAGATAATTTAAGAGGGAAGCACCAAGCAGCTAGTGGAGAAACATTAGAAAAGGCCTACCATGTGAGAGGTAGAATATGAAGTGAACTTTGAAGGAAGCTGGAGATTCTCAGAGACAGATGAGGAGGAAGTACGTGTTCCAGACATCCTGTACCAAAGGGTGGGAGGGGAGAGAAAAAGCCCTGTTGACTAGAAATGGGGAATATGTGAAGGGAGTATCACAAAGCCTTTAAATGCCCAGCAGTTTGAAGCCATGAGTTTGTTGGGGTGAATGATATGGTCAGACCCATGCCAAGAATATCTTGGCAAAGGGGCGGCTAGGTGGCGCAGTTAGTAGAGTGATGCCCTGGAGTCAGAAGGACCTGAGTTCGGATTCGGCCTCAGACACTTAACGCACACACAAACAAAAGCCTAGCCATGGGACCTTGGGCACGTTACTTAACCCCAATTGCCCTCCAAAAAGCAAAAAAAAAAAAAGATCTTGGCAATTATGTAGAACATGGATTGGAGAAAAGTGTTCACAACACCTCATTTAGGCTACAAGTAGTTACATGAAGAAAGGGTTCATTGTAATTGAGTTTTCCAAAAATACTATCTTGATTAAAGCCCTCAGGATATTGTTAGTCAATGGAGGGCTAAGTTTTACTGAATTGCTATTTCCCCCTTTTTAAAAAAAAATATAAGTGATGGGTCACTGAGGAGGAAATGGGAAATGGACATATTTGGAAAATGAATATAATGTAAAAATAAAGAGGCAATGGTATTTTGAAAGACAGCAACACTGCTACTATTACAAATTATAGAAAAGAGGCCTGAGCTCTTAAGTTGCTGCTGCATGACCAAATACTTCATTATATAGCTTCTGTTTGCATTACCTCAGTTGAAAATATGGCCTAGTGCATAGATGGCTGGCCTTAAGAGTCAGGAAAACCTGGGTTTGAGCTCTGCTTCTGATTGGGGGTCATAGATTTAGTCATGGAAAGTGGTTTAGAGATTATCTAGTCCAACTTACTCTGTTCAGAGAAGGAAAGAGGTCAAGGTAATTGAGTGATTTGTCCAAAGTCATGAAAGCTAGATGACAGAACCAGGATCTGAATTCATCTTTTAATTTCTAATACAATGGGAAGCTACACAAGACTAGCTGTGTATTCATGGGAAAATAATTTGACCTTTCGTTGATCCTGGAGACGATGAACAATATCAGTTATATAGCAGTTGCCCATCTATGTAGAAGGAGGGAATTTCCTTACTCAAAAGTTACCTACGCTAATGAAATCACAGGTCTGTACATAATAAATAGGGATGACCTAAAACTGACAAAATTGTGAACCTAAAAATGACAAAAGTTGTGAACTTCGGAGTGCTTTTTTCACATGTATTACCAACTTCCCTTTTGTGGCTGATTCCCACTGTAGGGTGCCTCCTGCCCTCCTCTTTACCTCATTCTTCCATGTTGGGTTTGCTTTGAAATTTCTGAAAAAGAAATAACTTTTATTCCCTTGGTTGATAGAATATAATTGCCCTAAAGCTTATCCTTTAAGCTTAAAAAATTTATAAAGTATTTTTAATAATATATTCCATACTTGATTTCTTAAGAGTATATTGGTTTTGTTGATGGCTCAGGGTTATAATTGTGAACATCAGTTATTACACTGCAGTAAAATGTTTATGTTCTCAGGGGTTCTTGAGATGTATAGGCTAAGTTTGTCTCTACCTAGAATGGCTCTTATCACATGCTATTATAATTTTCCATTTTAACAGAATTCTTACTCTTTTTTTGTTAGTGTTATTTTCATAGTTCTCACAGTAATCTATTTTATCTGTTTTAAAACTTTGTTTTAACCCAAGGGATTTTAAGCTAGCCCCAGAAAACTAAACTCATTGTTACCTTATTTTATAAATAACTTTGTCAGACTCTGAAGGTGACTAAATACCTCTTTATTTGAAGTAAAGTACATAAGACTTTGACAGCTGCTTTCCTCAATGTTCATTGACTTTATGTATTTTTTAAATTTGAAATGGTACTCAATGTGAGATTTCAAATATGCATCAGCACTCCCAAGTGCTATACCCAAACCAGATTAAAATGTCATTGGGAAATGTATTTGAAAATAAGTCAAAATATAGTAAAACATAGGTAGGATTACATTTTTTTTAAGCTAAGTCAGTATGCAGTCCATATGGATCCTTTTCCATGGATTAGTGGCCCCATTTCTATTTGAGTGCGGTATCAATAATCTAGGTTTACCAGAAATTCAGAATCAGAGCTGGAAGGGACTTAGACATAATTTAATCCAATTCCCTTACTCGAGGACACTCGGGACTAATTTAGGTCAAATGATTGCTGAAAGTCAAAGGTCACTAGAAATTAGCAATAGTTAAGATGGGACTAGAAACAAGATCTCCTTAATGCTACATTTGCACACTGCCTTAGACTTCCAGATCAGCAAGTGTTACTGTAATAAAATTGGAGTAAGTTGACTTATTTGAGTGGAGGGTCACTATTCAAAATCCTTGATGTAAGGAATACTGGAGTGTACAAGAGTTAGCATTCAGAGCCATATATATTAGGGTTTTTTTGGAATTAGCAGTCGTAATGTGGGAAAGAAATGTACTGACAGTAGGTTCATTTACTTTGTTGGTTCCAGAAAAGCACATAACAATAGGATTTTGCCATAGCGGTTGTCATGGATGAGAAAAAAAAATAGGTTTAGTAAGCATAAAATGATTGTACCTAAGTATAAAGGGTCACAGAAAAAATGAGAATAAGACTGTTGTATTTTAGCAATGATTTCAAATGAATTCTTTGGAATTAGAAAGCCTGAAATATCTGTAGATGGTCTAGTAACTTAAATGATTAAATTAATCCTTGTCTCTAAAAATTTACCTTCAAATTATGGTTTTGTTAGAGGGAGATTTTGCTCTTTCAGAAATTAGTGTCTGGGGGCGGCTAGGTGGCGCAGTGAGTATCGTGTCGGCCCTGGAGTCAGGACCTGAGTTCAGATCCGGCCTCAGACACTTAACGCACACACAAACAAAAACCTAGCCGTGTGACCTCAGGCAAGTTACTTAACCCCAATTGCCCACCAGAAGGCTAAAAAAAAAAAGAAATTAGTGTCTGGAATGATTGTGTTTATAGTTAAAGCTCATGTAATTTTTGGAAATATTAGACTAAAAGGAAAAATACACATGTTTTTACATATGTACATTTTCTTTCTAAATTTGATCCAGACTTAATAATGAGCAGAAATTTGCTAGATGTATGGTCATTCTCATAGATATAAAATTTAAATGCTATGTGGTAGTTACTTCTTTTGTTATAGATTTATCATAAGACTAATGTTAAATGGTAAGTACCACATTAATTTTTGTCTTATAAAAATATTAAAATTTTTAAGAAGTGCTGAATAATGCTCAATGTTTGAAATATAATTTAAATTTATGTTGAGCCATTTATTCTGAAAGGAAGTGTTTTTATTGGACTATTTTTATTCACTTTTGGTAACTAGTGTTGCAGATAATCCAAAACAGCATACTAACAGTACAAAATCACTTAAAATGCTGTGCTTAGCTTTAGAATAGAATATATTATTTTTCCCTTAGACTGATACCAAAATTAGTTTGCATTCCTTCAGAATGCTACAACTGAATATGGCAAAAATATGGCAACCCATGAACATGCCCAAAAGTAAGTAAGAGAAAGCCAGTTTGGGGTTAAAAGTTTATTTGTGTAGATGTTTTCTAATTTAAGGGATCCAAGAAATATGAACTTACTGAGTATATTCAGTATGAGAGTGAAGGTAATCAGATGCTATTTATATTATAATGAGATCACTGAAATTAAATTTTATCATTTATAGGCAGTGTAACTTTGGGTTTACATTCATATCAAAGTATCTCAGCAGAACAATTCTTAACTTTATATTGAGACATTGATTTAAGTAGTGTTACGAGAAAGCACATAATCCATATTATACTAAAATGGAGATTTAACTAGATCTTACATATTTTAATAGTTACAGTAATAGATGGGAGTACTTAACCCTGCAACGTGCTGGTAAATGTTTCGCAATGGACTTTTTGGAATAACAGATGTACTTAGGACATACTTTAAAGTTTAATTTTCATTATTAACATTATTATCCCTGCCCCCCAAAACAGAACCAAAAAAACTATGTCCCTGTCTTGCAGGTATCCCTAACTAAATTGTAGACAAGACACAAGTAATTCAAGGCAATTTATTCTGAAGGATAAAATAGGGTGCCTTTTAGGCAGAGAGAAGAGCATAACTAAAAAGTTGAATTTGGAAACGAGCATGAAAACAGAAAACTGGCTTGGCCAGTATGGTAGCCACCCTATTTTTTGGTTACGTAGCATAAGCAAGAATAGCTTCCCACTGTAGACTTCAATATATAGATAATATGTCTCTAATAGGAAAGTAGTCAAGAATACATTTGCATGTTTCAGATATTACCTCAAGTACACTCTAGTCTGACTATTCCTCTTGTAACCCTTACTGAAGTCCTCCCCTGATGCCTCCTTTTGACATAGAGGTGACCCTGGGGTTCCCAAAAGCTATACCTGTGGAGCACAAGCTAGAAGATCTTTTGACGCTGGCCTGGTAACAGATGATGTAGGAAGCTTCTGGGAGGTACTGCCAGGCTAGGGGGCACCTCCCTGAAATGAAGCAAAACTGCTAAAAATAATGCAAGAAAAGACTTGCCCAGCAGATTCCCAGCTCAGCACTATGATGTGGAGAAACACTGTGGTATGCAGGAAATAGGAATGGCCTGGTTGTCACAAGTCTGGGTTGAAATTCTGCCTCAGATCTGTTTTGAGTGTGGGACTTTGGACAAACCATTTCATCCTTCTCAGCATCAGTTTCTTCATCTATAAAATGAGAAGATAAAACCTTCAGCACCTACCTCATTCAAGTTAAATGAGGTGCCCCTAAAGCATTTAAAAGCCCAAAAGAGTGTGTGTGTGTGTGTGTGTTTGCTGCTGGTTTTGGTGTGGATTCAAACCCAGACTTTTCAAGTTTAAGACCTTCAACTCATATTCCTACAGCAATTAAAAAAAAAAAACCTGGAATGGTTTTTCTAAGGAATTCACCGTGGATACATTTAACAAATGTCTCCATGCCTGTATGTGTATTGCTTTGTGCTAGACACTTGTAAGAAATACAAAGAATAAATCATAGTTCAGTCTTCACATTGTTTACCATTGTAGTTTGTGATATATTGGGCAATGGAGGAATATCTGTACCAGGAGAAGAAATTATCAATGAATTTGGTCCTTCCATACCTGGTCCACTCATTCCCACTCCCTCAATACATGCTTCCTGACTTCAATGAAAAAACTGAGGTTATCCACCATGAACATTGGAACCACTGGGTGGCACACAGTGAGTGCATAGACCACCAGACCTACAGTCAGGAAGACCTGATCCAGCCTCAAACACTCTGTGACCCTGGACAAATCACTTAACTCTGTCTCAGTTTCCTCTTCTGTGAAATCAGCTGGAGAAAGAAATGGCAAACCAACCCAGTGTCTTTGCCAAGAAAACCCCAAATGAGGCCACAAATAATCAGACATGACTGGAAATCACTCAACAATAACAGCAACAATGTAAACATTATCAATTCTCTATCAAAAAGCTCTCTGAGTTCATCTCTCCACTCCTACTTCAGAGGAAGCTGTGGTTCTCTTTGCTAAGGCCATCCCCTCCATTCATTAGCTAACAGTAACAATAGCACAATTTAGATTGAATTGCCAGGTTTGGAAAGAGTCTTCTTTCCAACAAACCCATGAGGTAGGCAGCACAAAGCATTACAAATAAAGAAAATGAATCTTGTCAGCTTAAGCTTCTTCCACATGATTACAAAGCCATTGCAGATAGGAGTCAAACCCAAGTTTCAGAAATACACCATGCTTATTCCCAAATTCAAGTTTTTAGCTATGCTCTCCTTTCTGCCTCAAAGGTACCCCATTTTATCCCTGAGAATAAGCTGCCTTGAATTGTTTCTTGTGTCTTGTCAGCCAGCTACCTGGCTGCCTCCAACCTTCACCTCAGCCCTTGGTCTCATCTCCTCCTTTGTCTTCCTAAATGGACCTTGTTTCTTCAGTTATCCTTTCACCCTCAGTTTCTCCCTCAAATGGTTCCTTCCTTTCTGCCAAAAAAAAAAGTGCTAATATCTCCACTATCCTAACCTTCCATTTGTATTTTGGTGTTAGACCTCTAGAAATCCTTTACTTCCCCAACACCCATTTACTATTACAGTCTTTTTCATCACAGTAGTGGAAAGCCGCACGCCATAGTTTAAGAGCTGGAGAGTGGCAATCTGCAGGATGAAAGGCCTCAAGTCTGTATCAAATGAGGATCATTTGAAGGGCCAGGGGAAAAGAAGACTCAGTGGCTAGGGGGAAGGGGGTGGGGTGGGGAGAGATATGAGAGTTTTATTCAAATATTTGAAGGACTTATATGGAAAAGAGAATAAAATCGTTCTTTTTGGCCCCAGTGGGCTAGGAGCAAAGAATTGTAAAGATGCGAATTTATACTTGATGTCAGGAAAAACTTCCTAACAATTACAACTGTTCAGAAACCCAGCCAAGACAGGGAAGTAGGAAGAAGGGAAACATAATTGACCTCAGCTGGTTGCCAGTTCCCTTTCCTTCAGACTGCGTGGAGTCTCCCACATGCATTGGAGCCCTAACTTACTTTCCTCTCTGTTTCTTAGTGCTTTGGCTGAGCACTGTTGCCCCACAGGGATGCATCTCAGACTGAGACAGTTTCCCATTTTTCTATACTTCTACTTCTGCTGCCAGGAGTTGGTGAGTGGGGCAGAGTTGAGTCCTGTTTATTGCTTTGGAATGTTAGACAAGGACTAGGGTGGGGTTCAGGAGGCCATAGCTAGTAGAGTAGGTCCCAGAGTACAAGCCTCTTGGTTGGGTTGTGCCTCCCTTCCAGAGTGTAGGGGCTAGTGGAGGAGATGATGCTGAGTATGTTATGTATGAGAGATTAACCTTCTCTGCCATTGGTTCATGATTTATTACCGTGTTGGGATTCTCATTGTCTTAGACTGTGGAGAAAGCTTTACCTCTTGTGAATATTCCTTATTTTGGAGAGGTTTTGAGGATCAGAGAAAATGTCTAGTCCTCCATCTTGTGGTCCACAAATCCTCAATATTCATTTATTAATCACCCACTATGTGTGAAGCACTGAAATACTAAAAAAAGAAAAAAAAAATGAAGAGTCCCTGCTGTCATGGAATTTATTACACTATATTAGGACATACGACATGTTCACATAGAAGGGTATACAAAATATATACAAGATAAAATTCAAGGTAATTGGTTGGGGAGACATAGCAACTGGGGGAAAGGAATCAGAAAAGGCCTTGGGAGAAGCTGGCATTTGAGCTAAGCTTGGAAAGAAACTAGAGAGTCTAAGAGGCAGAGGTGAGGAGGGAGAACATTTCAGGCATGGGGATCATTTGTGACAAAGCTGTTCTAGCAATTGCAATGTTAATTATAAGAAACAGCAAGAACACCTGTTTAGCTAAATGAGTTGGGAGTCACCAACTCTATTCCTTCCATTGAAATGAATGTTTTCCAGTCCTTACCATCTCCCTTGTCCCCACCTCCTAAGGTCTTCCAGGCCTTAAAATCTTCCCTGTCTTTGTATCATTCAGACTCTGGGTACTATCATCTGACCTACTATGTATCCAAGGACCCCTGAGTCTTTCTGACTGCCCCATCAATTCTCCCTTAGGAAAACACATAGACCTTTCCATCCATCTTGTAGACAATTGTATAATCTCCCCTAATTAGAATATGAGCCTATTGAGAGCAGAGACTGTCCCACTTATTTTCTCTTTGCATCCCCAGTTATTGGCACATAGTAAGAAAGGTCAATAAATGATTTTCAATAATTTAGGAAAGAGTAATGTATAAGCCTGAAAAATAGGTTTGAGGCAGGTGATAAAGGAGTTTAAATGTCAACAGAGAAGTTCATATTTGAGTTTTAATGTAATAAGAAGCCAGTGGTTTTTCCTGAGCAGAAGAATGCAATGGAAGGACCTGTGCTTTAGGAGAATCACTGTGGCAGCTATGTGCAGGATGATTTGAAGAAGGGGGGTGGGGTGATGCAGGGAGACCAATCTGGAAGCTATTGCAATAGCAGAAGAGGTGGAAAGGGGGTAAAGGGCCTGAACTGGGGCCCTTGTGTAGTCATGGAGAGGAGGTGACATATCCAAGAGATCATAAGTTCATAGATTCAGAACTGGAAGGAATCAACCACTGTCCCACTCTTTTTATAGCATCGTGCAAAGTCGGGAGTTGAGGCTAGATCCTCTGACTTCAAATCCAGTATTCGTCATTCCATCCTACATTGCCTTGCTAAGGTGGGTAGCAAGTGCAGGGACAGATATATATACACATACATATACATCTATACACACATACATATATACACATATACACATCTATACACACATACATATATATGTAGGAACAAATATAAATGCTGCTGCTGCTCCTACTATTACTTCTACCATTACTACTACTTATAGTTCCACTACTACTACTACTACCTCCTAGAATTTTTATGATGACTTAAGGTTTGCAAAGAGCTTCACAAATAGAAGCTCCCTGAATACTCACAACAACCCTGTGAGGCCGATGCCATTATCATCCCCATTTTACAGTTGAAGATTTGAACTCAGATCTTCCTAACTCCAAATTCAGTGATCTCTCCATTGGGCATGGTTTTAGATCACTACACAACTTTGTTCTTGAAGACAAACTCCTTGTATTTGTGTCAGGTAAACAAATATTAAACCTTATTGGACAGACAACAGTACACTGGTATATTCTGACAAAACAAGATGTTACCAGACAGATGAGTAGCCGTGTTAGTTATGAGTTCTGTAAGCTAGGGAAAACCAGTGTGGATATAGCTACCCTCTCCTCTAGGTGCTGTGTGTCTGAATCTTTGTGAAAGTGAAGACAATAAACGATGCAAAGGGAACCAGGTCATCAGAGCAAGGAATAGCCTCTGATAAATCTGGAACTTTTGCTTGGATGGTATGTCATTAGTGAACTAAATGTAATTTACTTGAATGAGTGAATGAAGCATGTATGGAATTTTTTTAATTTTCTTCAAACATGGTCAGAGTAGATGTACAGTACAGTACAGTAGGCACTTAATAAATGCTTATTCATTGAGTGACTGTCACTCCAGTACTTTTTTTTATGGTTAAGTGACTTGCCCAAGGACACACGGCTAGTTTTTGTGTTGTGTCTGAACATTTGAACTCAGGTCTTCCTGACTCCAGGGCCGGTACTCTATTCACTTCACCACCTAGCCTCCCCATGAAGCATGTATTAAGTGCTCTCTAACTGCAAAGCCCTGAGGATACAAATAGAACAGTAGGAGAGTCCCTGCTTCCATGGAGCTCTCATTCTGAATGAGAGACACAGTACATATAGATTTCAGCTGCAAGTTAGATGGAAAGGTGCCGTGGTGCTTAGGGTACAGCAGCAAAACTGATGGTAAGGTCTCTTCTTTGATAACCTTTCTACAGATGCAATCATTAATTTCTGGTGTTGAACAATTTGACAGTATCAAAGACTTTGGTAACAAGAACTTTGTATTCTGGGTTTTCAATAGATGTGATTGTACTACCTGCAGGTTGTAACTTAGAAGCTGTAACTGAAGAGTCTTTGCTTCCTGGGATGATGGCTATGGACACTGGTCTGGAAGCATTGATATTTCCAAGACTCTGAGGTTCCGAATCCTGGCTGTCTCCATCAGGGTCTGTGGGGAAATGGAGGCCAAGGTGGTGGTCTAACCTGGTGCACACTGCCTCCTGTTTCTCCCTCAAGGTGCCTTGCTATTCCAGCTTACTGACTTGTCTGCCCTGTGAGTGACAGTTGGTGGGCTCCTTTTCCCTAGGAGTTGCCACCCATGGGTTGTCTGGAAGGACTGATAAGTAGGGGTGGGAGGGTGCTGCCACTCCCAGAGCTGTTGGTGGCAGTTCATCAGTTACTACCGGTGGGCCTATACTCCACAATGAATTTTCCCCTCAATGATGGCTCTGGGTACCAGACTGGAAGCAAGTCTGGTGAGTTAGGGGACACTGCTATTCCCAAGGTTCTTGGGTTTGGGGCCCTGGATTGTTTCCGTCAGTGTCTGAGGGGAAATAGTGGTCAAAATGGTGGTTTAATTTGCCTGGCACATGCTGCCTATCTCCCACTCAGGCTGCCTTGCTGCTTCAGCTAGCTTGGTTTGTTCCATGAATAGCGATTTTCCTTGGAAAAGTGATGTCAAGAGCAGCTACAGGATCCTACGAGAAGTATTAAAGGCAAAACAAGGAAGATGTGACCCTCAGAGATTCAAGACTAGCTCCCCAGAGAGCATTCTATTATTGAGATAGTGGCAGAATTTGGAATTATGCAATTGAGTGCCTCACTAGACTAAAGCAGTTCCAAAACAAGTTACAATAAGCCAGTTGGTATTATCTCAGGCCTACAATCCATGGCCTTTGATGACTTTTGGATCCTTTGGTCAAGACACAACTCTGGATTTGGTATGGAACAGATTCCACAAAGTATGAGACCGTACTCGGTGTGTTCAAGGAAAGAGCTCCTCCTCATACTGCTTACCCTAGAGTATCCCTGAAGCTGGTGTGTCTACATTAGCTAGAGATAAGCAGCATCCTCATGGCAACAGAACATTGGATATTCACAGGCTTGTGCAACTGAAGTATGGGAGAGCAACATGGGTATGGCTTCCCTGCCAGGATCCATTCTGACCCAAATTGAGATTTAAAGAGCAAACCCCAGGAAGTGATAGGTTGATAGGAATCAAGGAATCCAGAACTACATTTGACTATTCTCAAGGAAGCTCCAAGCCAGAACGTTTTAATCACATCTCACTAAATATGCCGGGGACTCTGAGTCTGAGGAAAAATTTCAGTGGGGTCAGTGTCTGCTCTTTCTAATTCTATGTCACCAAGAACAGAATGACATAGGCTTTGCTTTACACTTGCGAACTGGGCAAGAGTCTATCAACTTATGATTTGGAATCTCAGAAACAATCAACAAGCATTATAATTAAGCACCAATATTAGGGGATAATACTGGAAGGGACCTTACAGGTCACTTAGGCCAATCCCCTCTTTTCACAGAAGAGTTAAGGAATTTGCCCAAGGTCATACAGGGAGTGGATGTTCACTTTGAAAGTGAATAGAGCTATGGGGCAGAGACCCGTCTATGGGAGGGAGGTTTAACTTGAGCCCCTTTTGAGAGCTGTCAAAGTGAACCTTTTGTTATTTTTGTATTTATTATTATATATTTATGTATATATTTAAATATATATTTCTATTTATTATTATTTTTATTATATTACAGAACCTCTGGGCTTTGGAGGTGAATTGACAGTGCTAGAGGTATGTGTGTCAGTATTATTGCCCTGCTAAGTTTTGTTTTCCCAGAGGCAGAAGCTGCATACAGGAGCCCCTGGAGCCTGCTGTCGGGCAGGACCAAGGAGAGCTTGGAGTGGAGTAGTTCCTGAGAGCTGACACATGGTGCAGGAGCGAGAGCTGCCTACATGTGAATCCAGGTGAGAGTTGGGAGTGGTCAGCCCAAAGAGGAAGTTATCCTCCAGTTAAGATGAAAGAGGACTTGGACACTTGGATTGGTTAAGGAGATTGTTCTTACAGTGACCTAGGGGGTGTGGTATTTTCTGCTACCCCTAAAGGATATGTAGTACTAGGGAAGACCTTAGTCTGGGATCCCTGATTGTGTAAACAAATATTCTGGAGAATGTTGTGTGCCATATTACATACTGTTTTGAGATATATAGTGTGTGTGTGTGTGTGTGTGTGTGTCTTAAGTATGTTATGCTTTACTTTATTGAGCAATGTTTAGTTCTGAATAGAGAGTTCATTAAACTATGCAATAAGACCCTTAAAATTATTCACAGCAGCAGTCCTCAGGTGTGCTGCCTTGATTGGTGTTATAGTAGGCTATGGAGGTGGGGCTGAACCTAGTCCACTGACTTCAAATCCTGTGCTCTTTTTAGTTTATCATCTTTCAGAGATCATTTGAAGTCAGTCAGTCAATGAACAAACATCTGAAGGAAGCCTGTCACTTAAATTGGTGGGTGAGAGGTACAAGCAATAGAATGAGGCTTGAATTTGCCATCATGGACTACAGCTAGGGGATAAGGTCCTGCTTTGAAATCTTAATGGCCAGGGAACAAGACAGGTTACCTCAAACTAAGTAGCTAAAAGATTAAGTAACCAGAGTATGGTTGGGGCCTTGCAAAAACTACCTGTTAGCCATAGTTAATTGGACTCTCTGGCAACCAGGAAGACAAAAGCAAGGAAGGGCTGGGGAAGTGGTCCCCAGGAAGGGCCTAGCATTCATCAGTTGTACTGGAAAGTTGGTGCCAGATGATGTCCTATGTGGAAAAGGACCTAGATAAAAAGGGACCTGTGTTGTTGGCCCCCTTGAAGGTTAGGGAAGCCTGGGAACAGTAAACGTTCTTAGCATTTGGTGCTTAGTATCAGAAAATTGTGAGGAACTATGTCATCCCTGCTAAGGCTCTTATAGGTATCACTTTCATGGGATGAGAACAGGAAAGTCCAAAAGGGGCAATTTAGTTGGAACCATATGGCACCAACCCAAGAAATGTGCCCAGGCCTTTAAGGATTTAATGGTGCCCCCACCTGGTGGCATGACACAGAAGGTCACAGAAGGGTGGTGAGATTTGATCTGGGGTCAGCTTGGTATGAACTCTCATCATCAGGAATTTTTTTGGTTTAAATTATACTATAATTATCTTACCTTGGGTTATATTTCAACCTGTATTAATTTGTTTTCAAATAACATAATCTCAACACACTGATATCCAAATGAAAGACTGGCATGTGAATGACTATCCACCAAATTGAGCTGAGAAAAGAAGTTGATGCTCTAGTCCTAAGCCAAAAATGAGTGACATGGCATTAAAAAAAAAAGACACAACCAGACTGTTTACGATGACTATTTTTTGCATAATTTTATTTGGCAGAAAATATTGGCAACTTTTGACAGCTGAAACAATGTGAAAACAATACAACTTTAAAAATATTATGAAAGCACATCATCTTTTCCCGAAACCTAGCATTGGGATTTGTCTTTCCGTAACCTAAGTTAATAAGCAACACAATAATCTTTTTTTTTCACTTAGTACCTATGAAAATGCAGCCACAGATGTCATACTTTTCAGCTTAAATTCCTTATCTTCCAAATAAAATAACCATTGAGAATTAAGTGTACTTCTAATGCAAAGGTTTATTAGAATAGTCTTCTATGATCAGTGGCAGAACTCATATTCGGTATAGCTGGAGGAAGGTCAGTGCTGGGTAAAGATCACACATACAGTAGTGGCCAGCTATATGGAAGAGGTAGACTAAAATCTGGATCACAGTTTCTTGGAAAAGATGCAATAGTTCACACCTATATACTCTGGTTTACAGTTGTAGTTTTATAATTAAGGTTGCATCTTTTCCTTTCTAGAAAGTAACTTAACAGAAATAAAGCACATGGGGCTGCTGATAAGCAATACTTACACCGTCCCAGAGGGATACCTTTCTTTTTCCTTTGGATGTGATGCAGAGGCCACACCTGGACACCTGGAGAAGAGGTGGCCCTGATAATAATAGTGCATAGCAATTACTCTTTTGGTGAATTATAGAAGAATTCATGGATTCCACATGGTATTTAACCTGTGGAAAATTTAGATCTGATTGTCTCAGGTTTAGGAATTCAAGACTCTATTGTCATCCTTACCTAAGGGTTTTCTCCCTGTATGTCAGGGTAAATAAAGTTGTTTTACATCTACTTTTAAGGTCGATACTTCAAACATATCTTGCATATATACATCTATATTGCAATTCTGGCTTGACTACAATTATGGGGGTAAAAGTAGAGGCAGTCAACTAAAGTGAATGCCATATTTACTTTGTTAAAAATGCAATACAAGCATGTTCTACAAGTTTCTAAGTCATTTGTAACACAGAACACATATTCCTTTAAAGCCAATGTTAAAAAATGACTGATGGTTCCTAGGCTAACTCATAAAAACCTATTTAGTATTTAATGCAGCTGAATAATAACACTGTCTAGTAGCTATGAACCCCTTCAAGTCCTCCCTTGACTTGGGCTGGACCACAGAATGACCCAAACTTATGAACTGCTATAGGGACCCAATACTGGTCATTATGGTCAGTTAGGCCTGTAGTCTTCCTATACCATACTCAAGTTGAATGTGGCTGATTTTCCATATACTTTAAGTGACCATACAGAATCTACTGAATACTACTAGTAATAGTAGCTATAATAAAACAAAACATGTTCATAATGGTATAGGACAATTTTAAAACTTGCACACAAAAATGCAACAGAGGGTTTGTAAAATACTGCAAAAAAGGAAAACAAATTTAAGCCAACATAAAAAAAAATAATGCAGGTTATTACTCTGTTCACCATGGTGCTTTTTTCTGATGCTTAGTTAACTGCTAATTCTTTTCCCGTGGGGATTTACATTATGATTGGATCATTATGATGACCTAATCAGATTCCAAATAATTTTGTATAAAAATAATTTACCTAGATCTCTCAAAGTTAAGTTTTCACTATAATAGCTAATTAAATGTACATTAATACAAGTAGTCACATAGTGATAAGCAGAAAAGGGGGTACTTTTCACCCATTTTAGCGGAAGAAATGTTAATTTGCATGTTAATGTAAATTGACTTTTAAAAATGTTTTGAAAAATAGTTACACAATTAAACAATTTTAAAAATTCCTTTTGAACCTTTTTTCATTATAAAAAGGGAGCTATTTGTGTTAGGCCTAGATTCTTTGCACAACTTCTGGTGGTAACATTTTTCCTAAGCTAGTAACTACGAGAACAAAAGTTTTTAAGAAGTTTAAAACCCCTTGGCATACATGTAACATACAAAGATTTATCACAAAGCACTATAGTTAATATCAAAATATTTGCTAGTTTTTCACATAAGGCTAGAAAAGAACATTCATTTCCTTAGGGGGAACCAGTGATTTAACTATGTTCTTCTTCAGAACAGAGTGCAATACTTTAACTTAGTAAACTCCTGTGGTTTCTCTCCCTTTTTAAAGCAACTGCCAATTATAAATATTTTGGGATGAAGGCAAATGAGTATGTAAAATGAAAGATTCAATGAATAATGTATGGGCATAGCTGCAAAATTATTTTATCTAGCTGGGAATGTCTTAAAAACCTCTATTATTTCTGAAAGTTCTGTTAAATGAAGAGAGGATGCAGGCTGCTCAGTGAACTATGGCCCTACACACATTCATACTTCTGTTTCAAAGAGAGATTTCTATATATAATCAAGAAAACTAGGCTCTTATCTTCAAAGTCCTCAAACAGCACAGATGATTCATTCAATTATGATTCATGACAGAGACTGAAGATACAACTGTAAATGTGGATGTTAGAGAAGGTACCAAGTATGATGGAGAATTAGGAAGAGAAGGGAAGGAAGCTGGGGCAATGTTAGGGACTATTATCTGTGGCCTCAGATGGATATTTAACCAAGTCAAACTTGAGTAAATATGGCTTTACTACCAAGACTTGGTAGGATGGATTTAGTTAGAATGTGGCAATGGAAGTGTGAATGTTGTACAGAAGAGATCTTTTTATAAGTAAAAATCCATAAATGTGAGGAAAAGACATGTTGGAAAATATTCAGGTGAAGATAAAAAAGATTTAAAAACTGTTAATGTGGACATAAAATTATATACTGTCTGACTAGTAGAAGGTAAGGTCCTTGTGACCAAGGATTAAATTTTTTTGTCACTGTTTCCCCAGAACACTGGATGAGACCAGTAGGCACTTAATCAATGCTGGTACCACTGTTTAATGGAGGAAACAGAGCTCCTAATAAAGGACACAAAATCAGCAGAGAGAAGACATGGACGTTCTGGACATGTGGAAGTCTCGTGATGTTCAAAGCAGTGGAAGACCTGAAGTCAGTTTCATCTCCCAAAAGGCAGAAGGAATGAATGGAAGGGCGCTGCTTGTAGCCCATCAGGGCAGCAAGGGAAAGAGAAACAACATAAGGCTTGGGTTCCAACTCTAGCTTTGCCTTGAACCTCACCCCTAAGTCACAGCAATGCTTGTACTCTCTGCTTCAAAAGGTTATTTTGAGAAAAATATCTTACAAACCATCTAATACTAGAGAAACACTAATTATTACAACGAGTGACTCATGATTTGTGAAGAGAGACTTGGGGGAAAAGTACAGTTCCATAATTACCAAGGAGGGGAATGCTGGTCAAAGTCAAATATTTACTAAAAACTATTTTTAGGAGGACAGGTTTTTAGAAATTCAGAGAAATTATATGGATATAATGTCATCATCTGGATCCTCGGAGAATGATGAGAGGATTAAAAATGAAATTCTAATGCTAAACACTCATGATCCTGTTAAAAAAGAGAGTAAACAGAATAACATTAATTGGTGGGGAGATCTTCAATGACCCCAAACTTTTCAAAGGACACATAAAAAGATGTAACTAGTAGCATATAGCCTTGGAAGAACCCAAAAGAGTAGCATCTATTATAAGAAGGGACCAGGAAGGCTAAATGTCAGAATGAGCTGGGGTTTAGGCAAAGAGGGTTTCCCCTCACTGAGTTGGGCAAAAAGAGCAAGACAGAAACCAGGTACACTGTATGGGGTATATGGTTCAATAGTACAGGATGGAAAATCGAACAATGAACAATGGTAAGAATGGTCTTTAGATTCTAAGGAGCAGAACAAAACTAGTTAAGAGGAAATGAAAGCCCAAGTTGAGTGAAGAAATATTACGAGAGAAATTACTTGTTCCATTAAATGAGTTCAATATTTCCTAACTGGACAAATTCCACTGCAGGATACAAAACGAACTTTGCAGATGTGGTGCCTCAACCACACTCAGTGATGTTTGAGGAGGGGTAGAAGACAAACGAGCAGGAGATCACATTTTTTTTCTTCTTTTTTCGAGGCAATCAGGGTTAAGTGACTTGCCCAGGGTCACAGAGCTATTAAGTGTCAAGTGTCAGGCCAGATCTGATGCAAGGTCCTCCTGATTCCAGGGTCAACACTCTATCTACTGCGCCACCTAGCTGCTCAAAGAGCCCACATTTTCACAAAAGGGAGAGCACATTTTTAATCAGCCTTTAGATTTGTGAACCCCAGGCAAAATTCTAGAATGGATTATTAAATGCATGGAGCATGAGTCCTCAGAGAAGCAATAATCAGCAGGAGACAGCATGAATGTACTACAAATCCTAACACATTATATCAGAATAATTTCACTTCCCTTCTTGTAAAGGGTTATTAGACTGATAAGTCAAGGATAGGCTATAGTAGGGGTATATCGATCTCAACAAAGGTTCTGACTAGTCAAGCCTTACGCACCAAATGGGAAGAAGCAACAGAGCAAGGCGAAAAATACTGAATTTGGAGTTAGAGAATTTGAATTTAAATCTTGGCTCTGCCACGTAACTATGATTGTGGAGAAGTCATTTAATTTTAGCTTTCTGCTCAGTCTCCTTCTCTAACCAATGAAGCAGCTGGACTCCTGCCATAAGATGTAGAAAAGATAAAGAAATCTGTGTCAGATGATAATATAGGTAGCTAGATTCTTAACTGGCTGAATGTATCTAAAAAGCATTCTGCTGCTAGATTGTAAGTCACGGGCAGGCACCAAATCTTAGTTTTGCCTCTATATCCGTGCCTGAACACAGGACCTTACATATAGTGGATTTTTAATGAATGAACAAACTAGAAAGAAGGTCCTTCATTAATATTTGAAAGATTGTAGAAAATGTGAGAAGTATTAAGAGATTAAAAAATGGTGAATGTACTGATTTTCAAAAAAGGGAAGAAAATAGAGGCTGTACACTACTGGTCAATAAGCCTGACTTCAATTCCTGGGAAAATTCTAGAATGGATTATTAATTAGAGAGACAATCTGCTAATATCTAGAAAGGGAAGTAGTAATTATAAAGCCAATATAGCTTCATTAAGAAGAGGTCATGACAGTCTAGCCTCATTTCTTTTTCTAAGATGGAAGGCTAAAGAGACTGGGAATGTTTAAATGCAGAGAATATAGGCTTCAGGGGCTCAGGACAGCCGTGTTCATGTATCTGAAAGAGCTGTCCTAGAGAAGAGGATTTAAGCTGGGTCGCTTGGCCTTGGAGGGCCAAGCTGGGAGCGGGAGATGGATGTTGCAAAGGGGCACCTTTTGACCTGACAGCAAGAAAAACATCCTAACTAGAAAGAGTCTTGGCAGGTGGTTGGTTTCTTCTCCTCTAGGGGCTTCAGGCCTGAGTGATGTGGATGACCTCTGGTCAGTGATGTCAAAGTAGGGATTCCTTGTGGGTAAGAGTTGGACTAGATGGCTGCTAAGACCCCTCCCAATTCTCCAATTTTGTCATTCTGTCTCATGCAAAGTCCTTGGCACTGTTCTGTTAAATATCTTTATCAATGATTTGAGAAAAAGACTAACAACATGTTTATGAAATCTACAGATGACAGAAAGTTGAGAAGACTGTGAATATATGGGATGACCAAATCAAGATCCCTAAAAGATCCTGATGGGCTAGAATGATGGACCAAATCCAACATGATGAAATTTAATATGGATAAATGTAAACTCCTTTACGCAGGCTTGAAAAAAGTCACTGTTCAAATTTAGGGAAGGGGAGATGTAGCTTAGAAAAAGCATTTCAAGTCAAAAAGCCTCAGGGGTTTAGCCAATTGCAAGCTTACTCTCAAGATCAGCATTGCGATACAGCTGCCAAAAGCCCAATGTGATTTAGCCTGCATTAAGAGAAATACAACATCCAGGGCAAGTGAGAAGTAATAATCCCACTGTTTTTAACTTCTTGTGCTATACTGGAAACACAGGCTCTTTCTAGCATGGCCTTATCAGAGTCACTGGCAAACTGAAACATAGCCAGAAGAGAGAAGTAAGAAGGGTGAGGGGATGCCAAACTACTTCCTATGAGGATTGGTGATGGAAAGGATTGGGGATGATGTTTACCCCCCAAAAAGAAACAATTTCACCAAGACATAATGACCAAAATTCAGATATTGGAAAGGCTGTCTTGGAGAAGAACCCTGTATGGCTTCTGAAGATGACATTTCCTAATAATTTGAACTGCCTGGAAATGGAACAGGCTGCCCTGAGAGAGAGCTTCTAAGTAAGAATTTGAAGGGCAGTATAACATTATTAGAACATACTTGTGTGCTTATCCCAAGTGGAACCTTGGGGGCATGGAGTGGTAGTAATCTCGAAAGTCCTTTCAAAGGTTTTAATGATACTCTGTAGTTACAAAATATAGGAAGTAATTTCTAAATAGGAGTTTGAATACAAGGCAACTTTGTTGGAATATACTTGAGTAATAAATTCACTGAATGGTTAAAACACACAAAGACATTCGACTGATTTTTTCCAATCTAATGAGGACTGATTTTTAAAAATACTGCTTTATATATTGTGGTTTGTCTATTGTTCTTCTCATCTTAATTGTCAAATGCAAAAAATTGCTGGTGTAAACCTAATAATAAACATGATGATGTTTATAGTATCAGTAACAGCACTTGCCAAATGAAGGGGAAGACATTTCTTTCATACTGACACTGTGTGTCACTTAAAATGTAATAGTGCTTGCTGAAAAGGAAGTTGGAAAAGAAAATTAATGGCCCTTACTGTATAATTTATTGCATGATTTCCTTCTCTTTTATCATTAAGTTGATTGGGATTTTAAGTTCTATTTTTCCTTTTATCTTCAAAAAGACTTTTCAGCATATATACTTGAATGGCTGAAACCACCACCATGACTCCCAAATTAACCAGTGACCAAAAATTGACTCTGTCAAAGTTGCTTTCTTGTATATTTCGATCACGAGCTTCAAATGCCCTCAGCATGGTCTGGATGTGGCCACTTTTGCTTAACCTGGCCTTGATGCTGTTGATGGACTCCTAGTAATAAATAAAACAATTTCACAGTGAAGAGCTAGCTTTCAGTTAGTTAAAAAATGCTTCAAAGTTCTGACTATTTTCGTATCCAAACCCACATTTCAGAGTTAGCTTTTCAGGAAAAATGGATGGGGGAGAGGATCACAGTTAAATTAGGAGATTAGTGCTTATTACAAGGGGGATACATCACAAGGATTGTTTTAAATAGTAACTCCCCACTAGGGTATTTAAGTGCATGTTTAGAAATAACTGTTTGACAGTTATTGTATGAGAGATTGTATGGATGAAGAAAACATATGTAGTAATGCTGTGATAGATCTGATTACTTTTATTAAGGTCCTCATTTCGAGAACAAATTTGAGACAGAAACAGACAAAATTAGCTACTGCTAATTGAATATCATTCAGAAATAGAGAAAATAGTTTTGAATAGTGGTAAGCCAATGAGAGAGCAATTTGATTAAATAAATTTAAATTTATGAACAATTCTTTAGGAGCTCACATGTTATATTATGCAAGCTGTGTTGCAGAAGCCCCTTTCATTAGTTCTGGCCTGGCCAGCATTGGTGCCTAGCAACATACTTGTTCTTGAAAGGAATGGATTGTAAAACAAATTCTTTGAAATGTATATCTTCTAAACTGCATATTCTCTAGGACTATCCAGGAACACAATTTAAACAAGTTTCCCAAATAAACTATTCTGGGAAAGTTATTTTTGGAAGCGTAAGCTTTAGTCATTGAGAAGCCCATAAGAAGGCACATGCCAATACTTTAAGGTTATGAAGCACCATAGAAATGCAGGGTAAAATATGTAGGGAAACAAGACCAGCAGAATATGGGGCACAGCTTTTACTAAACAGTGGTGCTACTTAAGTATTTAAGATACTTCACTTGAGTTTCTTAATGTTTTACTAGTTTTAAAAATTAGGCATAGCATTTGCATATTACTGAAAACATTTTCCAGTAGGAATATAATTGGATTCAGATCTTCGAGTAAAATGATTCTATTAAGTTTACCATCCCATTAATCATTCCATGAGATCACCAAATGATGCACCATTTATGCTGTGCCCATCAGAAGATGGGGAAGAACGCTCTCTGAAATGGATGTTTTTCCCTCAAGAAATAATCTTCAAATGATATTTAAAGCAGCATTTTCAGAAGCAAGAAAATGGTAACTCTAGTTATATGGATGAAGAAAATGTACGTAGTCATGCTCCAAGACATTTGACCACTTGGTATCTGAGTTCTCAGTGACAGAACAAATTTGAATGGGAAAAAATATTACTGAAAAATTAAGCCACCTATCAAGGCAAATCCAAGATTTTAATTGACCATGAACCATTATATGAGCAAATGATGTTTATTATGTAACCCTTGTCCCACTTGTATTAGCAGCTGTGACCTCTGGACAAGTCAGCTTAACCACTCTGGGGGTTTGGTTCCATTTGCTTTTCAGTTGTGCAGTTTTATGATTGCAATCTACAGAGTGGAATACGAGAGTCCCAGTAGAACTCAGGGATGAAAATAAGCATTACACCATGGCATTTAAGAATAAGGATGAGGAAATAAAATCGGGCAACAATATGCCATACAGCAGTTACCAGTGGGATCAGCAAATGCATATTTTGTTGTTATTCAGTCATTTCAGTTGTGTCTGACTCTCTATGGCCCCATTTTGGGTTTTCTTGGCAAAGATACTAGAGTGGTTTGCCATTTCCTTCTTCAACTTATTGGACTGAAGAGGAAACTGAGGCAAACTGGGTTAAGGGTCTTACCCAGGGCCACACAGCTAATAAGTGTTTGAGGCCAAATGTGACCTCAGGCCTTCCTGATTCCAGGCCTGGCATTCTATCTACTATGGCACATACCTGTTCTTATATGTGCATGTGTGTACACACCACACATATATATACATACATGTGTACACACACATATAGAGATGTAGATATAGATACAGAGCTATATACACACATATATTTCTATACAAATATAGAGAGAGATACACATACATATGAAGTAAATGTGTAATTCCAGCTTGATCTCTATCTTACTGAATATAACTTTAATCAAAAGTTATATATGATGTTGAAATTAATTCTAAAGATCACATAGTTATGAAAATTAAAGTGCTATATGTGATTAAATTAAAATGATCTTTGAACTAGGCAATCAGTTAAATTCATAGTGGCTTTAGTTTGCAGAAGGAAGAATCCAGGACTTAAACAGGGGGAACCAGAGTTAAAGGCCTAGTCCAGAATTTCTTAGCTGTGTGTCGATGGGCAAGTCATATACTTTCTAGACTTCCTCACTTTCTAATCTGTAAGATGGAACTAGTAACCATACCTCCCACCCAAAAAGGTTGTTCTGAGGAAAGAACTTTGTAAACTATAGAATAATAAGCTATAATTATGCTTACCAGAATGTCTTCCAGTTTCATATCCAACATATCTGTGCCTGTCACGTATTTCTTCCAGTCTTCTTGGTCTTGTTCCTGTTCACCCATATTATCTAGGATCAATTCAAAGAAAATCACCTTCTCGGAAATGGTGCTGAATGTATTGTCAAAGCAGAACATGTAGTCCCCAGCTTCTGTCTCCACACTGCATAAAAACACACATTTCCAGTTAGGCTAGAACCTTTCCTAAATTGATGTTATATTAACAAGAATTTATAGCAACAACAGTAAATATCATTTAAAAAATCATTTTCCTTAACTCATTTTTTTGGGGGGGGAAAAGATAGAAATCTAAAAATTGCTTTAAAAACATATTTCAGTGACATTAATATTTGTGCTGTTCTGAATGATTTCTATTCAGTTCAATCCAAATATGAATAAGCCACTAAATAGAACCATCTCAGTTGGCAATTGGTGTGACCTATTTTTTCCAAAAGGGGTGATATTTCACACTAAAAGTTCTTAGGCTCTTTTGTGTCATGGTCCTCCTCTCTGGTGTCTGGTGAAGCCTATGGACCTTTTTTCAAAACAATGTTTTTAAATGCATAAAATACAATATAATACATAGGATTTCAAAGGAAAACCATTATTCTGAATTGGAGTTTTCAAAATGAAAAATCAAGTTCGTGGATCCTAGATTAAGAATCTCTTCTTTACAGCATGTCTGCACATAAATTTTTAGTACTCCTTAAGACCTCTATGGGCAGCTAGGTGGCACAGTGGATAGAGCCCTGGGCCTGGAGTCAAAAGACTCAGCTTCCTGAGTTCAAATCTGGCCTCAAACAGTTACCAGCTATGTAACCCTGTTTGCCTCAATTTCCTCATCTGCAAAATGAGCTAGAAAAGGAAATAGTAAACTCCCCCAGCATCTTTGCCAAGAAAATCCCAATGGGGTCACAAAGAATTAGACATAACTAAAACAACAAGACCGGTAATCCAGAAACATAGAAATATTCACACAATCAGGATATTAGCGCTGAAAAGGTCCTTAGAGTTTACCTAACCTAACCCCCTCATTTTACAGATAAGGAAACTGAGACCCAGAGAATCAAAGGAACTTATCTAAGGTCATACATTGAATTAGTAGAACTAAGATCAGACCTCAACTCCATGACTTTCCCACTAGCAGCAGTCAGTAACTGTGAAGCAGGAGGAGATAAACTTGGAGAGACTGAAGATTTTCACGTTGGAAACAATCAGGAGAGCAACAGTAATAAATAGTGAGAGAATAAAGCAGCAGACCATGGGGTCAAAGCTGGGTGCTGAGGCAATTTAAGAAGGAAGAATTTTGGGGGAGCAGCGCTGGAGTCAGAGGACCTGGGTGAAATTCCAGCTCTAGCAATTCTGTGGGCCTTATTTTCCATCTGCAAAATAAGGGAGTCAGACTAGAAGAACTATGAGGGCCCTTCTGGCTCTAAATCTATCATCCTGATTCAGGGTCCAGTGTTTCCCTCTAAACCATATTGTCTTTTATTTGCTTTTAAGCTAACTGTTTAAAGCTGGGTTCTTAACCTGGGGCACACAGAAGGGGAATAGATGTAGATTTCTAAAGTCTATGAATTTAGAGAGGGAAAAAAGTTAGCTTTTCTTTAGTTTTGCTAACTTCTAACTGAAATTTAGCATTTGCTTCAATTATTTATTTTATTTTATTTTGTATTTTTTTCCTTCAATTATTTAAAAATATTATTTTGAGCAGATCATAGGTTCCACAAGACTGTCAAAGGGGTCCATACACAAAAAAAGTTAAGAATTCCTGGTATAAAAGTATCACCACTTTGGAAAAACAATTCATGCCAATCTAAGGTAAAGTTCTATTTACCAGCCTACTCACATTTGGATTACACTGAAGAGAAATCATTTAAAATAGCACAAGGGATCTGGCCTATAGCAAGGAAGGTCAGCTCCACCTGTGTGTATATGTGTTTATGTGAAGTTAATGGTTAATATTGACCCTGTCACCTTGAACTCATAAGCACCTTGCTCTCAGACAGAAGGATCATACTTCTAGAAGGAAATTCAGTGACCCCAAAACATCTGGTCAAAGGACGACCTAATTAAGGTTCAAAGAGGTTCATTGCCAGGTTGACCACAAGGAGGTGAATTTTTTGGCCACACAGTCACAGGAGGCAGTGATCTATCTTGGTAGAAAGCTGTGCCTGAAACATCTAAATATCTGCCCAGGATACTTAACTGAAATCTATTTCCATTCTCAACCTTTTGCTCATTACAAATCTCTCTTAAATGTCATTCTTCTGCAATATTTTTGTCAGCACATCAAATCACTGTTGTAAAGTCAGATCCCTTTGTCAACCCAAACCTCTTATTTATCTTTCCTATTGCTACTTCAGAGCTCATCTGGCCATGGTTAATTCCTATTGTCTTGCTTCCGTCTAGTAACTGAAATGATATTCATCTTTCTTTCAAGTGTTTAATACTTTTATCTATGATTATCACCATTTTGTGGTTCCTGGCTTGGCAGCCCACACCTTTCCAATTATTTAAATTAATCTTTTCTGGTCTTTTTGTGGCTCTGACTATAACGGCTGACCTCAACTCCAGCATTTTGTGATTGCTGTTCCCAGTTTCAGGTTTCTAAACCATTCTAAACCTGCTTACTATGAACATCTCATTCCTATCTTGTAAGACTAACTCAGTGCCTTCCCATCCCAGTCATTACTTTGTACAAGAGTAATGAAGTGTAATTATAATGTAACAAGTGACTTTAAAAATCTAAATGAGTACCGTCCCCTTCAAGTCACCCCTGGAAAGCATATACTTCCTTAATGACTCTACAATGGCTCAGAAAATTTTCTGAAATTGTCTCAGGGCCTATGTGCTTTATAGTGGCATATCATCATCCTTTGAGGAGACACTGAATTTGTTTTTAGAAACAACCAACAGTTATTTGGAATCTTACCTGATAACTAGCATTTACATAGCATTCTAAGGTTTGCAAAGAGCTTGATAGAAGTTATCTCCTCTCACCCTCACAAAAAACCTTTTTACTGTGAAGTAAATAGATAAGGAAACTGATGCTGAGAAAGGATAAGTGACTTGCTCAGGGTCATGCAGCGGTGTGTAAGGAAGTGTCTGGGAAGGGATTCTAACTCAAGTCCTGCTGATTCCAAGTTCAGTGTTCGGACCCATTGTTTCATCTAGCTTCATAATTGTTGACTGGGGTAGGGGTTGACTTGGATACCACTGTTTCTGCTTAAAAAACAAAGCCCTCCAATAATGGGTGACAATAAGGTAAAGACTGATCTCCCTATGTCTCGAGCTGATTCTGGATACATATCAGACAATGATTAGTTATGTGAATAAATCATATCATGTGTATATGTTATCTGTCAAAATGAAAATCAGCCTATCAACTGCATCAGAGTTCACTATCATTCTCTTGCCTAATTAATCAGCAACTTCCTAAACAGCTTACTTACCTATGGACTCCATCTGATTTTCTTTGTTCAAAAACAATGGTTTTACCTTCTGGAGACGTAAGGTGGAAATCAATGTCTAACCCTGCTCCATCTAAAACCTGAGAAGGGAAGAGAAGTAAGAGACTAATTTAAAAGGCTGAAAAAAAGTTTTATAAAGTAGTATTTATATGGAATGCCCTGAATATCATGAATAATATAATTATTCTATAATTTCATAATGTGATTTATGGAAATATTCCACAGTATGAATTAATCCAGAAAAAAAGATGAATTGGAGAGGGCTGGAGAAGACTGGGACAAAATACCTGTCAGAATTTATTGTAATAGTTCAAGCATGGAGTAATGAGGTCCTATAAAAGGGTGGTGACAATCAAGGGGACAGATGTGAGAGAAAACGTGGCACTAAAATGGACAAGACTTGGCAAGTGACTGGACATTGGAGGTATGGAAGAAATAAAGGTTAAAGGTAATAAAGTCAAGGTTTTAAATAGTGACATGAGGAGCAGGTTTGGGGGAAACTCAACTAAACATGATTCTGGTAATGCTGAATTGGAGGCACCAGTAGAACATCCACTGTCTTGATGATATAGCTAGGTAGGGATCTGGGTCTGGATTGAAGTTAGGACTAAAGACACAGATTTGGGAATCACCTGAAAAGAAGTGAATGAACTTGCCAACAGGAAGAATACATATAAGGAAAAGAAGGTGGCCAAAGACTGAACAATATGCAAAACCAGTATTAAAGAATCAGGTAGACAAAGAGCAGCCAATAAAGGAGAAAGAAATGGTTTAAATGTTGAGAGAAAACCAAAATTGTATGTCGCTTCATAATCCAAGTGAGATGAAAGTCAGAAGGAAAAGAGTATTCAAGCGTTAAATGCTACAGAGATGTTATGGATGAGGACCAACAAAGGTTCACTAGATTTGATTAAAAAAAAGGAGCCATTGGTGACCTCTGAAAAAATAGTCATTATCCTAGAGTTGTGGGGAGAGCAGCTAGATTTTAAGGATCTGAGGAAAAGATGATAGCAAACAATTATACACCCATCCAGTATATTATTGCTAGATTAGCCTTTCTAAAATAGCATTTTTCTATCATGTCACTTCTCTGCTCAAAACTCTTCGATGGCTCCCCATTTCCTATAGGATAAAACCCAATTACTTGGGCTTCAAACCTTTCACAATCAGGCTCTTATCTCCTTATGATCCTATTTTTTCTAATGTTATTTCCTATTATTCTGTAATATAAACTACACACTCCCATCAAGACTGCCTCTTTCATGTCCAACCTTCGCTTATGTATGCTGTATCCTCATTCTGAAATATTACTCTACCACATTACTTCTCCATATCCTACCCAATCTTCAAGGTCCAGCTTAAGTTCCAGCACCTTTATAAAGATTTCCTTGACCACTATAGCTTGGGTAGTTGTTCTGTCCTTTCAACTCTTACTGTATTGTTATGAAATAATGAAATGGTTTTCTGGCATGATTTATTTGGGCCAATCTAGAACAAATATATGAGATTACTACCCCTTCCTCTCACCCGATTCAACATATTCAATATCACAAATAAAAAACTTTTAATTTTGTTCTGAAAGTACTATGTATTGCTGACTATGTAATTTTAAGTCTGTTGCCTTTAAAAATATTATCTACAGAATGTCTTTTTTTTCCTATTCAAATGAATCCAAATATCTTATAACTAGATGGAGTCTCTTTTGATGGCATTTACATTTTTTGAAAGGTCAAGATGTCAAATAGGCCAGCTTTTGATTGTTAGGATTCATTATCTGCTTATGTGGCACCCTAGGTCTCTGATAAAAATTAATCAGAAAGCAGTTCAAATACTACCAATATTCTACTTTTTAAAAAAGAATTTTTCTGGTAATTCCAATATCAAACGATTTTTTAAAATGATGTCCAAATAGCTAATTGGAGTCATAAAATGGCATAAGGTAGCAGCTTTTCTTAATCAATACCATTTGCCTAAGGTCTTTTTTTTTATTTGAAAAAGACAACAACAAACTCCCAAAATAACTAAA
The DNA here is from genome assembly GCA_011680675.1 of Gymnobelideus leadbeateri. NCBI lineage: Eukaryota > Metazoa > Chordata > Mammalia > Diprotodontia > Petauridae > Gymnobelideus > Gymnobelideus leadbeateri. The sequence goes on from WOXC01012315.1 coordinate 604,186, forward strand.
GAACTGGTTGGTGTTCATTTGTTTTCTGATTTATACTTACAAGATGTCACATGTGGCCAAGTGCACCTGGGTTTCTGTGAGAAGGAACAAGTCTTTTCCTTCCCATGGGCACTAACCAGCCCATTTTCAGTCTCATTTCATATTTTTTTTTCCTGCTATGTGCAGATGTATATGCCTAACCCATACTTTACTTTTAGGTCTGTAAGCTCTCCAGAAGAAAGAAAAACATGGATTTTATGGTCCTTTGCAGGGATTTTCTAATTATTCAGTTCTGTAAGCATTCCCTTTTTATGCACAAGGGACTTTGGGACTTGTAGTGGAAAGAACATGCAAAAGTGTGAAGCCTCAATCCCTTAGGCTCCCTCTCAAACCTACAGGACTATACTGTGTTGTTCTACACAAAGCCCCACCCTCAGCTTGTACTGCTTCAGATTATCTGTAGGCCAGGCACCCTTCAAAGGAAAAGCCCTGGAAAATGTTTTTTCCTCTACCAATTCTTGGATCTAGAGCCTATGTTATATCATGTTTATGTTTCAAGGGTGTATCTGTCTTTTTTCCTTAAAGAAAAGATTTTAAAATTCAGCCACAGTCCTTTATTCATTGTTCACTCCCAGGTAAAAAAGAATATGAAATTTGAAGGGGTAGCTTTGCTGTTCCTGGAAGTCTGCAAACCTCTGGGGGAAGTTTTGATTGGCTGCCTCTGGGAGAGATGGAAAGTGGAACATTCTGGAATGTTCTAGCAGTTTATCTCTGCTGCTGGTTAATTCAGAATGACAGAATTGTAACTTGAATCTGCCACTATTTGCATTTAGGATATCTAATCTATCCTTAAGCACAAATGGGTTTTTGCTACCTACTAATCACTCTCATCTGGGCAAAATAGCACAAAACAGCCAAGAAAGTTTGAGGAAACTGTTCAAGCCTGCTTTTACAAAGTCATTCCTGGAAGCCAAAGGTGAATGGAGCCTAATAGAACATCAGGAAGTTATCAGAGGGACGTCAAAGAGCTGAAACTTGGGAAGTTTCAAAGAGTACTAAAAGCCAGGAAGCCCACCAGTAACCCGTCTCCAAGAACTGTGCTAAATCTGTATTTCTGTCCGAGTCATAGAGATGGGGAAACTAGCATGAAAACGATTCTGAGAAGGTAAAGCAGTATTCAAATCATCTAAATGGGTCTTCATCTGTTTTCCTGAGACACTTTGGATACAGCAGTTAGGATAAAAAAGCCACCTAAGAATAAGCAGTGCACTCATTACTACGCATTCCTAGTGATTCATGTTGGCATGAATGAACAAAACTAAAGCCCAGGTCGTTTTCATCATTCCTTCCAAATGAAACTTGGGACTTCAGAAGAGAAAGGATGATATAGAATGTTAGCTCTCTAAGAAGATGGTATTGGAATACAGAATTTGGGTTTTGGACCATGGCTTAAGATATGAGGTTGGAGTGTATCTAACAAGTATGAGGGAGAATGTATTTGTTTAGAGACATGATGGATTAAGAAGGTTTTAAACTAAAAATGGAAAAGAGAACAGATTAGACTGAGTCAGACAACTGAGAGGAGGAACTCAGACCTCTATTCGTTCCTTGCCTACTTTTACATATTCTCTAAGTTAGCAAACAATCTCCTATACTGACTCCTGGGCTACCTAAGGGTAAATCAACAACCTCTCTAAGCTCTGCTGTATGTTCAGTTTTATCCCCACCCACCTCAACCGTACCTCTCCAACTTCTGCTCTTCTGTTCTACTGTACTCTCTGGAACTCCTGTTCTATCATTAGCAAATTTTCCTTTATTTCACACTTCATTATCTTCTAGACCTTCCATCTTTTTTTTTTTGCTTTTTGGAGGGCAATTGGGGTTAAGTAACTTGCCCAAGGTCACAGGGCTAGGTTTTTATTTGTGTGTGTGTTAGGTGTCTGAGGCCGGATCCGAACTCAGGTCCTTCTGACTTCAGGGCTGGCGCTCTACTCACTGCGACACCTAGCCGCCCCTTCCATCTTTTGACACTCACAGAGGTGCAGCTCTGAAATCTGAGGGATTCCCCCCAAAAAGAAGAGTAACTTAAATTCTTGCCTTGCCTTGCTAGCCAGTTCATTTTGGAAGGTAGAAGAACTAATGAGCAGAGCTGCTAATCAAGACCTGATTCTGATCAACAAGGCAGAACTGTTAAGTGAAGAAACAAAAACTGAAAGAAAAGACAATCTGGTGTATTTAGTCATGGTCTGAAGTCTACTTTAGAACCTTATTTCAAAAGGCTCAAAGAAAATACTGGGATTGATCTACTGATCTGAGACTGATTTGATTACATGGTCTTATCAATTAATTCAGCTCAAATGAATATATACAAGAGATGGAAGCAGGTACATGTAACCAATGGTAAAACAAGAAAATAGTAAGAACTACCACAAATAGTACTGTTTTACTTGGGTTTTTTTGATACAGAATTATGACTTCATTGATGTAGTGAGCTTTTAATGAGGAAACTCCCTTTGCCAACACAGATGGCCAATGGTCAAGTCCATAAACATCTACGAAGTCCCCATCATGTGCCAGGCACGGTGCTAAGTGCTGGGGATACAAAGAAAGGCAAAAGACCATCTCTCTGCTTCCAAGGAATTCACAGTCTAATGGGGGAGACTTAAACTACTCTAAAACTGATAATCGTATAGAGATGCTGGGGTATTAACTTCCATTGGTTTAACTATCATCTTTATAAAGATGATTCTCAGGTAACATCTATCTATCTATCCATCCATCCATCCATCATCCATCCATCTATCTATTAATCTACCTCGATGGACATTAACCCCTCCCACCTCCCTAGCAAGCTGGGATACAAATCGACTTCTCTATATTCCTCACTCCATTTCCACCTCTATGCCTTTAAATGGTGGTCCCACATGCCTGGGATGCATCTCCCAAAGTTCAAATACGTATCTGTATCTATTCATTTTATGTTTATGGTATGTATTGGATATCTACTCCATTAGGAGGTAAGCTCCTTCTGAATAGGCATCCTTTCATTTCTTGTACTTCCAGAGCCTAGCACAAAGCCTGGCATACTGTGGGGACTCAAAAGATGATTGCTGATTGACTGACTGACTGACTGAAAGGTCACTTCACTTCACACAGTCAGTATGTGTCTGAGAAAAGATTGGAGCCCGGATTGTCCTCCCGGTTCTCTATTTACTACCTCATCCTCCCTTTCACGAACAGTACTAGGAACACTAAAACAGAGAATCAGCTGAGGCTTGTCAAAATGACACTGAAAGCCAAAATGAATTCTTAAAGTCATTCTAAGAGCAGGAAAAACAAACAAACAAAATCAGCCTTTTGGGGAGAGTGTGGTACAACAGGAATGAACTACAAAGAAAACTATTCAGCTCTTCTGCCTCACTTAGCTCCCTATCAAAGAAAACAATCTTCAGATCGGAAAAGAAATGAACAGATTGTTGGTGTAGAGGAACTGAAGCTCGAAATTTTAAGTGAAGAGTTGATGAGAGCTCCCTGCTGCCGTGTTCAGTCATTTTCACTCTTTATATGACCCATTAGGGTTTTTTCTTGGCAAAGATACTAGAATGGTTTGCCATTTCCTTCTCCAACTCATTTTAGAGATGAAGAAATTGAGGCAAACAGGGTTAAGTGACTTGCCCAGGGTCACACTGCTTGTAAGTGTCCGAGACCAAATTTGAACTCAGGAACATGAGTCTTTCTGACTCTAGGTAGTATTTTTTTTTTTTTGCTTTTTTGGAGGGCAATTGGGGTTCAGTGACTTGCCCAAGGTCACATGGCTAGTTTTTGTGTTAAGTGATTGAGGCTGAATTTGAACTCAGGTCCTCCTGACTCCAGGGCCAATGCTCTATTCACTGCACCACCTAGCTGCCACCAGTCTTTCTGACTCTAGACATGGTGCTCTATCCACTGTGCCATCTAGTTGCCCATATTGATCTTAAGGAGTTCTAAAAAATTAATGAAGACCAAAAAAAGGAACCCCCACCCCCAGCATAACCAATTGAAAAAGCAGAAATATGAGCAATATGCAACATTTCTGGACCTCCCATCGCCGAAGAGGGACGAGTTGGAAGCATCTTTCCCTAGATCTTTGAGCCATGCTTCTTTTTTTGCAACATTTACTTTTAAAGTAGGATTTTATTTCTCCAATTACATGTAAAGACAATTCATTTAAAAAGAATTTTGAGTTCCAAATTTTCTCCCTCCCCCCAAAATGATAAGCAACTTGATCTAGGTTATTTTTGTGCAATTATGTAAAACATAATTTTATATGAGTAATCATTCACTTTTGAAAATTCCCATTTTTACTGTGGCTATCACGATTCTTCCGCTCAGTCAGGTTTAGAAGCTTGGAGTGATCCTTGATGCTTCCCTTTCCCCTCATCCCTCATATCCCATCAATTACCAAGTCTTCCTACATAATATAGTTTTTATGTGTTTTTCATTCAAAAATTTCCATTTTCTGTGCACAATTCATCAGGATTAAGGCCCTTACTCCCCTCAGTCTCCTAGTGGTTCTGCTTCCAGGTCTTCCCTTCCTCTAATCCATCATGCCCTACATAATTTGTGATTATATCACTTACTCCCCCTGATCAAAAAACCCTTTAGTGATATTTCCTTATAAGCTCTTAAAAGAGGAATTAGTTTGAGGTCTGTAGATTACCAAAGTATCTGTGGTATCTGTAAACTTGGATGGAAAAAATATCACTATCCTGATTTTCATTAATCTCTAGCTGAGATCTCTAGTATCTCCTTCAATTATGATTAAAAAAAATAAAATCACTGTTATTCTGAGAAAAGATCCCTAGGCTTCACCAGACTGCCAAAGGAGTCCATAATACAAAAAAAAGGTGAAGAACAGCAGCTCCTGGAAACGACTCAATTCTTGGCTCAGATTTTGAGGCGTTCCATAATCTGGCCAACCCTCATTTCCAGACTTGTTTCACAATGCACTCAAGCCCTTTATTCACTTTATACTCCAGCCAAACAAGACTACTTTTCTAAACTTGACACTCCACTTCCTGCCTTTCTGAAGTCACAAAAAGACCTCCCTCCCCCTTTCCATCCCAGGATACACTTCTTCCTCATGTCTGCTTCTCAGAATCCTGACCTATTCTCAAGGCTTAGTTCTTTTCAGTCCTTGATCTCCCCAGAAGTTAGTGCTCTCTCCTGCCTCAACCTTGGACTTGCTCATCTATTTTCATCACAATATAAATTCATGAGGGTAAAGAAAATTTTTTTTTCTTTCTTGGTCCCAATACCTTGTACAATGCCAGGGTACATTTAAGATTCATTGATAAATGCTTTATTGAAATGAATTCAAGCTGCAGGAAGAGATATTTTGGTTCAAGGTAAAGGAGAAAGTTCCAAGACGTTTACAGCTGTCTGAAAATAGAATGGGTTGTTTTGTGATGTAGTGAGTTCTAGTGGCTCAATCACTTAGTGATGCTGAAGAGGGAATTAATATATTGATTATGGACTGAATTAAATGACTTCTGAAGTCCCTTCAAATTTTGAAAGTTTATAGTTACATAATTTTATATCCTTCACAGTACATACACAGTGCTACATATCTAACACTTACTAAAAAGAATTCTTTACTTAAATATAAATATGTCCAAGATATGAAAATTATGCTTAAGAATACAGAGAACTCCTGTCTTTTAAAAGCAAACATTTAAAAGGAAAAATGGTAGCTTTAAGGTCACCTAAAAATACGAAACAGGAAGTGTACCAGAAATTGCACTGGTTTTAGAAGTCAGTGGAAAGGGGGAGGGCAAAAATCTGAAGCAGAGGCATTCATGACCACGGCCTATCTCACTATATAAATGATCGTTTTGTTCAGGTTGTTACCAACAAAAGAACAGGATGACACAGGAGGGGTTCTGGTTGTCTCAAGGCTAGATGGGAGGTTCTACGGCCCCACGAGATAATTTCTAAAATACCTCCTCTTACTCTTTTGCCCTTATCTGCCCATGTCTTCTCCTGTGTAAAATGGGTTATGAGCCCGTGAGACACTTCCCACAGATCTGCTCAGCCTCAAAGCTCTTGACAAGAATTCTAAGGAATTCACCAAGTCTCCTTCATCATTTAGGGCTATGTACAAAGGGAACTGAAACTGCTGAAATAGATTCAAAGCAACAGTTCCTGCCATAACTCGAAATACTATTTGCGACGCTGACTTACTCTACAGAACAAGGCATGCCCATATAACCAGAGCCATGTTGGATAAAAGCTCAAACTGTTCAAACTACCCTGAAAAAAAGCCCGAGGTCTGTAATTGGTTAAGTGCAATTAGAATGGGAACTGTTGTGTGACCTACAAAAAAAGGGAAACACAGAGACGAGGTGAAACCAAGAGGAAACAAGAATTTGACTAGATTTTGCAAATCTAAGTGCCAATCTAACAGAAGAATCTTGCTCTTACCAAATAGTATTTTATTCTGGGTCATGATGCTGTCTGTAATAGGTATGGAACCTAGCATCAGATAGGACCTACTAAAATTTTCCTCCAATACCTTAGGGAGGTGTGGAAGTGACCCTAGTTTCTTTTTATTTAAAAAATAAATTTTATTGTTACTTTTTGTTTTTATTTCCCATTTCTGGACATACATATATCCAACATATATATGTATATATGTGTATACACACACACATATGAACAACCACTTTTAATGAAGAGAAACAACTAAGACTAAAGATCCAATATAAAGCCCAATCTGACAACAGGTATATGCTTGTGCCCCAGTGGTTTCCCAAGGAAGGACGGTAGTTCATTCTATTTTCTTGGAGCCATGATTCTGCCCCCACCCCAATTACTCAGCTTCCTCATAGTCATCTTAGCATTTAAACTTATATAGTCACAGAGCAGATTGTTCTTTTGGTTCTGCTTATTTATTTCACTCTATATCCATTTAATGAGCCTGATTCTTAAAAACTCTACTGACAGAGACTGAGGTCTGGCAGGTCATAAAGCTGGAAGGGTTTTGGCAATACCTGATGTGTATATTGTACAAGGCGCAGTCTAGCTAAGTTTGGAGAAACATCACCAGAGCAATGCTGATCTAGTGATTAATTTTTCCTACTACAGTATTATAAGCTGAAGGAAAAACTCTCCTGGTAAAATCAAAGCTCTCTGCAGTAATGAAGTAAGGACTATAATAACAGCTCACATGGTATCGAGCTTTAACTTTTGCCAAGCACTTCACAGACATGATCTCATTTGATTCTCACAGCTCTTTAAGGTTGGTAGACTATTATTATCTGCATATGACAGAAGAGGATACTGACACTCCAAAAGGGGAAGACAAGTGCCCAGAATCTTAAGATTTTATACTAAATATGGTCCTCACATTTTCATTATTCTTGGAATAGGAAAACAGGGAAATACTGTATATTTAGTTTAACATACAAATATTAATGGAATGAGTATTTTTTTCCTAATTAATTTAACATATAAGAATTTGGATCTGGCAGTATCTGTGATAAATTCTCTACTAATCCTTCAGTTCAAAGCTAAAAAGAAAACATCTGAACTGGACTTTCCTCAGGAAGAGATACGAGCAAGTCTAAATTAAAGCATTAAAGTAGGATTACTTTAATTTAATAAATTTAATTTAATAAACTAAAGTAGGATATTTTAAGAGGAGCCAATATATAAGTTTTTTTCTATATTACTACCACCTTACTTTGGCAAACTATTTGCATCCTTCTCTCATGTTCGCCAACACAGCAGTCCTGGACAAGGAGTTGGCACCCTCTTTGTTGCCCACTATCAAGTCTGGCATGTCTAGGTCCTCACCCTCTGCCACCATCACTCATTAGACTCTCCTCCTCTGATGTTCTTCCTCCCCACTCCATCCTATCCATATTACCCAATACAGATCCTGGTTGCTATGGTCTACCAGCCTCTTATATTATACTCCCTCCAGGGCTTGTATCATAGATTCCTTCGTCCTAATCTCTGCTCTCATTACTTCAATATTCATAATGATGTCCCTGGATGCCCAGCTAAGTTCATTAACCTCAATTCCCATGCCCTACAGTTTTAGGATCTGCCTCAGCTACTCACAGGATCAGTAAAACCTTTGCTTTCAGGAGCTAGATCAGAGCTAACTATAGCACTACCGTGATTCCAAACTATAAAGTTATCCTCTTTGTATTCTGTCCTCTCCCAATTTCTCCTTCCCTGTCTCATTCCTGACACCTATTCTTTTTTCTCACCAAAACTCCCAGAACCTCCAACCCTATTGAACCAGTCAAAGAATCTCAGAATTGGGAGGGGCTTCAGAGGCCTTCTTGTCTATCTCAGAGATGAATAAATATTTCAACAATACCCCCTTCCTAACCATCATCCCTGCTCTGGCTTTACTTACCTCTCTTTACAACCCTGACCTTAATCAGCTCCATTATGTACACTGTTCTCCACCCTTGCTTGCCCTTTACCCTATCAATCCACATGCCTGGATCATCCCATCTGCCTTTTCCAAAGTTGATAAACATAGGTGGAGAAAGTCACATCGATTAGCCACGTATTTTCACTACTAATTCATATTCACCTGTGTCAAATGGGCCCGCACTACTGCACAGCCGAGGCTCATGCACTTCTCTCAGGGCTGATCTAAGCCTTCTCTTTTCACCTGAAACGCCCAGTGCTATTCCACACAACCTTCTTCCAATAAATGTCTTTCCTTTCTACTTTACTGGGAAAAACAGAAATCATCAAAGATAACACACTCCTGAAGATCCTCCACTCTACATCTTAAAATCCCTTTACCTAGTCACCCAGCCTCTCCTTCCCAACGAGGAAGAAGCAGACCTTCTTCTTGTAAAGGCCATGCCTCTCTCTTTTGCCTTTGATCACACCTCTTGCAGTAGTTTGTTCCACTGATCTCCCCCTATCACATCTCATGTTCAATCTCCCCATTTGTTTCCCAATTCACTTGATCCTTCCTTGCTTCCTGTGAACATTCTCAGGGGCACTCCACACTTATGGATCATGCATCTCTCGTCCTTTTCACTGGCAAACTCCTCAAAATAAACATCTTCACTCATGTTCTTCCTACTTCACCACTCAATACGGCTTCAGACCTCATTCGAACTAAGGCTCTGTTAAGCACAATGGCCTTTCTTAAGTCCTCATCCTCTCGCTGACTCAGATGACCACTCAGCCTTCCTTCCTGGGCACTTTCTCTTCTGGCTTCGGTGACACTGATTTTTCCTCTATCTTCTTCTGTTACCCCACTCCTCACTTCCTTTTTTTGGATGATCATCTATTTCCTACCTCCTTGGGGAGCTAGGTGGCACAGTGGATGGTGTTGGGCCTAGAGTTCAAATCTAGCCTCAGACATTTAATAGCTATATATATGACTTTGGCCAAGTCACCTTATCTGCCTCAGTTTCCTCAACTGTAAAATGGGGATATTAATAGCACACACTCAGCTCCTTGATTTAGCCCTAGCCGCCCCACTAGCAGCCTGGATCATGACTCCAATGGAAAGGTTCTATTTTCCTGGCCCTCTAAAATATGCTCGGAAAACCCCTGCTCTTCCCTGAACTGAGAATCTGCCCAGTCCTGGTCTGTATCATAGAGCAAGCAGTGTCACCTACCATTCCCATAAGAAAAAGGAGCAGCTTAACCAAGAATTAATGGACTTAGCAGCAGGTTTTAGGGTGCCTAGCATATCAGACCCTCACCTACACGGACCATTACATTAAGCAATCTCTTTAGAAACGAAAGTTCCACTCTTCATCCAGGGCATAAGTGGTAGCTTGGGCCCCAACCTTGGATAATTAAATCCCATAAAATGTAATTTCACCTTTATTCTGAATCCCACATGGGTTGCTTTCCTAATGCATCACTTGATTCCTCTAGCCAGCTTCTGCAGCCAGAGATTTCCCTGAATGGGACTGGGGCATCTCAGAACACTGCAAAAGTCAGGGCAGGGGGGACCCTGCCTGTAATCTTAATGGGATATAAAATCTTCTCCACCCATTAATAGGCCTCACAGGGAGCCCATTAAGGGCAGCTTGTTTAGGTGAGGCTTGCTTATAAGAAGGCTTTCACACTTTTTGTTAATGTCTAATTAGGCAAAGGGTTGTGATGCCCTCTAGCTCTAAAAAGGGTATATATACTCTGACGGTTACACTTTGCTTTGGGGCTCACTCATTGGAAGAGTGTTCATGTGATCTGGCCAGATGAGACTCTGGGTAGTCATTAAAGAGCCCCACCCCAGCATTGAAAAAACCCAGATGTTGGTGCTTCTCTCTCTCTGGTAACTATGTATGTATTGCCTTGGTCACACAGTTGTATCTGTCTGTTGGTCTGTGCTAATTTCTCAGACAGTTAGAAGCCCCGTCTGTTGGTCTTTATTTCTTTGCTTCTATTTTCTCTGAAGTTCAAGATTCTTGATCCCTTGAACAGCTATCTTTCCTAGTAAAGCAGTTCTAAGAACCTATGCTAGCAGCATCCTGGGTATGCCAGTGTGGTTGCTGCTATAATACCCTACCCTACCAAATCAGTCATTAGACCTCTGACCTTTACCCACAACAAAGGCAACCGTAAATACATCTATTTAATTCCTGGGTTAGTTTGAGAAGGGATTCTGAGATGTAGAGTGAAGGATCTTCAGGAGTGTATTATTTTTGATGATTTATATTTTCCCCAGTAAAGTAGAAAGGAAAGACATTTTTTGGAAGAAGGTTGTGTAGAGTACCATTGGGAGTTTCAGGTGAAAAGAGAAGGTTTAGATCAGCCCTGAGGGTAGAGCATCAATCTACGCTGTGTGGGTAGTGAGGACCTAAGTTGATTCACTTGCCCTCATAGTCTGCTGAATGCCCTAATGAATGGGGGGTGGGGAGAGGGAAGGCTGTGCCCTCATTGGGAAGGAATGTTGCTTCTTTGTCGACCCATCTTCTCAAAAAAGAAAGACCTTAGTGTTCGAAACAAATAATCAGAAGATTTATGGGATGGGGTCAAAACATTCTGAAGTATGTTTTCCTCTCACCTTCCTTTGATCTATGACTTGTAACTCACTTATTCTTACATAAAATCAAAATCATTTTTCAAGTGAATGTTCCTTATTGGCCTTCAAGGTGGTTCCAACCTTTCTGACCAAAAGGAGGGCATGTGGAGGGAATTATGATTTTTATCACAACAGATATACGTGTAATGAATATACTAATAGATTAGATTTTTCAGAATTCCCTCTCTTGTGAGTCAGACGATTTACAATGCAGCTTAAAATGACTAATCAAACTTTGACAAGGCTCACAATCACTGCCCGTGTACCTTAAGTGAAGCAAATCAAAGACTGCAGAACTTTGTTTCCGTCACAGAGCTCTGGTCCTGTGATTCACCAAGTTACAGCTCCTAAAGACTTGAGCAATATTGCTCCCAGAGGACTCCAGAATCACTGTATTGTCTTTCATTTGTGGGTTTGTCCAGGAAAACATTGTTGTAATTCACCTTCTCTTCAGTGATATATGTATATAATCTCTGTCTTTACTTTAGCAAGGTGGAATTCTGATCAGGATTCCCAATTAGCAAATCTGTTCCTCATAATTAAACTAATTAATTATATGGCTACCTGATTACTGGCACTTTGTCTCCAACCTGCTGTTTCCTCATTCTCAGTAAAATCCTGTTAACACTTTCTTCCCTTCCCTTAGAATGGCTGCCTCCTTCCCAAGGTTCCTGGGCACTCTTTTCTTCGTTCTCTACAGACTTCTCTGAAATGTGCTCCCTGGGCTCAATGCATATTTTCTGTACAGATGACTGATATATATCTATATATGTTTGCATTACCAAGTGCCCATTGCACACCTCAAACTCCACATGGCCAGAAAAGAACTCATCTTCCCCTTTAAATTCTGTTCCTCCTTCAAACTTCTCTATTTCCATACAGTGGAAGCACTACCTCCCTCTTGGTCACCCCATCCCATCGGTAACACTCTTCCCTCTCTCTCAAACCTCATTTCCAATCAGATGTCTAGCCTTTTGGCTTTTACTCTCAAACATGTACCCCACTCATCTATTTCTCTCCGTTCATGTATCTACCATAAAAAATGTTCAGGCCTTCACCACTTCTCCCCTGAACAATGCCATCATAGTCTCTAAACTGGTCTCCCTGCTTCCAATCCCCTCTCCATTCACTCCATTTTCCATATGCTACTGAAATAATCTTAAGGCAAAGATCTGATCAGGCCACCTCTTACTTGCTCAAAAAACCTCCTGTGATTGCACATTACCATGAGGATAAAATACAAATTCCTTCTATGACACTGAAGTCCTCATACATTCAGGATCCTGACACCTTTGCAACCTTATCTCATGCCAGATCCAGTTAAACCAGGGTACCACCTGTTCCTGGAACTAGATATTTCATCTCTCTGTAATTGCACAAACCATCTCCAAGCCTGGGATGCACTATATCCTCATCTCCACCACTCAGAATCCTGGTCCTTTTTTTTTTCAGGTTATAAAGAAGGATTGTGTCAAATGGAATGAACAATGGGAAAGAAGAAACAAAACCAAACAAGAAAAGGAAAAAAGAACAGGTAATTTGCTTCAATCTGGATTCAAACGCTGTTCTTTCTAGTTCTTTCTCTGAATGTAGAAATCTCTCTCCATCATGAGTCTTTTGGAGTTGACTTACAACTCTGCACTGCTGAGAAGAGTCCAGTCTATCAAAGTTGGTCGTCACAAATACGTACTGTCTGTAATTGTGTACAGATTTCTCCTGGTTCTACTCTTCTCACTCACCATCAGTTGATATAAGCCTCTCCAAGAATCCTGGTCTTCTTTCAAGGCTCAGTTTAGGTGACCCCTGATCTGTGAAGCCTTCCAGGAATCACAGCTCTTCCCTCCCCCTTAAGTGTTCTTTCCCCCCTTCTCATTTCACTATTCATTACACTATTTGCAGACCTTTCAGACTTCAAGACAATAGATCTTTTAGAATATAAATGCCTGTTGAGGGGAGGAACTATTTTGTTCCTGACTTTATCACTAGCACCTAGCAAAGTAACTTCCTTTACATTGTAGTTGCTTAATGTTTGTTGATTAAACAATAATTAAGCCTCTAGAAAAAGAAATTTAATTTATAACTCCTTTATAAGCTCATTTTGGTAATGCCTATTCTGCCATGAGAAAACAGACACCAGAAAATTTTTGACCTTGTTCTAATGTAGACAAAACAAGTCCTTATTTTTTGCTCTTTTCTTCTAGGGTATTAGAGAAAGTTGAGGGACTCTGCTTTAACCAACTTATGACTGAAAGGAAGGCTAGAAGCAACATGCACTTTCGGTCCCACTTGGATTCTACTAGCAAGTACTTTGATGAAGTTTGCTTTTCTGTGACTTGACCTTGAAGACTGAAGCAAAAAACATGAATGAAGAACAGCAAAACAGAAAAGTATATGAGCTGCTGTCTCCAAAACTGGATGATATTTTCTCCTTCATTATATTCTAAATAGAATTCTAATCAGTCTCTGGAGAAAACGCCAAAGGAAGGGAGAAGGCCAAAGACAAACATCCACAGAAGCTAAATCAAAGCCTAAAGGTTTGATGTTTGGAAGTATTTACCTATTTCTTTACAAATTCTTGATTTTTAAAATTAACTAAATTCTTAATTTCTTATAAAGGCCCGAGATTTGCTTCTCCCTTTTCCCTATCCTGCTGCATTGAACAAACTCAAGTAGAAGTTGTTGACACTGACAGCAGGTAACTTAGAAAAGAGGGAAGGAAGGAGGGGCTCACTCCATTAACCAAAATCTACGGTGGTCAGTACCGGGGAGCATCCACATGTAAGGCGGAGATAGCCACAGCCTGGTCTCAAGGGAAGAATGCTTTACTGAAGCAAAAGAGAGACTTGGGTGAAGAAGGGAGCAGGAGAAATGTGGGCGACTGTCACCCCCCAGTGACCCTACGACAAAGTGTCTCAGCCTCCTGCAGCTCTCACCCACAGCCCTGGCCTATATGCATGTAAATGCTGGCCGGAGAAGCGACGGGCGAGTTATGAAACAAAGGAGAAAGTCACGGACGTCACCGATTCCAGCCCGGTTCCCCCCGCCCGGGTCACGCCTGCTTGGCTTCCCCGCCCGGCAGATGACGCGGTGACAGGCCCCGCGTCGCACCCCGAGGGAGTGGCGGCTGCGTTTAGGGGCGGCCCCTCGCCCCCCCCCAGAATGTAGTCTGCTGACCTCATTAGTGAAGACAGTCGTCCCTGAGGAGCGGGGGCTGGGCGTGGGCGGTCAGCAGCCGCTTACCTGGTACTCGATCTCCAGCGTGGCCTTGAGGGGCATGGGCTGATAGAAGCACTCCTTGTGGCCAGCCGGAAGAGTGATGGTGAAGTCGCTGTCCAGCGAAGGCGAGAAGCCGGACACCGCGGGCGGCAGCAGCGCCAATGGGCCCGCGGTCAAGAGCAGAGATAAGGGGATCCAGACCCTGGGCTCGTCCATCTTGACCGGGACGGTCTGCAGCTGGACAGACTCGGGACCTTCCGGCTTCCTGAAGCGGTACCAGACGAACCCTCTTCACCCGACGCTATCCAGCAGGGTCGAGTTGGTGTCTGCGGCGACGGTCCCCGACACCGCTTGGCCGTCCCCGCCGGCTCCACTCACAGTCTCAGCCCTAGACCTAGCAGCTGCGGTCACCGAGGGCCACTCCTCGTGCGCTCGTGTGTGCGGAACACAAACCCGAGCCACTGCCACTGTCTACCCGGCGCCCAAGATATCCACACCGCCTCCGAAGCCACCTACACCGGACGCCAACTGGTGAGTAAGTGCAAGAATACACTCCGGGAGAGGACAGAGTAAGTTACGCCCCAAAGAAGGGACCTTTTAGGTTTCCCCCTTCCGCCACTGTCCTCTTGGGAGAATTGTGGGAAATGTAGTTCCCAGGGTCGCCGAAGGGCGCAACTTGGACGAGCCCGGTGGACTACAATACCCGAAAGGCTTTGTGCGTTTCAGCAGCATCCTGGATGCTTCTTGCGCTTGCGCAGGATAGGAGAGTCGGGAAGGGGGTGTTTTTAACGGTTCTCGCGGCTGTTACAAACCAGAGGTGGTCAGGGCGTGGGAAGAAGGACCGTAGTGCGGCAGCTCGGATCTTTCTCCGAGCGGCCCTAATAGAAAGGCCGCAGCAGCAGAAGGCAGACGAGAAGCAGAGGTGTTCTTTGCTGCGGGGCTAGGTTCCGTCATCAAATACTGCCCCAGGAGCCAGGCCTGGGGAGAGCGCGCAGTCCTCCGCCTCTGTCAGCCGGAGGGGAGCCATGAACCCCGTGTCCCATCACTCCATCACCTCCGTCGGGTGGTCGGATCCAGATAGGATCTGCTCTCTGTCCCCGCGAAAAGGGAAAAGCCAGCTCACTACCTTTACCTCCTCGAGGCACGTCTGTGGGTCGGGCTCAGATCTCAGCTGGGAGCTGAAGGAGAATTCCCCATCTTGTTCCTCCCCAGCTCTCAGCGCCTTCTACCCGACGGCTTCTTTAAGGTGTGTGGGATTCCGCCCTCCTCAGAAAGGGTAGAGCCCAAAGCGTTTTGATTGGAAGGGGGGGGGAGGGAGGAATCGCCTTAGTTATCAGTGCCCACCGATTACATCCCTTTCTGCCGAGGTAGCGACCCAGGGGCTTCTCAGTCACTGTCACTGGTGGATGTGGGTGGGGGAGGCGGCGTCATCACGAGTAAATTCATTGTTCTTGGACTTTGAAATGATGTAGAAGAGTGGGTGGGAAATGCCTGTTTCCTAGGAGTCATTATCACCTTTGTATGTAATTGTATAGGAATCCAATTTAGGAACTGAGCATGTAATAATTGCGAGGGGGAAAAAGTAACCTGTCTACCTGTAAATGACCCACTAAGCATCTCTGTGCGTATATGTGTACACACACGTACATATTGTGCAGTTACCCATATGGACATACACCAATAGGCTTCAAACTTATTAGTTAATAATTAGGAGAACCAGAGAGCTTTACATTAAATATATGTATATGTTCAAATAGAGTAGAATAGCTTCCAAATCCTATCTTAGTGTTGGACTCCAATGGCCTTTCCTGTCTTTCACTTTATCCAACCTTTCCCTCTATTTCCATTTTTCTTTACAGGGAACTAGGAACCATGTTAAAGGTACGGCAGGCTGGGCAAGCAACCTCTGGGCAACACATTTTCTTTGGAAAAGTTCATAAAAGCCAAAAGCAAATTTTGGGAATTGAGAAGAGTACAGTCAGTTCATATATTGGGAAAGAACAGGGTCAACTTATTCACTGCCAGACTTTATTTTTTGGTGTTTGTGAAGTTACTCTGAAAATTTCTTCCAATGAAAGTGATTTGGCATCAGTTACTAGTTACTAGGATTTTAAACTGGTTCCTTACCTCTTCAGCAGGTGTATATCGTCCTCACTCTTTGGAGAGGGCATTAGGGGAAGGGCTGTGATAACAAGTCCCTGACAGGCTAAGAGTGTTAAGAGGCTGAAGAGCTGTTTAATGATATGAAGAGTTTAAAGAGCCTAATTTCAAGATTAGGAAGGAAGAGGGAAAAGAGGAAAAGTCACAGTCCTAAACTAATACAATTTCCTTATCACTTAGATATTATTATGTAGCAAATGGGATTTTGTGGGGGATGGATTCAGCAGCTTTCCTGCTCTTAAAGAAGTAATTATTCATTTAGAAGTGCTGATCAAAGCCTTTTCTAATTCAGTTAGAACTTCCAAAAGCAGGAACAGAATTGACCTGAACGCTTTTGGCAGTGATGACGACAACCTCATGAGACTTTGTTGTAGATCTTTATCATGACATTTTGTTAGACACAAAGTCCCCTTTGTGTCTATATTAAATATGTGTGGTAAAAATCGAGTTTTCTACATAGGGGAACATTTGAACTAGTTTTGAAAAACAAATTCAGGAAGCTCCTGTTGAAAATGGTATTTATATAGCCCAAATATAAATAAATAAAAAGCCAAACAGTTGAAGACAAATAAGAACTTGGATATATATATATATATATATATATATGTTATATATATATATATATAACAAATTAGTTTATCCAACATGATTATGTCAATCAGATTTTTCATTGACTTAATGCTCTTAAGTAATATAGAAAACCCACTCATTTTTATATTATGAAAGGTTATAAAGTAGCTGAAGTTAAAAATAGATTAGATTAGTTTCTACTTAATCTGGAGATTACAAATTCAAAGAATTGCTAATGCTGAACAATAGCAATTTTTGTTAATATGAAATTGTATGTAATTTAGAGGATAATATAAGCTTAGAAGTGGAAGGGACTTTAGTGTTAATTTAGTCCAACCCTTTCATTTTACAGGTCAGGAACTGATCCCCAGAGAGGTTAAGTGATTTATCAAGAAAGCTAATAGAAGAATGTGGCTTTTTTCCCCTCAGCCAAGTGGACCCTACTGTACTGGAATACTACCAAAAAGATAATGAAGAAGAAAATCTGTTAGCAAATGTTGCTTCATTAAGAAATGAATTGGAGAAAACAGAATGGAATTTACAGAATTTAGGAGAAAAGCTTTCTAATAGGTAAGTGATAATTTCTAGAATTATGTACATTATGCCTAAATTTGTTGTCATACCAGGAAAATTTAAAATTTTAAATGTTTTCTTTTCCAAAAAGCAAAATAGCTCACAATAAAAAATAGAAATACTTTTTTTTTGTTTTGTTTTTTTCCTTGCTTTTTGGAGGGCAGTTAGGGTTAAGTGACTTGCCCAAGATCACACGACTAGTAAGTATTAGAGGCCAGATTTGAACTCAGGTCCTCCTGACTCCAGGGCCGGTGCTCTGTTCCCTATGCCACCTAGCTGCCCCAAAATAGAAATATTTGAAAGGCATTCATATTAAGAGGAAATTGTAGCATAGAATTAAATAATTTTAGATTTAGAGATCATATTTTTCCGTATAGATAACAAAACTATGATCTGGACATGTGAGGCCCTCATCATATCCCACTTTGATTTTTTTTTCTTTTTTCTAATTAAAGGGGCCATCCCTGGACTCACTTTTTAAAGAGGCCTATTCACTGAATGGGCATTACTTCACTCAAATTAAGGACCTGAAAAGGCTTTAACCTAAAAGGGCCAAGGTCTCCCATTCTAAGCTATCTCTAGTCATCCTGATGAATATCAGGCCACAGGACCCAGATACCTCTGGAGAAAAAAGTGAGGCTGGTGACCTCACACAGCTTCTTAATAATCTTCCAAAGAACAGTGTGACCCCAGACATTCTTCTATTTAAAAAAACAAACAAAAATCCCTTTAGTCAGACTTTCTCTTAAAGCCACCTACAGTCTGGCCTTATTCTATTTTTCCAAACTATTTTCATGTTATTTCTCTTAAAATATTCTGTGTTTCATACAGACTTGAACTACTAGGTGTTCCCTTAATAAATTAATCCATCTCCTGTCCCCAGGGCCAAAATATTTACTCATTTCTGTCTTTTAGAATCCTTTTAACATTAGGCACCACCTCTTCTTTTTGTAGCTTTCCCTGGATCCCTGAAGCTCAAAGTGCTGTCCCTTTAAACTTTCCTGGAGCACTCTGCATTATTCCACCCATCCTTGCAGGGAGAGCAATGACTTTCACTTTTGTCTGTGCTTCTCAGTTATCTAGAAGAATGCTTTGACCAAATTCATGCTTGATAAAGGTTAAATTTTTTTTAAATTGTGATCCAAAATTTAAAGACTAAAGCAGATGTTTAATACTCTAGGAGGCAAATCTCAGCTGTTCTGTAATTCAGGGGAGTTGAGTGACTTATCCCCGTAATCATACAGAGAAATAGGCTTTGGAGTTTTGTATTCTAGCTGTTATGCTACACTGTATTTCAGCAGACTTATTACTCTTATTTGGATCCTAAGCAATCTGAACATGTAGGCTCCGAAAAATACCTGGGGTTTAGAATTTCAAGACAAATTTTAATTTTTAAAGAAATAAGATGTAAATAGACGAACCAGTAACTTCAAATATGTGAATCTAATATTTCCTTTTGTTTTCTATTTTCATTTCTGTGAACTTAAGAGCTTTTTTCATGTATTTACTTAAGGATTAGAAGAATCTTTTTTTTTTCTTTTTCTTCCTAGTGGTAGTCAAGGTAACAGTTCTGAGAACAGCAGCCATCCAACAAGGTTTGAGAGACTCTCAGTAGATGATCTTGTTCAACCTTTCTACCCCGGATTTGCAAATTATTCTACTCATAAAAATGTTGGTAAAATGCCTTACAGCAGTAGTGATCTCCAAAGAAAATCAAGAGACAAGGTTATTATTATTTTTAGCATTATTTGAATAAAACATTTCTTCTCTTAATGTGTTATGGTTTTTATAGAGACTGTCATTATTTGTTGTTATTTCTCAGAACTCTAGTATAGTTTTGGGGGTGTAGACATTACAATGCTTGTTCATATTTCCTTCCTACTTTTTAGTATCTGTTGTAGTGCAGTAATATTTTCTAACTTTTGTGTATGTACATAGTTTATTTGCACAACTAAATTTTAGCTCCATGAGAGCAAGGGCCTTGCCATCTATTTCCTTGTTTTCCAACCCATACCCACCTTCACCTGTGATGTTAGGTGCTTAGATTTTGGTTTTGTTGTTTGATTATGGTGGCAGTTACCAGGAGTAATTGTTTCTTAATAATAAACCCTATTATTACTATACTTGCTATCCTTAGAGTTCAGAAATTACTAGCCACTAAGTGCTCAGTATTCCTACTTTTCCTTCACAATTTTTCCAACTCTGGCAGTGGACAGTTTTGTTTTTTTTTTAAGGAATATGCATGGCTAGTTTAATGAACTGATTCAAGCCAGAAGATAGTAACTTTGTTTACAGCCTAAATTCATACGAATGCTGTGAAGGACCACAGAATTCAAGACTAGAAGTCACATCAGAGGTGAAATCTAGTCTTAATCTAATCTAATGCACTTATTTTACATATAAGGAAACACAAAAAGGTTAAGCAGTTTAGTCAAGGCTGCACACAGGTATTGAGCAGCACTGATAGCCATATCTCATACTCTTTCTTCTATTCTGTGGGATTCAGGAGACTATCACATATTCTCCTAGTTATATGCCTTATCTAGCTCATATTTATTAATTAATGCAATTTAAAAATAGTAAATCTACCTAGACTGACTCTTCATTTTCAGACCTATTTGTAAATAAATGGTTAGCACTCATTGACAAAACTGTTGTTAATCTTTATTTCTCATTTATAATGTATAATGATTTTGATTTTTTAAAATAAGATGACCCAAAATAGATGACTTTCTTTCTTGTCTCTAGTCTTATGTTGTATCTTCTATCACTAACACAATTGTGGATCAGGAAAATAGAGGCCTTCGGGAGAAGCTGAATAAACTTCGGCAACATAATGCTTCTTTGATCTCTCAGAATCATACCCTAATGAATAAAATAGAATCTCTCCATTTTGAATTGACACAATCAAGATCAAAAGTATGTATCTTAAAATGGTAAATCCTTATGTTTAGGGCGAAAGGTAACTAATCCTTTTTTATGTTTTATATTTCCTGATAAAAGGAAAACATTAATCTTGTGTTTGATTTAATATTGCTTACTCCTTGATAAATTTTATTTATAGCAATTGTATTATACCAGTTAGAGCTTTTTAATAGTAGGATAATAGTTGGTATCATATACTCTGGGGAAATGGAAAGTTGATTCCCCTTCCTCTGTGTATATTCCCTCTTCCCACGATCTCTCTCCAGATAATTGGAGAGCCTTGTAGTATTGAGATTACTGGTAAGTAAATATGACCTTAGGTCAATGGGGGGTGGGGTGGGGAGGAATGACAGGGCTGTTTCTTTTGATACTTAGGTCCTTAAAGGAAAGAGGTTGGTGGTTACCCTAAAACTTACTGCATTTATCGGTTTTATAACTGATCATCAGAGTGGTGATAGTGGAGGGAGGGGCTAGGGAGCCCTGATTGAGCTGTCTCATTTTACAGATGAGGAAACTAAGACTCAGAGACACTAAATACATTTGTTTGTTTGTTTGTTTAATTTCAGATCTGTGTTCTTGAAAGTACTCAGTCACAGTCCTTTAGCATCCCAATTTTAGAAGAACAGATTATAAATTTGGAAGCAGAAGTTTCAGCCCAGGATAAAGTTTTGAGGTAGAAAATAAAAAACATTGTACATTCTTAAATGTATGGCCTTGTAAAATTTTGGTTTTTCCAGTACATTTCTTTTTTTTTTAATTTTTTTTTTTTTAAAGCAATTGGGGTTAAGTAACTTGCCCAAGGTTACACGGCTAGGTTTTTCTTTGTGTGGATTAAGTGTCGGAGGCTGGCTCCAAACTCAAGTCCTTCTGATTCCAGGGCCGGCGCTCTATTCACTGCGCCACCTAGCCGCCCCTTTCCAGTACATTCTTAATGGTTAGTAGCTTTCAGTTTTTTTAGAAACAGTACCCAATGCTCACTGAATCTAATTTTCAGAGCCTTCCTTTCCATTACAACACATTTTGTTTGTGTGATGATATGTTTGTATCTTGTGTCATTTCATTAAAATATGTGTTTCTAATAATTAGAGATATGTGGCATATATTAAATTCTGCATCTTATTTTTGCCACATTTTGTACTGTCATATAATAGAGAATACTAATCTTCACTGGCAAAATACCAAACAAACCTCAAATGGAATGTTTTGAGACTTCTTACTTCTTGCCTTAATCTTAATTCTCTAATAGAGAGGTAATAGAGACTAAAAGGGTCTGGGTAAGGTTGTTGAGGTTCAAGGTGTATTGCTGGGTCATCTCAAAAGAATTCATAGACTCAGATCATCTCCCACCCAAGCAAAGGCATTTATTGAGAATTATGCTTCTTAGAAAGTGGGCCAGGCTTCAAGAAGGAACTAGCAGCTTATCAAAGCAAGAAAGGGATTTTTTTTTTTTTGCTTTTTTGGAGGGCAGTTGAGGTTAAGTAACTTGCCCAAGGTCACACGGCTAAGTTTGTGTTTTGCATGTGCGTTAAGTGTCTGAGGCCAGATACGAACTCAGGTCCTTCTGACTCCAGGGCTGGCGCTCTACTCACTGCGCCACCTAGCTGCCCCAAGAAAGGGATTTTTATAGAGCAAAAGATTAGATTATATCATTATAGAATATATGAATATCAAAATATGGGAGGGGTTTATTGCTATGGCAGGGGTCCTAGCCTTGGTGGAACTGCTCATTATGTTTATCCAGAACATATACAGAAAAATTTATGGGGGGGGGGCATTAATGTATGATAATGATATTCAACCTCTCTACATCATAAATTCACTTTAGGACTGTTCTTTGCTATTACTGTGAAGATGTCCATTTAGGCTATGATTTAGTGGTCAGAAGTCCTTCTCTGTCCTATTGGTAATGCTTTCTGCTTGGCTGGCTATTGTGGTCCTGTCTGGGGCAAGATAGATGACTGACTATTGTGGTCCTGTTTGGGACTTTTGATAAGTGTGGTTGACACACCTGCTATTCTAGTGAGGCATGTGAGGAAGTTGAGATATTGGTGTTGGGGGCAGTGGCTAGATTGCATCAGGGTGACCTATGAGTTGTAGGGATTAGAAAACCTATATGTGTAAAGTTCAGTAAACACTAAATATACTAACATTTGAAAAATTAAACACCTCATCATGGGAAACGTGTAATCCCTAGATATCTAATTTTTTAAATTTTTTTTTCTTTTTGGAGGGGGGAAGGGTTAAGTGACTTGCCCAAGGTCACATGGCTAGTAAGTGTTAAATGTCTGAGGCCAGATTTGAACTCAGGTCCTCCTGACTTCAGGGTCAGTGCTCTATTCACTGTGCCACCTAACTGTCCCAATCCCCAGATTTAAAAAAAAAATGTAGCATATACTTTTGTGCCAGAGAGTCTGGAAAATTATGACATTTTCACATAGAATAGTGAATGTGTATGTGACAACTTGAGAGGCAGTTGAACAACTCCTATTGTTCACCTCTTCACTTCAGCTCTGCCTTTTGGAAGCAAAGTAGTTCTTATTCTCAATAGATTTTGTTTCCCTAGGTTTACAGTCATTGTGGTTTTCACTTGTGTGGGGGTTGTAAGAAGGCAGTTTAAATAAGTATTTTCCTATCTTTGACAAAAATATGGGCTTTTTCAGCTGAGGAAATAGACATTTCATTTGGAAAAAAAGATTTTCTCTCTCCTTGTAACCTAAGATAAAGCTATAGGTTCAATGCAGAGTGGTAAGTGGGCAGAGGAGGTATATTTAGCAGTAATTGAAAAATCAGTCTTGTGCTTCAGGTGTAATTCAAATAAATGGCAAACAGTTGATCCCTTCTACAAAGAGTTAATTGAATACTATTATTAGTCCACATGACAAAATTGAGCTAAAAAAAAAGACTAAACTTGTTGCATAGTTTATACATTCTGACTAAAGTTTGAACTAGTTAATTTTCTTACCCTTTTAAAATAATACAGTCAGTCCTTCATGGGTAGGTTTAAAATCCCAAGATCATAGATTTACAGGTGGAAGAGGACCTCAGAAGTGATGCCCCTGATTGTATGGAAGAGACTGAAGCTCAGAGAGGCTAAGGGAAATTACCCAAAGATGCAGAGATTACTAGTTGTGGCAGAGATGGACTTTGTTCTTTCTATTGTACTTCTCTTCCTAATAAAATATTTATTTAGTAGTGGTATTTGAATAAAGTAAAGAAAGGCAGTCATATATAATGATAAATAATTGATTGAGTTGTTAAAGCTCCTTCTTTGTAACTCTTCAGTTCCCACTGCATGTTTGCTGCTTTCATTCCTTTATTCATTCAGCTGAGATTCATTGAGCCCTTACTACATACCTCAATATGTATGTATGGGGTACAAGGAAGAGCCATGTAAATTCTTTGACCTCAGGTAACTTGCAGTCTTTCTTCCTAGGTCCCCTTGTTGGGGGAGGGCAAGTATTTGCCTTGAGAAGAAAGAGTATAGTATTAATACCTTGGATAAAAGGCCTTCTGCATAGAGTGTCTTTTTCAGGAACTGTGGT
Organism: Gymnobelideus leadbeateri; assembly: GCA_011680675.1. Classification (NCBI taxonomy): domain Eukaryota; kingdom Metazoa; phylum Chordata; class Mammalia; order Diprotodontia; family Petauridae; genus Gymnobelideus; species Gymnobelideus leadbeateri. Next base: position 628,210 of record WOXC01012315.1, read on the forward strand.
CAGTGTAGGGGCCCAGGTGGTGAGAAGAGGACATGGGAGTGAATGAAGCTGAACTGGATAGGTGCTGTTTGCTCCTGCTCTCCTTTCCTTTACTTACCAACCAGCCACCAGAACCCCATTCTGGTTCATATAATAACCTGTTTCCCAACTTTTATTATATAAGGAAGCACCAAAATTGGGCTAATGAACACAGCAAGAAAGACTAACAAGCAAATTCCTGAGCCTCTAAAAAAACCTAAATATCAGTGTGACTGATATTTAGTCACAGATTGTGAGTTTGTGATTCTCAGAACCATGTACTTATTTGGCACAAATAGCTACTGTTTATATAGTGCCTTGTGGTTTGCAAAACACCTTAAAAAGGGCTCATTTTATCCTCACAACAGCCCTGGGATATATGTGCTATTATTATCCACACTGTGTAGGTGGGAAAACTGAGGCAGATAGGTTAAATGACTTACTCAGGTCACACAGTAAGTGCCTGAGGTTGGATTTGAACTCAGGTTTTCCTGAGATCTTCTAGTGCTCTATCCACTGCACAAACTGCCTCAAGATAATTTGTTTTGCCTTGAATTAAATAGATATTAAGCTTATCAAAATATTATCATCTGAACCTTGCTTTCTGTGCTAGATGTCAGACTTGTGAAGTTTCAACATGCCTGTGAAACCCAAACACAGCAGTCCATAAAATAAATGTCTGAATCTGAATATAAATATTACTGATAAAATCACAAAAATATAAATATACTACTGTTTTCAAAATATATATGGATGCTTTTGTATTTAATAAAATATAAACTTAATAAAATTCATAGTATCTTTTTGTCATGTATTTTCTTAATCACTTGCATACTAGTGCATACTAATAATTGCTATTGTGAGAGTCATTAAAGTTTCAGGGAGCCATTGCTATAATCATTACCATGTTGCTTTTCATTTCAAATATTTATTGATGGATTGAATTTTGAAACTTGAGGGATATTTACTGACTCATTAAGCCATCAATAAGAAAATAAATTAATTCGGAAGATACCAGATTCAGATTTTTCTCTTTGGAGACAGTTTTATATTCCCTATTTAAGTTAATGTATACAAAATACCAGAATTCTGAAATAACTCATCTTTTTCTTATTGTCTTAAAACCTCATGCTCATTTCTTTTCATAGGGAAGCAGAAGATAAATTAGAACAGAGCCAGAAAACAGTGATTGAAAAGGAACAAAGTTTACAGAAGTTCAAAGAAAGATGTTTAGAGTTGAAATTGGATTTGGTTGAACAAAGTAAACAAGGAAAGAGGTATTTTAAAAATGAAATCATTTTTAGTTCTAGCAAATATAAAGGAATGCCTTATCTATTTACATTTTAATCATTTCTAACAGGTGAGTAATTTAAATAGGAATTCTGAAATCGACTGGTTAAAAATATTTTAATGAAAATTCTTTAATGTCAGCATTTTTTTTTTTTTTTGCATTTGATATTGAGAACTTTATTCAGTAAGCACAGTTTCATAATATTTTCTGGCTTGGTTTAGCAGTATGTTTGTAGGAGGAAGGGCAGTAGATGTTTGCAATAGTCTGAGACTAACGCTTGGCAGGGCAAGATTGGCTCTCAAATAAGGGGTTCAGCCATTCTAGTTGAGTTAGGTAGAAAGACAGTAGCCAGGGAAGCAAGGCTCTAGCAGCTAATTTACACTGGAGCTATTCCATTGTTCTCTTACATGTTCTTTCCCCAAGATAGAGGGATAATGAATACAACATTATAAATAGACTTAAAATAGTATTGACTTCTTCCCCACTGTAATCTTGGTCTTCTGCTCCTTTATCTCTGCTTCCATTGGAAAGTACAAACAATTTTTAAAAGCTTTAAAAAAAAAAAGTCCTGGGGTGGCTAGGTGGCGCAGTGAATAGAGCACCGGCCCTGGAGTCAGAAGGACCTGAGTTCGGATCCGGCCTCAGACACTTAACCCACACAAACAAAAACCTAGCCGTGTGACCTTGGGCAAGTTACTTAACCCCAATTACCCTAAAGGGGCGGCTAGGTGGCGCAGTGAGTAAGAGCGCCAGCCTCGGAGTTGGGATGACCCGGGATGGAATCTGGCCTCAGAAAATGAGCACCCACGCATAAATAATGACTAGCCCTGTAACCTTGAGCAAGTTACTTAACCCCAATTGCTTAAAAAAAAAAAATCCTTACAAGGGATTGTTTACAAAGACATATATTTCTATTCTTAATAAATGCTTGTTCAGTAAATGGCCACCAACTAGACTTTTATCCATTGTGTTAGCTTTCCCTCTGTTTCATATCATCTATAAATTTAATAAACATGTAACTTCAGCCTTTATCCAAGTCATTGATAAAAATGTTGAATGATAGAAGGCTGAGAATACTTGGCTAGAGATAGACAGCCCTCTCATAGTTGACATTAGTTTATTAATGGTACAAACTCTTATCTAACTCTTGTACTACTGTAATAGTCTACTTCAAGTCTCTCTGTATTTCAGTTTATATTCTATTCAGTGACTCAAGTGATTTTTCTAAAGTGCAGATCTGACCATATCACCAAATTTAGTGAACTCCAGTGGCTCCCTCTCATCTCCAAGATCAAATACAAAATCCTTTGGCATGCAGAACCTTTCATAACCTAATCCCACCCCACTCTGACCTTTCTAGTCTTTTAAAGAAAGCTTATTCATTATATTTATTTTTTAAAAATTCAATTTTATTTTTAATATCTCTTTAAAAATTTTCGAGTTCCGAATTCTTTCCTTCCTTCCAACCCCTTCCCCACCTATTCAGAAGGCAGGAAATATGGGAAACCATGAAAACATGTACATATTAGCCATGTTGCTAATAAAGTGAGAAAATTATACTTCAATTTGCACTTAGCTCATAAGTTCTTTCTCTAGAGGTAGATAACAATTCTCATCCTGAGTCCTGAATTGTCTTGCATCATTGTATTGATCAAAGTAGCTAAATCTTTCGCAGTTGATAATCATTACAGTATTGCTAGGACTGTGCACAATGATCTGTTTCTACTCACTTTACTTTGCAAAAATTCGTCTTCCCAGGTTTTTCTGAAACCATCCTGCCTCATCATTTCTTATAGCATAATTCCATCCCAGTGATATACCACAATTTGTTCAACTATTCCCCAATTAATTGCTTCCCCATAATTCCCAATTCTTTGCCACCACAAAAAGAGGTGCTATAAATATTTTTGTACAAATAAGTCTTTTTCCTTTTTCTTTGGTCTCTTTGGGATATATAGACCTAGTAGTAGTATTCCTGGGTCAAATAATATGGACAGTTTTTTAACCCTTTGGGCATAGTTCCAAATTGTTCTCCAAAACAGTCAGATCAGTTCACAACTCTACCAGCAGTTCATTAATTATTTTCCCATTTTTTCATTAATTATTTTCCCTCATCCTCTCTAGCATTTGTCATTTCTGATAAGTGTAAGGTAGTACCTCAGACCTGTTTTAATTTGCATTTCTCTAATTGAAAGTAATTTAAAGCATTTTTTCATATGACTGTATAGATACCTTTGATATCTTCTTCTGAAAACTGCCTCTTTATATCTCTTGACTATCAGTTGGGGAATGGCTCTTATGTTTAAAATTTGACTTAGTTCCATATATATTTGAAAAATGAGACTTTTAACTGAGATACTTATTGTAAATTTTTTTATTACTTCCTTGTTTGTGGTACCTTTTATCAAAATTATAATCAAGAGATAATCCTCTTTTAATTAGGGCTGTTTTTGCTTGCTGAGATCATGATAACTACTACTGTCTTTTACTTTAATAGATTCTGCTCCACCTCCTTATTTTAACTCTGTGTGAGTGTCTTTCTGTTTCAAGTGTGTCTCTTCTAAACAATATGTTGTTGGATTCTGGTTTCTAATTCATTCTCTTGTCTGCTTCTTTTTTATGGGTGATTTCATCCCATTCACATTCACAGTTATGATTACTAACTATGCATTTCCCTCCATTCTGTTTTCTTCTGTTTATCCTTCTTTCTCTTTACCCTATCCCTATCAAAAGTCTATTTTGCTTCTGATCGCTGCCTCCCTTAATCTGTCCTCCCTTTTATCACTTCCACCTCCCTTCTCTTATCCCCTGCCCCTCCTACTTCTCTGCTGTGTGAGATAGCATTCTATACCAAACTGAGTGTGAGTGTGTGTGTATGTAGGTATACACACACATACATTCTTCCCTCTTTGAACCAATTCCATGGTTCATATACCATATCATATGGAAAAAGTGATAATTTTGCTTCCTCCTTACATTTGTTTTTTTCCTTCAGTTTCTTTTCTTTTTCTTATTACAAAAGCTAGCACTTCTAGTATAATACTAAATAATAATGTTGATAATGAACATCCTGGCTTCACTCTTATTGGAAAAGTTTTTAGCCCATCCACATTATAAATAGAGCTTTCTCTTGGTTTTAGATGGGTAATACTTTTATCATTTTAAGGAAAGCTCCATTTATTCCTAAACTTTCTATTATTTCCATTAATGGAAATGGGTATTGTATTTTATCAAAAGCTTTTTCTGCATCTATTGAAATAATCATAATTTTTCTTGGTTTTGTTGTTGATATAATCAGTAATGCTTATAGTTTTCCTAATATTGAACCAGGATAATATTGAACTATTCTGTTATAAAACCAAGCTTGGTCATAGCACATGATCTTTGTGATATATTGCTGCATTCTCCTTGCTAGTGTTTTATTTAAAAATTTTTGTATCAATATTCTTTAGAGAAATTTGTTTAGAGTTTTCTTTTTCTGTTTCAGCTATCTCTAGTTTAAGTATTGATAATATATTTGGTAACTTGATATAGTACTTCTTTACCTATCTTTTTCAGTTTATATAGTATTGGAATTAACTGTTATTTAAATATTTGGTAGAATTTGCTTGTAAATCCATCTAATCCTAGGGGCTGGGGTTTTGGGGGTTTTTTTTGGTTAAGGATTTCATTTATGATTTATTCAGTTTTATAAGATAGGGTTATTTAAATATTCTGTTTCTTGTTAATATGAACAATTTATATTTTTATAAATATTGGTCCATTTTATTAGATTGCCAGTGTTATTGGCATATAGTTGGGCAAAATAGTTCCTAATCATTATTTTTGTTTCATATTCATTGGTTGTGAAGTGAATTCCCCTTTTTTATTTTTGACACTGGTAATTTTATTTTCTTCTTTCTTTTTATAAATCAAATTGGGCAATGGTTTATTTTGTCCTATTTTTTGTAAACAGCCCCTAATTTTATTTATTCAATTTTTTTCTTAAACTTTTAGTTTAGTTTATCTTTCCTTTGATTTTCAAGATGTCTATTTTGGTATTTAATTGAGGGTTTTTAATTTGTTGGTTTTCTAATTTTTTTAATTGCATGTCTAAATCATCCATCTGTTCTTTCTCTTTTTTATCATTGTAAATCTTTAGAGATAATAAAATTTCCCCTGAACACAGCTTTTGCCTGCATCCCACAAATTTTGGCATGTTGTCTTATTATTGTCATTATCTTTAATGAAATTATTGACTGTTTCTGTGATTTGTTCTTTGACCCGTTCATTTTTTAGGATTAAGTTAGTTTCTAATGAATTTTAATCTATGCTCTAAGAACCCTTTGTTGAATGTAATTTTACTACATTATGATTAGAAAAAGATGCACTTAGTATTTCTGCTTCTTTTGCATTTGTGAGGTTTTTAAGCCCTAATACATAATCAGTTTTTGTGAAGGTGCTTTATATAGCGGAGAAAAACAGGTATACTTCCTATTCCCATTTCAGAAGTCAATCATATCTAACTTTTCTAAAATTCTCTTAGCTTCTTAACTTCCCCTAAGGAGTTGTATAACATAAATCTGAATGGATACTGAACCTAAAAATACTATGGAACTTGCTTTCCTGAAAAAGCCTCTGATTTCACCTTGTTTATTTGTATTGATTACAAACATCAGAACACTTGAACTTTTGCATAAAGGTTTAATAAAGGATGTATAACTACATTATCTCCAGAGCAGAGAAACATAACTCCAGAACACTTTAGTATAAATAAGCTATTATTATTGGCTATTATTTATCCTACCTTTATGCTTTTGATGTATACATGTTCAGCACTGAATATCAATTCATTGTCTGTGATACCTTTTAGCAAGATGTAGTTCCCCTAATTATCTCTTTTAATTAGGTCTATTTTTGCTTTTGCTTTGTCTTAGCCATGATCACTCTGCCCTTTTTTACTTCAACTAAAAGCATAGTGTATTCAGCCCCAGCCCCTTATTTTAACTCCACGTTTAATTTCAATTTTCAGGTGTGTTTCTTGTAAATAACAGTATTTGAGTTTTGAGCTTCTTTGTCACTAACAGTAGCTCTTTATTGTCTGATTCCTTTTTTGTTTGCTCATTCTTCCAGCCTATTTCTGACCTTTGGACTTTATGAATAGTATAGGGCTCTGTTTACTTTGGGGGTTGGGGCTGTGGAACATCTGGCCTGATCTTCTGTCCTGTTTTCTACCACTTTCACATCTCAGTCTGACATCCTGCAAGTTATCAATGATTCAAAAGTGTTGTGATTTAGGAAAAGGACTGTTCACTTCTCTGTCAGTCAAAAGAAAAGTTTAAATTACATTCAGTATATTATTGTGTTAACATGGCTAATATAGAAATACATTTTTCATGACTACATGTGTATGATTAATGTCATATTGCTTGCCTTCTCAATAGATGGGAGAAGGGTAGGAGAGAGGGAGAAAATTTGGAACTCAGAATTTTTTTTAAAGAACATTAAGAGTAAAATTTTAAAAAGTATATTATTATGCTATAAGAAATGATGAGGGGGATGGTTTCAGAATAACCTATATGAATTGATAAAGAGTAAAGTGAGCAGAACTGGGAGATCATTGTCCACACTAACAGCAATATGGTAGTGAGGATCAACTGTGAAAGACTTAGCTACTCTGATAAATATAGTCATCCAAGACAGTTCTTAAGGAATCATGATGAAAAGTATCATCCATTCCAGAGAGAGAACTGATGAACTTTTGAATGCAAATTAAAGTATAATTTTCTTAAACAACATGGCTAACATGGAAATATGTTTTGTATGATTTCACATATGTAATTGATATTATATTGCTTGCCTTCTCAGTGGGTGGGGGAGGGGCAGGAAGGAAGGAGAGAATTTGGAACTCAGAATTTTTTTAAAGTATCTTTAAATTTAATTAATTAACTAATTTACTTTTAGTTTACAACATTCAGTTCCACAAGCTTTTGAGTTCCAAATTTCTTCCCCTTCATTTTTTTTCTCCTTCCCCCCCGCCATGGCAGCATACAATCCCATATAGATTCTACAAATATTTTCACATTAAACATTAGTCAAGTTGTAAAGGATTGTAACCAATGGAATGAACAATGAGAAAGAAGGAACAAAACAAAACAAAAAAGAGAGCAAGTATTTTGCTTCAATCTGCATTCAGAATCCATAAATCTTTCTCTGGATGTTCATAGCCTTTTCCATCTTGAATCCTTTGGAGTTGTCTTCTAACCTTGCATTGCTGATAATGAGCCCATTCTATCAAAGTCAGTCACCACAGATACGATGTGTCTGTAATTTTGTACAATATTCTCCTGGTTTTGCTCTTCTCACTCAGCATCAGTGTCTATGAGACTCTCCAGGTTATTATGAAATCCATCTGCACCTCATTTCTTACAGTACAATAGTATTCTATTACATTCATATACCACAACTTGTTTAGCCGTTCTCCAATTGATTCCCTTGATTTCTAATTCTTTGCCACCACAAAAAAAGCTGCTATAAATATTTTTGCACATGTGGGTCCTTTTCCCACTTGTATGATCTCTTTGGGATACAACCCTAGAAGTGGTATTGCTGGGTCAAAGGGTATGCACATTTTTATAGCCCTTTGGGCATAGTTCCAAATTGCTCTCCAGAATGGTTGAATTAGTTCACAGCTCCACCAACAATGCATTAGTGTTCCAATTTTCCCACATCTTCTCCAGAAACATTTACCTGTTTTGTCATGTTAGCCATTCTGACAGATGAAATGTGGTACCTCAGAGTTGTTTTGCTTTGCATTTCTCTAATCAGTAGTGATTTAGAGCACTTTTTCATATGATTATAAATATCTTTAATTCATTCTTCTGAAAACTGCCTATTCATATCCTTTGACCATTTATTAATTGAGGAATGATTTGTATTCTTATATATTTGACTTAGTTCTCTGCATATTTTAGAAATGAGGCCTTTACCAGAGACACTGGTTGTAAAAATCCTTTCCTGATTTTCCACTTCCCTCCTAATCTTGGTTACATTGGCTTTGTACAAAAACTTTTCAATTTAACATAATCAAAATTATCCATTTTGTATTCTGTAGTGTTCTCTATCTCTTGTTTGGTCATAAATTCTTTCCTTCTCCATAAATCTGACAGGCAAACTATTCCTTACTATCCCAGATTGGTTACGATATCTAAATTGTGAACCTATTTAGACTTTATTTTGGTAAATGGTATAAGATATTAGTCTATGCCCAGTTTCTATCATGCTATTTTCCAGTTTTCCCAACAGTTTTTGTCAAATAGTGAGTTCTTATCTGAGAAGCTGGAGTCTTTGGGTTTATCAAACAGTAGAATATGATAAGAACTCAGATTTTTAAAAATGTTCTAAATAAATAAGTAGTAAAAATTTGAAATCCTGAGCAATAAATTATAAACTAAATGGATAGATGTAGAAGCAGCATAGAAGATATCATCAAAGAAGAAATGTATTAAGTATAAATGAAATTAAGGTGATCTATTTAGCAAGATTGAGAGATAGCTATTGGACAGCATATATATATTATTGGCATTTACACCATTTAAAGAGATTTAGAGAGAAGACCCTTGTCTGGTTGGTGGACCCTCTTAGTCTTCTATAGAGGATCATTAACAGAAGGACATAGATAAGAAGTGTAGATGAGGGAAAGGCATGAGTCAGCTGAGGGAATGCCTGTCTTGTTATGAAGTACAGGTGTTTCCTCACTTTACTAAGGCAGTGATATTTTAAGGAATAATTTCCATTGAAATTAAACAGCTTTGCTTTCTTAAATGTTTAAACTTAGGTTATCTGGGGAATTTGCTTATCCAGAATACTTTAGTATAAATAAGCTATTATTATTGGCTATTATTTATCTTACCTTTATGCAGAAGGTCAAGGGTTATAATATTTGTTATAACCAAATAACCAAAACGTAAACTGAAACCAGGGACTTTTTCAGGGAAGCAAGTTCCATGGCATACTGTTTCTCATATTACATGCTGTACAGGGAATTAGTTAGTGTAGTTCCGGGGAAAGAACACTCTCTTTGGAGTCAGAGAATATGTTTTTAACTTGTGTAACATTGGACGAGTCCCTGAACCTCCCTGAGTCCCTGCTTTCTCATCTGCACAATGAGAGGTTTGAGCTAGATGGCCTCTGAGGGACCTGTCTAGATTAGAATAGTAAAATGTTGTTGACTTTTTTTTAGCAATTAATGAAGAATAATCTTTTGCATTTGATTTAATTAGCTTTTATACCTTTACATTCTGAAATCATTATTAATTTTAACCATGGTCACTTTAATATTGTAAACTTTTAGATTTTAATCAAGTTAAAAACATTTTTGTGGAAAGCAAATGATTTAGGATATTTTGGAAAGCTGACTTTTTAGATATTGAGTACTTTCTAACCCTTTAACAATGGCCGAATATTTATATTGTAGGATTGAACAGCAAAGGAATGAAGCAATGCATAATGCTGAAGAATTGAGCAAAGCTTTCCAAGAATATAAAGAAAGAGTAGCTGAAAAGTTGGAAAGGGTAAGAGATGATATATATTCTGGGGGCCCTTTAAAAAAATCATTATTGTTCAATCTAGAATTACAAAATTATTGTAAACTAAATGTCATCATTTGGCATTTGCATGTCAGTCATTTGCATGAAATACATTGATTACTGTTTGTAAATATGAAGAGAAGTTGTAACATGCTCTTGAAAATATAATAAACTTTTGAGTATCCCTCAGCACTGTTTCTTTCTTAGTCCTTTTACGTTTGGTAAATATTTGTTGAGTGAGTGACTACAGACGGTTCTTTTGTTACTTTCTTTTTAAAAATATTTTTCCCCCAGTTACATGTAAAAACATTTTTTAACATTTGTTGATTTTTTTTTAAAGTTTAGTATTCCAAATTCTATCCCTTCTTCTTTCCCCTCCTGTCCCCTCCCCTCTCCCTAAGATGGCAAGCAGTCTGATATAGGTTATACATGCCTTGCTTTACTTTCAACTCCTTCAAGCAGGAGGCTCTGATTTCCCAGCCCTGCCGAGGGCCCTCCACTTCAGGCACTGAAGCCAAGCTCAGGCTGGGTGGGGTTGGGAGTGGAGGGGCTGAAGCTGCTCAGTCCATAGCCCTGAGGAGGTGGCAGAGACCTGCTGAATGTTCCACTTAGCTTAAGTGAGAACTGGCTATACTGCTAGTTAAAGTAGTTTTGGCATCATTACCATGTGAATTCCAAGAAAGAAGCAGAAGTGGCCCGTGGGCTAGGAATTATGGAGGGAAAGGTGGTGGCAGTTAGTTATGCTCAGGAAGGAGAGTCCTTTCTCTGTCTTCTTGTAACTCTATTCATCCTGTTCGGGCCTGCTCTTTTTTTTTTTTTTTGCTATTCCTCCCCGTTGTTGTTTTTTTTTTTGTTGTTGTTGTTGTTTGTTTCCTTTCTCTTTCCTTTTTCCTCCTACTCTTCTTCATTCCATTCTCTTTTCTATGACTCTTTTCCTCCTTTCCACCCCCATTCACATCCTGAATGGCTGCAAGAGACATACATACCTAAAACTAATAAATTGGCTAATGATAAGAACTAGACTTCTCACTAATTATAAATTCCTCTTATATTAAACACTTTTAATAGACTCTAGAGAAAAGAGTTCCTGTACATAAATTTGGACTTGTCTATATGACAGTTGCTTATTTTGTCATTTTAAGTTCATGTAATTCATTCATTAAAAAACCAATAAGTAACTCCTAGGTGCCTCCAACTTTCTCTCCTCACATTCTCCACAATCCCTTGAGTTTCAAATTTTCTCCGTCTTCCTCTCCTCATGTCTCACTCATTAGATTATAAGTCCCTTGAGGATAGGGGACTGTCTTTTGCCTCTTTTTGTATCCCCAGTACTTAGTACAGTACCTGGCACATGTTCAGCTCAGTTGTTTTTCAATTGTATCTTACTCTATGACCCCATTTGGGGTTTTCTTGGTAGAGGTACCATTTCCTTTTCCAGCTCATTTTACAGATGAGGAAACTGAGGCAAATAGGTTTAATTGACTTATCCAGGGTCATACAGCTAGTAAGTTCTCAGGCCAGATTTAAAATCAGGAAAATGAGTCTAATAACTTCAGACCTGGTACTGTATTTACCTAAACACCTAGCTGCCCCAGCCTGACATAAAATAAGTGTTTAATAAATGTTGACTGATTGATTACAAAATACAGTGAGGTTCTAGAGGAGATAAAAAGATCATTAAACATGGTTTCTACCTTCATGGAGTTTACAGTATAGCAGGAAGAATATAATTTAAATATATTCAGTATTAAATAATAAGTTTTGGTTTTGTCTGGACCTCCAATTTCATCAGTGTAAGGTTGTCTGCAGGGTTGTAGCTTTTGAGTTATTATTAAGTGGTACGTTCTTTTTTTTTCTTTTTGGAGGGGGGAAGGCAGGGCAATTGGGGTTAAGTGACTTGCCCAAGGTTATACGACTAGTAAGTGTCAAGTATCTGAGGCTGGACTTGAACTCAGGTCCTCCTGATTCCAGGGCCAGTGCTCTATTCACTGTGCCACCTAGCCGCCTCAAGTGGTACATTCTTACTATTTCTTGAGGAAGAAAACTAGTAATTTCAGTTATGCTCAAAATGTTGCCTAACATCTCAATCGAGTTGGAACAAACTGTGTTTGAAACACTAGTGATAGCAGAATTGATCATACTTGCTTGAACCTGGTCTTCCTTACTTCAAAGCTTTGACAGCTGATTAGATATGGGAGATGAGACAGAGTAAGGAGTAGAAGATGACATCAAACTTGCAGGCCTGGATGACTGGGAGGATAGCAGGCCACTTGGCAGCAATAGGAAAGTTAGGAAGAGAGGCAGATTTGGGAGGAGAGAGACCAAGTTCAGTTTTATTTATTTAGTTTGGAATTCAGTTTAAGATGTCTATGAGACATCCTCTTTTTTTCTGCCAAAGGGAAAGGCCAAGAAAAGACCAGAACGAAAATGCCTAATAGTGAATTGACATTCAAGATAAGTAGTGAGATAATGTGTATATATATATATATACACACACACACACACACACACACACACACACACACACACACACACACACACACACACACACACACACACACACACATATATATATATATATCTACACACTTGGTGAAGTTAAGTCACCAGGCCCACATGACCAACATCTCAGGATAATGGAGCTGTGATCCATTATGGCTGAACCATTTCTCTAAGTGGTCTTTGAAAGAAAATAGATAATGGAAGAGGTGCTACAAGACTAGAGAAGGGCAAATGTTTGAAAAGGAGGGAGAATGGAATTTACAAACTATAGCAATGACTTTGATTTCTGCAAAATTCTTATTATTAAAAATGAGGGTTAATGAATATCTAACAAAATAAGTCATGATTACGTAGAGCTACATGACTTCATCCAGAAGAGATCATGCCTCTTGGATATTAAAGGTCAAACCTTTAAAAAAAAGTTAGAAAAGAACTAGATCCTGTACCTTTCACAATACCTTCCTTGTGGCCAGGAAGAGTTTTTAACCAAACAAGGAACAAATGTCATCATGTCATTAAATGTCATTAAATAGTTTCAGTTACATGAAGTTGAATTTTTTAGCAACAAAACCAATGCAACTAGTATAAGAAGGGAAGCTTTTGATTGTAAGGGAAAACATTTGTATTATATATTTTTGATAAGTCTCCTATTGAAGACTTTTAGGGAAATAACACAAATCTTTAGGTCCTAAAATCATTCCATAGTGGATAAGTGGCCAAGGATTAGGAAGAGTTCTCAAAAGAAAAATTGCAAACTATTAACAACCATATGAAGAATTGCTCCAAATCATTAATAAGAAATGTAAATCAAAACAACTCTGAAGTTTGACCTCAATCCTAACTAATACCATTTGTCCCTGTGCCTGTCTAACATTTGTATCAAAGATTTTAAATATAAGCTAATATGTGAAATTAACAAAGGTGACAAAAGATAGAAGTAGTCATTATTGGAAAGGCTGCAGAAAGACAAGGCACACAGCTGTATTACTCTGTTGGTGGAGCTGTGCTTGGTTTGGCCGTCTTGGAGACCAAGCCAGAATTATGCTAAGTTATAATAATAGTGCATTATTGTTTGTCCTTTGTTTTTGGAGGAGGACCAGTGACATCATGGGTGATGTCTTGACTTGTTCATGAATTGGATTCAAGTCAGGCAGAGTTGCACAAAGTCATCAGCTTCACTCTCTTCCTGAGTCATCAGAGTCCAGTGACAGGTGGTGGGACAGAAGTCAATATGACTAGAGATGGCTCAGGATGCATTAGATAACAAGAGCTGCCTTCATGGCTGTTGGGACAAATTGTTCTCTTTAACCTAATCCATTGGGATTGGATAGGGGAAGTCTTTTTTTGCTTGGGGTAGACATCCCCCCAGTTCATTGACAAGTTTGAGGCCTGTCAGTTACCCTCAACCCGATTTAGCTCATCTGTTGAAAGTTTTACTGGGGTGTGGTTGCTGCACATGCAACAGCTTCTTGGAGCCACAGATGAAAGTTGGGTATCAAAGGTGGATGTGCAGCACTGAAAAGAGCTCAGCAAGCCCTCAGAGCAGAGGTACTAGTCCTCCCTGAACACCCTATACACCCCTTCTAATAATAATAGCCAGCATTTAAATAGAACTTTAAAGTTCACAAAATGCTTTACAAATATTACCTCATTTGATCCTCACAACAACCTCAGATGGTAGGTGCTATCATTATCCCCATTTTGCAGAAGAGGAAACTAAGGCAGACAGAGGTGACGTGCCTAGGGATCACACAGCTAGTAAGTGTCTCGGGCCATATTTAAACTCAGATCTTCCTAACTTTAGGCCTAGAGCTCTGTCCACTGTGCCACCTAGCTACCAGTGCCTAAAGTGAATTCATACCCTTTGCCCAGAGATCTCACTGCTAGCTATATAAACCTAAATTGTCAAAAACAGAAATAAAGCCTTCTGCATGTACTAAAATATTCATAGTAGCACTTCCTGTAGTAAAGAATTGAAATCAAAAGAGATGTCTATCAACTAAGGAATGAGTAAACAAAGTGTGGTACATGTAAATAATAAAATAGTACTGTACCTACCATAAGAAATGATGAATATGAAGAATTCAGAGAGGCTTTAGATAGACTTATATGATCTGATGAAGGGTGAAGTCAGCAAAACCTAGAAAAGAGTTTATGTAATGACTATAACAACATAATAGAAGTAAAAACCCCATATTGCAAACCATATAATTAGAATGACTTAGGTTGACCTCTAGATAGAAGATAGGAGAAAATGACCCCCCCTCCCCCCCTGCTTCTTTGCAAAATGGGATTGTGGGTATGGATTATTGTCTATATTGTTAGATTTGGTTAATTGTTTAGTTTTGCTTGAACTTAATTTATTTTCCTTTTAAATTCTTTGTTACAAGAGGTGGTTCACTGAATAGGGGAAGAGGAAAAATAAATTCAGAAATGAATGTGATGTAAAAAGACTCTCTCAATAGACATTAGAAGTGAAATTAAAAAGAATGTCATACCAAACTAACTTTGCTTCCTTTTTTTGACACAGTTGTTAAATTGTCAGAACAGAAGAATGCTATATAGTTTACTGAGAATTAACAAAATGGAGAGATGTGGGCTAGATGAAGGCTCAGGGAGGTAGATTCAAAATCGGTGAATGGTTAAACCCAAAGAATAGTTATTCATGTTTTAACATCCACTTGGTAAGTGGTCTCCAGTAAAACACCTTAGGGATATGTGTTTATTAGCCCATACTGTATAGAATTTTTTTTTAATCAATAGTTTTGTTAAAAGTATAGATGACATTCTTACCAAATTTATAGATGACCCATAATGTAGAGAGAGTGCTATCATACTAGATAATCAGACAAGATTAAGAATCCTGATAGGCTGGATCATTAGGTCAGCTTCCTGGTTTACAGAAATTCTCTTGTCACAGGTCAAATATAAAAGATTAACATTAAATCTAAGTTTAGAAAATCCACTTCGCAAATGCAAGACCTGAAAGGCTTGTGTCAACAATGTGATATGTTGACTAGAAAAGTTAGTGTGACCTTAGCTAGCAGTAAAGGAAGCAATGTCTAGAACTAAGGAGGTGATAATTCTATTTTGCTTATGCCCTAATCAGACTACATCTCTAGTACTTGCTTTTATTCAGAACAGCTCATTTTAGGAATAATATTATTTGGCTAGAGAGGAGGTCAACCAGAATGATAATAACTGCTGTATAAGGATTGATTGAGGGACTAAGTTGAACAAGTATGATCCTTCATTGATAGAACACGCCTTCAGATACTTGAACATAACTATCTTGTCTCCCCTGCATCCTGTCATCTATGAGTTAGCATTCCTAGTTTTCTCAACGAATCCAAGCTTTTTTGCTGTTCTGGTGCTGTGGAAGAAACAGAAATATAAGATGTAATACCTGCTTGTAAGGAGTTTATAGGCTAATTATCTTTCTTTCCACAATACAGTGGGGGAACATTACTGATAATGGAAGTAAATAATATAACATTATAATACAATAATATTTATATAGTACTAATAAATATAATAAAAATAATATAATACGGAATACCTAATTATGTTATATAGTCTTTGCGGGCTGTATCAGTTCAGAGAGGAAAGATTTTTGAGGGCTAGAGTCCTCAGGGAAGATTGTAAGGAAGAGCTGGGACTTACCAGGCCTTTGAAGACTCTCAGTCAGGGAATCAATAAATATGTATTAAATGCTGACTATATGCCAGACTCTGCTGGGCACTGAGGATATAAAGATAAAAGTGAAACATTTCCCACCCTCAAGGAGCTGTTGGATGAAGCAAAATTCACACACAAGTATTGTACTGAATAAAAACAAAATATTAGGGAGGTATAGTGCTAGCAGGAGGACCAGGAGAGACTCCTTGTAGGAGATAATGCTTAAGCTGTGTCACGAATGAAGGGATTCTTTGAGCTAAAGGTGAAATAGGATTTGGTTAGATCAGGAAGTATGGAGATGGGGGAATAATCATGATGTACTCCTAGGATGGTGAACAAACTGGCCTAAATGGAGGAGGAGGAGGAGGGTATATGTTGGCTAGTAGTTAGAAACAAGATCGACAAATTATGGAGGGAATTGAAAACCAAATAGAGCAATTTAGACTTTATGCAATTAGGTAGTGGGGAGCTGTGGAAGGTTTTCCAGCAGAAGAATGATATGAAGGACATGGTGTGTTTAAAGAAAAAGTCATCTTGCAAGAAATACATAGAAAGAATTGAATGAGGGAGGGTTTGGAGCCAAGGAATTTGGTCAAAGGTTTGGAGCTAATCCAGGCATGAAGTTACAAAGGCCTGTCTGATAGTAATGGAGAGGAGCAATGGACACAGGAGACAATGTGAAGGAAGGCTATAATAGGCCATGCCTTCCATCTGCTGACTATTTCAAATTTATCCTGTATGTAGCTTGTTTGTACAGAGTTGTTTGAATGTTATCTCTCCCTGTTAGAATGTGAACAGGGACTACGTTTTACAAAAAACTTTTGTATCTCCAATGCTTAACACAGTGCCTGGCACTTTTAAGTAGGCACTTAATGTTTATTGACTCACTTACTAGAACTTGGTGATCAGTTGATATAGAGGAGGATTGAGAGGAATGTTTGATAGGTGACTTCAAAAAATTTAGCATGAATAAATGGGAGGTAGGAGTTATAGGAGGGGTACCGGTTTGAGGAACAAGAAGATAAGTTGAATTTAGACACATTGAATTTGAGGAGGTAGTGGAAATGCCCAATAGGCTGTTGGTAATATTAGTTGGAACTCAGATGAAAATACAAATTTGGAAAAGATAAAAATTTGGGAATTATCAAACAGTGGTTAAGTTTAAAATGAATTTAAAATTTACTAAGAAATTTTAAAAACACATAAAAAATCAGTGATAAGATTTGAAATGGAGTTTATGAGTTCTGCATTTCAATTCAGCAAATATTTAAGGACCCAAGTGCAAAGCACTGTGCTAAGGACAGAAGATACAAAGATAAAAAACGATTTTTCTGCCCTCAAGCTCACATTCTACCTGGGAGATATGACAGTTACACAGATAAGTATAATTCAAAGGTAGGGCTGTGATGAGGACAAATGAAATTAGCAAAGACTGTTCTAGGAAGATTTTGAGGAAGGAAAGAGCCCTTTAAGCCAAAGTCTAGCAGGGAATTCTTATAGTTACAGAAAGAGCAGAGCCAGGATGATGTAGTGTTCAGTACATACCAAGGAAGACAAGCGTTTCGAGGAGGGGGAAGAGTTAACAGTGTCAGGTAAAGAAATTTTTTTTAAAAGTCAGGATTTGACAATAAAGAGATGTTCGTTTTGAGTAGAGCAGGGTTTGTTTCCTGCTTCATACAAATATCACTTAGAGATAGAGGGAGAGCCTTACATCTTAGTGGTAATCATGTCTGTTTTCATGGAAGCTAGAGAATCGTCCCCTGGGGGAATGGGACTGAACAGGTGAGTTTTCAGTCAATTTGAGAAGAGAGTTACAAAACGTAGGTTTCTCTGCTAAAGGGGAGCCCTGCCGCAAAAGGTCAGGGGCTTCAGTGGTGAGCCTTTTGCAGCAGCCAGGAAATCAGGGAAAAGTTAGAAGGAGAACCCTGAACTGTAGAATCAGAATTACCATAAAAGGAGAAGAATCTGGAAAAGGGAGATGGGAAAAAGCTAGAAGACAAACCGCTTCATTTTTAATTTAGGATTTGCATTTGCCTGCATTGTGGCATAAATTTATAACATTAGTTACTGACTATGGCCTTAACTTCAGTGTGCTTTCTTAGGTGGTTTGCCCATTGGGGTCCTTTAAAAGCAAAGAACTGTTGCCCTCTGATCGGGCCCTGAATAACAATGTTTTCTCTCTAAGGTTTGCTCAGAAAGGATGAGAGCTGGCAAGGCTCCTTCTCTCTTTGATCTCTGCACTGCATTTCAGACTTTAGTAAACTCTTTTCCCCCCATAAAATCAAGAGTTTTAGGGAAATGAAAAAGTACCTCCCTATTCAGAAATTCTGGGGACTCTTGTTTTAGTGAATTCTCAGAACACCCCAGGCCTCTTTAAACGTTTTAAAGCCCAGATTGTGACACATCTTTAAAGTGTGCCACAATTTGAATGTTAGTGTTTTCATTTCACTTACTCTTCCAGGTTCAATCTGAAGAAGAGCTATTAGAGAAAAATCTAGTAAACTGTGAAAAAGAAAATAAAAGACTACAGGAAAAATGTGTTGTATACAGAGAGGACCTGGAATCCATGAAAGACAAGTTAAGGTATGCTGTGAGCCTGCTGTGGGCAAGGGGGTTCTGTTGAGATGAAAAAAAGAAAACCACAGCCCTCTATAGGGACTAAGGGTGGCCTTAATTCATTAAGAATGGCAATTTCCCAATACCTTTGTAAGCTTAAATAAAAAATTTCCAGGAATAAAGATGAGATAAAAATTATATAATTTGTTAGCACAGATGACTATATAGGGATAAGATTTAGAATTTTTATTATATGTTCAGAAAAAAAACTAGCTTAATGTTTTTTTCTTTTAATTTAATTTATTTTTAGTTTTCAGCATTCATTTCTACAAGATTTTGAGTTACAAATTATCTCCCCATCTTTCCCCCCCTCCCCACCTCCAGATAGTGAGCCTACTGAATAACCCTTCCCCCAATCTGTTCTCTCTTATATGCTCCCCCATACCCCTCCCCCAACTTTTTAGTAGGGCAACATGGATTTCTATACCCCAGTGCTTCTATATCTTATTTCCCAGTTGCATGTAAAAAACATAGCTTAATTGTTTTTCAACTTAGGTTTTTAACTGTTTCAGTATAGAGATGAACATTTTTGTTGAAGTTGTGTCAATTGACCAATTGTCTAAATTGTATTTTATATCTCTTACTTAAAAACAAATCCCCCCACAACATCTAAATAATACCACTCAAGAATTTGGTCTCTATAACAGTTTTTCCCCTCTACTCCTGCCTACCAAAAGCTGGTGAAAAATAGGACATTCGTGTAGATTAGCTAGTGAAAGAAAGTTTGAAATTTTAGTGGTTTTTTTCATGTCTTTAGCATACTATAAACACAATGTCTGCGTTGTTCTGGGTTACAAATACTTGTATGCTATAATCTTGTTTTATTAAATTTCAGATGCTAGCTTATGTGTTGTTTCACACTTTTTGGCATATCTTTTTATCTGTTTTTTACTTAGAGAATTGGTATAACAGTTTGAAGATTTGTGTTGCTTAATAAAATATTAACTTGTACATTAAAACGAAATCTTATTTAACCCAATTCAAGGAATGGATCAATAAACACACAAAAGATACTTTCTTAAAAAAATACATTTTGTATTTTTCTAAGAAGACAAGGGAAAAACAGTTCATCATGTAGCTTTCTGTTTTATCAGCTAATGCTAATTTTAATCTAAGAATCAGCTTTCTCTGTTTGCTATTCCTTATAAATTATAGAGAGTTTAAATTCTCACCCCTTCTTTGAATCAAGTTCTTTAATGATCAATTGAATATTATCTGTTTTAGAAAGCATTTTATAGTTGAAAACAGTGATTTGTAGTTCTCTCTCATGTTCTTTAATCCTTAGCCTGGGAAATGAAAGTAACCCTTGTGTTGTGAGAAATGTGTTGTGCACTTTATTTTTTTTTTAATTAATTAATTTATTTTTAGTTTTCAACATTCTGTTCCACAAGCTTTTGAGTTTTAAATTTTCTCCATTTCTATCCCCTCCTCCCACCAAGATGGCATGCAATCTGATATAGGTTTTATATATAATTTCATATTAAATATATTTTCACTTTAGTCATGTTGTAAAGAAGAATTAGAGTCAATCGGATGAGCTGTAAGAAAGAAAAAACGAAGCAAAACAAAAAAAAAGAGAGAGCAAATAGTATTTTTCTTTTTTATCTTTTTTTTGGAGGGCAATTGGGGTTAAGTGACTTGCCCAAGGTTACACGGCTAGTTTGTTTGTTTGTTTGTTTGTTAAGTGTCTGAAGTCAGATTTGAACTCAGGTTCTCCTGACTCCAGGGCCTGTGCTCTATTCACTGCACCACCTATCCACCCCTCAAATAGTATTTTTCGATCTGCATTCTGACTCAGTACTTCTTTCTCTGGATGTAGATAACATATTGCATCATGAGCCTTTTGGAGGTGTCTTAGCACCTTGCATTGCTGAGAAGAACTATGTGACCATAATTGTGTACAGTGTTGTTCTGGCTCTGCTCAGCTCACTAAGGATCAATTCATATAAGTCTTTCCAGGTTTTTCTGAACTCCACTTGTTCAGCATTTCTTATAGCACAACAGTATTCCATTACATTCATATACCACAACTTAGTTAGCCATTATCCAGTTGATTGGCATCCCTTCGATTTCCAGTTCTTTTTGACCTGCACTTTAAAATAAGAACAAAAAGAACATTTTAATAATAAATAATTTGTTAAATTATTCCAATGATATGATTTTACTTGATGTTTTTATTATTTTAATAAGTTAAAGATGTTGTTAAAAATGACTGTTGAAAAGGGAGTGTCCTTATCTTCAATTCTTTTTTCTTGTTTCATTTTTCATAGGCAATTAGAGGATGAAAATAATGATGGCAAAGAAAGAATGAGGAGTATGGTTTTGAAAAACTCTGAGATCATGTCACAGCTAACTGAGTCTAAACAAAACATCCTAAAGCTAGAGAGCGAGTTAGAGGATAAAGAAGAAATTCTGAGGGAAAAACTTGCTCTTGTGAATGAAAACAGAGAATTGAAAGTTCTTATTACAAAACAGAATGAGCGACTGAGTTTGTGTCAGAAAGAAATCGAAGATTCAAGGCAAGAACTGAACAGTTTGGAAATGATTATTTCCCAGGTGCCAGTAAGTGTGCTTGAAAATATAACATATCCCCATGTAGTTCTTTGTATGATAGAAAAAGAAAATTCCCCTTAGGTGCTTTACCAGAAACTCTCATTTTGTGATTGTTCTACTTAATTGATCTCACTGATTCTCCTTCCTTCCTGACCCCTCCAGTACTCTCCCTTATACCTTTTCTAGTCTGCTTTCTTGCACCCCTCTTTCCATCAGGGAGCAAGTGTTATATCGTATCTTTTTCATGTCACCATATTTCAGTTGGTTTCACCACACCTCTATTATCCTTCTTCTCACAATGAGGTTGTGTATGAAAGGAGTTTTAATGGTGAGAGAGAGGAAAAGATGAGGAGTCAGGAGGCTACCAGTGAATAGTGGTTTATGATTATTTCTTCTACTCCTTGATGATCTCAGTAGTCACTTACCTTATTACGTGCTCTATAAAGTACAAGAGTCCAAGAATTTGTTTTTTTTTTTAATATTTGGTAACTGAATTTAAATGTAGTTGGTTTCCCTTATAATCCAACCCCCACTGCATGCATTTTAAGGCTTCTGTTAGGTCTTCCCAACTGCCAAGGTTCATGACCAAAAAAAGGTGAAGAACCACTAGATAAAGAATCACAAAATTTTAGAGCAGGAAGGGATCCCAGAGACACTGATTTGTGTTATTACAGTAAAGACTCAGGGAGGTAAAGTTACAGAAAATTGGGAGCAGAGCTGGGCATGCTGGCATGTGGCTGGCATCCCAACTACCCAGGAGGTTGAGGCTGGTGGAACAAGGGCAAGCTGAGCTGCTGTGGCCAGCTGTGAGTCAGCACTAAGTCCATCATGAATATGGTGTGGCTCCACGTAGGACATGGAGCAGGTTGCAGCTTCACTATCCTGGTAAGCCTTCTTTGGGCTGGTCACTTTCTGCCCTAAAGTGTGGTACCCAGCACTAAACATAATGCTCCAAAAGTGGTCTAACCAGGGCAGAATGCAAGAGACTATCTGCTCCCAGTAGTTTTATTCCCAGAGCCTACAATCATAATAAAGTTTTTGGCTGCCATATTATGCTGTTAACTCAGATTGAACTTGTTATTCCCCACCCACTTCAAATGAATTGTTGTGTAGCTTCAACTCTCATTCTGAACTTTCAGGGTGTTCTTTTTTGAGATATACACACATGTATACATGCACATACACATATACATATGTGTATGCAAACATATACATGCACACACATATACCTGTAAGCTTAACCATGTTTATTTTTAAACTTGCAGTTTAACAGAGAGAAGTTTAATTCTAAAACGTGTATCTGTAAGCATCAAGTGGAAAAGTTATCAACTAAGGAAAATCTCTGTGTTTCTTCCTGTGAGTTAAATAAATCAGTGATCTCGAACCTCAGGTATAAGTGTTTAAGATCCTGGAATGAGAGCAAGCCTTAAAATGCCTTTTATTATTGGTAGTGATATATAATATTTTCTGCACTTTTTCTCAAACCTTTTATATTCCTTTCTTTTATTGCCAGGATTAAGCTTGCAATGAAAGAGGCAGAAATTAATACGCTTCAAACAAACCTAACTGCCGGTCAGTTTTCTGAGCATTTTTTGGGTGACGATGAGATACAGGAAGGTGGCCAGTTAAGTGGCTTAGAAACAGAACCTGTAAAATTAAGTGGGAATCAAGCAAGTAAGCAAAATTATAACTTACCTGTAAGAAGAACTATAATTTTTGTGATGGTTCCTTTGGGGAAGCAATTCTATATTATGATCTGTTGTTTTATGAAATTACTAATGTCCAATGGAATATCAAAATTCTTTTCAAATTTTTTATTTTCTTCAATTAGATAATATAAGGCATGATTTCATTGCTTTCTTTTACTATTACCGAAAGATCTTTTTTGTACATTGTGACCCCACATCTGTTGTCTTAGGATTTGGTTTACTCCACAAGTTGGGTCCCTCTTGGTCACTGTTAGGTACCTGTTTACCTATGGTAAAATCTTGGTTATTCTGAATACAGCCTTGCAGTTCTTGTTGCAGAAATCTTTAATATTCTGGGATGGATCTGGATCCAGAAGCAGTTACTAAAAACAACTTAAAAAGAACAAACCCTTTTTAGCTGTGAAGAAGCAGACCTTGACTGTCCACCAACAAACAGTCGAGTTGTGAAGAAGGAAAGGAAGGAAGAAGGAAAGGCCTAACACATTGGAATGGACCTGCTCCCTATCTGAATGTGGTACCCAGAATGGACAACTGCATTTGTGTAAATACCAGACTTTTCTCAAGTATGTTGAGGAGCCTGGAAGCTGTGACACTCTTAGAAATGCAAAGAGAAGAAAGAGTGCAGCAGTCATCCCTGGCAACACAGAGCATTGTTGGTGGCTATTAGAATCTCTAGTTAGTCAATAAGCATTTACTAGACTACTGCTATGTGCCAAGCACTATGTCAGGCACTAAAAATAGAAAAGCAAAAGACCATCCCTGCTTTCAAGGAGCTCCCAGTCTGATGGAGAAGCCACATATGAACTACTATATACAAACATTCTATACAAAGGATAAGTTGGAGGTAGTCCCAGAAAGAAGGCACTAATATTAAGGGTGATCAGGAAAAGCTTCCCGTAGAAGATGGGATTTTTACTCAGACTTAAAGGAAGCCAGAGAAGCCAAGAGGCAGAGATGAGGAGAGAAAGTTCCAGGCACAGAGAACGGTAAAAATACCTGAAATCGAAGGATAGTGTTTTGTGCCAGGAGCAGCAAAGAGGCCAGTGTTGCAGAGTATGTGGGAAAGGGTGAATAAGGTGTAAGAAAACTGTAAAGGCAGGAAGAATCCACACTATAAAGAGCTTTGAATGTCAAAAGAGGATTTTGTATCTTACTCTGGAGAAGATAGAGAACCACTGAAACTTATTGAGTAGGAGTGGGATGTTATGGTCAGATCTGTGTTTTATGGAAACCACCTAGGTAGTTAAATGGAAGATGCACTGGAATGGAGAGAGACTTTCAGCAGGCTGACCCACCATCAGGCTATTGCACTAGTCCAGGTGTCAGGTGAGGAGGGTCTCCAGCATTTCACCAGGTGGTGGCAGTATCAGAGGAGAGAAGAGGGTGAATACAGGTCTTAGCAATAAATTGGATATGGGAAGGTGAGAGAAAGTAAGGAGGCAAGGATTACACCTACATTGTGAGTCGGTGGACTAGGAGGATGGTGGTACCCTTGAAAGTAATAGAAATGTTTGTAATGGAGGAGGGATTGGGAAGAGGATTTGCTTTTGGACATTTGAGTTTGATGTCTACAGGATATCCAGTTTGAGATGTCCAATAGGCAGTTGGAGATATAGATCTAATGGTTAAGAGAGAACTAACTTCTGAGATCTGAAGTAGATCTAAGAATCATCAGCCTAGAGATAAATGATAATTGAAACCAGGGGAGCTGATGAGATCACCAAATGAAATAGTATAGAGGGAGAAGAGAGCCTAGGACAGAACGCTGTGGGACATCCACAGTTAGTGGGCATGACCTAGATGAAGATGTAGCAAAGGAGATTGAGGAGGGGTCAGACAAGTGAGAGGAGAACCAGAAGAGATGGGGTCATCATAACTTAGAGAAGACAATATCAAAGAAAGAGGGTGATTGACAGTGCCAGTCTGCAAAGGTCAAGAAGGATGGGGATTTTTTTAAGGCCATTAGATTTGACAATTAGGAGGTCATTGGTAACTTTGGAAAGGATAAGTTCAGTTCAGGTTGAGAGCTAGACTTTGAGAGTTAAAAAGATAGTGAGAAGAAAGGAAGTGGTGATATCAGTTATCCATCACCTTCTCAAGGAGTTTGGCCATAAAGAGAGAAGAAATATGCAACAATGAATAGCTAGAGGATCCCCTCTAGGTGGGTCAAGTGATGAATTTTGGAGGATAGGGGAGATGTGGGCACGTTTGTAAGCAGAAGATGGGTAATGTGTATCAGGAGAAGCAACATGGAGCAGTTGATAGAAAGCTGGCCTCAGAATTCAGCACTACTGGGTTTGTGAACCTTGAGCAAGTTACTTGATTTTCACTTAATCTCTTAGTTCCCTAAGGAACTCTCTACAGTTATAAATTGGACAGAAAGTATTTTGGTAGAGAAAGGCCCCTTCAAGAAGTTCACCACACTGATAAAGTCACAGAACTAGGGGGAAAAATACAGCAGGTATTCTGACTGCACAGAAGAGAACCATTGATGGAGGGACAACAGAACAGCTTTACGGCTTGAGAGGTGGTAGACCTAGTTGTCTGAACATTGGTACTATAGTCATTGACCGTAGAGGAGTTCTTAAGAAAGGGGAGGGAAAGGTATTTGAAAGTATAGCCAACAATCCCATGTGGTACCCTCGAAAACCCTCAGAAGTCATACCAACAGTGTAGTTTCAGTGTTGGGATATATGGGGTGTTCAGAAAGGACTAGCACCTCTGGTGTGAAGGCTTGTCAAGCGCTTTTCAGGGCTGCTCATCTACCTTTGGTGTCTAACCAGTCACCCAGCTCTCACCTGGGGCTCCAAGAAACTGTAGCATGCACTGCAGCCATACCCCAGTAAAATAGTCTTAGCAGACAGGCTAAATCAGGTTAAGGGTAACCAACAGGCCTCAGACCTGTCCATGGATTAGGGGAATGTCTGCTCTATGTATGTGAAGACTTTTCCCAATGGAATGGGCAGATAAGCTCAATTTATTGCAGTGACCATGAAGGTGACCGAAGCAGGCACTATGGAGTGGTTAGAGGTCGGTCAGACATGAAAGATGCCAAATTCATTCACTGAGTGCTGGGTCATCAGTTGTCCTGACTTTTGTCTTACCACTGGACTTCAGTGACTCTGGAAGAGATAAGTGAAGCTGATGAATTTGTGCAACTCTGCTTCACTTATATCTAGTTCATGTCCATGTCAGAACATCACTCCTTGATATCATTGGTCCTCTTTGAAAACAAAAGATAAACAGCATAACATTGTACATAGTATAGCATCTGTGTCTTCAGTATATCTAAGTGAAATTTGCTTTTCATTATGATGATCCTGAGAAAGCAAAAGAAGTTGCATTTTATTCAGTATATAAGGATATACTTATTAAGAAGATATGTATGATTACCATTTAAAATGTTTACATTTTAATATTTGGATAAAATAATTATCTGGAACAATTCATTCCTGGGATTTCATACAGGATGGGCATCACTTTTGTGAGGAATTCCACCTTTTTTCCAGTTCTTATGCCCAAGTGTAGAAACTGTTTTGTAACATTTGTCTGAACTTTTTGTTTATGTTTTGTGCATAACAATTTTAATGTTAGACAGTAAATGTAAACTCTGTTTTTGGTGTTGTAGCAGATCATATCCAATGCCAAAAGCTACATACTGCGAGCAAACATTTTGAAAGGGAAAAGCAAAGACTTGCTATTGGCATAGAAGAGTTACGTGCTAAGTTGGCAAAAACAGAAGCTGAGAATTCTGAATTAAAGGCTAACATGGTTCACAGGACCAGTCAATTTCAAGTGATTCAGGAAGAATTGTTAGAGAAAGTTACCGACTTTAGTAAGATGGAATCTGAAGTAAGTGGATTTCATAGGTAAATTTAACTCTAATGCAGAATATGGGAGAGGCATCTTTGAGCTTTAACCTTTGCATTAAATTGGGCTTTGATCCTGAAGATTGTATTTTATAGTGGTTGAAAGATGTAATAATGATGGAAGTAATACTAATCTTATACTTAAAATGAAATTGTATATTATGACTTTCACACTTTATTTGAAACAATAGATGCAGTAACTCATAGATAGGTCCTTACCCACAGTGTTTTTAATATGACAAATTTATTATAAATATTTAAAAATGCTTCTCTAGTAAGAACAAAGGAGAAAATAAAGAATTAATATTACTTACTTGGAAGGTGAGAAGTATGTGGTGGAGATTGAATCTTTAACATTCTTATATTTAACATATAAAGGGAAATGATAAGCTGTTAGAAGCAGTTGCCTGTTTCCACTGAAGCAGGAACCTACTGCTTTTTCTGTGTTATGCTTAGCAACTTTTTGGTACAGTGAATAGAGTCCTAGGCTTGGAGTCAAGAAGACCTGACTTCAGATACATTCTGAGACACTTATTAGGTGTTATGATCCAGGACAGGTTACTCAACTCCTGTTTGCTTCAGTTTCCTCCTCCGTAAAATGGGAATAATAGCCCTTACCTCCCAGGATTATTGGGATGTAATAGCACTTGTAAAGTGCTTATCATAATAGGTGTTTAGTAAATACTTGTCTCCTTCCTTGCTTCCTCTAAACTAGGCACTGCATATGGGAGATATGCCTGGGTTAGAGTGGCTGGTCTTTTGGTTGTTTTTTGTTTTTTTTTTTTTTACTTCAGCCCCCTTACTAGGACAGAAGGAAAGGCCTGTGGAGAATGGATATGAATAGTGATAAAGGTGACTTACATTTAATTTAAACAATTATATCTCACCAGAAAATTTCAGGCATTGAGATACAAAACTTTTTGAGTTGATTTAGTTAAAGTCCTACCTGGACATAGGGATATGGATTAGATTGCTTCTGTTTTCTGCTATTGGTTAGTGATTACTAATTTCAAAAAAGCAGCTAGTGATTATATAGAATCTGAAACTATTTACAAGAGAAACCTAGATATTCGCTGTAAATATTTATTACTGTAATAAGCTTAGCTTATTCACAGTCATAGAACTTTTAAGCTGAAAAGAACTTTAGAGATCGAGAATTATCCCTTTATTTTCATCTGAGAGAGGAACTGTAACCCAGATGATGATTTTCTCAATGTTACATAGCTAGGAAATAGAAGAACTATAAATTCCCTGAAATCTAGGATTTTTGACTTCATATCCAAGGTTTTTCTACTACATACACTACATTCAAATATTACATTTAACAGTATGTCTGACAATGCTAATATGAGGGAAAAGGCTTTTAAACTTTAGAATAAGAAAATTAACTCTCATTTTCTAGAAAAATAAATTTTATTTTCTGTATAACTGTACTCATCTCAAAGTGTTATGTATTAATTTTTTTCAGATGACAAAGAAATGTTCTCAAATTCTCACATTAGAGAAACAGCTAGAAGAAAAGACAATTGCTTATTCTTCTGTTGCTGCAAAAAATTCTGAACTGGAACAGGAACTTATGGTAAACAAGACCTTTTAACTCAGAATGCTTCTCTTTGTTCTTGTACTTTGTAACAGCATGTTTTAAGCTATATAAAGTTAGGGTCACCACAAATTCTACTGTATGGTTTAGATCATTTTGCATTTATTTCTTGTTTACTCACTTTTTTTAATCAAATGCTTTATTAACTTCTAGTTTATATCATTCATTTCCACAAGGTTTTGAGTTACAAATTTTCTCCCCATTTTTCCCCTACCCACCACCCCAAAACAGCAATCCCACTGGATATCCCCTTCTCCAATCTGCTCTCTCCCATATCTTCTCCCATACCCCCTCTGACTTTCTAATAGGGCACAGTGGATCTCTGTGCCCCAGTGCCTGTATGTCTTATTTCCCAGTTACATGTAAAATAATATTAATAATAATATATTGTATAATATATTATAATTATCATAATATATTGTAATATATAATAATAATTCTTATATATATTTTAAAACATTTGATTTTAAAACTTTGAATTCCAAATTCATTCCCTTCCTCCCTTGTAACCCACCCTTACTGGGAAAGATAAGCAATTCAGTATAGATTGTACATGTGTAGCTATACAAAACATTTCCATGGTGGATATATTGTAAAAGACTGACTATATTTCCCTCCCTCCTATCCCACCTCCCACTTGTTCTATTCTCTACTTTGATCCTGTCCCTTTTCAAAAGTGGGTGCTTCCAACTTCCCTCTACCCCAGCCTGCCCTCCCTTCCATCATCCTCCCTCTCATCCCCTTCCCCCCTACTCTCCTGTAGGGTGAGACACCCTATTTAGTGTGTATGTAATTCCCTCTCTAAGCCAAATTCAATGAGAATAAGGTTGACCCATTACCTTTTGTCTTCCTGTTCTTCCCCTCCATTGTAACCATTTTTCCTTGCCTCTTGTATATGAGATAGTTTACCCCATTCTGTCTCTCCCCATCTCCTCTCATTATATTACTCTCTCACCTCTTAATTTCACCCTTTAAGTATCATCCCTTCCTATTAAATTGGTCCTGTGTCATCTATCTATGTATACCTCTACACATATATATACCCATTCACATATATATTCATAAGTCCAAATACCCTCCTATGTAGACATA